>JAFIDM010000179.1:26131527-26155175 GCA_023159025.1 Thereuonema tuberculata | reverse complement strand
TTTATTTATTTATTTATTTATTTATTTATTTATTTATTTATTTATTTATTTATATCTTATTGTTTTTGTTTCTTTTAGCGTCTGTTTTAACCTTCACTATATGGTTTGAAACAAAGTCAATAAAGAAACGGCAAATTAAATGAGACATTTGTTATTTTTTTACATATTTTGTGGAAGAACTGTAATTTTGTTTGCAATTGGTGGTTTTCTCGTAATTTACTTTTATTGGCTACACGAACACCTAATAATTAGACAATTTAGACATTGAGAAATAATTTTGCCTTTTGGTCCAATTTACTTCGCCTGTTGTTTTCGCAAATGATCCGGATGAACCGAAGTATTTTGCCAACTTGGTTAACACCCACGTCGAACGATAACAAACGGAGCTTTTGGCGAGGCACTAAACACTGCCCATTTTGGCTTGTCTCCCATATCGAGCGCTTCAATGCTATCATAACGAAACAGTTTGTTAATCGCATTTAAATATTATCTTCGTTTCCTTTTGGTCGAAAATGCAAATTAGGTTTATCAATGTTCGAGTAACTGATGCCCAAGTGACCTTGGTCTATCCTGTTTTCATTTTCATCTACACGCCGCTACTTCATTCATTTTTTTCGCTCATTGTTTTCGATTATCTCAACGTCCTTGACATTGATTTGTTCTTTTTTTTTTTCCTCTTTCCTCTCCTGGATCCTTCGAAGAACTCTCACTACCTGCAAGCTAATGAGATCCGGCAAATACAGCCTGTAGGCATTTTTTTTTTTATTTATTTTATATTCCTTTCCTAAATTAAAGTGTTGCATTTTCATTTCCCTTCGATACCAACAGCGAAGATTCAGACTTTGAATTCCGAATCGAATCGAACAGTCAATTAAAATAATCGAATGGAAGATTTACGCATCATTGCCTCTTATTTAAAGAAGAGAGAAAGAAAAAAAAAAAGAGCTTAATGATGTTCAATACAAATAGAGAAGAAAGAAAGAAGAAGTAGTTAAATAAAGAACAATTATATGAATTTCCGTATACATGGGATTGACTAATGGGAAAGACCAATGTATCAAAACTGAATTGCTTTCAAAACAATATATTTTTAATTAAAAAATTGCGGCCAGCCTCGTAAAAAAACATTATATACAGTTAAAAAGATCACAACCGGTTTCGCCTACATTACGAGTTTTACAATATATATATATTTAACACCAGATGCCGCTGATGAAGTGAGAAAATTAGAACTCACAAAAACAGCTTTCTGAAATTTGTATTGGGTTTTTTTAAATTTCAGATAGCTGTCCGGCTTAGCTATATGTTTAGTAATGTAAGTTAATTCTATTCTTATATTCTAAATTTTCTAAATTTCAAAATTGCAAATGATTTATTTGAAATCTTTGCATCGCTAAACTCGAAATTATGCATCATTCGAGTTTGGCCTATATATTATTTATAATATATTTTTCGTCAAGCATTTCTGAAAGCTTTTCTTTAATTTAAGAAAAATAATTTTAATTTTATAGTCATCTTTATGATTTTTTTTTAACAATTTAATGATATGCCGCAAAATCATCATCAGTTAGAAATTCTTTGCAATGATTGGAATTTAAATATATTCTTATCAAAATTATATAAATATGTAATGTATCAACATCAAGAATATTTGGCTGTTCTAAGTGACAATGTAAAAAGAAAAATAACCGAATTCTTTGATTTAGATATTTAATTCAGAATTTAGTTTCCGACCTGTCATAAAAAAAAAAAGAGAGACTTGTTTTTCTTCAATTGTTATCAAAAACGTTTGTTAGATATTTTGCTTTCTTTTGTCGTTGTAATTTTTGTAGGAAAAGTTACATAATTTTTGCATTTCTTCAACTCCAACTTTGATAGATATCAAGATTATTATTTATTTATTGACAGTTTGGTTTGTAATTATTACTAGTAATTATTATGTCTAAAATTTATAGTATTATCATACGTCAAACATTGTTATTTTTATAAAAGAATAAACTAAGGAGGCAAAAATTAAAAATATCATCGGTGAGAGTCTGGGACGGCCGTTTCGTCCTCGTTCTGAACTCATCAGCCAGAGCAAGTCCCCAACGGGGAGATGTCTGATTTCTATTCTTTAACAAAAATATTAAGTGAGACAAGTGAGACAGATAAAATTATACATTGACATGGATCTCAGTGATTGATGATCTCTTCTTTGGCTGTACATTTTTCTGGTTCTTCGACATTTACAAAGCTAGTAACTTTCCAGGTTTTTTTCATGTCCGCTTATTTGCTGATGATAGATCTTTTTATTTAAAGATCCGAAATATTCATGGAATTTTTTTTTAAAAACTGTGTTTTTTTTTTTTTTTTGTAGTTAAGATGTAGTTATCATTTCAGCGAAATATCATTACAACGTTAAAGTATTGTAGAGACTTAAAATTTGAAGAGTATATAACATTTTCTTTCCCGTATTTGCTCATCATTGATGTTTATCTTACATTATCTTTCCTAATTATAACGTCTGTGATTTTTTTACAAGAAATATTTTTTTCAAAAATAATAAATTCAGAATTTAAGTTTTCAGACTCCAATTTCCTTTCCTTTTGCTTATTTTAAATATTGCTGCTTGTTTTACTCAATTTGAAGAAAATTTATTAATAACTACAACTGTTAATTTACAACCTTAAGATTTATTTGTTCTTTCATCGTTCCTTGAGAAATTCAAAACTTCAACAACATATTTAATATTACAGTCAATAGTTTTAATGGACTGTGATTGTATTTTTTTTTAAAATCACTATCTTGTCATTATTTTACTAATTGTAACGGAAGTAATAACACACAGCAGATCAAAATATTTTATTGTCCTCAAAATGAAAGATGACCGGCGGAAGTTTGAACTGCGCAGCCCTTCCGGTAGCTGATCAATTATGTTTTCCTGTCACAATGGATGACATAGTCTGTTTTCACTGAGAAAGACATGTTGATAACGCCAAATTAAAACTTCTCTCGACTATTTAGCGTTATTTCAATACCAGTTGCTAACAATAAGTATTTATATAAATAAATAAATATAAATTATTTATAAATACAATGCTCTTTTGCAAAGTAACAAGCGATTAGCACAATGGCGGCGTCCTTTCATGAAATCAGACGGACGTGCCTGACCAGACTAATCGATGATACATGCGCAGATCTCACAAAAACAGGGCGGCCATCATTCATTGGGAGGACAATAATACCCAATCCTTAAAGTTAAGTTATAAATAAAGGCAGTAAAATGTACATTGATCAAACGAAAAAAATACATGAGAAAGTGTTCGCAGGAAACTTTAAAGAATAAAAGAAAGTGGTAATTATCCATAAATACTTTTCTTTAAAGCTAAATACAAGCTAAGATACTGAGGTAACAAAGGAAATTCTACTTTCCACACTAATAAGAAACAGTTCTCAAATTCTTTTCGAATGCGCAGGAAAAAAGTAATAATGCTGTGACCTGTGACTTAGCAGATTCGATCGTAGTTTCTAGAGGAGGGGCTTCAACAGTCGCACGTGTCCTGACAACGAAGATCACAACGTCAAGACAAGAGTGAAAGTGTCTCCAAAACGAGTTTCGCTTGACTCCGAACGAAACTTGAACTGAATTTACAAAGAGAACCATTCGCTTCAAATACACAGACATTGAAGTCGAAACATTGTTCAGCGTTGTTTAACAGCTTTAGCTATTCGCCTTATGTTGTCAAGTTTTACCGTCTTTGCTAAATTTACAATAACTATAAAATATTTTTAATAAAAAATATAATAAGAAACAGCGCATTTTTTTTTTTAAAAGAGATCTATAAAAACATTTAAAAAATACTTAGAAGCCTTTCCACTTCCTCTGCGGAACTCTTCTTCAACCTAAGACACTATGTTGAAGAGGAGTTCCGCAGAGGAACTCGAAAGGCTCCTAAGTAGTTTTTAGATATTTATATAGATCTCTTTAAAAAAAAAATTGTTTGCTTTTTCTTATTATATTTTTTATTGAAGTTATTTTCGCACACGTTAAAAGTATTTTAAACAAAATATTTTTAATTTTCAATGTGTTTATGTAAATCCTTGCCATTAACTAAAGTAGATTACGTTTTTGTATATGATAATTCAAGGGTTCGAACAAGATTTCTTTACATTTCTATTATATCTGTATTAGAATCACTTTTTGGATCAAAGTGGTTCGTAATAATATTTTTTTTATTGAATTGCTTCTCTTAAGCTTATGGCTTAAAAGTGTAGATAGCTTTTGGCGGCCAGCCTTACTACACTACAACTATCCAATCAATCGTTTGCTCTACGACAAACATTATAAATGGACTTTTCATTATCAATAACGCGCAGGTGCTTGCAGTTAGATTTGTTGCATTCAGATCATCGGTACCAGAGTATCTGGGCCCGAGGTCTAAGAGGTCCCTGGCAAGAGGGAACATGTATTTTGCTTGCAGTTACAAAAGGTCGAAAGTTAAAAAAAAAAAATCCATTACTATGGAATTTCAACTCTGTCTTGGTAACTATTGTTTTGTAATCACAATAGCAATGGTCACTATCCATATAAACTAGAAATACATAATTAAAAGTCACTTTGTACCATTCAAAGATACTGTAAATATCTTGAACCTTTCCAGAGGGGTCCTCCATCTAATTTGATTCCAAGTGCTTGTCATCTAACCTATCACCGTGCAAATTGGTACTAGGGCCCGGATTACAGGTGTAAGGCCTTCCTTGCATTACCTTAGTTTTTTTTCGTTTACTTATTATTTTTTTATTAGTTTTATTTTACTATCGTAATTTGCACGTTTTTGACAAACTATTTTCATAAATTTAACTCATATATATATAGTTATTTTTAACACTTAATCTGCTGCACTTCGCTTCAGTTAGGTCTATCAATACCTAGTTATTTTGTACGATTTTAAGCTTCTGTAACTTCATGATAGAAATCCAACACATACCACCAATAAACTTCAGTTATTTAAGCTACTGCTGATATTTGCACTACTTTAGCTGTAGCACTCCTTGCTTTTTCTTCAGTACTTTAGAAAAATAGGCATCAAATTGTATTGGCGAACACTTAAAATTATTTAAAATAATAGGAAGCTTTTCTATGCTATGAATTATCATCTTTATTTAATGATTCAAATAAAAATTCAAATCACAGCATTATAAATGTTGTTACCGAAAAGAATTGCAATAAAATTGAATTTCTTGAATTTCCATCATTATATGTAATATATATAAAGTGTTCCAATTTTTCTTTGACAATCATCCTTAATTTCTTAGATTAAAGAATTTCTCTTTGAAAATTAGACACAACTGCATCATTGCGAGATTTCCAATAGATAGGTCATTGTAAGTTAGCTTCTACGAAAATTGCATAATAAGAATCTACTTTCGAGAAGTAAGGAATCTATTTGGAGCTTCCTTTTCCTTACGCAAAAATAATCTGATAATAGCGTTAGTTGGGCTTCTGGGAACGTTCTTCGAAAGGACATAATCAGAATTTTGATTTATTGTTGCTTCATTACCACTGTTGAAGGAAACATCTCTTCGGCCATGTGAGGACTTCTCGTGAACAGGGGGAGGGTAGGCGGGGAGTCCTCAGCCTGCGCACGTGACGGCAACGGGTTGTGCATACCAATGGCAGCTTCTGAGAAGACAGCATCACTTCCTCGACCTTCTTCTTTCTTTCTTTCCTCTTTCACTCCTCCTTGAGCGCCGACGGGTGGGTTTCTTCAAGGAACTGGGCGACTGCTCCCGCTTTAATTAGATGATGCACAGGAGAGTAAATTAGCAGAGCAGAAAAAGAAAAAAAGGACACAAAGAAAAATCTATTCGCTTCCAAGAGGTCTTGTCGAAATTCATTTATTTTTATAATTATTACAATATTTATATTAACTTTATTCTTTTATAAACTTTTAATGCTTAATTTCAATGGCGTGAATTTTTATTTATTGCTTACCTTTCTCAAAGCAGGAAATCGAAATGAGTTATACATATAATTTATACTTTAGAAAGTATGTTTATTGTTCCGTGATACATTCCAAAACTATAATATCACGACCTTGAAACTTTTACAGAATGTTAGAATTATTAATAGCTCGTCAAATCGATATGTTGTTGCAATTTGATTTTAATTAAAAAAGAAGAAAAAAGTCTTAATTTCTAAAGGACATTTCGTGAAGTCCCAACATAGGCATATATGATGTACAACTATCCGTTTGTTTAACAAGATAAGTCTGTCAAATTTGTGTCTATTCTAAAAAATATTTTGTTAAGTTCATTTTTCTCCGAATTGTATTTCTTGTAGTTCACTAAAAATTTGACTATTGTTGGACGACTAGCAATGATATTAAAACATTGTTTTTTTCCTATTAAATCACCATATGAATAGAGTTTATTCATCATTATTCGATGTTGTGATGAAACAAATATTCTGTTAGTCACCGTATTTTAAGGAAATTAAATATTTACTTGCCTAATTTTGTTCCCATATTCGCCTTGAGACGGTATATACAGGAGAACAATGTATTTATCATCCAAGAATTGGTAATCACGAATCTGTAGTAGGTATATCTTCTACAGTTGGAGAAATTGATAGCATTACTGATTTGTGAAGCTAAAAATATTTGAAAAATGTAAGCAGTAATCTAACCTATCAGCACAGACATAGGAATAGTGGAAAAGCAGAAGAACCCAATGCCTTGACTTTCTCACAAGAAACCTTTCTATGAACAACACTCCAGAATTCCGTAATAAAGGATTACGGAAGATTTTGTAAACATTTTCAATAAATCCTTAAAGTCCTTAAAAATCGAAGGCCATTATAACCGCCGCCCCTTTTTTTCAGTTTTCATTTACAAGATAATCTCTGGAAACATTTTTTTTTTTCTGCGGACGTATCTTTGTTCGCAGTAAATTTTCCATCTTCTTATAAGAAGCAATCTTCAAAAATTAATACATTATTTTTTTTTTTTTAATTTTTATAATAATAAATAGTTTCCATAATATTTCTGTTTTTGTCGTAGTGATATATTTTGGCAACATGATGATGCCTGGTAGTTCTATGGATATCACTATTTTTTATTTTGAGTCCAAATATTTCTGAAATTTAGAACCAACTTGTTAGTTGTGACAGTGAACGTATTCCTAATATTAATCCACATTACAGTTAACTTCTCCATCGCTCCATTCCTATTTAAAGAATATTCTGATTTCCAATTTCCTAATTTTCAGCTTCTTTAAAACCAAGTAAGTTTCTCCCAA
Source organism: Thereuonema tuberculata (assembly GCA_023159025.1). Lineage (NCBI taxonomy): Eukaryota > Metazoa > Arthropoda > Chilopoda > Scutigeromorpha > Scutigeridae > Thereuonema > Thereuonema tuberculata. The sequence continues at coordinate 26,147,894 of JAFIDM010000179.1, read as the reverse complement.
GGAGGATGGGTTTTGCTGAAATATTTCATAATCACTCTTTTATGTTAATAATTATATGCTAAGAAAAGGTGTTTCAGGCCATGCAGGCTCTTAGAAGCGTGGGAGGTTTAAGCTCCGAGCGATCCTCGACCAACGGGACTAGTTGAGGTCGGGTGATCACCACCCTTACTCATTTGACAAAAAGCTGAGTAAAACTTAGGGTCCGTTGAAAACCACCGCCGGAAATGAACCCGACTCCTTCATTCTGCAGGCCAGCATCTAAACCACGAGTTACCGAACCACAACAATTACTTGGACCTTATATCAATTAAAATTCGAATTTGAGGTTTTATAGCAACGTTTAATTAGTTTTCCAATTTTTCTTGGAATTATGACTAGTAAGGGGAAAAAAGAAGTTTTTTCCGAAAATATCTCTCATTCAGTCGTTAGCTATTATCGACTTTATACTTGTTTTTATTTGATGGGGGAGTGCGACTGTATTACTTGAAATAGCAAGATTTTTTTTTCTCTTTAATTTGCCGCCTTGCTCTTTGTAAGGTGTTAAAATCCTAGCCTCTCCCCTCCCCCTCCCTTCCGCTTTTCCCAGCAAATGAGACGCTGTTTAAAAGCCTCTTCTTACGACGTGAAGACGTTGCTACTGTAATGGAACTGCTTCATTATGCCCAAAATGAAAAGCTTACAAAGCAAGAATTTGCCTTTTATTCTTTTTGTTTGAATTTCAGAAATGTAAGAATTTACTCTTCATATCAGAACCTTTTATTAAAACTGTTGTTAGATATGTTTCCTTTATGAAAAATCAACTAAATTAAAACTTATTTGAAAATTAAATTTAACACTCAACTTTTTTTTTTCCGTTTCGCTGCATTAAATGCATCAGAGTCCAGTCATAAATATGGGTTGCTCTTAAAGGAAAAGAAACAAAAAAAAAAAAGAAGGAAATCTAACAGTAGGGCATTAATCACAAGGGGATGTCCTAATGGCCTGTGTGTAGGTCAAACAGCACTTCATATAGTAGTATCGTAATTCATGGCCGAGTATCATAAATTTGGAAGCAGTGTTGATGAATGCTATTTTTAACCTTAGTCAAAACCACTTGAAATAATCATATGAAATATCTAAACGAAAGATCATAAACATAACAATTAATGATCGTTATAAAAATACAGTTTCTTGCAGAATCCAATCTGCCTGTTAAATTCAATAGTATAAGAATATATTATTGTAATTTCTTGGGGCAAATTTTAATATACTTCCTTCTTCGCATTGGTGAACAAATACGGAGTAATTAAAAAATCTCAAAAATTTTGATGTTTTGAACTTCTTGTAAATTTTATTTATTTCAGTTTTTGATAAAGAATTTATTATTTCAATTTATTTTCAGTTAATAAATGTAGTTTGACATTTATTTTCTGGTGTTATGATGTTTAATAATATTTATTATAAAAGAGAAGATTTAAGGAAGAAGTATGGTTTGTTTGTTCTTTAATGTTATTTTTTTTAGATTTATTTAAGTTATTTACAACTGTGATTTATATAACATATACTTAAATAACTGATCTTTTTAATAACCATTATTATATAAATAAAGATTTTTAACAAGAATATAACTTGAAAAAAATAGGCAGTTATTTTCTAGTATTTTCAACAGTGAGAGATATCTTATTTATTGTTATTTAGTTACCTTATTGCAGAAATATACAGTAACTTCTAATTTTCTGAAATACTTTTTTGTTTAATGGTTAGCCCTACATTGTGTTTACTTTGACTGAAATATTGAGATTTTTTTTTGGTTGCAGTTTTTCAGTTTTACATAATTTTTAAAATTTTGGCTGTATAGCAAAAGGCAGGGATAGAGGGGTTCCATTCTCCCAAGCCAAATTATCGTGGCTATTCTAATATATTTTTAATCCAGTAAACTAAATTATTATTCTTGTAATCCACAGAATTAATAAATGACTTAGTATTCCTTGAAAAATACAACCTTTCAGTTTGTGAGATTTCATTTTGTTTTCTTTAATTTATAATTTCACAGTCAATTGCTGTCTCAAACGTTTCATGGAATCTTTTAAGTGAAGTCTTTCCATTAGATCTAATAAAAATTTCTGCGTCCACACTTTCCGTAAATGTCTTAGCAAAAGTCTGACTCAGGCTGCTTCTACAAAAATATCTCCTTCAAAACAGTAGCAGAGTTGAAAAGCTGCTCTCAGAATGGATGTGTGTGTGTGTGTGTGTGTGTGTGTGTGTGTGTATGGTCACTTCCGTAACTGCTTCAACGAATTGACTTGAATTTCATGCATACATTTCCAGGCAGAGGACGAACTGCTCTGCTTGACCCTGGACGCCTCAGCGAGAAATCAATAAAGTTAAAACGAAAACCCATCACAAAAATGATCTAAACACTTCACTAAATATACCAGAAAGAATGTTTACTATTTGTTTGAGAGCGCTTTTAATAAAACAGACTTATCATGTAGTTTGGACTGTCGTGAAACGTACAATTAACTTACGTGAATTATGATCTACTGCTGGATAATAGACATCAATTAGTCAAAACAACAAGATATTCTAAATGATAATTTCCTAATTTGAAATAATTAAGTTATTCATAATAAAAAAAGAATTAAGTAATTGGTTTGTAGTGATGCATACTCTTCAAATTACTATTAAAGTCAATTTGAATAGCTAGTGTTAAAATGCTAATTAATCAAAAATTAAATTACAAATATTAAAACTAGAGTCAGTCAAATCAGAATTAATTAATTTTTGTGTTGTTCAATACTTCTAAATTGGCATTGCCGATTTAAGAAATGTTAATAAAACAACTAATTAGCTTTTATTAATATATCTCGTGTCATTAATTCCGAAAAAGAAGATCACCTGGTGATCACTGACGCCAAAATTCTTTTTTGAAATGTGGCTTCTAGATATTTGAATTTGGGCTGTCTATTGAGTTTTGCAGACCATTATTAGATGGCTAACAACGACTTAAAAAACTTGTTGCAATTTTTTTTCTTTCTATAAGATCACCGTAACATATGTATGTAAATAATTATCAGTAATCATTGTTGTTGCAACCTAATAGTAAGAACGCATACGTCAGCATCACTGTTGGCCACCTAAAAACTCGTCAGGAAATCTGAGATTAACTATAGAATTCAATTAGGGTGAGTAACTAGTTTAATGGAAAGGGTTTTTATCTACCGAATTGCAGTGTAAAAGAAACATCTCAGAACCACATGAAAACTGAGTAATAAAATTTTTAAAAAAATGGAGATAAAAAATTCCCCCTCTACATTTTTTTTTAATTTCCCTCTTTTCAAACTTGCCAATGTTTTTGATAAATTGGAACTCCGTCCAATGAAATTTTAAGTGGCGTCTGCACTTAAATTTGACGCTTTGGTGCGTCTGAACTGTGCAGTCATTCTGAAATGATATAATCCACTTAGCACTGAAGACCACTTCTTTCAAGCTCCTTCTAATCATTTGCCTGACTGCCAGTTTGAGCTTCTATTGACCTCCGTTTGTGACATCTTTGAAGGTGAAATCTCTCTTCGATTCGAGGTTTAAAGTCTAAAGAAGTTCCATGAAAATTTGTAGTGTAGAGAGAGACTGACTCCGTTTTTTCTCCATGTTACAACAATATTCACTATTTATCTGTCCCCTTTCCATTCATCGTATTTCTTTTGTTTTCTTTTTTTTCTCTCTTTGCTATAAATCATATTTTATACACGAGGGTTACATTTTCTACTTGCCCGATATCTTTTTTCTCTCCGACCCAAAGGTGTGTATTTTGCCATTCGGGTATTGATCGTCTGCCCCCAATTTCAACGCCTTATCACACAATAGAGAGCATGTGTGAGTGCCGAGATAAATGTCTCCTAGGCCGTCCGTTCCCCTGCCGTGCCGGAAATCTCCCTAACCCCATTCGTGTGTATGTTTCCTCTATTCCAAATGCCTCTGTGGACGCAATCACCTTATCACAGTGTGGCTTTCTGAGAAAGAAGGATATACGTTAACCGAGAACTTCATTCCGAAGAAAGATATTTCACTTCCGCAGCTGCAATTGACTTCACGGGCGTTTATTTATTTAATTCGTAATATGGCAGACAACGAATGTCATTGGAGCCTCTCTGCTCTTGTTTCCTTTTTCCAAACACCGCAATCCCATATTAAATTCTGGTAAAGGGGCAATGCTCGTCTGACAGAAATGTGTAATGGAATTACGTCTTTAAGAAATCCGCAGGAAGCCCCTTTTCAAAACAAATCAGAATATTTGTCGCCTTATTAATTTAAAAATCTAATGCAGTAGTTCCAAACTAATCAGATAATTTCGAAAATTACCTTACATCGGTAAGCAAGCAAAGTGAACGAAACAATAAGTGCAGAGGAACATATTTTTGTCGAAAGGCTTATACTTCTGAATAATATTATTATTGACTCTAAATGCTTCTGTACGTTTTGGATATATGAGTTAAATTATGAAAAAAAAAAAATGTTCAATGGTCAGAAAACCGGTTTCTATTGCATGTATTTTTTATTATATGTATAAATTTTATGTGTTTTATGAGTTACTTAAAGATTAAATGTAAAAAAGAAATGAATAAATAATAAGAAAACATTAAACCCTGATTTACGTGGTAAGGAAGAAGAAATGTTGAAGTTTAATTTTGAATTTTATTTATTTATGTATTTATTTATTTTTTTTTATCTTTTTAAAATTTTGTATCATTACAACCAATTTCCAAAAAATAAATTAATAAAACACATCTGAAAAGCAAAAGGATAAACATCAAAGCAGTGTCACAGCGAAAATCCAGTGTTTCTGGTATAGCACCAAATCCTTCGCTTACAAGTCCCTTAAATTCCTTTTTGGGATTCAGGTCTAAATCTCATTTGAATTGACAATGTAAGGACGACTGTGTTTGTCTGTTATATCAGAACCTGTTTTCTATGTGTTGTTTTGATTTACAGATGTCATTGTCTGTTAAAAAGTATTTCAGACATATTTACGTTAATTTATAAAATGTTTTTATAATAAATAACTTTACCGTATTTACTCGCATAATTTCCCCCATCGCGTATTTTCCCCACCCCGGTTTTTGTGGATTATAAAATTCAATTTTTATTTTTATCGCATAATTTCCCCACCTCTACTTCAACGCGTTACCAACATGACGTCATGCGGTGAGCAGCTATAAAGATGGCGGGCTGCGCTGCGTAAGTTACGAAATTACGTCACAGTCGCACGCACACTTCCGTGCATGCCTATTGCTTAACTGTACTTGGAAGAAAAAACAAATGTTGAGATGTGATTTCTTATATTTTAAATGTTGCGTGTTAATAAAATTGTTGTTAATTACATTTCTTGCTTTAAAAATCAATATTTAAAAATGGTTTTCCTTACACTTTCACCATATATTTTTTTCCTCAAATTGAAAAACATCGCGTAATTTCCCCCCCCCCCTTTTTTTGTCAAAATATTGATGAAAAAAAAGGGGAAATTATGCGAGTAAATACGGTATTTTTCGCTTTCAGTGGTCTGTTTAGATCTTCCGAATTTCCTCTTTAAAATTTCGAATAACTCTCTTTGTCAATTCAGTTACGAAATGATTTAGTGTCTGTATTGTCAACTGCATTTATTAGCTCCCAGCAACAGTGAATTACGGAAAGGTTTCAACTTTCTTGAAATTCCTTGTAGATGATTCTTTTCTGCTGTTTTACATTTTTGAATGCTTTGATTCTCTGGAACAGTGAATATTGTATCTCCTTTTTATCTGCTCCTGAAAAGTCAATTTGGTTTCCGCAAAATGGAACATTATACAATGAAGTCGACGGGGGCTGTGTTTATGAAGCACTCGATAGATGGCGGTTGTTTTCGCGTTGCATTTATTTATGATGGCTTTTCATCTGCTAAGCGTCATTGCCTAATGAGGTTTCCTCTTTATTCAAAACCAATATGGATATGTTTAGGACGACCTTTGCTCGCTTCTCCCCTTTATTGACCCGGAACAAATTTGGCATTTGTAATTTGTTACACCCGTCCTCATTTACTCTTTAAAACGTAGTTTAAGGGAGGGGAAAACGTCTGAATATTTTCATGAATGATTTCAACTATTTCTCATTGCTGATTGAATTTTAGAAAAACGAGGCGAAGATTTCTTGAAGAAATGAACTTGAGTCATCCCGTTTTCATTGTTGTTCTGTTTGTGTTAAATTATACTATCGCGTAAACAGCTGGTAAGAGAAAACGAAAAATACTTAATAACAAAAATGAACTTCCCAATAAGAAAGAAAAATTTGTTTAAAGGCTATGAAATTTTGCAAAGATCAGCTGAGAAGAAGTACAGGCATTCCTTTTACAGGAATTTGAACGTTTTTCAGTTCAAATATTGATATCAAAAGCAAGCATATTAAGAAGCGTTCCAAACATTAGACCTGTAATATCCTAACACAGGTAGATAATATTAGCTAGATATCTTGCGATATGGTAATGGATACTTTAAATACATGCTACATCTTGTGTCGTATTTAAATTAAAGTATGCCATGCTTACAGTTCAGTTCATGAAAGAAGAGCTTTTGATGACGTAATTTCTTTATAGATTGATGTTTCCAGGACGTAACAGCGCCATCTATTGCTAAAATCCGTAACTGAATCTTATAGATATTACAATATTCTGGTTTTTGTATTGTCGACAGTTACGAATACATAATAACAATTAAAAGTGAAAGAATTACAGACGTTCCACATTATTCCCCTTGCTTGGCTACGCAAAGTTTGTCCCTTCTTGGCACGCTTTTGCGATCACACAACGACGCCATCTTGGACTGACTGCTCGGAGTTCAAGTTGATGACGTCATGACTGGTGACGTTTGTTCCAGACAAAATCGATCGCTACGTAATGACCATATATGGCAAGCCCTTCTTTTTTGAAAACTACTATAGATGCAACAAAGAATTAATATAATTTAAAGTGAATTGTAATTGCGAGTATTACATTTTGAATAATGTATATTTTGGAATGATTAGATAAGAAAACTAAAATCTTAATTGGTTTTAAAATCAGTTTGTAGATATAAAATGTTTTCTTTATTATAATATCCAAACACTCAACTTGCAAAAATTGGTAATTTCTTAAATATTCACTTTTAATCTATCAGTTTAGTCTTTTTTGTTTTAAATATCAAGGAACTTAAACTAAGATCTTCTCCATCAGTATTAATTTATATCCGGATTTCATTAATATATATGTTAATAAAACTTGCGAATATATTATTAGTATACGTATTTGTAAGAACTGCAATTAGCCGCCTATATTAACATCTTCCATCACTTGCTCTATCCGCGATAACATAAACCTGTTTTTACCGGCTGACACGATGAACAGCTATGATTTGGTTGTAGCAGTTTGCAATTTCCCTTGACCTTCAGTGTTTGGAGTGGATGACGTTATTCACAGCCGATCCATCGGTCGTCAAGATAAAACCCAACGACAGACGATATAACCACCCTGCCTCCTCTCACACCAAGGTTAAAGTTTGCACACTTGCTTCTCCTGCCGATCACCCATTTTCAGGCTGAAATTACCTCCGCCCAATGGAAAGGTCACGGAGTTGAGTCCCGAGTACCAAGAGTCATCATCGTCATCATCCGTCCACTGTCTCTCTCTCCTGGTAGGTTTCATAGATTTAAGATTCAGAAATAATTTCTTACTCGAGAACCTGTTGATCGAAACAAAACATTGTCATTTTTTGTGAAATTCAGTTATGACATTTGGTTGCTGCGCCTTTAAATTAAAGTGGAGGAGGTTTTCAGAAATCAGTTGATGATGATTGCACTCATGAATCTCAAAACATAAGGAATGTGCTGTGATTAAAAAAGAAGAGAAAAAGGACAATAGGAAATGAAATTTCCATAAATTTTCAAGCGATATTCAAAAAAAATTATGAAATTCGATATTGTGGATTTTTAGAATGTTTCTCTTAAATTGTACTTACAATAGCTTGAGATAGGTTTTATAAATATTTCAAGATGTTTCTAATAAGAAATGACAAGATTAATTACATTTCTTTTTACTTTTGTTCTTTTTATACGTTTCTCGAGTTCACTGAGATGTAAGATACTGGGCGGATCCAACCGACGAAAGTCAGGAAACCAGAAATGGTCCATCTTGAATTCCCGGTATCACAATTTAAAAAACAGATCAATGAACTCTTAGTCTTGTGCGGTTTTGTTTTTTTTTTCCTCACATTAATTACAGTTCTCGAATCGTTATTGTGTAATAATTAGATTAGAATGAGATTACTGAATAAAAATTCTAAATACCATATAATTAGAATGTAATAATTGATTTCTTTATCTTTGCCCTTTATTTGATACTCTGTATTTTATTGAAGTTTCTTTTATTTGCGGAACTAAGATTTCCCAGATAAATTTCAATGTATGTTTCAGTTTTTGTTGGTTTAACCAAGAACCACTTTAGTTGTAGGTAAGAAAAAAAGAATTCTGATAATTTATTTACTGATTTACTTTTCATCAAATACAGATTAATGTTATCTTTGAAAAGTCAACAGTGAAACCGAGTACTTGGATAAAGAATTTATCTGCGTTATTTTCATTGTAAACTCAGTCCCTTCTCAAGAATTTATGGTGCAAATGTTTCCACTCCGTTTGTTTGGACTTTGCAATGACTTGTGAGCTTTCAAGTGAGATGAATTCTTTCATTTCTCTATGATAATGTCAGTTAAGTGAACAAGATGGATTGGGCTTATTTGAAAAATTTAGAAACATGCTTATATTGAAAAAGTTGTTAAGTTTTCTTGATCTATTTTAACATGGAATTAAGGAATCTGTTTTAACATGGAATTTAACATGGAACATGGAGTCGTTAGGCAAAATAGACTACGCTTTCTGTTGATAAACTGCAACCAAAAGACGATCGATTAAACGAATGAAAGCACTGAAAACATTTGCCATTTGCAAGGAATGACAACAGCAGTGATTTAAATAAAGTATCAGATAAAAAAAATACAGTGGACCCTCGAACTTCGAACGGCTTGATGTTCGAAAAACTTGAAACTCGAACAAAAAATTCCAGGAAAAATCCGGTTTGACACTCGAACAAAAATTCGAAAGTCGAACAAAAAATTTTAAAAAATAGACAAAAAAAACCCAATGACATTAGACAGTTTTTTCTCAAAGATAAATTAAGTGGTGATATAATGTTAATGAACTACAAATCTCAACTAGTGGATTCCAGATGAACGAAGGATAATTCATCTTCCAGTGAACAGTGATATCCCTCCTACTATTATTATTGATTGATTATTATATAATAGTGCTCTGGATGTATAAATAATAACATTCGATTATTGATATTAAATGTACTTGTTTTAACATTATTTGCCCGTATGATCTTTTGAAATAGGCAGTTAAAATGTTTTATTATGGGTAAATTTTGGGGGTCTGGAACGTATTAATTCCATTTAAATTATTTCTTATGGGGGGAATTTTTAACTCGGAAGTGGAACAGCTTGTTCCCTGGAACGGAATGTGTTCGAAGTTCGAGGTTCCACTATACATATATGTCTTTATCTCGACTGTAGTACTGTCCTCCAAATGAAAGTTGGCCGGCGGAAGTTTGAACTGCGCAGCCCTTCCGGTAGCTGATCAATTATGTTTTCCTGTCACAATGGACGCCGTCGTCTGTTTTCACTGAGAAAGACATGATAACGCCAAATTAAAACTTCTCTCGACTATTTAGCATTATTTCAATACCAGTTGCTAAGAATAAGTATTTATATAAATAAATAAATATAAATTATTTATAAATACAATGCTCTTTTGCAAAGTAACAAGCGATTACCGTAATGGCGGCGTCCTGTCATAACATCAGACGGAAGTGCCTGACCAGACTGATCGATCATACATGCGCAGATCTCACAAAAACAGGGCGGCCATCTCTCATTTGGAGGACAATAGCTTATTGTGACAAGGATGTTTATGTGTTGGTGCTAAAACAATAGTTGTACCATCACGAAATGCTAAATGACGTAAGGAGTCAACTACCAAATGGCTGTTACCCCTAAGTTCGAATCTGGAACTGTTTGCCTGTTGTTCTGTTCTGTCTATGTTTTTTTTTTTCCAAGTGTGCCAAAGTTCTTGATCCCCAGACAACATTAAAAATCACAAACAAAAGACAAAAAAAATGCCAAAGGACATTTTTACGTTTGCTCTATGTATCGTTGTCCTTGTAATTGTCCATTGGACATAAATGGTAAGGAATTCAATTGTATTGAAAACCACTTTTACCCTTGTAATTGTTTATTTTGATAATTTTTATGACATAATTATAGTTCTGCGCTTTATGTGAGAAAACAACGCCATTACTGGAATTCTTTCGTCGCCATTCAAACATTGACTGCTCTTTTTTATATTCGAATTATCATATTTTATGAATGAAAAACATGATTGAACTCCAAAATTATTATCTTTTTCTAATATTAAACAAATATTAATCATTAAAATATATTTTCATTAAATATTATTCATTATTCAAAACTGCGAAAAAATGAAAAAAATTAACAGAATATTCGTAATTGACTAAATAGTTAATGTTTAACAAAATTTTGGCTATTAAATATATATTTTTTAAAATTCTTGTAAGTTTTTCACTGAGTTAACAGTTGATGTAAATTTTGATGTGTCGAGTCGTTAAAATAAGATTTTTAGGCTTCTGAAAGACGCCTTATATCAGTGCCACCTAGAGACACCTAGAGACTGTCTCTAGGTGGCACTGCTTATATCCCCGGTTTGTCTATCTGTGGACACATATCCCACAATGCTTCTGTTAGCTCAGTTGTAGGTGGCTTGAATGTTGTAGGTGACCTGTTAGCTCAGTTGGTTAGAGCGTAGTGCTAATAACGCGAAGGTCATGGGTTCGATCCCCTCATGAGCAATTCTTATTCTTCTTTTTTTCCTGCCCATTTTAAATCTTTTCACAACTTAAGTTTTTTTTAAATCATTATTAGGAATTCAGTGTATTAACAAGGTTTGAGTTAAGAATGACGATTATTCCATATAAATAGGGGTGGGGTAAGATAGCATGGGGTCGCAAACAGACTCGCGCGCGCATTTTCTAGACCACCCCGGCGCAATCTATTCTAAAGTAAAGGTGACTCGGAAGCCGTTGCGAAGCACTGTGATTGGTTTACTAATCACTATCCTTACCTTGTTTTTTTAAGCACTTAAAATTTTAGTTGGACTTACAGATCTCATACAACAGCAAAATCGAAATATTATAAGTTTAGCAAGAACAGGTTGCTAATAAGTTAAGACTTATGAATATACATATAAATACAAAAGACTAAAAAAGTTTTTAAATAATATCTTATCAACTCTTTGTGGATTTTAAATACTAAGATTGTAATTATAATGTCGATATAGATAATACAGCTCTAATACACAACTCTGGTTTTACTGGTCAAGTGTTGAAGGCGACGAGTATTTGCAGAGTAAACACAGAAAGCGAAGCGAAATTTCAGTATCTTGGGAAAATAGTGCTCTATTTTGGTAGAAAGAGAAACTATCAACTAAAAGTTCCCGGAGTATCTTATCAGAAGTACTGAGGTGTTTGTTCTGAAATTAGATTGCTTCAAGGATCTCGGATAAGGAATTAATTTCTTTAGATTTTTCATTTTGAATTTTACTGAATTGGGAAAAGTGACCTTTCAAAACCTTTTTTTCCCCGAAGGAAATGAATTGAAAATTTTATACATTTGAAAAATTCGCAATTTCTAGAATAATCATCATTATTTTATATTTTGTCAATACTGTAAAAAGCAATCCAAGAAAATAGTTCTAAATTTCGATTTATTTTTTCTACAAAAAAATGACAAAAACATTTTAATGTCATCTTATTCTTTCTCCAGGAGATCATTAAAAAAAAACAGGAGAAGATGAAGAAAGCTTCATTTTGAAGATGTGGCTTCGAAGTTAATAGATCTTCTAGCTCCTATTTCTTCCTAATGACGAAATGGTTCTTTCCCAAGATTATCAGACAGTCTTTGGAATCTAGTAGATGCGTTTGCAAAGATCTCAGTTTAATTATTTGAAATGCTTTTCCACCATTTTCCATTAAAGCTGGAAAACTCTTCTAATATAAAATATAAACTGATCGTGAACTTTCTTATTTCAAAAATATATTTATATATTTATAAGCTTTGTAATTCATATTATTTTCAAATTTGATCAATTTAAAGCAAAAACCTGCGAAACTTATTTTCTATAAAAATAAATAAATAAGTAAATAAAATTGAATAAAAAAAGTGAATGAATTTTGTTTCCACTGTAAAAACTTTTTCACAATCCTAAAGATTTTTTTTTTTTTTTTTAATAATTTTGTTGACTAAATGCTGGGGATGGGGAACCTTTAAGCTTCGCTTTTTTTTTATAAAAAAGTTAAATTCGAGCGAACTAAATCCTTAATTTTTAGAAAGTAATATGAGTAATTCTAAAATCTACAGATTACTTACCTATTCTAAAATGACTAGAAAATTATTATATATACCTATATTTGATTTTTGTAATTTTTTTAAGGTATACGTCTTCACGAAAATAATAAACTCGTTCAACTATATTGTTTTTTAACTATTTAATGAGGAATTAAATAAGAACGACAGTAAATCCTTTTTTTCTGGATTTTAATAGTTTTTCTTTAAAAAAAATTATGAGTTTAATTAAATCATAACTGAAAATAAAATGTCTTTTTAATTCAATTTTCTTTTTTTTTTCCCTATTTCTTCAAGGAAATTTATTTCTTGGATTAAAATTTAAATTTTCAAAGAGCTCCATAACGTCTTACTCTCTTCCTTACTGATCCTAGCGACCTTTTAAGAATTAAAGAATCATTTAGTTTAATGAAATACTTTAAGAATAACTGAAATAATAGTTAGCGTATTAAACCTGAAAGGGACTACTAGGAAATTGCCGATATCTAAAGTGGGCTAGTCCACTGTTGGAGACGAATCCTCTAGTTTCTAGAAAAATCGAAATCAGAGAAGCATCGTCCGATGAAGATGTCGTTTAGATTATTTTGAAGAAATTAAATCTCTTTTTAATCAATTCAAAGCATCTTTAATCTCGAGGAATCGTTGAAATTAGTAAATTGAGAATTCACTGGTGGTGGGTTTTTTTTTATCCTTTTATTCAAACTGATTTTTTTAAAAAAAAAAAACATGATTCCATGGCTTTACAAATGGAGCGCTTTAAGATCCACGCGATCAATATTTAGTTTTGAAACGTTTTCCCCCCCTCTTAAATGGCAAAATGACTCGCCAAATATTTAATTTAATACAAGTATTTTTTTTCCCTGCGAATTAAACTATTTATTTAGAAATAGCAAATCAAAAATGTATTTATTTTACGTTCTTAAGGAAGAACTTCAAAGGAAGTGCATCTGAGCCAAAAAAAAAGAACTAAACTAAAGTTATGTAGTTTCCTTTGGATTTTCGTAAGGATATTATTATTATTATTATTATTATTTGTTCTCTTCTTCAAATCAGAGGTTCTTATCTTCGATTATTTTTTAAATTTGATAATACAAACTAAGAATAAAAACAAGTACACTTTTCATTATATTTATTATTTTTATTATTAATATGTTAAATGCCTTCATATTTTAAGATAGCTTAATTTTGTAGTATTTGGTTTTAATAAAAAGGGTAATTTTTCGTACATTTTTATTTTAAAAGAGAAGTATCCCAGCTTTATACTTTTATCGTAGATTTAAAGAAGTGACCTACATCAGTTGATAAGGGATGTGAGAACTAAAGGGGTGTGGGCAACAGTAAAGGTGAAGAACCACTGCTTTACGAGTAAATAGTTTAATTCGTATGGGAAGAAAATACATGGATTAAATGAAGTACTTCGTGACTTTCTAAGATGTATCATAATTAGAACCGAAGAATAAAGTACAATTGGATTTATAGTTAGTTCATTAGAATCCATTGGTAAGGAAACAACCGCTGTTAAACATCAAACAATCGTCTACAGAAATCTGAGAACGAATATAATTACTACTTTATTTATTGTAAAAGAATAGTTACCGGAAATGATTATGGATTGACTAGTTTTTTGTTTTTTTTTTGGCTGAAGAATATGAGAAGAATACGTAGTAAAGCTCATTTTACTTCAGACGCCTGAAGAAAGTTTCCAGGAGACATTTTACTTTTCCGCAAATAAAAAAAAAAAAATCGTTTTGACGCGGTAATAGAATATTTTTTTTAGAATATTTTAGAATTCCGTATGGAATATTTTTTAAAGCTTTTTCAAGAAACAAAACCAATTTATCTACAACTTTTTACCACATCGAACATGTCCGCAAAGTGCAGAATAAAAATTTTTTTGGCTTAACACAATGAAAGCGAAAGATTTGGGTATTGTGGAGATGAGGTCACAACAGGCTCGGTGTACATACATAACAATTAAACGTGAAATATAGAGAACACGGTCTGTTCTAAAATTACAAACATTAAACTCTTGGTAAATTAAGAACTTCGTCGTGAATAAAGAAAAAGAAAAACAACAAAGCAATAAAAACAAAAACAAAAACAGCACTAGAATAAACAAGTTGCTATTCTGAATCAATTATCGGGGGGAATTGGGGACGGCCCGTTTCATCCTTCCTGGGACTCTTCAGCCTAATCCGCCTACCCCGATAAAAGACCCAGAACGGCAAGAACATAAGTGAAGGCCACCGTCACTCAATAATTGATTCAGAATGACAATTTGTTTATTCTGGTGCTGTTTTTGCTTCTGTAGTTTATTGCACAGCACGTTTAATTTATTATTCAAAAAGAAAAACAATTTCCGGAAAATTAATCATTGAAATTAGAAAATATATTTTAATATATTTGAAACTAATAAGCTTAGAATTGTTATTTAATAATATTTGATTGTATACCTTCAAATGACGTAAAAGAAAATGTAAATAACAATTCATCTTTAATTCTAACTGAGTCGCTTACGTAAGTAAGATAATACTAGAATAGTTATAACTATTTACATTTTAAGACAATTCACTAGAATTAATTTATTTATTTTATTCGCTGAGTTTTTCTTTGTCTGAGCCTTTACATCAACAAAGTAATGATTTGTATTCGTATCAAGTATCTACAACGCTAACTTCACTTCCGCTAACTTAACCACTACGTAACCTACGGATGGTGGCAGAGGAAGAAGTGGATTACAGCCTTTTTCAGCCTCAAAGGAGTACTTGTATGAAAAATACATTCCTTGTTATTTGTAGTTCAGCAATGTATATTTTGTAAATACCATAAGTCTTAAATAGAGAAAAGCCTTCTTTAGATCGATGCGTGTGTTGCTTTATAATTTATTCAGTGATTCCATAAATCTAAAGCGAACTCTTTGGTGTAAAGGTAGACTTGGAAGTTTTATTGGTCTCTTATCTAAATTTGTGTTTAGCCGATAATGGCTCGTGGATAAGCGGGACTTTATTGTAGCTACCAATGAATTAACTAAACTAAAATAATTGTAGTATTAACTGAACACTTCGTTAACCGATTGACTTTTTTTTTTCTTTATCAGAAGGGAAATAACATCAAACTGCGGAAATTTTACTTAGAAAAAGTATATTTTCATCTTATTACTTTTTTTCCCCTCATAATGCCATTGGAAATGAAACCCTATATCTGTATGTAAATTTTTAAAATTTGACTACGGATAAAAATAATCTGCTTTTTTTCATTTGAAAATTCTCCAAGAGGCATCTCAAATAGAAATTTAAATTAAATAGCATGAGAAGCAATAATAATAATAATAATAATAATAATAACATTTGTTATTATTATTGTTATAGAAAGTTAACTGTTGAGCTTCAATGCTATTATTATAAGGATCGTTTATACGGCTTACCAGATGTTCCGGGTTAGGATTTTGGAGTCTCACTGCTCAAGTCCTAACCCAGGACCTAATAATCAGTCGCCTAATTATGTGGCTAGTACCTATAGGCCTCCAAACTAAAGTTGGCCGCTGGAAGCTTGAACTCGCAGCCCTTCCGGTAGCTAATCAGCTTTGTTTTCCTGGAAAAATAGACGGTGTCATGTGTTCTCTCTGAGAAATTCTTTAACTTTTCGTAAAGTTTAATTATCGAGGAATTTGTTCTAAAGCAGAAAAATACTTGTTTATTTTTAAACTTTCATATATAAAGTATGTCTGTTAGATTTCAGGCGGTTTTTTTTTTTTTTTCTTATTCAATGGTTTGAATAGAACTAACGGTTTATCGCCAGCAACGATTTCTTTTTTATTTATTTATTTATTTATTTATTTATTTATTTATTTATTTATTT
>JAFIDM010000179.1:26096356-26131517 GCA_023159025.1 Thereuonema tuberculata | reverse complement strand
TTTATTTATTTATTTATTTATTTATTTATTTATTTATTTATTTATTTAATAGGTTTGGTTGAACTATTTGCTCATCACTAATAGCGTTTCAAAATAAATTCATAAATAAAATTCTCTTTTGTTAACTAACCAGTGATTAGCACAATGGCGGATTCCTGTCAGAATATAAGACGGAAATGCCTGACCAGAACAATCGATGCTACATGCGCAGATCTCACAAAAACAGGGCGACCAACTTTAGTTTGGAGGTCTATAGTAGTGCTACTCTGCAAGTTATCCATAGTGATCTTATTAACAGTACAAATTGCATTCAGATGTTTCTTCAACTCATTTGGGATTATTATTATTATTATTTTTATCTCGAAAAAGTTTCAAACCATGGGATTCCCCAGCTAAGACAATATGGCGGGTCAAGGACCAAAGCACAAATTTCCAAGTGTATTAAAAAAAAAAAAAAAATGGAAGAATAGTTAGGGATGTGTGCTTGTGTCCATAAATTTCCGAACTATGCGTGTTGTGTTGAGTACTACAGCCTTCTGGAGTTGTGCATAAGTGTTTTTGTGAAGTCCTAATGTGCTGAGGCTGTGATGCAATGTGTGAGGCACCAGACCAGTAGCGGACAGGATGATGGGTTCAACACGTACTCGGTCCTGCCTCCACTGCTTCTGGAGCTCGTGTGCTAGGTCTGTATATTTACTTATCTTGTCTGCGTGAGTTTTCTGCATGTTCTTGCTGATGGGAACTGCAATATCAATGAGATAGGTCTGTTTGTTGACCTTATCAACAAGTGTAATGTCAGGTCTGTTGTGATGTATAGTTTTGTCTGTGTGAATGGGACGGTCCCAGTACAGCTTATGTGAGGGTATTATTATTATTATGTTTGTATGTTTCAAACCTTGGGTTTCCCCAGCTAAAACAATATGGCGGATCAAGGACCAAAGCTCATACTGCCAAGTGTAAAGATGTGTGCAAGAATGATTAGGGATGTGTGCTTGTGTCCATAAATTTCCTAACTATGCGTGTAGTGTTGAGTACCACAGCCTTCTGCAGTTGTGCATAAGTGTTTTTGTGAAGTCCTAGTGTGCTGAGACTGTGGTGCAATGTGTGAGGCACCAGACCAGTGGCTGACAAAACGATGGGTACAACACGTACTCGATCCTGCCTCCACTGCTTCTGGAGCTCGTGTGCTAGATCAGTGTATTTACTGATCTTGTCTGCGTGAGTTTTCTGCATGTTCTTGCTGATAGGCACTGCAATATCAATTAGATAGGTCTGTTTGTTGACCTTATCAACAAGTGTGATGTCTGGTCTGTTGTGATGTATGGTTTTGTCTGTGTGAATGGGGCGGTCCCAGTATAGTTTATATGAGGGTGACTCTAATACGCTTTGTGGTATGTATTTGTAGTACGGGACCGTGCTCTTAATAAGTGAATGTTTGTGTGCTAGTTGTTGATGAACGATCGACGCTACCTGATTGTGTCGGTGGAGGTAGTCTGTTTGAGAGAGAAGGGGACAGCCTGATATTACGTGGTCGATCGTCTCATGCGTAGTGTGGCATTTCCTGCATTTGTCGTCATGTGTGTTTGCATCGTGTAAATGTGTTTCTTGTAGTTGCGTGTGGAGATGACTTGGTCCTGTATTGCGATCATGAACCCTTCGGTCTCCCCAAACAGCTCACCACTCGTCAGCCATCTGTTCGACGCTTCCATGTCGACATGAGGCTGGCTGAGTTCGTGATGATGTCTGCCATGGAGTTCCTTACGAGCCCATGATTCACGCAGCTGCTGAGTGTGGGTGTCAGGGGTGGTGAGTGTTGGAGAAGAGTTTTCGAGGTTCAGGGGTGTGAGGCGTGTGTCAGCCTTGACAATGGCTGAGTGAAGTGAGGAGTCTTCTGCTCTTTGGTGGAAATGTTCCCTAAGTGTATGTACTTGTTTTTCGTGTAGGGTGATGAGGTTGATGAGTCCTCGGCCTCCCTCCTTGCGGGGAAGAGTCATCCTTTCCGTAGCGGACTTGGGGTGGTGCATGTTGTGTTTCGTGAATGTAGTGCGTGTTGCGCGTTGTAGTGCTTCGAGTTCGGTGTTTGTCCATGGAATTACGCCGAACGAATATGTTAGTGTGGGAACGGCAAAAGTGTTGATAGCTTTAATTTTATTTCTGGCGTTGAGTTGTGTTTTGAGGATTTTGTGAACTCGAGCAAGGTATGTGTTCTTCAGTGCATTTTTGATGTTTGCGTTGTCAATGATGCGCGCTTGCTGGAAGCCCAGATACTTGTAGGTCTCTCCCTGTTCCATGGATTGGATGGCCAAACCATTGTCCAGTTCAAAACCCTCCAAATTCGAAGTCTTCCCACGTATTATGTGTAACTTGCGGCATTTGTCAATTCCAAATTCCATCCCAATGTCTTTGGTGAACTGTGTGGTGGCTTGTAGTAAATTAGTAAGTTGTGCATTGTTTGTGGCATAGAGTTTAATGTCATCCATGTAGAGTAAGTGTGTGATTTTATATGGTGTCACAGTGCCTGTGGTAAGCCTATAACCGTGTTTTGTGTTATCTAGTATATGGCTCAGTGGATTCAAGGCGAGGCAGAACCAAAGAGGACTCAAGGAGTCTCCCTGGAAAATACCTCTCCTTATGGGAATGGGATCTGTAGTGATGGAGGTGTTAGAGGTGCGTAGGCGTAATGTTGTGTTCCAACTCTTCATCGTGGCAGCTAAGAATGCCGTTATCTTGGAGTGTATTTTGTAGATATGAAGAATGTGTAGGAGCCAGGAATGAGGGACAGAATCAAATGCCTTCTTGTAATCGATGTATGCGATATGTAAGCTCCTATTCTTCGCGCGTGCCTGGCGCAGGATTACAGAGTCAATAAGGAGTTGCTCCTTACAACCCTGGGAATTCCTGCGACAGCCCTTCTGCTGTTCGGAAAGAATGTTATATGTCTCGATGTGTGTGTAGATCTTGTCTGCGAGGCAGGAGGTGAGGAGTTTGTAAAGTGTGGGGAGGCAAGTGATTGGGCGGTAGTTTGCAGGTTGCGCTGTTTCAGTGTTCTTGCTCTGTAGGTATGTGACACCCTGTGTGAGGAAACGAGGCATATGTTCTGGGTGTTGGATTATGTCAGTGAGTGTAATCGCTAGTTTTCCATGCAGGGACGTGAGCCTCTTGATCCAGAAGTTCTGGACTCCGTCTGCACCAGGAGCCTTCCAGTTGTGTGCATGTTTTAGTGCTGTCTGTATGTCTGCGAGAGTAATCTCATGGAAGGACATGCAGGGTAAGTGTTCAGTGAGTTGCTGTTCCTCTGTTATCCATGGTGCTTTATCATTGTGGGGGATAGGGTTTGACCATAGAGACGACCAGTATTCATGTAAAGCCTCGCTGTTGGGAGTGTTTGTGTTAGTTGCAGTAGAGGAAGATGTAAGGGATCTGTAGAATTTTTTCTCATTGTATTGGAAAGTGTTGTTCTGTTGTTTGCGCAGAGTGCACTGTTTGTATCTTTGTAATCTTTTTGCAAGTGCACTGAGTTTTTGTTTTAGTGTATCGAGATGTTCCTGAACCTGGTTATGATGATTTGAATGTGAAGGGCGAGTATTTATGTGCGTGAATATCTTTCTAACCTGGGACATAAGTTTCTTTGTTTTGTTTCCTGCACAGTATTGTGTGAGCCTGGCTATGTCTCCTCTAAGGTTGCTGATGCGGCCCTCAAGGCGACGTCTCCAAGGGGGGATGTATTCTTGTGTCCGTGCAGTGGGATGTATGTTGTGTTGTTTGATTCCAAGTGCCCGAATGGTTCCCTGTGCGGCACAGTAGAGTGTTGTATGTATGTCTTCTAATGTTTGGATGTTGTCAAGGTGTTGTGGGATAGCGTGTGTGTTGAGATGGTATATGACTGTGGCGAGTTGTTTTGATGTGTGTACTTTGGGGAGTGGCGGCCTGAGTGTGGGGTCTGTGCCTGTGTATTGTGCGAGTGCAGTGTAGAAATGATCATGAGCTGCACGTAATATTTCATTAGTTGTATTGTTGGGGCATGTGTACTGAGAGGTAGAGATTGTTTCTGTGTTTTCCATAATGGTATCTTCTGGTGGGGTGTGGTTTGGTGTCCTGTGGTTGGATTCAGCGATTTCTTCTTTAATTTGTGCAAGTATGCATGGGAGAATAAGATTGTTTACTACAATTGAACGCCGCTGATCCGCTACCCGCTGTTCGCTAAGCCCTAACGATGGATAGCGTGTGGTGAAAGCTTGGTGTAGTGCCTGTCTGTATCCTGTTAGTTGAGTACCTAACTTTGTAACAGTGAAGAAGTCGCGCATAAGATCCTGGTTCATCTGTGGTGACCATCGGATGCGCTGGCGTGGTTTCCCAGTCTTGGTGGTCGTCTGCTCTGACACAGACGAAACACTTCCGACTGTTCGGGCTGGATGGTGTTGCCCGGGCATTGTGGTAGCCATACTACAGGATGGGGTGCCACTTTCTCCACCACCACCTGCGGGAGACTGTAGTATAGTTTTCGAACGGAGGCCTCTGCCTAACCCCCGAACGCGGGTGACTTTATCCTGCGCCACACCCGATGCAGCATGATCTGTATTAGAACGTGTTCTCATCATAAATGGTTGGACCCTTTAGCCTACCCTAAAGCTAGTGTAGTTCCCGCCCCCACCGCGAGGAGGTAGGGTCCATGGGGGCTTATTATTATTATTATTATTTTTATTATTATTATTATTATTTATTTTTATTCAAAATAACATGAAACATAGTCAAGTTGTTAGGAGTTTCCACCGGAGACCTAGGTTTCAATAAAATACCTGTGCAATGCTTATATGTTGTTCCCAGCAGCGCCGTATTTTGCAATTCTGTAGGTGTTATATCAGAAAGCTACAGTTTTTAAAATAGTTCGTAAAATTGTTTGAAAAGGTGCCAAGTGTCCCGATGACAATGGGGATTATTGTGGTATGTTTGGTCCAGAATCGAGCAATTTCAATGGCCAGGTCTCTGTGTTTTGTGATCTTTTCTAGCTATTTATTATTATTCTTATTCTTCTTATTATTATTAAGCTTCCTTCCCAATCCTCACAGCCATCCAAATTCGCCGTGAGATCCTTATGAATATTTAAATTTGATGATGCACTTACGATTCTTTCTAATTTTTATTGTATTTTAATGAGAATGTTTACTCTAGTATGCGAAAGAAGCCTCTCTGATTACTTTCCAGATATTCGTGTAATTAAATGGCTTAAAAATCTTAAAGTTAATATTTTTGTCCGTGTGTGTGTGTGGTTTTTTTTTTTTTCATTTACATATCATATTTTTTTTGTTGCATCCTAAATAAGAGGTTTTTGTTATTTTTATAATAGGTGATACATAGGTCGTAATACGATGAAATATATACATAAGATTTATCGATATCTATATCTATCTCTCTGTCTTTTTCATATTTGTGCTGAATTAAAATCCTATCCCGATTATTTCGAAATCACACATTGAATTTGTTCGAAAATACTCCTGTGCATTTTCAGTTTGTTCGTCTGAGGAGGTCGTCCAATTAGAATACAGTTCGAATTATCATTAATTTCGAATTTCCGTGTTCAACTGTAAATCGTTAATTTCGAAAGGTGCATTGTTTTCCTAAACTCTTCTCTTGATCAGAAACCGTTGGAATCGAAAATGTCATTTATGGGAAGGCGGAGAAAACATTTTCAAATACACAACGATGAGATGCGAATTTGGAATTTCGACGTGACTCATTTGTGGATGATTTCAGTTGCAAAATGAATCTCTTCCGACTATGTTTGTAGATTCCTTTGTTTTACTATTTCATTGTCACCATTGTGATTAAATTTTATGGATTTTTTCCTGTTCCTGTTGTTATAAAAGTCCTATTTATAAGCGGAGAAAAAGTTTATTAGGCCGAATTGAATATAAAGTCTACGATAAGTTATGTGAAAAGGTAAATTCTTTAATTCGTTTTCTATTTCAAATATTTATAAAACAGTAAAGATTCAATGTACACTGTCCGGCCACTTTATTAGGTACACCTATCTAGTAGCGTGTTGGGCCTCCTTTAGCCCTCAAAACAGCGTGAATTCGTCGAGGCATGGATTCCACAAGATGCTGAAAACGTTGTTGAAGTATTGTGTACTATGCAGACATGAGTGTGTCACGCAGTTCCTGAAGATTTGATGGAGGTGCAGGCCTGGAGCGAACAGCCCGTTCCAGTTCATCCCAGAAATTTTCAATCGGGCTGAGATCCGGGGACTGAGCGGGCCACTGCAGCAAGGAAAAGTCATCGTCATGTTCCTCAAACCCTCCCATAGTGATGAGGGCTTTGTGCATTATTCTGCTGGAAGTAGCCATCTGCATGAGGATAAACTTAACAGGTACGGTTGCACTTGGTCAGCTACGATGTTTAGGTACGCTCTAGCATCCTGACGTGCCTCCAGAGGTATCAATGGATCCAACCGAAAACATCCCCCACACCATTGCACTGCCCCACCGCACGGGCTTGAAGACTTGTGAGACACGACGGGTCCAGACATTCATGAGCACAGCAGGGATGAACCGAATAAAGTGGCCGGACAGTGTATCCTGTCTCTATTATATGTTATTGAATAGACGTTATTAAAAAATGTTTATTTATCTATAATTTTTTTTTAATTTCAAGGAAGAATTTTGATAATTTTTTTTCCAGCTGACAGTTTTTTTTTTTTTTTTTTTTATAAACTCTTTTCACTTAACCAGTTAATCATTAACGAGGCTAACGATTATTACGAGATGGGAAAGTAATAATACCAATGGTAGCCTATTAATACCTGTATAGGTAATTTTGTAAATTGACTTTTTTTTTTTATTTCCTTTCCCTGAGAAAAACAATTCTAATTCCGTGTTACTGCAGGTGTTTCCCCCTAATAACTGCTGTTCTCAGAAAACGCTGTTGCTTCTAAGAGACTGAAAGAGTTCCAGTGTCGTTAAACAAATTACGATAATAATATTTAGGAGCTTCCTTTAGAGGCGATCATATTTTTAGTAATTATCGGTTTAAAATTTAATGGAAAAATTAAATACACTATTTGAATTTAAAAAGTACCGCACCTATTTTCTGATGGTTTGACAAAAGTCAGTTCAAATGAGTAATAAATCTCTTATATTTAAATAAATAAATTAATTTGTTAAACACTGATGCGTAACAACAAAGTTGTTATACGTGTACTGTTCATATTTAGTATCAAAAAATCAAGCCGGTACAACTGAATCTGGTGTACCGACTTGATACTGATACATAACAATTTTCGAAAATAATACTCGTCGGAAGCGCAGTGGTGCCTCGAAAGAAAAAATAAACAATAAAAAACTCGCAATGAAAAATTAGTGAGAAAATCCTTGTGTCAGCAGTGCAGCGGTCTCAATGATTTTTTTTAAAGCATAAACAATTCAATCTGCACATTGAATTATCAATAAACAACAATGGGTGAGATTGTTTAAAACAAGTGACAATCTGGAACAGCTGTTTCACGCTCTTCAGCCAGGAGCAGTCACCAGTAAACAACGAGGTCTCAGTACCGAGGCTAATGTGAATAATCTTTCGGAAGCGCAGTGGTGCCTACGTAGTGTTCAGTTAAATCGTTTTCTTTTTGTTCATTTTAAATAGGAAACATTTGACTGAATAGTTAAGCAGATATTTCGTTGTTAAATTCTACAAGAAACTTTAATTATTATAATTATTTGTAATTACCAAGATAAGTAATTAATTAAACGGCAGGGAACAAAGTCAAATGCACTTCTGTTTTTTTTTTTTTTAATTCTGCCGATTGTTTGGGAACTTTGAAATTGAATTACTCATTTTTAAAAAAAAATTCTAATATCTTTAATCCTGTCATTAGATGTGAAGTTCATCCACTATTAAATCTCACTCTAATATGAATGGAATGAAAGGTTATCTTTTTTGGAAATTCAGACTGAATGACCTTAGAGATTTAGTTTCTATCACTATGGAAAATAAAAAAGAAAAAAATAAGTCTGTTCCTTATTCTTTATCAGTTGCTATGTCAACCGGTTAATATTCGTTAAAAATTGTGTTTTAAATTGGAGATTCTAGAGTAAAATATACACAAAAATGTAAATCTGAAGCGAAATTGATATTGCGAATAAGAGGTATTTCTTTTAATTTGACCGAATTTTGAAGGGCTTACGGTATTACGACACAGAAGACAGAGGATTTTAATTTGTGAATTACATTTATTCTTTCTTTTGTAACTTAATTAAATTATTAAATCATTTAAAAGCAAATTGTTTAATAGCTTAAGAATCACCATTAATTCGTGATTCACTTTTTTTTATTTAAGTCATCTTTTTTTTTTCCTTTCCTTTTTTTTTTTTTTTTTTTTAATTCCCCTTTATATATAAACTTCGGGCCACTGACGCCAGAGTCCGCTTCGATCGCTGACAGAACCTCTTCTCCCGTCATTTCTAGTTGAGTCTGCGCCGTGGCCAAGGTTAACCTATTCCTCCAGTTCGAGCAGCACAGCGTAGCGAGCGGTCTAGTCGCATTCCACTGCAGCTGCTGTGGAATGAATTCTTCCTATCGTACAGGGCGAGATTTACTTTTGCAATTGGACTGTGCTGTGAGGCACTGTTAGCGAGTCGAAATAACCTCTTCCCCGTGCCGAGAAAGTTTGCGAAGCCGTTTCCCCCCCTTCACCCCTGGCGTGCATCTCGGAATTCCAAAGGAATGGCCCCTTTGCCAAAGGTAAGAATTGACTCTTCTTTTACACACTGACCCGTCCGTCAGCTGACACAGCACCTGGCCAGCAGTTTTGGAATTTTGGCTCCTCGTGCCTGCGTTTAAAAATGCTCGTCATTTTATTTTGCATTAGTTTTTAATGTGCGTTTCGTTTATTGAGCAAATAAAAGAACGTTAAGTAAATAGTAATCGTCATTGCTTTAAGTTTAGGACACTGCTTCAACCTTGACTCGCATCTCCATTGTTTATGTTTGCATTTTTTCATTTGATTGTTGCATTTGCAACTCTTTATATTTTCTTTTATTTCTTTTATTTGAAATTCCTTCTTAGTATCCAACTTAACTTTAATAATAGCCAAAATATATCGTATTATTTTTTTTCCTCCTAAGATTGCTTTATTAAATTTTATCAGTCGTATGTAATTAAATTACGAATAAATTATCGAAAGTTTACAACGAATAGCGAATGCATTTTTACCATATTTCTTTTTTTTAATTCAACAGCCATATTTCAAAATAAGACGAGCATTTTTTTTTTTTTTTTGTGAATCTTAAAAAAATCTGCTTTATGTAATTCGTTTTATTAGCTAACGTAAAAATCTTTAACCGTCTGCTTCTCTTTTTAAGTTTCTTCTCCTTTCTGCAAAGACAAATGAGTCGATAGTCGGTGACTATTAACTACAGTCCATCCCTTCCTAATTGCTCCCAGAAGGTAAAATGCAGTGCGGGCTTCGGTACAGCCCCTTCCTTCGCCCTCTCTTCGCTTCCTAACTGACGTTCGAATCCAACTGACATTTCTCGTGCCGTCTTTTCTCCATTGAAAGCAGCAGCAACCTGCAAACCCCCATATTTCAACGGGCGACAGTCGTCGGTTGCGTAGCCATATGGACGGACATCAATATTTACCAACACAACAATGGTTTCTGATTTTTGTTATTTATTTATGCAGGCGGTGAATATTCGCGAGGAGTGTATTTAATTGTGTTGTGTATAGTTTTCCCTAATTCACTTACTGGGATTTGTCGCATATCGTACGCAATCTTAATTTCCTGAAATGGTGTATTTAACTTGTTTACTTTTATTACCCCCCCCCCTTTTTAAGGCTTATTAAATAAAAGGTTATAAAATAAATGTCCGTTGACCTACAATGCATTTCCAGGTAAAATTATTCTGAAACCTGTGCAGCTTTTAAGTCCATGCTTTAATTTTAATAAGGCTAATATTTGAATATCATATAACATGAAATGTAATTTTGGTGTTGATGAGGAAGTCCATAAGCACTTTTATTACTGGCACATTTATAATGAACTTTCAGTGAAATTTAAAATATTAACAATATTTAATCAGGGATTTACAGCAGGTTTCAAGTGCATTTATTGTGATATCAAATTATATAATACACTTTGGGAAGACTATTAACTATATTATTATACAGTGTTTAGAATAACGAGAGATTTTGATAATTTAAATGAATGAAAATAATTTAAAATTATAAATACGTGTTCTGATCGAAGTCTGATCATTCAGAGCGGTTAACTGTTTCATTTGAATTAAGTATTGGTTTTTCTTACATAATAGATTCATGAATTTCTGCATTAGCACAGTTTCGTAGCTGAATCCTTTGTATCCTCAATAATAAACTGAGATGCTAAGATTGTTTCACACTGGGAAGGCACCTGCGTGAACAGAATGTGAAATTAAGTTAATGTTGTGGAATTCGTTAAAAGAAGCTCATTTTCGTTCTGAATCTGTTATTCCATTCCATACTCATTTTTTTTCCTTCCTCCCTCTTTACACTCGTTTCAGCTGAGCGATACAGGCTATTAGCTTGGTCAGTGTCTGTTCGTGCGTGCTGCTCGACAAAACGACTTTTGAGAAAAATTGCTAAAATTATAAAACTAAAAGATGCTTTTTTTTTGTTCCTGATCAGCCAACTTTTAACAGCCTCTGAATATATTGGAACTACAAGTTGTTTGCGTTTAAAAGATTTGACCTCTTAGTTTTTGAAGCAGGTTATTCATGCTAATTCTGTAAGATAATAAGATCAGTTGAATTCCATAAAGAGAAGGTTAAGGAAAGAAAAACTAAAAAAATATTTTTCTCCAATATTTGGAAAATGTGTAATTTCTATCAATATTTATAACAAAGCTATGAATTGAATTATTCTTTTTAAGCAAAAATTTCTAAGGTAGATTCAGTTTATTGTTTTTAATACCTAAGTACGCTACGCAGTACATTGCTTGTAGTATAAAATACAAAACTATATAATTATAATACATAAATACCTACCTCGATGATGTTGTTGCATTTCTGGTTCCGTAATTATATAACGAGCAGATTTATAAATGATGCATATTTTTTTTATTTTTTTTTACATCTATAAACAAATTTATCGGAAAATTGAATCCAATATTATCAATAAAATGAAGCCTTTGTGTTGAGATGTGATAACCTTCACAGGCTCTTTCACGCTGTCATCAGCTGGGACCAGTGGTTTGATGAATAGAACTCCCGATAGGGAGGTCCAGAATTTCAAACATGGAAAATTGTAATCTAGTATATTCAGACACTAAGTATTTGTAAATTTATAATCAGTCTTATTTGCGAAGTTTCTGTTTCTTAATTATTATCCCATATTTTTCATATTTTTTTCCCCAATTTTTCTCCTTTCAGAAATTAATTTTCTTCGTTTCGAATCGATGCATGGGAATTCGTCGAGACGTAATATACAGTAGATAGGATTAAGAACTGAATATTTCGTTATCTGTTGTGCAATTAGTTAATATATCTGTTTAGAGATGCACACGATACTGTTTTTTAATTTAGCATAATTTTTTATTCTTGTAAATACGATTTGAATTTATATTAACTTTGACAGTCAAAATTTGTTTGAAAAATTGTACGTTATTTTAACTTTAAGCCAAAAAAAAAATCTAAAATTTTCAAGACTTAATTTTTACTTAAAAGATGTTTTCAAGTTGGGAATCAAAGGCATTCACTGTCACATCCTAACTGATGATTCAAATGTGAGAAGTCGTACAC
Source organism: Thereuonema tuberculata (assembly GCA_023159025.1). NCBI lineage: Eukaryota > Metazoa > Arthropoda > Chilopoda > Scutigeromorpha > Scutigeridae > Thereuonema > Thereuonema tuberculata. The sequence continues at coordinate 26,119,749 of JAFIDM010000179.1, read as the reverse complement.
CAGTATATTACAGGCTACATTACAACCTTTATTGAAAACAAAAGGAGCTTTATCCGTATTAAATTGTATTGAGTCAGAAATATGTCAACCGGAACTAAATTCTAATTTTTTTATTATGAAAAGAAAAAAAAAAAGCTATTTACTAAAAGCTAATTGTCTGTGATGTATTAAAGATGTTACTTTAAGATATCTTTTAAGATGTTAAAAAATGATCTTCTAAAGTTTTCTATTCAAAATAAGAATTTAAATTAATTTGCCCATTGGATAAAGTTTTCTTAATCCAGTAGGAAGTTATAATGAGATAAATAAAAGGATTACATTTCGTAAATAAAAAAGTACCCTGTAGTAACACTCCAACAACAAGACCAAAGTTCAAGTTGGATAATAACGTCCAGATTCCATTCAACGGATTTTTTTAACTTGAGATCAGGTTGCTTTGTTTATCAACTTGTGTTGGTTTATTTTTTACTTAAGTTGAATTGAATAATAGATCTTTGTTCTTATTTTTTTGCAAATTTATTTTCTTTTTTAATCTTTGTTTTAACGATGGATGTCGTATTACGAACTGCATACGTCATTTTAGGCAAGTGTTAGGCTTAAATATAAGTGAACTTTACTTCAACAGTCTCTAGCACGTGGCTTAGTTATGTAATCAAAGTTAATTATCAATTCCTATGTTAATCAGTGGGAAAGGTGGACATATAAATACAAAGTTCATTATAAATTACTATTAATTGCGTTGTTTTTTTGTCATTCGTTTCCTTTGATTCCCGTTCGCGATCTTTAAGCTTTTTTTGAATGTTTTCTTGTCTTCTGAAATAAAAGGGTTGGTTTGGTCTATTTCCTTTTTTTCTTGTTGTGATATGATTTGTAGGTTAACCCTTTTATACTCAATGGATGGTGAGTCATTAGTTGTCAGCCAGATCCTGCCACAGAAAACGTCGACCTTGCATCTAACTGGAGGAGTCAGGAGCTGTATGTGGGCGTTAGCGCATCGTGCACCCAGTATCACTCCTTAACTCATGATTACACGAAGACAAAGGGCTTAGTCTGGTGCTGTTTTCTAATTAGACGTGAAGGACATTTTCAAGTGCACACTTTCTTGATGATTGGACAAGTCAGATTCTCTTGTTATATTTAACTGTACAATTTTGAAATTGGGTTTTAAGTAAAACATTTCCTTTGACAAGACAGGGCCTGTGATGTTGGTCACTTGTGATGAACGGACCACGTTGGAAAAAAGCTCAGTAAGTTCGTTAATGCGTTTACATTTGCGTAAAATTTTAGGCTAATTGGATTTTTGTTTCGTTATAGAACTTTTAGCTGTCTATTTAATAATGGTAATAATTCAATATTCATAAAATATCTGCATTTTGCAGTTGTACTGCAAGTTTTGATGTACTATAACTACATCGTTTGTACGATAACTACATCGATAGGTACATCTACATTATCCATCCAATGGATCTACTGTATTTGATTCCGGTCTACTGTATTTTGTTTCCCATCGTGTTCGCATTCAACCCTCTATAAAATAGATTTTCTTATTTCTATTTGGGAAATTTAGGCCGCTGAGAGTTCCATCGACTTCCTCCAGTTGGAATAAGAATCGCCGGAGTCTCTATCTCCTAGCTATTCATCTAGGAAAAAAAAAAATCGATGTAGTTATAGTTCATGTATTATCATAGAAAATAACAAATTTAACTAAATGTGTTATTGCAAAGAAATTTTTGAATTTCTTTTTGCCAGATTAATAAGTTAAAATGTCTTAATAATATTGCAGCAACCAAATGATTAAGCAAACCTTAAGACCCATTGTAGCATTCAAGGATGCAGAAATAGTTTGTAATTTCAAATTTAAATTCTTATTTGCAAGCTCGTCTTCTTAAATTTTAAATAAATTATTTTGTATTGTACAAATGTTCTCTGAATTCTAGGATTTCAAAGCTCTTGAACTGAAGATTCGTAATTTGTTTTGTTTCACAAACAGAACTCCATAAAATACTTTTTTTATTTTCCTTTACCTGTTGAGTGAGCAGAGGGGGCGGTTGACCATTGGTTCCTGTTCTCGTCTTTGTGGCATCGTCCCAAAAGGCATCACGATCGTGACCTGCCTGTAATCTTGTTGGTAAGAAGCCGTTCGAAGAGCGCTTCTTTTTTTTTCTAAATCGATGGACCCGGTAGCATTGCCGCCCTTCTGCTCTTGAATGAACTACTTCCAACGCCCACTCATTGGCTCTTTACTATTCGTGTTATGTTGCAATGCTTAGAATAATATTCTTACGTTCTTTGCTATCAGCACCAATAAACATGCGCAGGTCATCAAGTTCCAGATGGACTTGAGCATATTGTCACTATGTTTTCGTAACATTGAAATTACGTAATCTCGATTGGATACATTATTTTTTTTAATCCAAATAAGTCTCGCAACTTATTTTATCTTGATCTAAAGTGATGAAATCGGAAAGACTTTTTCGATTTTGCTTGAATTTCCAAACCAAATTGTCAATTATTTCTCATTTACGTAATTTAAGTTGGACTGAATATTGAACTACGAATCTGTTTGCAGTGACTTCAAATTAAATATTAAATAATTAATAAAGCTTCTACGCTAACCGTTTAATCAAACACTATTCTATCATTGTGTGATCGATAAATATGCAATGAATTTAAAACTAACCTGATTGTGTACATACTTTATTTGGCCCGGATAACTTGCAAGGTTTAATTTTCATATTCTTCTTACATCTAGTTATAAACATGTTGCGCAAAAAAAGCAAAAAAATCCTGAGTTTTTGTAACATAATTTGCATAACTTTAAATACGTAACCATTTCTTATTCAGATGCTGACTTAGGATGGGATTACGTCTCGATAAGTCGAAAATACTTTATACACCTAACCTACGAATATCGTAGCTTAGCTTAGCCTATCTTAAACGTGCTCGGAACATTTACATTGGCCTACAATTGGGCAAAAATCATCTAACACAAAGCCTCTTCCGTAATAGTGTTGAATATCTCGTGAAAATTATTGAATACTGTTCTGGAAAACAAAATTTAATAATTGTTGTCTGGAAAAACGAAATTGTTGTCTGAATACTCACCATTAACGTGTACGGCTGAAAGCGCTCTGGACCTTTTTAAGAATGTTGAAAGCATTGAACTAAAATTAATCACGAGAGAGTATCGTGCCGCATATCGCTAACCCGGGAAAAGATCAAAATTCGAAGTACGGTTTCTACTGAATGCGTATCGTTTTCGCATCATCGTTTAGAAAAATCGTGTGTTGGGGGGCCACCTATCTATTAATTTCATTGCTGGAGTAGTTGCTTTGTTGAAGGATATAAATACTTGAAAGATATATTTTCAAAATTAAATATCAAATTTGTTAATATCGCTGAATTTGCTTGAAAATTTTGAAAGCTTTAAGATAAAATTATAAGTAATAAAACCAAAATACAATAACCACTTTTTAACTTCTTGTTCTTTTCTAATCCAAACGAAACTAAGTCCTGGTTAAATCGTTCACTGCACTTTTTACGAGCTTGCCTTTGATCTTTCTTTTTTTTTTTTTTTAATTCTCTTTGCAAATGCTTAAGCCTTGAGTTATTTGTTGACATTGCATGAAGAATTCGTTTATTCAAGATTTTATTGCCGTCGGTTAAATAAAACTCGTCGACAGAGTTGCTTTCTCAAAACAAAGACTCCATCTGTCAGGTCAAAGATCACAGCGCTGGTGAAGGCCTTGCCTTGATGTTGGTAGTTGCTGTCGAAACAAGCATTCGGGGAAAGCAATGAAGCATCTAGAATTTGCTTGAATGGCTTTACTATCAAAGTTTTCTTCTTAATCAACCGTGGCCATTAACCTTCAATCGGATGCAGGACACAAACCCGTTTTCCTTTTTCCTCGAATTCCTCAATTGGATAAAATTAGGAACTTGTCAAAATCTACGCTAACTCTATCCAATGTACTTCCTGTTAAATTCGAAGAAAACGTTAGAGAAAGAATGTAAGTTACGCTCAAATGTTTTTTGTGTGTTTTTGTGTGTGTGTGTGTGTTTGTTTGCTTTAGTGTTAGAATTTTGAGATACTTTTGTACACAATTTTTCTCCCTCGATTTATTCAATCTTTCCTCATTTAAGAATTCTAATAAAAATTCTTTTGTGACTGCTTCAACATTTCCTTATTTTTGAATCTGCCAAATGAAAAGGTGAAATTATTTCATATTTTCGTAAAAAATCGAAATAAATTCATGAGTTTACATTTTAAGCAAGGTCATTTCTGAAGAGTTATTTGAGCTCATGGATGGTAGGCGTTGCTCAGTGTGTTATTATGGATTTATTATTGCAAAAAGAAACTTAGGAATGTTGGTATGTCAGGATGTTTTCATTTTCTGTCAAATAAGAGGAAACTCATAAATTTGATCAAATCTAATTCCAGCTAAAAATATTGCATTGTAGTGTCTTTTGATGCGTGTGATATGTAAAACGGAATGATGATTGTTATTAAATATTATAATTTAAATTTTTAGAAAGAAACCCTTTGATACCGAATTACTAAAACTTTTCATCTGTATTGGCACCAGTTCCACATTCCGAATTTTCCGCTTTTTGTGTCCATAGAGCGCTTGATTACAGAGGTCTGCGGAATCCGTTCAGCCTAATAACTATAATTATGCAAGGTTTAGTGAGACTAGGAACCTGTAGCAGTCGATTGCATCATCCCCCTAACCCCGTCGTCTTCTGCAAGGGGTGCCGTCATTGCATCAGTCGTCTCCATCGGCCATTTGTCTTCGGTCATCGTCTGTCGTCGTCAGCATTTTAGTGGCGACTCGGAAAAACTGCTGCTTTCCTTTATTTCTTCTGCAGGCGATTTATGCGTCTCATAACTTGCGACGTAGCAATAAGAGACGAGTTCTCTTAGTGTTACGATTAGTCGCGAACTTACGGAGCAGATTCTGGCATTTTTAGATTCAACATTATGTATCTGCGATTTAGCAATAACTTATTTTTATTCTTTATTTATTAAAGTTTTAAATTTTGCTTGGGTAATAACTCATTTTGAAATGATTATTTCTGAAGAATCTGCGAAGCTGATATTTTTATTAAAGCCTTCAGTTCGTATCTAGAATTAATAAAATGCTTAGAGGGAAAACTATCTTATTTTCCTCCCGGCGAAAGAACGACCGTGGACAGCAGATGGCGCAATAGTAGAATTTGAATCGATTGTATATGTCGGTGTTTATGGCGGGAAAGTGTTTGGCTTCTGATAGGTTTGCCTCGCTTGAGTCGCCATTGTGAATAGTTTCTCTCGACAAACTTCAGTCCTGGAATGATGAAGAGATCATGGGTGTAGTTCAAGGTCAGAGTCATTCTTTCGCAGGGCGGAGAATAGTGTATATGCATATAATGTTTGTTTAGTAGAATTATTTTTCTGAGGTTTCAACATAAGTCTCATCTGAATACATCGTAGAGCCGATTCGATATCTCTATCTACCACATCTCTACCTAACAGTCTTCTATTATAAAACCAGGGTTTTTGTTTGTCGAATCATTTATTTACGTTTATCCACGTAATAAAAACTTGTGAATTTTGAGTTAAGAAAACTAGACTAGTTTTGAAACCGAAACTCATTATTTATGAGAAAGAACACAGTAATGAGAAATAGAGTACTGTTGGCGAGAAGAACCATTAAATAAATAATTAAAATAAATAACAAAAATAGCGTACTTCCTAGCAAAGTTTCATTGCTTTTGAAGGCTTACAGTCAAATAATAACTAGGGAAAAAAAAATAGACAATGCAATTTCAAATAATGAATATTGTTTTTTTTTTTTTTTTTCTATAATCTGTCTGTAATGCAAGTTTTATTATATGTGCACATGCCAATCTTTAAACACGAAAATTTACATAAATTTCGTGTAATACTGCATCCAAACTTCTGCAGTATTCAATTGCAAACTTGACGATGCTTGTATTAATCAGATCAACATCTACGAGTCATCATTTAATAATACATATTTATTTCATTTTATTTATAAGTAACAGTTTTCAGTTAATTTGTTTTTAATTATTTTGGAAATCTGAATAATGTTTCTTTAAATCACTTTACCGTAAACAATAAGAAAAAAACAGAAGAAAACCAGAAAATTCCTATCATAAGTAGGAATTTCCGTCTGACAATAAAAACCTGTTGGTTGGATTTCATTGTTGGCTTGGATTCAGATCAGCTTTAATGAACTTGGTAATAATCTGGACTGAAGTTGCGGGTTTGGTGCAGGGATTAACGACGTCGATCGCAATAACACGAAATTACTAGTAATAGAAGCGCTATTAACCAAATCCCATTTTCTGTTTGACAACAGTCTCTTTTCTTCGAAGGATTTAGATTCCAAAATAAAAGGGACTATGTCTGAAGTAAGTTGTCTGACCTGTTTGTTTTCATCGCATTCTGTAATTTTGTGCGTCTATTTCAGTATTGGATTTGTAGCTGGTTTTAAGTAAACAGGTAATTTGAGTTATTATAGTGACAGACTGAGTGTTAGTTGAAAAAAAAAAATAAGATCCAAGGCGAATATTTCAAATATAGAACAACTGGTAAATGTCAAAGCGTCGTTATAGTTTTGGAGAAATTTCTCAGAAGTGATAAATGCCGAAATTATTTTTTTAAAAAAAATTCACGTTAGTGTGGAATTATTACGACTATGATTGCAGCTAAACTGAAATAAGTTTATTAGATCAACAAATAGCATAAAACAAGCCGTAATAAATTGTTATTATTTATAATGAAGTAATCGTTTATAACTTCTGGTACGTAACGTTACATTGAAATGACATTTTAACAAAATCTAACGTGTTAATTGATACGGACACTTGAGTGCTACTTGTTAGTAGACTACGATTTCCAGTGTTTATTTTATTCAGTTATGTAGAATAATCTTTAAAAATGAATTAGGTGTACTTTTGTTTTTGTTTTGTTTTTTCATTGCTCTGAAGACTGGCGTGAATCGTTTGTCACCAGCTGCTGAATCCTTGACGAACTCGGTGACAATGTTCGTCCCAGTTACTGTCAATAAGTCTTGAGCCTCCCAATAACCATCAGTCGAAATGACCATCACAGCAAACGCCCTGTGTTATTAGAAATGTGATTAAGAGCAGGGCACGGCAATTTCCGTGAACGTTCATCAAACAGGCGAAGCACGGAGCAGCTCTTAACCATCGTCTTGCTCGCATCACTGGTGTTGGAAGAAGACCCTGCCCGTGTCAAAGTTAAGATCAGTAATGACCGGGAAAACACTCAGCTGTATTATACAGCTTAATTCAGTCTAATTTCGGTTCTCAAAGCGATAATTATCCGCCTTTCAACTGCTTAATAACTTTTAATTCTATATTGCATCTTATTGCTTACTACGATAATTTCTATGTACAGTATATTTACAATATATGTACAGTATTGTATATTCAATAATCTGCATCCAACTTTCAGTAGTTAAATATCTTCTGGAACTACTTATCTATTTTTTTTATACATAACTATAGTTCGCCTTTACCTTGGCCCATACTTGTAGTGTGTGTGGGTCGTTCTAGTCTTAAGATTTAAAAAAAAGTTCCACTGACTTAACCTGGATTCAGACGAGGACGAGACTAAAATGGAATGCGATAGATTCTTAGTATAAACTAAAGCAAGAAATATACAGGTTCTTTTAATTTACTCATTAGATCACGAACGCGTAATTAAATTAAGAAATGAGCCCAGAAACGATGTTGTAGTAGAACTATTCACATTTAAGTTTGCATATAAAATGTTTCTGCGATTTTTATAAATATCTTCAATAATTAAAATGATTTGACTGATGAAGGATAACTATTCTGAAACATCTGTTTCAATGATCTAGATTTGAAAATTCTAAATTTTAATTTTAATAAAGAAATCGGACTTTTGCTGAAAAAAATGAAACGGAAAACTTATAGCCTATTTAAAAAAATATAAAATTTCCTTTGGAATTTTAACAAGAAGAATTTTTAGTTTTTATCCAAGAGATTTGACGTTCGTTAGAACATTTTTACAGTAAAATAAAACAAAGATTCACTGAGCTATTTCTTAAATAGCTCAGTAAAAATTTTTGTTTTGTTTAGTTATGTGCACATTGTTTTATTTTACTGTAAAGATTTTTAGTTTTTATTAATCCTACATTTCGTTATTAAAGATATGCTCAGGAAAATTCCACTTTTTGGATAAACTACAACTTTGCGTTACAACGGCTTTCGTTGTATTTCGAACGGATATCCGCTCTAATCAAAAAATTGATACAGCTTTAGCAATTATAAAGATAATAATAATCTGAGATGTTGAAAAACCAAACATTGCAGTATTTTTTTACCTATATAGATAAAGAATTAACCAAAAAAATCAACAAAAAAAATCAATTAAAAATAAAAAAAAGAAAGAGGGGGTGGGGGTTCCGAAGGAAATATTCTTAAAAATATTTTTTCCAAGAGCAAAGTAGATCAGCATCGATTGATTCGGTAATGAAAATTTTTCGGGGTTCCGCTATTCCGCACATCTAGGTATCAGGAAATTGCACTTGTAACCTCAATGAACCAACTGCTCCTTTTTTTATTTTTTTAAATTTTATGTATATAAATATATATATTTTCAGGATTATCTATTTAACAACAAATCAACCCGTTAACCGATTTAGAATTAAAGTTTATTTAAAGTGAGTATTTTCTTTAAAGCAGGTGACTTTCTTCGTTCAGTGTTTATAGAATCTTTCAACAAGAACGATGTCGTTCTTTGAAGTCAATGTAATTAAACGGAAAAAACCGTTTTTCTTTTTAACTGAACTTATTAAAATGTCTGTTCTAGTTTTTGAAGGTTCCTTTGTTGACAAAGACGTGCCTTTGCCAATTTCCTCTCTGCTTCCATTTATCTTGTGCTTTTGTTTCCTGAAAGCTTTTTTACTCTTCGTCTTCGATTTTGTGTTAATTTCAAAGTGGCTGCTTTTTTTCATTTCATTTTGTCTTTTGAATGCTTCTATCTCTCCGTTGGTTCGTTGCGAAATGTTTTAAAGAGCAGAGTTTTGGGCGGAAGCGATAGCAAATGAAAAACGGCCGAATCTACTTGTTGGAACGTTTTCCATCCATGAATTTCATTTTTAGAGATTTAAAATGGAAGTGAACGTCGTAGTAATGCATTCGGGAGGAGGAGAAGGAAGACAAGAAAAAAAAATGTAAAGCTCACGAAAACATATGGATGTTTTTCATGAAAATAGAATTCCAAGGAAGAGTGATGTCTTTACGTTCTTGTAGAAGTTTACTCTGCACGCAGATTTCTGTTTTGTACACGACTTGCTTTTGATCTGCGAGTAACTGTTGTGAACTTTACAACTTGTACCAACAGAATGGAGTCAGCTAAGCGTGTAGCTGCAGCACGTTCTACGATTCCCATTTCAATCGCAAACGTTTGCCTTCGTTTAAATTATGAGTTGGCGACTGCGTCGAGTGACACGGAAGATATATGAAGCACTCGATAATTTGTTATGCATTCCAATGACTTGAAAACATACCGTAAATTCAGATAACAGCTGCTAAAAGCTGTTCGGGTGACTCAGTGTCGCTTTTCGGATTAAACAGTTCATCAAAACTTTTTTTGTTTTGTTTATGTAAGTTAGCAGTAGATGCTTTGAAGTTTGTGGTATTTTTGTAAGCCTAGTGAAGGGAAATCTGAATGGTAAAAACTGTAAATTCTCAAGTGCTGAAATCATATATAAAATTCTAAAATTAAAAATATATTGGCATGTCAATTTTCGAATATCCTTATGCAATATCGCAGAAAAAAAATTGTGCATTGAGAAAACGGAAATAGCCCTTATAGGAAATAAGCTGTTGAAGGCTTTCGAAAATTTAGAAAAGTCCAAGTATTACAGATCAAAAAAAAAAGTAAAGTATTACAGGAAAGCGAATCCCCCCCCCTTCCAAATAAAAAGTAGTATTAGGTTTATGAATGAAGATGTTTCTAGTCATTAGCTTATGTTAGTTCGATATGTGCTTGATCAGCAAGAATAAGGCTTATAAGATTCAATCTTCTAAGGTAAATGGTTTTTCGGTCTTTCGATAAGACTTATGGACAGTAGTGATCGGATGGGTAGTTCCCGTATCCCCTATTATGTTATTACTGTATTACGATACATATTTAGATTATAACGCTTTCTTCTTGTATTGAATATATCTGTATGGGAAAGTTTGACTCTAGGTAGGGTGCATCCAATACATAAACGAACCAGTTTGTCTTCCAAGAAATCAATTCCCGTAGTTTCTTTACTTCAGATCTTAAAAGCTTTTAATTCCTTAAAGATTTGTCTTTAAAGATCAAAGCTAACAGAAAACAATTTATCATCATCACATTCTTAAAGCATTTGTAACATAGGCTATCATCATCAGAAAGTGCGTTTGGACTCAACAAGAGATAAATTCATCTGTTTACATCTGGATTCTCAATCTAAATGTTGTTCGTGATAAGAAGAAAGGAGTTTTAAAAGAGATTCACTATCAACAGCTACTGACAGTAAATATAAATAATTCGTAATAACCTCTTCTTCCTTAACAACATCATTTAATTCTCAATATTTCAATTCCTTTAGCAGGAATCTTCTTCACGGAAAACTACAGAAAAATGTAGAGAAACCTAACATTTTCTCTAACATTTAAAAACAGAATTCTAAGCATAAACAATCATGGTACAAACTTTCTTGAATAACAATAAACTCATACAACATCTAACAATCACAGCCTTTCTTTAACAACAAAATAAATTCATACTACATATAACAAAATAAATTCATACAATATCTAACAATCACAGACTTTCTTTAACAACAAAATAAATTCATACTACATATAACAAAATAAATTCATGCTATGTATAAGAAACACGATGTTGTTAAGGAAGAAGAGGTTATTACGAATTATTTATATTTATAAGAAAGACGAATTTTGGATTTTCATTAGCTACTGATAGTATTTGTAAATAGCAGGGTGGCCGAGAAGTACCTTAATATAATAGGGGGTACGGGAACTTCCCGGCCACCCTGCATCTTTTGATATAACTACTACAGGTACTATTTTTTTATCTCTCTCGATGCATATTAAAAACGTGTTAAACAAAACCAACAATCGTGTTCTGTAGCCAGATGCCGTACCGGGTTCAGAAATGATAAATAGACTTGGAATAAACAGAGGCTTAAAGAAATGTAAAACTTATTAAGAAATTCTATTTTATTAAAAAAAAATAAATGGCAATAGGAAGAGACATCCTGAGTTGGATTTAAAGCATTAAAAGAAGACGCAGAAGAAGACCGTAATTATATTCATGGAGTGCAAAGTGTGTTTGACAGAAAAACCAACAGAAATCTTGGCATCAGATGTAAATTGATCAAAACATTGATGACGTTACTTCAGAAAACGATTTGTTTTCAAAATATGGTGATACTTGTTACCAAAAATAATTATGCAAGAAAAGGAAAACAAAATGAAATAAGTTAAAGAAAGCTTAGACTGAAAAGGTCTACTATTTTACAGACCTTGATGTCAGTATTCGGGTAGGTTTGTGTTGATGTCTGAAGTGACTCATCCTTGTTTTCTGTAATTAAGGTATATTCCAATTATTAGTCCTCACAACTACTGGAAATTACGTTTTTAAAAAAAATGCACGAACACCTGTTGAAGCAGAGTTCATTTACTGTATGACCTTAACCAGACAACAAGTGGTAAAATTCATTGTTAACACAACGCTCATAGGATGTTGATTCATCCATGGAAAAGAAAACTGCTTCCGTTCCTCATCTGTCGCAGATGATCTTAACTCCGCTACTTAATTCATTCAATCAGGAGTGGATAATATAATCACGTGGTGGAGTATTTGGATGGTCGGTTTCAAATTGCAAAAAAACCAAACAGGTGGAACTAGGTGTAGTGACTTTACCTGCTGGTAGTTGAGAACTCGCAATATACGATAAAATTTTATTACTTTTATTCTGTGATTTAATCGAAAATGAGAAATACGAAAAGACTAAAGCGTATATTAAATGTTTAACGTGTATTCGGAAATTGAATTTAACAAGTGTATAATGTATTTCCTTAAAGAGAAACTATATTTACAATAAACATAAGGGCCGAGCTACATGCTTCGTTCGAGAATACGTACATCTTTTAGGTTACACAGCAGACAAGGACCCTAGTCACCAGTGGGTGTCCTTCTCTATTGCGTAGCCTAAAGATATTTTTATTCTCGAACGAAGCATGTAGCACCCAGTATGTTTATTGCAAATACATTATACAGTAGAACCTCATTATAACGGACCCTATTATAACGGACGTCGCTTATAACGAACAGTTTTAAAAAAAATTGTCAGCCTACAATTACGGTGAGAGAATGGAATGACCATAAATTTTGTTACTTAGTATGTTGAGCAATCGGCAAATGAAAATGTGTTTGCATAGTATGAACACTTCCGTCAGTTATTAACTGTAGAAATAAGCAGCAAACAAACCCAGCAGAAAATAAATTATTTTTTCAAACCAATGAATGTAAGCAATCAACATGAACCAGGACCTTCTTGTTCTAAAGATTAATGCAGTGTATACGTACACATTTTTTTCAATTCAACCTACTATGTTGAAGGCTGTTTTTTATTTGATATATGATAAACACTTGATGTACATCTTGCTGCATTACACCCCTATAAGAATTATTTGTTATAAATCGGACAACCTTCAGCCCCTATTAGTCCGTTATAATGAGGTTCTACTGTAGATTTTGTAACAAGTATGTTAAAAAAAAATAAAAAATAAAGCGTAAATGAATAACTATTTTTTTTTAGATTGAATTCTAACAAGAGGTTAATTAGTACTAAATTTCAGCTTTGTCTTACAACCCAATTTTGTTTTAGAAAGGCAGAGTTCAACTTAAAAAAAAAAAATCCGAAATTTTTATTAATGGACCGAAGCGAGTGTAACTCTTTTCTGACTGGACTTTCGTTCTTTCGAACATCAATATTGACTTAGTTTCGAGTGATAACATTCAGCATTATTTATTTATTTATTGATTTATTTTCGTTAGCTACATCTGAATGCCATCGGTAGCCTATTTTGCATCCCGCACCGCAAATCAGTCAGGCCTTCGTAAGGAAAGCAAGTCCAATGAAAAAAGTTCGAGGTCATTCGAAACAGGGGAGGAGTTAAAAGGCTTGAATCATTCCTTCACATGATCCGCGAAGTGTGAACAACACTGATGTGAATTGATTACTGTTGTCTTTATCATTCAAATTTTTATTTTCCCCAGTTTTAATAAATATGAGGAATGTGAATCATTACTAGTTTAATCCTTTCAGTTATTGAATTACGTTAATCAGGCTTGAAAAACAAAACAACCAAAAAAAAATATTAATCTCAAATGTTTTTTAAGATAAGATTGGCTTTGAGCCAAGGCCAGAATTACCAAAAAAATAAGAGACCTAACATCTTCACTTTCTTTTTCAGTAGTTATTTAATACTTTAAAAAAAAAGGCAGTATTTGAAGGCACCAACTGCTTCCTTTCCGCAATGTTTGCTTAGACCAAAACAAAATCTTCAATGATATTTACGGCGTGTATTTAAAAATTCATCTTCTATTTTGCAGTTTCTAGAGCATTCCATCTCCTCAACCTAGCGAAGTTAATTAAATTAGACTCTTCAATAATAATAATCATTTGTGTTAATTATGGGTCATCATTAAAATCACTCAATTGATAAGTTATTTTAACCCAATAAATAGAAGAAAAGGCTTTTCTTTTTTTTTTTTCGTTCTTAATGATTTATGGGTCGCAGCAGAGCGGTTTTTTGTTACACATAACACGAATACCACCTTCAGTTTACTTTTTTTTAGTATTCTTTTTTTTCCAAGGGCACATAGTTGCACTCGGGAAACATCTCTCGTTCACATCCCACTGAATGTAGAGCATCTTTTTTGTTTCCTATTCTTTCAAAGGCGCCTAATAACAATGTAGGTGATGGCAAAAACATTAACCTATCGTTAGGTTGTCTCCTGCGGTTGACGTCTGGCGTCACAGTTTGAGCCTGGCTGTCCTCTTTGGCCTTGACAAGCATCCTCTGCTGCTGCTGCTGAGTAACCGTATTTGCACGGGATATCTTGTCACCCTCACCGCGGGGTAGGGACAAGCCCCTTCCAAAGAAATGGAAAGTTTTAGTCTCCTTGTCGTTTGCTGATTTGCTCGCTGCGTATCCTCTTGACTCTTAGCGGTAAATGTTTTCTTTTTTTTTTCTATTTAATCTTTAACAGATAAAAGCTTATGATGTTAGGGCTAAGTTTGCAATTTAAAAAGAAATACTAATTATTACTAGAAAGCGTGAATTCATCCTTTATTTTAGATTGTAGGTTCAGATGTAGCTATTAAATATCATTTAATATGTTTAATGTTATTTATTATATTGTATAGTTTATGATAAATTATAAAAAATAGTTTGATAAGATTAAAAAATCCTATTTATTAAAAATTATTAAAGATTGATTCACTAATTTACTGGCGTTTAATTTTTTTTTATTTTTTTTTATATACAAACAAACCATACTTCTTCCTTAAATCTTCTCTTTTATAATAAATATTATTAAACATCATCCTCCAGAAAATAAATGTCATAAACTACATTTATTAACTGAAAAAAACGAATTTTCAAGGAGATAAAATTCACCGTCTCTTCTTTTTCCAGCCTTTTACATTATAATAATAAATAGACGAGATTCTTTTACAACAATGACCTTAAAATATTGATATTAACAATTAAAAAACGTTAATACAATAATAATAAAAGATCATAATCTACAATATAATAATCACACATTATTAATAATCACAAATTCTATTATTATTGTATTAACGTTTTTTAATTGTTAATATCAATATTTTAAGGTCATTGTTGTAAAAGAATCTCGTCTATTTATTATTATAATGTAAAAGGCTTGAAAAAGAGGAGACGGTAAATTTGATCTCCTTGAAAATTCGTTTTTTTCAGTTAATAAATGTAGTTTATGACATTTATTTTCTGGTGGATGATGTTTAATAATATTTTTTTTTTTAATTAAAACGAAGAAAAATTTCGTTCAAGTATATTTTTTCCCGCAGAAATATATGGAAAAATAATACTTTTTCGCACTTTTAAATAGTAAATATACTAATGAAAGAAGATGCATATCAATATTAAAATGTAATTTTTATCTTTTCTAACAACTATAATACAAAAAAAGTTACATTTTGTTCTATTTAGATAATTCTAAAATTGTTTAGTTATTACTGTATAGTTATTCATTTTTTGTTCTTTATAATATCAGTTCATTCCGAAATAACGGCTTACCAATTTTAATTAGAAAAATTGAAAATAAGAAGAAAAGAATTGCAGAATTATTTTATCCCTTTTCTTATCTTTACATATTCATGCTGTTTTATAGGACATTTTCTTTTTGTCTCTTTCCTTCATACATTGATTTTCATTTTTTAAAAATTCCTTGAGCAGTAAAACAAAATTTATATACTAATATCGGAGCGTTTCTAATGTTAGGACGAACATTCTGTAGAAGTCGTGAAGCGAGTTTTATGCTGTAACCACCCTGACGTTACAAGTCGTTTCTAAGCGGAAATGTTATTTATACTGTGTGGAATTTACTTTTGAATTCGCCGTGGATATTGGACAGCGTTTTTGGATGTTCCTCACGGGCAATTCCCTGTCTCGCTATTTGCTTCCAAGTCCGGGTGTCACGTACATGGAGAAAGTTCTACCGCACTAATAAAATTTTCGTTCATCTCTTTTATAGGTCAGTTAAAGAGGACGGGATATATCCTAAAACGGGAATCTTCAACAAGGAATTTGGGGTGGTGAGCGGGGAAAGGGGGGTGGGAAAGAAGGACCCTTTTAAAGAAAGAAAAGTTTATTGTACCTTAAGCATTCCACTCGCGAAGAATGGAAACACGTTCACGAGTTTCATTCTAAAAAGTGTTTATAAAACTTAAAGTTTTTGAAAAGGAGGGGGTGGGCTAATAATTAAGAAAAAGCTGTGGGGGATGAATTAAAGTTATCCCATGACCTAGATGTACTATCGCTATCTGTTATCTTGTCTAGCCGTACAAAGTTGAAGTTTATAATGAAGAAAGAAATGTGTTGAATGTGGATGTGTGTTAAGGTCAAGTTCAAAGATTACGGTGGGGATAAATTGAAAGAAAAATTTTGAAATCATCCTCGAAATAACAATTAAGTAACATTTAAAATTCGAATAATTGCATTCATGTTGTATAATTATTATAATAATACTAATCATTGAAAATATTATAGATTTCAGAAAGTTAGTTCTGTCACTGAAATAATTACTTTACTTTCCTGTTTAGTAATTGATAGAGGAAGGGAAGGGTTAGACCATTGGAAATGAAATAACTTACAGTGCTTATAATAATTTCGTTATGAATCGTATTATCCAGTTATATAAGCAATGCTTCTGGTTATTTTTACAAAACAACTTTTAATTTATCCAGTTTTTACTAAAAGGTTCAATATGTCATACCTATAGCAATCCGTTTGTAGTTATTTAATTTTTCAGTGTTAGATTTTTTTTTTTTAGCATCCTTGTTTTTTGTGATTAAGAATGTTACTTAATTTGTTGATATTTAATGTTAGATTAGGGTGGAAATCTGTTGTTGATTTCCCGATGTCCTTCTCTGTAATCACCGCTCGCCGTAATAGGATTACACTCAGTCGGAAGAGTGACTTGCACAACTCAAAATTATTTCTTTTGTTGCGGAGCAAAACGTTAAGGAATATATTGGGAAACGACCTTGAGGTTTCCCTGCCAGGAATGGATCTTTTGTTATTTAAGACAACCCAGGGGTTCACGTCCTGCTTCCCCATCCCCATGGGCTGCGTTCAGTGGAAACGGATCATTGAAGGCCCATATCGGAGTTGGCTTCAGTTCAAATGGGCTTCGAATTGCTGAAGACGAGCAATTATGATACAATGCAAAGACAATACCTCAGTGCATTACAAGATGGTGGGCGGACAAAGTAATAAACCAATATTTTCAGTTGTTTCTTTATTGGTCGCCAGAGAATATTATTTAATTAAGGTAAAAGAAACGCTCTGCTACAAAACAATGCACATAAATGAAGTGAAATTACTCTTTGATTGCAGTTATTGACAAAGTCAAATGTATCATTTCTTTTTCTTGGGGACCCACAAGAATTTTCGACATCCTTAACCATCCAGAAACATTTGTTTTAATTACTTAATAAAGTTTTATGTAGTTTTAGTTGATTATGATTATAATACAGTGCAACACAAGCCTATAATTATTTTATTTTTAAATTGCTAACTAGAAATTCTGTGGACAAATTGAAACAAGACAACTCTTGCTTTTTTGAAGCTTTAGAATGAACGGTGATCGTTTATGGACTTGTCCTTAACTTGAAACTTCATTTGTTGTATTGTTCAGTGATGATTTTTTTAGGTTAGAATGCAGAGAAGTAGGTCGCTTCAAATGAGCAGCTCCTAGTAATAACAAAAAGGAAGGATTCAATTGCTGCATTGAAATTACGTTAAAATTATATAACTTTCGTTACAAGAAAGCTTTTTTTTATATATATATGTATTTTAGATTAGGTAACTAAATTTGTAATAATTTACAATCTACAAGTCCGAAATATATTCGCCATTTTTTTTTCTTGTGTGAATGACGTAGAATAATAATAATAATAATAATAATAATAATAATAATAAATAAATAACATTCATGTAAAAATAATAATAAATAACATTCATGTAAAAAGAAAAAGCAGTTTATAATCCATTTCAATGAGAACGACTTCTAATTTATAAAAAATTTTGACACTTAAAACATCTTAAATCTTAATCTTAAATTTCTTCATAATTACTCCTTCCTTTTATTATTCGCTATATTTCAATCAGGACATTGCTTCTATATTTGTATTAGAATATTTAGAATCAATTATTTATTCTAATCAACAAAAATATTTGTCCCGTAATTTTATTAATAACTACCAACTTGTGAAACTGCTGAATTGTATTGATAACATGTTATTGTGACTCCACAGCGACAAATATTTAAGGTTTTTCCGTTTCTTTTCTGCTTTCATTAAATTAAAATTAATATTTTCGTATTTATTTACCTAAATCTCTTTTGTTGTTTAACTCCCACCGAAAACAACAACAACAACTCGAAGGACCTTCATTATTCATAAATAAAACGCCGGGCATTTGGTATTCACGGAACAAAGACCGAATTGAAGAAGTGACATTGGACGCGTTGACCATCACAACAACACTCGAGTAGGTGAAACATTGGTTACAAACAACGCTCTTCGTTCTAAAGTCAGTTTCCACACAATTTACGCAAATCACAGTTGATCGTATGTTTTCACGTTGCTCAGCCAGAAAGATAGCGGGAGATGCTGTTATAAATAGAATGTTACTGTAGCCATTGTACAAAAGGGCCCAACAGCCGAATGGGTAAAGGTTGGAGGTGGTGGGTTCGTGCCTCGGCGAGGGGGCGGGGATTTTTCCACGCTCCCCCAAACTAGGGTCTACCCAGCCCTCTGTTGAATGGGTACCGGATTTCTTTCCCGGGGGTTAAAGGCGGGCGGGCGTTAGGCTGACCACCTGACCTCAACGTAGTCGCATTGGTCACAAAACGCCGGGAGCCCAAGGACCACAAAGGCCTGTAGGCACACTTTAACTTAACTTTTTAACTAATATACAAGCTTAATTAAAAAAGGCTTACGTAGAATTCATGGTAAAAATGTTTTCCGAAGGCACGTATTAGTTGAATTTTTTTTCTTCATGCAATTTAACATTGCAATTTCTGTTATAAAGTTGTGTAAAATTGGAAAAAATTTATACAGGGTAACAACTTGTGTGTTCACTTTCAACTGGACACACAAGTTGTTATCCTGTATAAATTTTTCCCAATATTAAAATAAATTCCAGTTAACATTCTTTTTCCTTCTATTTTTGTTTTGTACAAAACATGGCAGTTGTTTTGCAAATGAAAATTGAAAGCTATTTATAACAATTGCCTTGGTTTGTTCTGACAAAATTAGACAAAAGCAGATTCTAAAGAATCTGCAATCAGAAGAATTTTTGACATTTTGATGACCAGACTTTAATGAGGAGAACTGACAGGTTTTAATTTGTAGAGAAAAAAACTGGAGGAAAAGAGGAAGATGGACCGATTTCACTGTCCTATTTGTGTCAAATGTGGTGCATTAAAATTTCGAGCTTTTTTTTTTTTTTTTCTGCTTGTGTTTCCCAGGAAGTGAACGAGACAATCGACCTTTCTAAAGCATTCAAATTGCTTTACGTGACTTTATGCTTCAACAGGAATTCAAAAGGACAAAGCGTCCAGCAAAAGAGACACGATAGAAATACAAACAACTTGAAGATTTAGGCCAGTGTCATGCGTTAAACCCAACTAAAAAGGTTTTTGCTTTTGTAAATTTCTAATCAAAGCTATCAAAAATGAAATCCCTGACATGTAAATACAATATTCATAAAATATTAGATTTGCCCTTTCAGTCTCACTTGGAAAGTGCCATTCTTGATTTCAACATAAACGTGTTTAGTGATTTGTAAGACAATATTGGTAAAATTACGAATCAATTAGGATTTTGATTGAACAATGTCCTGCTGCGATCTCCGTATGCTCTATTTTAGAACAAAGGGATTGGAATAGGAAAGGTCAATCTTCCCTAGGTATACCTAGTACATGCATGTTACATAAATCAGAGAAAACAATTTATGTAACATGCATGTACTTAGATGTACCTAGGGAAGATTTTTTTTTTCCCAGTTTCAGACTTATTTTATTTACACAAAAGTAAAATGTAAATATAGCTTGCTTGTAGCTGCTAGGGGAAAAAAAAATCAGCAATGACTAACAGGTCTTCGGAGATTGGAAGCGAATAGTAGAATAAAGTCGAACGGATTCTTTACTAAGTTTAGATTTTATAATACAGCAGTGAAAATGAGTCGTTGCCTGTTCAGAAAATGGGTCGTTTGTTTCTTACATCTAATGATATTTCTATAATCGTTCAGATTTGGTCCGTTCAATTGTTTCAAGACTTCACCAGTCAAATTTACCAAAAATATTGAAGAGTTCGAATTGGGACCTACGGTAGAGATAAAGTACAGGTGTAATCGTAAATACACTGCAACGTCAATAGTAATGTTGATGTGGAAAGTTTCATTTTGTTTTTATTCATATTTCGTCGCTAAAATGCTGTAAGACCATTGCTTTGTTTCCCAATGAATGCAACCATTTTTGTTATTAAAAGCCACTATTGGTAGGTAGTTGTTAGTAGATATTTGTTCTTATTTCAACAGATGAAACAGGTTTGCAAAAAAATTAATTTCAGTTGTAAAGACAATGAGTAGCAATTTGATTAAGATTTGACCGCATTGGTGGCCTTTTTTTTTTTTTTCCCTCCAGAATAAACCTTTAAAATGCCTGCAGGAAAGAAAAGGTTAAGTAATAAGTGAGTTTAATTTAAGTAGTAATTATAACTACTGGTTCCATTGCATTGCTTGGAATAAGTTTGGTTAATTTTTTGGATTATTTTTTTCCTTTAAGTTTAGCTTCGTTGACTTTCAGTTTCGTAAGATGGAAAACGTCTACAAAATTGTAGATTATCACGAAGTGAGGAAAACAAAATAGTAGCAGTCAAAATTCGTGAAAAGTTTTTAGAGACGAGGTCGTCGTCAATTCAGCAATTCCTCCTTTTTCGATTGGAACATTAAAAATCATCTTCAGAAAGTGGTGAGTTGATTCGTAAAATTGCGTCCAAGTGAATTACACTGTAAATGTTACTGAAAATGTTATATATACTGTAAGTGCAAATATTTCGACAACAGAGTCATTTATTCTTGTCATTACAATTCAGCTAGTCATCCACTCATTGGAGAACGTTAAACTGGATTCCTAGAGGGCACAGGATGTAAATGCTGGGTCAGAAGTTTTATCGTTCTTTTTAAGGAGTATATTTTATTTCTTCAAATTGATATACACTGTATATATAGCATTTTGACTTTTTTTTTTTTTTTTGAAAGACCTTGCTGACATTTCTTAATTTCCATAACATTGTACGATGACCTGAGAAACCGCGAACTATTTCAGATTCACACTATATTTTTCTCTTATTCTCTTGGCAAAAATAGCAAAAATCCTTGAAATGTCCAGTTGAATATAAGTCTGCTCCTTACCAAGATCACCTTGCAATTTATGTGAAATTCAAGTGAGCAGATAGTTTCCTCAAATAAATGGAGCATTAAATTAAAAACTTACGAAATTGAAATTAATTTATGTTTCTTAACGTAAGATTAAATATCAACACATGCAGAAACAAATATTACACTTGTATTTCATGTATTACAGAATTAGACCATTTAGGCTATATTTTTTTTTTCTATTGTACGTTGGCAACAATGCTTTGATCCAGTTTTGATATGGTAAATCCAAAAAGAATGTTCTAAATTTTTCATGCCATGAAAACCTTGGTCTTCGTGGAATGTTGGGTAAAAAAAAAAAAAAAAACAGGATGAAGAACAGCAAAGAAAATATTAATCAAAATGTATTTTCGTGTTTTAGGAAAAAACAAATTTCTTTGGCTTCAGTGTATGCGAGTGTTGCCGCTTCCTGTTCAACATAAATCTCTCCTTTTATACGAGATCTTTTTGGTCAGTGGAGCGTATGCGTGATTCTTTTTATTTACATTTTTCTGGAATGTTCAGAATGCGAGATATGTTTTGTTGTGGAAGAAATTAAAGCTTTCTGCAGTTGCTGTTTTCAAAACATAAAAAAAAGAGAAAATATTTATCTTTCGCTCAGCTTAAAGTTCGCAAAACTTTATTATTGTTGTTTAAAAAAAAAAAAATATATTTTGCATAAGTTTTTTGTTTGTTTTTAAAATGCATTTTTTTAAAGCTCTGGCTTCTAAATATTTTCAGTGAGTTTTAAAAATCTGCGATGAATATTAAAAAATGAAAAGGAAGATTTTAATGTAAATTTAAGAAAGTTACTCATAATAGTCGGTAGGTGTCTCCCTAATAGCTTTTGAATTGTTATAATGGGATTTCATGAAACTTGGTATGTATATTTATGAGATGTAACTTCTATATTGAAATTTGTCCGTGAGAATACGTGTCTGAACATGTTTGCACATGATAGTGACAAAAATGGTCATGAAATAGTATATTAGGAACATAATATGTAGGTTATGTTGTTTTAACTCTCACTGGTTGCAGACAAACGACATTTATTGTCCTATTACAATATATCACAGTCTGACATATTGACATATGTCAGTTGATCCTTTTCTTTACGAGCTTTTTTGATGTTAACCAGATTTAGACGACTTAACTTTCTAATTCGTGAGTTTTAATTAATTTATAAAACATGTAAAAATTGGTAAAAAATAACTTTGATTTGAAGGAAGACTAGACCTTGCTAATTGGATATTTAAATAATATAGTCGTTTATCAGAGATTACAAGGGCTAAGTTGATTCAATATTTCGGCTCGGTTACTTCAGCCTTCATCAGGCGATATTTCACAGTTACAGGAACTTCTGTGATGTTTGATTTGTCAGTTTTTTGGAGAAGGCAATTGGCTAATTTTATCAAAAAAATTTTGTTCTAACTTAAAAGATAACGCGTTGATAAAGACAACGATTGAGGGAATTAGAAAATATTAGCTTGCTTGTTTTTGTTTCAAACCAAATTTAATTTTCCAAAAACATTTAATATGGTTCGTATTTACTGAAATCTTATTTTCTTTTTAAGGAGGCTTAAAACAGTTAAATAGTGA
Organism: Thereuonema tuberculata; assembly: GCA_023159025.1. Lineage (NCBI taxonomy): Eukaryota > Metazoa > Arthropoda > Chilopoda > Scutigeromorpha > Scutigeridae > Thereuonema > Thereuonema tuberculata. The sequence goes on along the minus strand of JAFIDM010000179.1, from coordinate 26,096,835 downwards.
AATCCATTCAGTGAAGACTTAAGTTTCTGCGATCAATTCATTCCTAAGCGAAATTTTTTGTAGCTATTTTCCCTATCTTTTTATATACTTTTAAACAAACTTGTAAATATCCTTCCCACAGCTTCCATCATTCATTATGTTCTGTGTAATAAACTATAATTTATTTCCATTTATATTTAAATTTCTTTTAAATTTCTTTTTTAACCATATCACTTTCACTCCATTTTAGAATGACCTTAGAATGACTCCTCCCCCTCCAGTTCTTCGGTCGAAAACTTTCCATCTTCATACAAACTAGTCGGCTACCCGTCGCTTCGCTCCGGAAGCCTCCCTTATGTAACGGAAAACAATTTTTTATTTATTAAAAAACAAACACACACACACACAAATTACATCAAGGAAACTAAAACTAAATTTTTTTAAAAGCTTTTTTTTAATTTAATTTTTGAGGTCTATATTCTCTCAATCTACGACTGCTT
>JAFIDM010000179.1:26057623-26091356 GCA_023159025.1 Thereuonema tuberculata | reverse complement strand
AGCTCAGTGAAAAGGACGAATAGACAAAACGGACAAACATACAAATCAATGACCCCTGAATTACAAAAACATCAAAATAAAATCAAGAATAAAAAGGGGTGAATAATTAATCCCCGCTAGCGTTTAGCATAGCATCAAGGGATTAATTTATAAAAAGGTTAGTGTTTAGACAAGGAAATTAACTCAGTGAATAGCTCAGTGAATTTGTGTTTTGTTTTGTTTAGTTATGTGCGTTCTTTGGTTTATTTTGCTGTAAAAATGTATTAACGCACGTTAATTTCCTTGTCTAATCAGTTAATCTGGTCTGCTTCTCACCCAAGCATTTCGTTTAAGGTTCCTTGTAATAATTCTCAATATAATATCGTAATTTACCGTCCAAGGTATATATTAGTGCCCCACTTCATATTATTTATCTATTTTTTGTTTTTATTAATGAATCTATCCCAGTAACGTTTGTTTTGTTTTTGTTTTTTTAATCCTTTTAAGTTCTCGGCGGAAAATTCTTTTATTATTGACTCTTTAATTATACAGACAAAAGGCTATAGAGTTCAATTCTCCAATAAACAGTATCCGATCAGTTAACAAATTCTGAGTAATTGCTCTTGTTTCAAAATGAACACTTCCGGTCTTAGACGGAAAATGGTTATGAAATAATTAAAGCTTCACTCCACTTAGGATCTCTCTGAAGGTGTTTACGTTCTGAAGTGTGTGTGTGCTTTTTTTTGTTGGTTAAATCCTGTTCTTAAATTTAGTTTTGTTACCTTCAGTTTTAGTTTCTGTTGAGATCTTCTCATCCATTTCCTGTTGGATCCGGATCTCTGCTATTCCACACTCCATTGTTGTACATGGAGTAGAGTTACCACTTTATACGATGTTGTAGAATGTAAAAAATGCGAATTAATTAAGTAACGATTAAAAGTACATTACACCGACACTAGAATCAAGTTGAATGAGAAGACGGGACGGGAAATAGGAACGAAAAAGTAAAAAAAAAAAAAAAACCCTCTGACCTTTCATTCATTACGAGGAAGAATATTGGTTGTATACTTAAGGAAGGAAATGCAGAGGGAGCAATATTTTCAGTAAATATATATAGAATATAGAACATTAAAATACTTCAAAAAGACTCGTGGGTTATTTAAATTACTTCCGATTTATTATTTCTTTTATTACATGAACTTAAATAAAAAAAATGTTCTTATTACATAAATTTGAATTAAGGAGTAACGAAGTGTTTTAAGTTTTGTTTTGTTTTTTAATAGAATTATAGAGATTTTGCTTCTTTCACGAAATCTATTGTGTGTTTTTGTTTCTTTATCCGAAATTCAGTTGCACTAAATTAATAAATATTTCTATGAACTTTATTTTTCTTGACTTGATAATTAGATTAATTAGTAGAGATCAAATCTATTAATGTAAATTTTGTGAGGAATGTTGGTTAAAAATTATTTAAATTTTACTGATCATGCGTAAAAAAAGTCTCCTTTAGGACCATCAAAAGAGTAGTTTTGTCTTCTGAGTCTTAAGGATTGAGGTTTTAATTAAGGTCCCTTATTTATAAAAATGTCGCAGAAATCAAAATTATGATTTTTTTTTTTTTTTTTTTTGTGGAAAAAAAAGTCATCTATTCACAGGCTTTCCTATGAGATAACATCAAAGGATCTGGAACAACTGTTTCGTCTTTGATAACTCATCATCAGAATTATCCACTTAAAGAAAAACATATTCTTTAAAGTATATACAGTGTACAGTATTCTTTAAAGTATTTATTCTTATACAATCTCTGCTTGCTTTTTTTTTTTTTAACGAGTATTTAGATTATTTGCTATTTACTTCTTTAAAGAATATGTTTTTCTTTAACTGGATAAGAATTATCCAGTTAATCTCAAGCTTTTTTTTTTTTTCTGTAACAATGATCACGTAACAATCAATTTTTATTAAAAAAAAAAAAAAATAGTTAATTTTTATTAATTATTTTTTATTGAGATGACCTAATAGAAAGAAAGCATACGTCATCATCTGAGATGGAGTGGAGTAATAAAAAAAAAAAAAGAAGCTAAAATCATTGCAATTGTGGAAGTAAACTATTAATTTACTTAAAAAACGTAATGTTTTCTAAATTTTGAAACCCTAATTATGCCGAGTTTCAACTTTAAAGTCTCGTAATGTTGGCTCATGTTGAATTGATTTAAGTCTATTGTCAACAAAACTTTAATAGATAGAATTCAAAATACCAAAACAATAATGATAAAATAATAATGTTTTCTATGTAGTTTTTGGGAAGGCAACGTCAGATTCTTGAAGGTACAAAGAAGAAGAAGAAAAAATTAATAAGTTGGAGGGTGTGGGGGGGGCGGTCATTGGCTCAGTAGGGAACAGACGAAGCAATTGCCAAAAAAAAAAAGGGAGAGAGAATAGATTTCTCCGAGGAAAAACGGTATTTTTTCTTAAACGAAGAAGAGAGAAAAAAAAGGGAGAAGCGACCTGTCATGCTTCAATATTTGTAAATGAATGCCGCAGGTGACGCGTTTCTTCCTTGATTTTTCTCCTTTCGTCGACGAGGCTCTTGAAAACGAAAAGAAGAATGCGGGACAGAATCGAAGAAAGGAGGGGGAGGAGGCGGCGGGGTGTTGCCTTTGCATGAATTATGAATGGAATGGGAATGTCATTATCTTCGTGGCCTCGATCGTTGCATCTCTCTCTCTATCTCTCCATTTCTTGGAGCTCCAAATTTAGTTGTCTAAGGAACAGCTCGCATTTTGTCTTCGGTGTTTTCGTGCCCCACCCTGTCATATATATTTATTTTTGTCAGAAAATGGTATCGAACTAGATATATATATAATTCGTATTTGAACGAGAATATATTATTCAAGTAGATATCTAATCGTAACTTTTTATATAGGTGAGGTCTCGGTTTACGTGGGTTCGAATAACGCGAGGTGAAACAGATGAAAAAATTAAAATCTTAATTTTTTTTTAATTTTTTTTCTTCATAATTTCATATTTTTGTTTTTATGTTCCATTGCTTTTTATCTATTTTTATTTCTTTGAAGCAGTTTTCTAATTTTCACGTATTTGTGGAGAAAATGATCTCGTTTTATGCGAATCTCAAATTACGCCGTGGTTCAAGAACGATTAATTGTTCTAAAGGTTGTTTATTCGCTATGTTTAAACCCAATTTGCCAAATTCTTGGAATCGTTATGAAACGCAATGCAATGCACCATTTCACAATGGTCCTCCCGAAAAGGACTCAAGAGCTTTCAGTGTCCGTCAGTTTGGAATTACAGATATGATGAAACACGCATATGACAAATTGAGAAATAAAATAAAAATATAATCGGATAATAAGAATAACAGAAAAGTTGCAGCGTTCTGAAAGAAACCTCACAAAACATCTGCGAAAAATTTAATGCACATCATAATATGAATTCGCAAATAAGTGAAAAGTTATCTATCGCACAGATCCATTCGTTTGAATTCAGAATCAACAAACATGTTTGAAATAAATTAATTTTGCTTGAATCTCGGAACAATTCTTGATAATTTTAATTTACAAAATTTATGAAAACTTGATCATGTATTAATATTCTAAGAAGAAAAAACGAGATCATAAAAAAAAAAAATCGGTTTGAGAATTGAACATTATCAGAATTCCGAAAATTAGACGGAAACATTAAAATAAAGCTAATAAGTAAAATTAAAGCACAATTAAAGGCGCCAAAAAGATACATCTCATAATTATTATCTAAATATTGTCAAAATATTTCCACCTAAACAATTATGTAATTATATTTTTTTTTTTTAGCTTGTGTTAATCTGAAAATATTACATCATTATACATACTGTTTATTTTATATACTGCTCAATTATTCACTATTGTATTCATTTAAAATTTTTATCAATTGACTATTTGTTACTAAAAATAAAAATAATTTATAAAATTATATGAAAATATTTGAAATTACGGTTCTTAGAATCATTCGTCTATAATTTTTTTTATAAGTGTCCTGAATAAAATTCGTTGTCTTTTTTTTTCCCTCCAAATTGTCACTCTTGATTGCCTTCTGTCTTTTGAACTTTTTTGTTCCGCCATTCTGAATGACTGAATTATTTCTGATTATCCACTATTTTTTTTCTTTTAAATCTTAGCTCATCTTTTTATTTCTTGGAATCCGTTCTCTTTCATTGAGAGAAAATAAAGGCTCGATTTGGTAAGAAAGGTTTCTTGTTATTTCTTTCCATCAATGTCCTTTGTAATCCTGTGTCGACTCCCTCGTCCATGTCTTCTTCCAATGGCAGATGCGCCATCTGTTGTTGAATAGCAAAATCACTGCTAATTGTATCCGCGTTGGCTGGTCAGTTCCGTCTTTTCTTTAGCTGCAGAAGCAGCACTGACCTCCTATTGGGACACCAGTAATTGAGAGTAGCTCGATTGTTTGTAAATAGGCTGTCTTGTTCATTCATTTCGGACGACCACATCATTCTGTGTGGGGGCACGAGTGCCATACCGACCAGTGTCATTGACCCTGTGTTCGTCATCCAATCTAGTATTGGCTCTCTCTTATTAAAAATTAGTCTCGCTAATTGTCTCTGGAAATTCTATCATTAGAAGTCTTTTGATTTTCTTCTTAGATGGAAGCAGAACCAACAGTTACGTGCGTGAAAACATTTAAGCTGGCATCAAATTGAAACTTAAAACAAAAGTTTAATTCTACAGTTCTAACTCTCATTCAGCTTCGTTCTTTATTGGGATAGAACGTCTTTGATTACAGTTCACTAGGCATTAATTTCCAATAAGGAAGAATTCGATTCAGTGATACATAAGTAAGATTCATTATCTAAAAACAGTCTCTATTTTTCTTATGCTTCCTTATTGTTAGGAATGCTTCGTTGTTTTAAAGCGAAGCAAAAGGAACACTAGAAATTTTCAGTTTTGGGAGGCATGATTTTTTTTATTTCATTTTCCTCCAAAAAAATAGGCAATTTCATATCCCTTGTAAATTACTTTAACCATTTTTTTAAAGTATACCAGCGACTACCCATCGATAGTCTATTTTTGATTTTATGCATCATTACATTTTTTATTGCGAATTTCCCAACATCCAATCAAAAAAAAAAAAAAAAAAGATGCCGTGACAAAAATTTCTATATAGAAAACGATGATTTATATACTACGGAAATATTATTTCTAAAAAATTTTAATATTGTTAAATTCAGGGAGAAAAGAAACAGTAAAACCCGTAATCATAATTTTATTTTCATTATGCGAGTACATTATTTGAAGTTAATATTTTTTATTTAACTTACTAATCAGTCTTGTAGTGATGTGGGAGAAGGAATAATTATGCAAATAAATGTACAAAATTTCAATGGTGGATTTTATTATATGTATATATATATTGAAGACTTTATAGATGCCTTTGTTTAAACTACACTAAAAAAAAAACTATCCGAATTTGATGGGACCTCGCCAATTTTGGATAAACGAAATTTCGGATAAGCCGGAATTTGTTATATTAACATGCACTGTACATTAAAAAAAAATAAGTGAACCTACTGTCCTCCAAATGAAATTTGACCGGCGGAAGTTTGAACTGCGCAGCCCTTCCGATAGCTGATCAATTATGTTTTCCTGTCACAATGGACGATGGCGTCTGTTTTCACTGAGAAAGACATGTTGATAACGCCAAATTAAAACTTCTCTCGACTATTTAGCGTTATTTCAATACCAGTTGCTAACAATAAGTATTTATATAAATAAATAAATATATATTTATAAATACAATGCTCTTTTGCAAAGTAACAAGCGATTACCGTAATGGCGGCGTCCTGTCATAAAATCAGACGGAAGTGCCTGACCAGACTAATCGATCATATATGCGCAGATCTCACAAAAACAGGGCGGCCATCTCTCATTTGGAGGACAGGGCGCTAAAATTGTTCATGTAGTTAGTGTGCAGTTACAGTACTGTTAAGTTATAACTATTTTTTTAACCCTTTTCAATATTGATACAGTGTAGACGCTATTAAATACAGTAAAAACTCGATTAACCGTCACCTTCGGGACCGGGACTGTGACGGTTAACCGAATAGACGGATAACAGAAATTTCGCAATAAACATGTACAGTAACGAAATTTCAATGCTGGTTTGGAACTAAAGGCAAACAATAAATTAATACAAAGAAAAATCTATCGGTAACAAATAGATATCGTTAAACACCAAACAAATAATAATAATAATAGAAACATAAAACAGTAGGCCTACTAGATAATAAGGTTTATATGTTGAAGCTGTAATCAGTCATCATCTTCTGTTTCTTCGAGGCTCGAGCTTTTTCTCGCGGCAATGTCCCGTATTTTACGGAGAAGTAGGTTTTGCGATCGATGACGGATAACAGAGTGACGGTTAATCGAGTTTCCACTGTATTAATTAAAGCAACGGAAAAATGTTTTTGTGCATTTTTAAAATATATTAAAAGTCGTTTCGGATAAACCAGATTTTCGGATAAACGAGTTCTTAGTGTATTGCGAAAGTAGCTAATATTTAAACATAAAAAATATATAGAAGGGTATACGTAAAGTAGCATAATTTTCATAACTTTCATTAATATGTAATAATTATCTAATTGTCTTTGTTCCTGTAATGCTATAGCAACAGAAATTAGGTTTTAATAAATTTGGTCTTTAATTTTTGGAAGTGGATTTTTTTTTCTTCTATTTTTCGTAAAAACTTTCTGCTGTTTACGTCTTATAAGTTTTAACTGGACACAATCTTGAAATGCGAAGGCGGTGTTTTTTTGTCATTCTAGAAATGCATTTCTCGGAAACCTTTTAGATGAATAGATTGTGTCAGTGGAAAGACAGTGTCTCTAGCTTCTTCTAAGTTCAACAACCTGCAAGTGAAACTGTTTTACTGAATAATTAGACGGCGCAATAACTTACCGTCGTCCACAATTAGCATTTTAAAAAGTCCTACTTTGTTTTACCCAGTTTTCCACTTTAAATGTTAAAATTAACGTTAAAAAAAATGTTTAAAAATATTCTTTTTAAATCCCATTTTAATTTCTGTAAAACAATGACACCATTTTTTTTTCACACGATGAGTTTTCGTAAATAACACTGCACCGCCAGTAAATTAATCAAACTGTTCAAAATTTTATGGAATTTAAAAAAAAATATACTTGATTTAAAAAGATTGATTCAATTGGTTGAACATTCAGGAAAAAGTATCTCCCGATTTAATCGCATTCGGTTTCTAATTATCCATTAACTCGAATTAAAAATACCTTCACGGTTCTAAATAGACTAATATCGCTAATCGAAACGATACTGAAAAATCAAAAAATAGAAAATCTCAAATGTATATTATTCCTTTTCTCCAAAGCAGGTATGTTTATTTTGATTTTTGTTTGTTTAAATCCAAGATTACAATCAGTTTCCTGTTCTTGATCTGTTATCTAAAAAGTTGGGTGTCAGGAATTCGTGTATTTGGACCTTAAGCTGAAATCACTTTAGAATGAAGTGATTTTATTTTGGTACAAGGAGTTTCAAAAATGTTAACGTTGAATGAATATAATAGGTGATATTAATCAATGGATTATAAAGTAGATTTATCAAATTTGTATCTCATCTAAAGGTAACAATTCAAACTCTGATTATAATTGTGTCTCTATAAATATAAAAAAGGAAAGAAGAAACTTTCCGAAAATTTGCTTAATAAATATATTTTTATGGCGATGTTGTATATTTGTTAAGTATGCTTTTTTTTTCCCTTGAAGAATTTTAGGACACCATACACAACAATTAAAAATAAAATTTATATACAATTAAAATACACGAGTATGTCTAACAGTTGGATGTTGACGATCCCGTATTTTCGTGATTTCACGTAATTTACGCGAGAATAGTCTCTATCCTTGTCTTCTCACAAAATATTGAAATATTTAAATGAATTATAATACGGGGAAATGCATGAGACTTTTACTACATTTTAATATAGTTTTAATAAATTGAAAACAGTCAATAAACAAACAATAAATTCATTATATAGCATTTTCCTAGTGACAGACATTAAAAATACTAAATTCCTTGAGACCTGCTGAAGAGGCTAATGGCGAGATCTCGTGTTTTTCGTAATTCTCGCGCAAACGGGATCGTCAACATCCATCTGTTAGACTTTCGAAATAGTCTACATTTTTTTGCCAAGTGGTCGGAATATAACAGAATATACGGTCTGAAATCCAACGGAACATGTGACATCACTCGGCAAAGAAATCTAGATCATTTCGATATAGTACTCGTGTATTTTAATTGTACATAAATTTTATTTTTAATTGTTGTTTAATGGTGGCCTAAAATTCTTCAGTAATTCAATTTACACACATTAATTATTTTAATTTTTTTTTCTTAATGTTGTAGTCTATGTAGTTTAGTTCAAAACTAACTGCCCTTTGTATACTTGAAATATGCAAAACAATTGCAAGCAATGCTCATCTTGTTTGTTAGTAGATACGGCCCTTATCTTCGTTACTTGGGCCTCAATTTGCAGAAATGAAACTCCGCTAACTTATTATCGTCGCGGTGAGAGACCTGCAAACACATTATCATTGACTAATTTCTCCAGTATCAATGCCGTAAGCTCCGCAGAAAATATCAATCTCAATTATCAAAAATCTCACATACATCTTCTTGAAATCGACGAGCAACGTTAAGAATAATTTCCCTACTTGATTTTTGAGACCTTTTCCTCGTCGAAATGTTGAATGTGAATCCAACGACCGCCATTTTCTCTTACATTTGAATGTGACCGACAGGCCAGGAAAGGAAAATCTATCATCTGCGTTGCATTCTGGGAGGATCATCTTTAGCCGTACTGATAATAGTTCTCCCTAAAATTATTTTTTTACCAAGAAACATTATACTTGGATTAAATGAAATCCAATATAAAATGAAAGAACATCTATATAGACAGCAGACAAAACTTTATTAACCAATTGAGAAAATTCCATTGATAGAAGGTAAGTCTGGGAATGAAGCAAAATTCTTAATTTTTAGTGGTGCTGTTATGAATTTCAAGTAGGTGTTTATAAATGTCTTGGAATGGGGAAGACCTGCGTGAAAAGTAGAACAGTGACTTTCTTCGTAGCTTGTGGCAATTGTAGCTCTTATCTGAAACGGACTTTCAGGATATTCATTGCCGAAGGAAGTGGTAATCATTTACGGGAAAAACATAAGCTTGATTTTTTTTGCCTCGAGAAAAAAGTGTCTCAATCTACTTAAACCTTATTTGACTTTGATTTACGGAAATACCACACCATTTAGAAACTTAACTAAAAAAAAATGTTTCTTCCAGTTTCTTGTTCTGAGGTTTTTCGGAGGAAGTTGTAAATTTCATTTTATAATTACAAATTTAATTCCTCCTAAAATCGCGGATTTATCTACACTAAAAAAACTAATCCAAATATTATTTGTTCTTTTGAGTTGTAATTGGGAAGCGCAGAAGTCGAACATGCCATCTGGTGGCGACGGAAAGAAACATTATGGTTGATGATCGTGGTTTGACAGTTGCTCATTGCCTACTATTATGATTCATTGTTCATACTTCATTCATTCTTTCAATAGTATTCTGAATATTGTATATTCTCTTGTATATTCTGTACTGTTTCGCTATGGAATTTTTTTTTTTTTTTTTCAAGATAGTCTATCTGTAGAAACAAGCAAATAACAGCAAGTTACTACGATTGTAATATAATGAAAGATAGTAGTAAAGGCGTATTATATTGCAACAAATAAAAAAAAAATTAATAATCTACTTTCAAGTTCGTAAAGTCATCTTACCTTACATAAATATATATTAATCGGGTAAATACCTAAACGAGCACCTAAATAAGTAATATTTACAAAGCTATGCCTGCCTTGGTTATCATTTGTTGAATTATTTAAACATGTTAAATTTCATTTTAATCTTATTTCTGAAGTAATAATTTTAATCTTATCTTACTGATACAAAAACATCAATAGATAATTACTTTTTGTTTTTATTTATTTATTATCCAATATGCTGTATTTCAAAATTACTTTATTTATTTGGTTTTAATTAGGCCTACTATTTTAGTTTTAATTTCCTTTTGTAAATTTTAGGGTCATTATTTATTGTTATTTGTCTAAATTAAGAAAATAAAACAGCTAAGAAAAAGATTCGATTGATATGGAAAAGTTCTAAAAATCTCTACAAAGGATAGTAGTTATTTAGTTATCCATCACTTTCATTTGCGAAATCACGATAAAAATATCCCTTTTTTGAAAGCACCATTTAGTCATCCTGATGCGTCTTGGTTTGGATTAAAACTGCAAACATTGGAATTTCGGAATACGAAATTTGCACTTGGTATTCTTATTAGAAAACGCTGTTTCATGAGAGATTTTCGTCTATAGAAATTTGGGTTTCACAAGAGTTTTGTGAAACCTGCTGATCTCCAATAGGAGTGAAACGGATGTATTAATATAGCCGTTTCACTCTTACCGGAGATCAGCAGGTTACGACTATCATTTAATGAAGCCACTGAAGTCCAATAACACGACCAACACGACCAGAATAAATTCAGTACAAAAACATCACAGAAAATAGCATTGGTCTTTTTGTTTGCATAATATTTTATTTCTGAACGTGCATTTGTATTCTAAGTCGGTTCATAAGATATGTTTCTACACATACACTCCTGTTTCCGTTCAGTCTCTCAAGTTTTTAATTGGTGTGGAGAATTCTGGACATGCTCCCCTCTGAAGGCGTTGTTTAACCCCTATTTTTCCTTGGCCCTTCCCTCGGTTCTGGTCATTTGTCTTCGGATATCGGATATTTGACTCCTCGGTTCCGGATTTGGTTCCCGTAGTTCTAATTACATTCCTTACTCATTTCCTCCAGTTGTTTACAACAGTTTATGATTCTCCCTTGTGATTTCCCAGATCAAAGTTAATGATAACGTAATTGCTTTATTTTTTCTTTGTCTTTAATCAATCTTGGAATATAGGTAAAAACAAGGAATAAATTGGTCCTCACCCATGTGAATAGCGTAATGTGTGAAATAACCTAAGACTGGCCTATTGGCCCGGAAGAACTATTTCTACCACCGAATGCTAAATGTTATCTTTCCTATTAGATCGTTTATTCATTCCCATTTTTAAAAGTATATGAATTTATAAATTTATTTATATACTGTCAAGAAAATCCACTAAATTGTTTAAAGAATTTAACATAATTTCAGTAAAAATGCACAGCAGATTTTTGTAAATTCCGCAGGTCTTGATTTTTAATTGTTTGTAAACTGTTAATATTCAATAGAAACACACTCTTCCATACATTGCATTAGTATTAAAATATTTGCAATGTATGGAAGAGTGTGTTTCTATCTAATATTTTTGATATGGAAAGAAAGAAGATCGTGGAAGAATTTGGTGTTAATATTCAAGTTGTTTCATCCTTTAGCACAAGTTTTTCCACAAAAAAAATGGATAGAAGAAAAACGTACTATAAGTATTTTTTATTGTCTGAAGCTTCACTATTCCACTTAAACAGTTTTTTCTTAGTTTTATTTGCTTTTGTTTGTATGAGCATACTCTAAAACCACTAGACTAATTTCTTGAAAATTGGTATTTATGGTCCGACCTAGAATAATAGCACGATTGTTTTATCTGCGTTTTCTATCCCTCTTCTATCGCTGTAAGCTCAGTCTCAAACATTATTCAATTGATAGCTCAGTTTATGTCTGATATCATTTACATAAAGAGTACATACAATTTCTTCAGGTTTTCTTGTGATACAACAAATTTGGATTGCATTTCACTTACTTAAAAAATTGGTACCCTTGCGTCAGTCCAAAGTAGATTTTGAAATTTAACTGCTCCATAAAATACATAATTCTAGGCAACATTTCTTTGCGAACTAGATTCTTAGTTTCAAGTTAATATTCATTTATTTAACCTTCCCAGTCTCAATAACAGTAACTTCATCGACTGGAGCGATTAGATGTTCTCGTAAAAAAAAATCAATAAATCTGGATCTTTGGGAGGCTAAACTGATGGTTTGGTGGGAAGTCCTTTTTTTACTCTTCGTGTTGTAGCTCATAATCAACACACGACCTCTTGATAACCAAACGCCATTGGATTTATGGGAAGACACTGACGCCATTGATTTGGAGATTAGTCGGAGCAAGTAGATTAACTCGTTCTTGTGCCGAGAGAAGAGCTCTGGGTTCCGGAGGAGATTGGAGAGGGGGAGGCCGAACATTGCGGTTATCATCTGTCTTCACTTGGCTCTTTTTCCTCCGTACTAATGATAGTGATTCACAGTCGGGGTTTCTTGCTCGGCTCCAGAAAAACACCCCCGCTGGCCACTTATCAGCAGCCGATAAGAATAATACAGCCAAAAACACCTTTCGCCAAAACCTTATCTGGTTTATTTTTTTTTTTTCCCTCTCTCTTCCTTAAGAAAATGAAATATGAAACTGTGACGTAACAATAAATAACATCACAATTTAGAAAAAAAATTTGACAGCTAAGGGGGAAAATAAAATTTCATCCTGCAAACTCAATTCCCCATTACCAAAAAAGATAGAAAAATAGAAAAGAAAAACGAATTATAGTGTGAACAATCCATGGAAAGGATTATTCAATAAAGCAAACAATAAAACCATATACATCAATAAAAGGAGAACAAAAAATTAAAACTATTCTTCAAAAGGAATAAACAAAAATGAAATAAATTATTAAAAAGGAGTAGAAAGTTATTAAAATTATTATTTCAGTTCGTAAAAAGTCCATTCAGATATAGGCCTATTTAAAAATAAATTGTTTCAAAGATCATTTTCCAAAATAATAAGATACAGACACGTCAGTGCTTTAATAAAGGTTATTCTTGTTTTTTCTTTCTTGTCTTTTTCTGTATTTTGGGGGCGGCTTCAGCCCTCTTAGCTGCCCGCTTGGATGCGCCACTGAGTTCCGATACAGTATCAAAATAACTATTTAAAATGCTTATTATGATGCAATCAATAATTTTTTAAATTTTCTTTGTAATAATAATAATAATAATAGGGTAATTGTACATATAAAAAGTATTGTAATTTGCAAGTGTAGTATAATTTTTTAATTAATTTTATTTTAATAATGTTTGTATTTTATTTCTGTTGTTGATGCATTTGTGATAAAACTATTGTACTTAGACTTAAATGGTTGATATTAAATTTATTATTTTATCCAAATGCCCGATTTAATTTTATATAATTTTGTTCCAACGTGTGCTTCTACCAAATATCTGCAATTAAGGAGGAATTATTAAAAATTACATACAATTGTCTATTCCGAAGATCACTTGCTTTTCGTGGTGAAGATATAGTTTGGAAAGGATTTAAAAATGGACTTAAAAATCATAGTCGTGCCTTTACTGTATTGTGCAAATTATCGATAATTTTGTCCCTGATACAAAGAAATTTTGGGATTCTGATTAAAGGTTCTTTTTCCCACACTTGGATTCCTAGGTGGTATTTTAAACATCATCTCTGAACCAAATTCACAAATGAAAAGGAAATTTTCCTTGATTATTAATTACTTTCAAAGTTAGTAATTTCCTTGATAAATTAAATTAAACTTAATTGAACGCTGTTTTTAGAAATAATTTCCCTATTTAGGAAATGTCCAGGAAGTTATATAAGGAAGTAGAAAGTTTTTTCCTGATTTTCTTGACCCTATCCAAACACTGTTCTGAGAAGCATCCTTCTTGCATTTTAATATATTTGATTTGTCTTTTTTTTTAAAATAATTCATTTAATTAGCTCATGAACTAGTTAAGAGGAAATGCCACAAATAATACATAAAGAAATGAGCTGTCACTTTCGTTAAACCTCCAAGTAGAATCTAATTCCATTGCATTCTCTTATAGCAGAGTTTCTCAATCTTGAAGTTATTAATCTTCTTGTCATCCGTCTTGACATCTCCTTATGCTTTATAAATCAATTTGAGATTACACACACAAAATAAAAATGGGTTTTTAATCAATCCTTCCGCAACCGCCCCCCCCCCCCCCCCGCCCCCCGGGGGTTGCCAGCCATTATTTGTGAAATACTACATCATAAGGAAGATCGCTTATCTGTGAGGGGAAAAAATATAAGTGTTCCCGTGTTATGGACGACCCGACTTACGGCGTTCCATACTTACCCAAGGCTTCCCCATAAGAATAATTTATAATTGATAATTCGGGAACTAGTTTCGTGTAAACTAGTCGCATGTAAACAAACCTGCATGGCGAAGCGGTTCGTTGGCGCAATATATCTTAACGCTAGGGGCGAGTCTCATATGGTCGCTTACGCACATCATCACTTTCGTCTTAGGCTCACAAACTCGAATAAAAAAGTTATGTTTAATTGTTAACAAACTTATTATTACAGCACAGGGGTATTATTATTATTATTATTATCATCGTATATGAGTTGTTCATCAGGAATTCAAGTTACATACAAATCCGAACTAAAGACGTTCTCAGGAACGTATCTCGTTCGTAACCCGGGGACCGCCTATAAATACATACGTACAATGTTCCTGCTGCTTCAAGACTCATTTGCGATGGTCTTGAATTAATTTTTAATTACATTTTAACTGAACGTGTGAAATCAATATTCCACTTTTTGAACCCTTTTGTCTTTTGTTTGTACGCGTATCACGCTAAAACGGCTGGTCGAATTTTCTTTAAAATTTGCAACGTTGATTAGTTAAAGTCCAAATTTAAAATAGGAGCACCTCATATCATATCTTTCCCCACTCCTTTAAAATTGATTCCCCTCCAAACGCTGCTCAATTTCCATTTCGAGACGTTAGCTTAGCGTCTATTTAGTATAACATTAGTTACATAAATTGTTGACATTTGTAAATAAAGAACTTGTGTCCTCTCACGATAAAATAGAAATTTCCTTTGTCTGTTGCATCTATCACTTTTCTCTAGAAAATATCCCTGCTTCTGGTGCCTGGCCAACCTTTTACATTTCAGGATCTTGGTTAATTAATTATTAGCCAAGTAAAATATTTACACGTTGGAATATTAGTTGAACGGTTCGTCATTTCATTTCAGTGAACGATGAAATTCATTCTTGATGCAGTAAAATTAAACGGGAAGTAACGGCCTTCTTTCGTTTTCTGGAGGAAAAAAAAATTCTAATTTTCCAAACAGTTAACATATTTTCTATTTAATATTATAAACGAATATATCGACAGATTAAAAACTTTACTATGTAAGACTGACATTATGTTTCTTTATTTATCCTTTACTTTTATCTTTAAAGAGCAGCGTTTGGAGTTGTGTATGTGATAGATCTCTTCACTGTCTTAACCTGATTCTCTCTCAAATCTTCCTTTGTTTTCGATCGGCTATAGTTTGGGATCTGTAGAACATTCTCTTCTTTTTCTTGGGAGGGTAGTGATCTCGAATCGATCTTTGATCAGAACGTTATCCCCTGAAGAAATCGATCTTTCTCTCTCTCTCTCCTTGATGTTCCTCTTACCTTGGGTTCTGGCTTTTCGCAGACTTCTTTTGATCCCCGGATAATTCTCTTAGCGAAGCTGATGGATCGTGATTCTGCTTCTCTCACAAATCCCTCTTCACTCGTAAATCAATACAAAGAATTAATGCATAGTTTGTTTTTCTTTATACTTCAACGCTCACAATAAACCTTGGAAGATAATATCCATACAATCATTTTAAGCTTAATGGAAGCTTCCTTTTTTAACTTTTTTTGATCATAAAAATGTAACTGTAAACTCATAAACTCGAAGCGTGATAGTTTTTTTATCTTCCAAGAGCTGTTTAAGCTACCTGCTGTTTTTTTGTTCTTAAAAATAGTATTTATGAGCCACGTGTTAAGATTAAATAGTAAACATTCAAGATGAAGGCATTACTAAATACAAGATAAAAATACATTTTTTTATTTATTTTTTTGACGTAAAGATGTTCTGATTGCTCTTCATGTTTTTTTCTTTTTTTTAAATTTGCTACAGAATTTTGATTTTTTGATGTAATATTTAAAAAGTTATTTTTGAAGAAATACTGGTGCAGTATAGATTTCTATACTTATTAATACTTAAATCCATTACTTTAAAATCGAAATATATGTCAACATCTTAAAAATTAGAAAACATAAGCATAAATTTTATTTATTTTTATTAAAAATTATTGTTAAATTGTTAAATTTTATTTAGTATTAACTAGTGAAAGTTAACCATCCTTGATTTAAATTTAAGTGTTCGGATTTATACTGTATGTTTCGTAGGAATTCTTAACATTTTTGTTACACTGGAATTTTTCATCCTGCTAAGATCTTATTTGTGAAATATTCTAAACAAATCACTTTTACCAATATGTTTGATAATTACATTTCGGTTCAGCGTCCTATATATGCATTTTGACTTGACTCACTTGTTTTAATTGAATTTTTGCGAGATTTAATGAATTCTGAAATAAAACGTGAAAATCTCCCCCTTTTTTTTTTAATTGTTTGATTTTATTATTTTTTTTTTTCTTTCATTAAATGAATTAATTTTCCATTTTGTTTCAGGTGGTAAGAAGTGGTTCGCTATGAATAATGGAGGAGCCTAAAGAAAGCATAATGACTTCGAGCACTGAACAACCCGAAGACACCAAAAGCACGGATAGTAAAGAAAGTAGGGACAGCAAAGATGGAAAGAAAGATTCCCGATGGGATTTTAAGAGACTGAGGAACTCCAAAAAAGGTCGGTTCACTTTCAGAATTCTGTTTGTGTACATGAGGTTAAACAGTTTATTTGACGTAAATTTATGAAATTATTCATTAGTAGATTTACATGTACTGAGATACATTAATGACATTGATTAGGGGCCGTACACCTATTTAAATTTTAAATACACATTTAATATATGAAATAAAAATTACAACACGACTAGTTTCGCCAAAGACTCGAGGGACGACATTTACAAGTGAATTAAACAACATAGAACTTGAGAATTTATACATCAAATAAACCGGTGTATGGCTCCTAATCAATGTCATTTATGAAAATGTTATCTTTTAAAAAAAAAGTTGTTGACATCTTTAAATAATTTTGCGTGAAAATTAGAATAGTTAGTTAGTTTGTAAGTTTGACTTGTTCGAAATGAAGCGCATCTAGTACAGTTACTGTCCGTCAGTCCGTCCTGATGCCAGTACATTCTGTAGCAAGAAATAACATGAAATTATAATGTGAAGTGTTCGCTTTTAGTAATCCACAGAAACGTGTTAGGGTTGTTACTGTAATATTATATATATATTTCCTTATTTAATTTCCACATATATCAGATCACAAATCCTAATTTCAAAATAAATACTTATTGGACCTAAAATACGTAGTTCTTCTTAGAACAGGAACTTAGGACCAAAGTACAAAGAAATACAACGAAACCTTCCTCTACAAATGCCTAGATACTAGAGCATTTTTAGGACTTTTCTTAAGCTGTTCATATCATCAATCTTCGGCTTTGTTAAGAGCAGGATTTAGAATTGGGAGGATATAAATAAAAATAAATATTAAACAAGAATGTGTCGTTGAACTTTAAAACTTTGTTTTGTTTTGTTTTTTTCATTTGAAATGATTTTTTGTCAATTTTTTTTTGCAGGTTGAAAAGCATTTTGTGTGTATGAGAGAAAAACAAAATTAAGAATAAAATAAATCCACAGAATATCTTCGACTGTATTTCTCCCATGGGGGAGCATGTTGTTTTAGAAATTGCTAAATTAATGCCTAAGAATTGTTTAATGCAAAGAACTTAAGCCTTCATTCCATCATTTCAGTGATTTCATGAAATTGTCGGTTTTATTCACTAGAATGATCGGTGGCTTTTAATTCATTCTCTCAAAAAGTTTTTTTGCAAAAATATACATTATTCCAACGATCATGTCAAACCAAGCGGAGTTAATATTTTGTTTATTTTAAATCGAATGAAGTAAAATTTTGAGATTAACGTGTTTCGTATATAAAATAATAATAATAAAAAAAAAATCTGAGAAAATGGATTTTAGAAGATGATAGGAGCAGTGTATTTGGCGTCATTAACCTGAAATTTTTCCCTAATTTCTATCACGTTCCTTTGAGATTATTATTACTTCGAATCAACCTCAATTTAAACAAATAAAGAAAAAAAATCTCAATATTTTTAGTTAAATGGACTGAAGTTTTGTTTAATTTATTTTTTCTCCTCAGTAAAAAAATCAACCATTTCTTGGCGCCATGATTTTAAAATTCAGTATTCTTGGGAAGCTTTCTTCTTCTTCTTTTAATGATAGTTCACACATATTTAGGCTAATAACCACTTCCTCCTTTTAAAAACAGCTCAATCGGTGTTTTTTTTTTTCTTTCTTTCCTAGTAGATCTTTGTAATGTTGTAACTGAACACTTTTTCTTTTCCTGGCATAAGCATAGCAATTTCTGTCATTCTTGTCTTTTTTCCCTTTAGCTAAGGTGATCAAACTAGAATCTTTGGTGACTGGGGAAAAGGATTCTATTTGCTTTATTCCTTTTGACCTCATTTCGTTCGTAAACAAAATATTTTCCCGTGAAATACTTGACCTAGAAAGTGAACTGTCATTGACCACTGTTGCGTAATGGGTGGAGTACTTAACCCTTTCTTGCTTATTTAGATGCTCTTTTTTTTTTTGTCCGTGACCTCAACTATTTGAAAGAAAGATGAAGTATTATTAATAACTTATCTGTTGCATGCTGACAGGAAGTACTATTTCAAAATGCATTTCCTTTTAATTCTGCGTATAAGTCGTGTTGGAAATATCCCAGTTCTTTTTGAGGTCCTTTATTTAATGACATTCTACAAGTAGTTGATAGTTCTTCACGTGAAGTACGCTAATCAAAGAGCAAATTCCATGCGGAGTTAATACGTAACCGTAAATTATTATTTTGCCTCAGGAAACATAAATAAGGTGCTTCCCAAGTTCTTATTAGGCTTCGGCAAAAGATACTTGGGAGACACTGTTCAGTAATACATTTGCATCTTCAGGGCGAGACTGAAGCGCCGCCGGTCAGTTCGTTATGAATTAAGTTAATGTTATGACGATAATACTATTGGACAAATGATTTTGACGAAGGGCGACAGAAAGACGTAATTGCATTATGTTGTGCATTCGGTTAATTAAAAAAGATAATACGATGGTTAGGGAATGGCAATTATTCTATACTTAAATCGTACGAAATTATTTTTTCTGTTTGACTTTTTGTGGACAAACATTACCAAATTATTTTAATTCTGTACGGTTGAGAATTCCATAGTAAAATAAATCCCCATTCGAATTTGCACCAATAAAGCGTTTTTTTTTTTTTTTTTGCCTTTAGTTAATGTCTTAAATCTGTCGTAATTAATTAGATATTGTAAGAATTTTTGCTAGCATCTCATTTTTTAACCTTATTTCCTAGGGAAGGTGTGTGTTTACTAATAATTTTTGAACAGCTGAAATTTACGGATAAAAGATAATGCAGCCGTCTAAGTAATTTTAACTAAATGTTATTCTGTATATAATAAAAAAATCCTTCGTACTAAAACATGTTACTGGCTCCGGGAATCATTAAGAGATTGAAGGAATGATATTTTACATTTCTAAAGTAATCTTAACAACCACTTTCTTTTGCGGTCTGTAACGGTATCTCCATTAACTAATTTTAGTTTATCAAAAAGGTAAAGTTAGTATAATCGTGTGTTTAATTAATAGGTCTTTGAATTTGCAGCAAATTCGTTGATTTCTTCCTTCCGTGAAAGATTTAAAAGTGATACAAAAAGTGAAACCTTTTGATTCAATTCCGCAATGTTTTTCCTACGTTGTGTGTGTGTGTGTGTGTTTTGTAATGAGTGACGGAACTGTCAAATGGAGGTTAGCAACCCTTTTCCAGAAGCCGAGACCCATCCATAAGTCATCTGGTTTTGACAGACGGTGAATTAGTTGCGTGTTTGTTTCTCTCATGTAAAAGCGGTTTTTCGTTTTCCCTAATTCGCTCCGAAAGATACGAGTGAAGCAATATCTCCCCCCGAAACTGCTAAAAATTGCAGAGATATGGGGGAATTTAATGTTCAATAAATTGGGAATTGGTAACATTAGGCGCCAGATTTTTCGGCCAACGTTGGTTCTTCTCGAGGGAATTCCGATAAATCCTTGACGAAGTGGAATGATTTGTAAGAGATGAATTCATCCTCTAAAAGAGCGCCTTCCCAAAAACCCCCCCCCCCCCCCAATTGGAAAATTGATCCAAGGGGAGTTTTAATCCAAGAGAAGCAAACGGCGAGATTTTCACACACAAATAATTAGCAGCCACATTGAAAAAACATTAAACTAGGGAAAAAGGCTTACGCCTCAGGAAAGAACGATGGCTAATTTGGCCTATGGTGATTCTAAATATTAACAATAAATAAAGGCGAAGGGAGCTGTTCTTTCTCAAGGCTCTGAAATGACACATTTAATTCATCATGCAGAATAATTCAGAGAAATTAAACAAATGTCGATGATTATCTTAAAGACTTTTTGAGTATTTTTAATGTCTTTAATTAGATCTTTAACAATCCACTGAAACTTGATAATATAGAAGGTGTAATATGAAAAAGGGAAGAAAAATCTATAAAATGCACAAATTCGTTAGAATTGTTTGCTTTTCACGCATTGAGCCATCATCGACAGCAATCTGGCACAGCTGTTTCGTCCTTATTAGGACTCATCAGCCAGATTTAGCTTCGATGATTGAGCTCAGAATGCGCGGGTACCTATGGTTCCATCTTTCGCTCGCGGAAATGCGTGAAAAGCAAACAATTCCAACGAATTTGAGCATTCTAGAGATGTTTCTTCCCTTTTCATATTGCATTAATGCACGTTAAACCTTCTTGATCATCAAGTTTTCACCTTTACATTGGGTCTTATGCCTTTATTAAATGCCTTTCATGCCCAACGCAAAGCTAGCCGAGGTAATTTTCCTGTACTGGTTGCAGCGTTTTTTCTTTTATTGTTTGCTTTCTATCAGGTCCCACTTCCGCGAGCGGAAGACGGAACCATAGGTACCCACACATTCTGAGCTCAATCATCGAAGCTAAATCTGGCTGATGAGTCCTAATAAGGATGAAATAGCTATGCCAGATTGCTATCGATTTCTCAATGCGTGAAAAGCAAACAAACTAACGAATTTGTGCATTCCAGAGATGTTTCTTCCCTATTTCAATCCACTGAAACTCGGACTGAGGCACATATCAGAGTTTAAACTCACAATAGAGCTCTTTCCCTAATGAAGGAAAAATAACTACATGGTGCTTTCAATAGCCAGCATAAATTAATTTATTAAAATAACACATAGTTGGCGATCCAACTTTCGAATTCCTCAATATGTAAAAATAGTTGTTTTTAAAAGACAGTGGATAGGCTAATGAGTTTTTTTTTTTCTATGTAAATGGTGTTTATTTGAATACAAGATTCACGATTGGGTCGATTTCTAGCAAAATGAATAGGGAGTTCATATTATTTTGTCATTAAAATTTCTGTTTTGTACGATATTCTTTCAGTTACCGTAAGCTTTAAAATTTTGACAGTTTTTTTACCTATTACTTTTATTGGACCGATAGATACCAAAAATCAATAGTATCTTTTTTTTTACTAATGTAAGCCTATCCTCTATCACTTCAGTTTCCTAGAATATATAATTTTTTCAGTTACATTGATCAGTTTACGGGCTGATGCTCATACGGACATGGTTATTTCGATTTAAGATTGCTTTAAAATAAAAAATTCAGTTTTTGCGTTAGACTAACCTATAAAATTCTGCGACAGCTGTACTTTATCGTGTGAGAGAATGTGTATATAAAATGAAAATTTATTTTATTTCACTGTATATTACTTATCTGTGAAAATTGTTCGCCATTGTGTAAATTAGAACTACGGTACGACATCAGTATATTAAGTTCCTGCGCACGGACAATAAAGTTTCGCAATATTCTGTCGACGCACCTTGTTTGAATATTATGATATATCTTCCCAAGACGCACCTTTTTATTACTCATCCGTATCCTTGATGATGGGGAAAGATCATTGAGCTGGTAATAAAGCAGATAATAAATAAAGAACATGACAATTTTAATCAGTAAAGTAATTAAAAAAATTAATGTTAATTTCGCTAATTTAAATTTATAGTAAGTCTGCAGTGATCAGATTCAGATCAAGGTAATACGACGAAATAGTTATTCTCGATTGTGCTCGTGACCGACTCGTGTCCCAAACCATTTTTACTAAAGGTTCAACTCAGAAGTTCGTTCATTGTTGATTTTAAAGTCGCTTTGGGTGACCCAATTCTTCTAATCTGAAAGAAATTTATCGTAGCCACATCTTCACGAAAGGTCGCGCATCCCCAGTGTACTAAGATTTCCTTAAAGTTGTCATTGAAGCAGGCATTTGGTTAACTGTGAAGTTGTTTCAATTCTTACACGTTCAGCTTCGGTGAATTCCGTAATTATTTCCTTTCTTAGATGACGTAATCATTGGAAAGGAAGTACTTTTTAATTTGCTAATTATCGTGCAGAAATCTGTTAAGATGTTAATTTCGATTTCAAATCTATTAAAATGTTGTAATTTTTCTTTTTTTTAAATTTTGGAATGTTGATTCCGCAAGATGTCTTTGCTCTTACGATTATTTGAATCTAACTGATTTTTAATGGAGCCTTTTTAGAGTTGAAAGCAAAGCCAATGATTTCAAAAAACTAGTTTACGAAAAAAAAGAAAGAAAAGGTATCGGGGTTCTATATTGTAGATGTAGGAACAGAGGCCATTCGAAATTAACACAATGTCCTTATTCAAGGTTGAATACTAAATAAAAGTAATAAATAAATTGTCGGAAAGAATATATTCCACGAAAGTCAGTAGCATTTATGCGGACTTGAGAGAGACTTATAAATAAGACCAATAAGACGAAAGGAAGGAAGATTGATAAGAGCCGTTAGGAGCCCCTATAAGAGAACAGATGAAACAGAAGAATAAGACTGAAGGGCGAGGAAAGCTACCTCCATTTCGTGGCCATCCTCATCCCATCACTAACAGCCATGATGATCCCAGTGCACTCGAGGATATTTCTGGTAGTAAAAATCCCGGCTTAAGAGATGCTTTTAGTTTTCCTCAACTGAAATTGACGAGGGTTCTTGAATCCTTGTTTTTGTCCATATTCTCTTGAGGCTTCTACTCCCTCCACCTCTTTCCCAACAGACTCGACCCTGATAACCATCGTCTCTTCTTGGACGTATATTATGATTTTGGCCCTACTGTGTTCCCGTTATCGCGAAGGTCACGGTGGACCTCATTCACGTCTGCTCTTTTCTTCCCTTTATTGTTTATTTTTTTTAACCCATTCTAGATAAGGACAGCAATATTAATGTTGAAAGACCTCATACCACTGTAGATATATGGGGGAAAAAACGCAATTACCCTTTGCTCTTTCGAATAATTTTTATGATAAGAAATTCTGCTCTCACGTTTTTGTAATAGGGTGTATCAGAAACAACTTTGTATGTTTTTGTATCAGGATCAGCTTTACGGACTAATAGTCAGCTGCTAAATACTAAAAACTTTCAAATTTATGTGATAAAGAAAAAGATGGTGCCAGTAATTTTATAAATAACTAGGCCATCCCGCTGTCTCCCCCTGGTAAGTATGAGATAATCCAAGAAGAATCGATTCCAAGCAGTTATGGCAAAAAGTATGATATTTTATTTCTTTTTGAATAAACTCATTATTTGATAGCGTTAGAACAAATAGAATAAAAGTAGGATTGGATATTGGGGGACCAGCAGTAGTCCAATGGTTAGCATTCCTGACTGCGAGGACGAAGGTCCTCAGTTCGAATCCCATGCAAGGCGAAAAAAAAAAAAATATAATCTGGCTTTCACAGCAAGGGAAACTAATAATTTGAACAATTGAGCTGGACAATCGTAGAAATAAGAGTTTAGTAATATAGATTTTTTAAGCTTCTAAAACAAAACACATTAAACAAATCTTTTTTTAGAACTTACGAATGGGAAGTATTCGTAAAACAAGCAAATAGTTGTAAAATATAAAGATTAATAGACTGTTTTTTTTTTTACAAGATATCAGTTATCTACAGTTACACGATCAAACGCAAAATAAATAATTTTTAGGAACTGCCAATTTAAGTTTATAAAAAGCTAAGAAAGGTTGACCAGAGTATTAAGGATAAAAATAAACTTGGAATTGTAATTAACTATAATGGAATGGGGTATAAAGAATTTTATTTTGAGACCAGTCTTCATAAAAAGTAAGTCGGCGGAAGTTTCTATATTATTATTATTTTTTTTCTTTTTATAAGCCTTAAACTTTCAAATAATTTAGTAGTTATGACAAAACTGTTGGATAGGCCTTGATGTTTAGCTACTATATGGATGTGAAAAGATAAGGGGGGGGGGGCTTCTTTTAGATGAATATTGGTCGTAATAATCTGATTTCACAATGTACAGTAAAAGATACTACAATAAAAATGTTACTCTTACCAATAATTATTACGATCGGATGATTAAAACTAAATGTATTGCAAATTAAAATTATAATCATAATAGTTTTATTTTTAATATTTTATAAATTAGATTAGTACTGGAAAAGTTGAAATGGGTTTAAAATTACGAAATTTGAATGAGAAATATATCTTTAATATCTTTGCATAAGAATTTAACTTTTTAAAAATATTTTAATTAGTTGCTTTGACTTCATTGCATTTGATTGTTAAAAATGAAAATGTTATTACTTTTTTTTATATTTAATACTGCAAAGATAAGGCTTTTCATTCGAAAAACTTGTGTGCATTGACTTAAGTCTAAATAGAAGTCAGAAAATAAATTGGCAATACCTACATTTTTTAACTTGTAGTATTAGATTTGTAATTAATTTTATTAATATTTCTTACTGTTATTTTATGTTTTAAAGGCATGTAGCATTAAAAAGATACTTACATTCAACTTCTACAATCTTAGCTACATGAAGTTTTCTTTCTTTCATTGCTTGATGTCAATCCAATAATGATTCTATATTTCTAATTTGTTTTTATTTATCTATTTTAGTTCCCAGACTTTTCCATTCTTTCTCTTTACCTGCTTCGTCTACAAGTCAGGTGACACCAACCTCTCCAGGTAAGAATTATAATACATAAGATAAAGACTGTGAAAAGTTTCTGAGTAGATTTGATCAATTTAAGTTATGTTTACAAGCAAAAGTATGCAAATTATATTGGGTATGGGAATAAGTTTCCGCCCATTTCAGAAATATGTCATTAGTGGCACTTCTTTCGTGTTTGATGGGCTCTACTTCTGTTTAAAAGGTGGAGGTTGTAGCTCTGATGCAGTCATTTTAAATCGTTCGGAGCCTGAAGAACAGTTTGATTTTAGTCGTCGGAAATGTCAACATTTATCCCGACAAAGCAGCATTTGTGGGAGGTTCTATGCATTACTATCTTTTAAAGAAAAGTGCTGCTGAAACCCATCGTTATCTAGTTAATATTTACGGTGGTCATGCCCCATCAAATACAACATGTAAAGAGTTGTTTTGACTATTTCACAGTGGCGATTTCAACGTGAGTGACAAAGAACGCAAAGGGGCACCAAAGAAATTCGAAGACACACAACTGCACGAATTACTCAATGAAGATTCAACTCGAACGATTTGTCAAATGATAGATCTACCGTCAGTAAACTTTTGCATGCAATGGGAATGGTCCAGAAAGCAGGAAATAGGGTGCCATATCAATTGAAGGAGAGTTTGGTCACATGCGAGATGCTCCTTCAACGACAGAAAAAGAAAGGGTTTTTTGCATCGCATTGTAACTGGCAATGAAAAATGGATGTACTACGACAACCTGAAACGACCGAAAGCATGGGTGATGCCAGGTGAACAAGGTCCCTCAATGTCAAAACGGAATATCCACAGTTCAAAGGTTATGTTGTGCATCTGGTGGGATCAGAAGGGTGTTTATTATGAACTTCTTAAAACCGTCCGAAACCATCACTGGGGATCGATATCGACTGCAACTAATATGTTTGAATCGAGCGTTGAAAGAAAAACGGCCGGAATGGGACAATACACAATTCTGCTACACGACAATGCCAGGCCCCACGTTGCAAAACCCATCCAAAAATACTTTGAAAGGATTGAATTGGGAAATCTTACCCCACCCGCCGTATTCACCAGACATTGCTCCTTCGGATTTCCATTTATTCTGGTCCGTGCAGTCGGCCCATTCTGGAGAGCAGTTCACTTCTCATGATGATATCGAAAATTGGCTTAATGAATGGATTGAGTCGAAAACACCGGAGTTTACTACCTGAAAGATGGGAGAAAGTTGTCGCTTCCAATGGGGCATACTTTGAATAAAATCACGTTTATTGAAATAATGAAATACAAAAACAAAAACTTTGTTTACAAAAGGGTGGAAACTTATTCCCATACCCAATAATAGTCTAAATTTGGGCTCAGTCTTGTAGTTTCTAATAAACACAGGTAATCTGGTGTTAAAGTATGTATTGTATGGAAAGAATAAATTTAAAAACTAAATTTATTCAAAGATGTAGCTTGTAAAATTTAAGAACTTCAGATACAGTGCATAATTGTTTTATTTTGTTTTTGAAGATAGATCCAATGGTAAACAAAACATATACTCTGCAGTTCTTTTTTTGTCTTTATTTCTAATTAGTCAATCTTACATAAAATATGCTAGCTTTTACGAGCAATAGTCTTTGATAGTATTATTCTTCAGGGTGTACTGTCTGAATTTTACTTAAATGATTCTATGGTAGAAAAAATGATAGCAGATGTATTTCCTTAAACTACCCCATAAAAGATCTTTAGATATTGGCATATACAATAAACAATATGTAGTCAATTGTTGCCTTGCAGAACAATCGTCTTCGATATGTTGATCTCAAGGTATAAGTGACTGCTTGGTATCTTTTAACACTATCTTTCAGTGTTACATGTAGCTACGCTATGTAGATGAGCATTACTACCAGTTGTAATGTTTCCAAGGCTTTCACACAATCTACAGAAACTGAACTCATTAGAGAACCTTAATAAAAATATTTTTTTACTAATAAGGCAGTGGGAAAAACTAGAAGGAAATTTAAAAATCTTGATTTTAATAAATCATTCAGATTCCATAGTTGAAAAATGGGTAGTTATTAAAACATAAGCTTAGCAACGAAATTTCTCATCTTAAGACTGATAAAATATTATGGATGAAAAAGCACTCGGGTGAGCCAGATCTTTCGGCATAGTAAAATTAAATATCCAAAATAAAAATAAACTGAATATTTATTACATCCGGCATGAAAAGCAAAAATTAAAATAACTTAGATTCCATAAATTGTTGGCCACTGGTGAACATCTGAGAGAAATCCATTCTTAAGATTCTTATAAGATTTTTACATTCTCATTTAATAAACCAACAAATTCAACAAAGTGTATTTCCAAAAAGTGGATGGAAAAAAATGATTTGACAAAAATTAATTAATATTAGGTTGATGACTAAAGAATTAATCAAAAGCTTTTGAAATTCTTATTACTGTGATAAGTTTCCTCTTGATATAATTAGTTTTTGTTGATGCTTTTCAGAATTTAGTATTACTTATTCTTTAATATTTCATAAAAGATTACAGAATTTATACAAGTTATTTACTTTACCTTATTTACAGTTCCTGATAAAGATCCTCTCAGATTCTTTGGAGAAGGTGTTAATTTCAAAGCCAAGCTGATAGGTATTAAAGAAGTACAGCAACCTCGTGGCGACAGACTCGCCCAAGATGCTCTACAAGAACTGAAGGCAAGTATCTAAATAGTTGAAAAGAACTGCTGCAATACTGCCATAATCCACACTTAATAGTTAAAATTTTCATCAAGTACTATTCATATTCATTTAACTGCCCAAATATCGGCCTTTACTGACATAATACTGACTTTATCTACATTTTAAATTTGTTTTTTTATATTTATTTATTTATTTATTATGCAGCTGAAAAACATAAGCAATTTTGTTCCAAATGAAAATTTTTAACCACAGTTATAAAATTATACTGGATTAAAATCAATTTTCACCAAAGAAAACCAATGGATTTTCTTAAGAATTTCATCAATATTAAATCAACTTACAAGATATTCATATAAAATGTACTTCAGAAGAAATTCTACATATGAATAATAAAAATTACTAGAAAAAAAACACTTCAGAAACATAGCATTAGAATTGTAAGCAAGAATAGTCTAAGTTTACTATCAATGCTTCAAGTAAATACAAACTTCCAAATAGGAGTTCTTTCTCTTTCTTTTGTTGGTAATAACTAGAATCGTAAGTCTAATGGGTCCTAGGGCCTACCCAGCTCTCTGTAGAATGGGTATCAGGTTTCTTTCCTCAATCTAGTCCCGTTGGTCATGAAACGCCGGGAACCTTACCTCCCGCGAACTCTTGGGCCTACATAGGCCTGCTGTGGCGACCCTTTTAACTTTTATTACTAGAAACTTCAATGTCAAAGCACTTTTCTTGCTTGACTAGCTTTAATTTTTATATTTATTAAAAGATACAATGAATTTTTGAAAAAAGGTTCAAAAGAAATTCCTTGCCACTTGTAATTTACGATTGATTTGAATTTCAATTAGCAAAATAAAAATAAAAAAAAAATCACTATTTATTTTTTTTTATTTATGTATTTGCTATTGGAGTCATACAATTTTCTTTCCTAAATTGTCTTTTTAGAAGAAAGAATCCTCAATTAATTTAATGTTGAGGACTGCTTGAGTAATAATTTTCTTCTGATACATGAAACTTAAACGTAAGTAGATATTTTATAAACAATTTGCAATGAAATAATGGCAGTCTTTATCGTTGACGTTTTGGGTTTAGTTACTCTAAACCTTTACATGGTTTTAGCTGCTGACTAATGAAAACAGCTGGAAGGAAAGGATACAATCCACTACACCATATCAAAAAGGTTTTACTGTATTCTATTTTTACTGTAAAACTGGTAAGGAATCTAAAAATTAAAAAAAAAAAAAAATTCTAGGCTAAAAATGTTTGGTTATTTTTTTGTTTTCATTTTAGAATGAATCTATTTTTAATTTGTTTTTTTTAAATGTTGTCTGAAGTTTCAGAATAGTTGGAAAAAATTAGATAATAACTTTGAATGATTGAATATCGCTCACCTCATGAGAAATAGAATGATATAAAAGGCTGTGGTAAAGAGATAAAGAACCAAAAACCATGAAGTTTTTACAGTTGTCAGTTAATAAATTAGTTCTCTTAATAAAAATATATAATATAAATGTTAGGGAAAAGATTTTTTTTTTTTTATGTCTTGAAAAACTTTATCTGACTTAAAAAAATTTACTAATTCACAACTGTATACATTATTTACCATAAGTCTTCTTAATTGAGAAAGAAAAGAAGTCATGTCTTTTCGAAAATTAAGGAATATTTATTTCAATAAATGTATGGTTTTATACGTTTATTTTGTTTTTATTTTGAAGATTTGAAGACTTTTCAATTGTATACATTATTATTGTTTTAAATTCTAGATGTTACCTAATTTTATTACTAATTATTGTTATTTTTTCTTTTCAGGCTTCTGTAAAGTCGATTAGTTCTCATAAATTAAAAATAACAATCAATATATCAGTTGATGGAATAAAAATTAAGGATGAAAAGGGACAGGTTTGTTTTTTAAATTATTTAATTAAGTTATAATGTTGAAAAATAGTATTTAAAAAAAATTGTGTCAGGAGTATTTTTTTTTTTTTTTTGAAAATTATTTCAGATATTTGTATGAATATGAAAGGTTTCGTGAAAGGTTTTTATCAATTCAAATATAGTATCTGTCAAGATTCTTAAATCCAACCCATCTTCACAAAAATATAAAGTAGGAAATTTATAGGAGTACTTTCCTAGAATAGGGATTAAATCAAACAAAAAAAGCAATTCTTTTTTGGATTTACACTTGTCAGATGATACTAGCAAAAATCATACATATTCTGATACCTATATCAAAATTTACATCAAACAACTTTACAACTAGCTAACTTTTTGTATTATATAAAAAAAAAATTTCAAACACAGTAGACTCCCTCTTAACCTGCTTCAGATCACCTACCACCTGCTGCACCGTGACTCGGGCTGTTTCCCATGTCACATCACCGAACTGATGACAAAAGCAACTGGTTAAGTAACAATAACAACTTTTATTCAAAATAACACAGTTTTACTATATTACAAAAATATCTCCACCTAGAATCAACCGAGCAAATCTCACAAGATCTTTCTCCACTCACAACCAACCTGATAATCTCTCTTACAATTCAAAAATTTCAATTACAACAGCTTAGCCTGCATGAGGCAACATTCTAATCCGCACAAACCTTAATCCCAACAATGTAACAACTGATTAACTGGGATAAAACTTTGTTCCAAAACAAATTACAAATGAATTAAAATGACAATATTTAAGAATTCTTATTTTAAGAATAAAATAAAATTTCAAATCAATAAATAATATAATTTCTCAAATACATAAATTTACAATAAATATTAACAAACTCATCTAAAATCCATAAAATAAATCCAATATCTGACATCCATGAGCCAAATGGACAAGTCACCACTTGTTTGTTTTGAACTGATTATTTTACCGTATCAATCAGTCTCACTGTTGATTTATGCCAGTGAAGACGTGTGCTCGGTTTTGAGTGAGTATTTTTTGCGAGTGTATTTGTGTTTCTGAAAATGAATTCCATGAAGAGGAAACTTACTGTGCTTACCATTGAAAACAACGCTTAAAGCTTTGGAGCTATTAGATAAGGATGTAAAATGATATAATCTTTGCCTCTTTTATTGACCTTTTTCATATAAATTAAACAGTAGAAGTATTTTAATTCAGTTAAAAGCTAATTTAAATGTATTTTCAGTTTAACCAGCCATTTTGTCAACTGGTTTAGGGTCCGATCCCAAGGTGAACGGTTAAGAGAAAGTCTACTGTAATTGTAATGAGATTTTTTTTTTCTTCATTAGAATCCTTTGAGCTATTGTTTGCCTTTAACAAAGTGCATTAATGGGAGGGGGAATGTTAATGATATCCTCAAAAGAGTTTATAGCATTAAAACAACTAGTTAAGGTTATTTATGAGAATTCGAAATTAAGTGGATAATCATAAAAGTAACAATAAGAGCTAAATGAAATTTGTGGAGTAGCAAGTCTGAGCGAATTCTGAAAATAATAATTTCATGTAGAGTAGAGGAGGGTATTATGGAATACCATTTACATTTCTATAAATAACTTTACTGGTTTTTGAATAAAATCCCCAAAATCATAATGAGTACATACTATAACTAATTGTAATGAACTGTCACTTGTAAAAAAACATACTATTTATTTTGTTGTTATAAAAAAAAAATCTTTAAAAAAAAGTTACACATGGAGGGTAATATGAAATAGTCGGATAATATGGAATATGGGGTTTAAATCATTGAAAAACTAATTAGAATTCATAAAACATATTTATTTTTAACTATACAAGCCATATTTTTAAGATTATGTGCAAGTCATTTCTGCATCGAGTCTATTTACAAAAGTCAAAGATGTAATCTTCTTTCTCTGCTCCGGTACAATCAAGGTGAGCCCACTGAGAACAGCTGAAGCATTGGATCCAAATTTCTCCTCGTTGATCTTCTTTATTTTTATTCAGTATATTTTGTCGAGTTATTTTGAATACTATACTTTTACCTCAGGTATTATGAAATACCTAATATTCCATAATACCCGACATGCCATCTTGGGAAATGAACCTTTCAAATGAGGGACAAAACATTGTCAGCTAAAAAACGACCACAGTATAACAAACTACAATTCTTTTAGTGTATATTATGCTTAACATCAATGTTCAAGTTACATGTATACTAGTAGGTTAAAATGTTTGAAAACTTACCTGCAAGAAATCTTGAAAATCACAAAACACACTTTGTTCTGTAGCGAGGGGTACGACAACAACAAGCGGTCAACTTTCACTGCATTGCAACATGGGAGTCCGTCTTGAGTCTTTCATGATATTGCCACGAGATAGCAACACCAAACAGAGCCAAAACCTCGATATTCCATATTTCCCGACTATTCCATAATACCCTCCTCTCCTATATATTTAAATAAAGAAATTATATTTTTAGATATTTAGAAACTTTAAGTCGAAATCTTCTTTTTTTTTTCCTGTTTAAATTACTATTCCAATTTAATACTTGGCTTAATCTTTTTTTGTTTTTAGGAAGTCCTTCATCATCATCCTGTTCACAAAATATCATTCATTGCCCAAGACATTTCAGATGCTCGCGCTTTTGGATATGTATTTGGTAGTCCCAACATCGGTCACAAATTCTTTGCCATCAAAACGGAAAAAGCAGTAAGAATCAATTTTTTCTCATTACTTAATATAAATAAAATAAGTCATCTTGAAAACTTAATTTTCAATTTTTAGCTCATCTCCGACCTGCCCATCTCTTAAAATGCTTTTAATAGTTTTTTCCCTTAAGATTTTCATTTTATTTGGAACTAATAGTATCATAAATTGTTACTAATTTAATATGCTATTCCTTTTTCGTTAATTCTAATTCAAATAATGTTTTTACAAATTACATTAAAAAACATTGGATTGTAAAACATTTACTAAAGATCACTTTTGTTAGAAAAATTATCCATGTCCTAGTGTTTGAAATATTACAAATCAAAAATCTCACATTGATTCTTCTTTTAAATAAGCTCTTGTAGATAACTTTTTAGAACTATTAATCTATGTAAACTTGGTCGTAATAATAGAGAAAGTACTGATTTTTATTTTGATTAATGAACCAATTCTAGGCTCAACAAGTTGTCATTACAATGAGAGACTTGTTTCAAGTTATTTTTGAGATGCGGAAAAAGACTCAACAGCAAGCACTGGCTCAGGAGAAAAATTCAGAACCTCCCCCACAACTTAGGTCTGAACCTGAAATCCAGGTAAATATAATTATGTAAGAATTAGAAGTAACAAACAGATGCTTTCTTGGAAAATTTTAAATTCATTTGAATAATTGGTATTGGAAGCAATTTTATTACTTTTTTTTAGATTTTAAGTTTCCAACACTTTTATTTTCTAGTATTTCACAAAATGAAGTTACATTGCAAATCAAATCGAAATAAAACAACCCATACTATTTTATTATTGTTCACTGTACCCAAAATGCATGTTTGATTACTTTTTAAGTATTAATCTTTCAAGAAAAGCCATTGAGAAATTTCTGTTGTCCAATGTAATTTTCACTTGGAACTGAGGGTTAAAAGAATATTCATTAGTTTTGGTTGAGGTTTTGAACAGAGGAAATGCTTATTTTGTCTTTTTAGCAGTTTTACATCTCACACACACACCTTTTCCCTTTTTGTACTGCTTTGATATTGGCTTTCACAGCAGTGCTTTATGTTTAGTTTAAGCTTTTTTGAAGATTGAAATATTTGCTCAGTAGCAACATTTTGAATGGTTTCATGCAACTAATTCTGCCATTTCTTCCTAGAGAAAAGTTGCCTGGAAATGCATTAAATACTTAAAATAATAGAATAATTAAGGTTTTACGTGCACTGTCCATCTTCATTACACACAAATA
>JAFIDM010000179.1:26028668-26057523 GCA_023159025.1 Thereuonema tuberculata | reverse complement strand
TTCTATTTTAACAACCCATCATTCACCACCCCCTAACGCCGGCTCTGCTTCAACTGAACATAAAAGCGTAATAGATATCTTCTGATATTCATAAACATTGAATTGGGAATATTTTCAACCTAAATTTCATTTATAAAAATGTAAAATCACTAACATTATTATCTATTGTTTATATCATGTGCTGCCCTTAAGTAAGCAAATGCAACCACTTAAAAAAAATATTGATAATTAATAACTTTAATAACTTCAAAGATTTTAAAGTTTCTCATGATATGTCGACCAAAGTAAAGGACATAGAATTGTTACTTTGGTCTAAAACAGGAGGCCAGCTGTTTATTCCTTATTATAGCCCAGCCTAATAATCTGAAAATGTAAAAAAGGTAAAATGGAGTATGTGGAACAACGAATAACTTTAGTAGTACAATTCATCTTAAAGTTTACTTACTTTATTGGGCTGAAAAGCTGTAATTCATACAGTTTAGATAACTATAGACCAGCGGTTCCCAACCTTTTTCAGCTGGCGACCCACCTTTCCTTATCGGAATACCTCCACATATATAGGAATAGAAGAATATAGAATAAAACCATATTTGTATCGTATCCCTTCCTTATAGATGATCGATTTTCGATTTTTCTGATCTTTTCTGATGGTTTATTCAATGGTTTCTGATAGTTTTAGGATCAAGTCGCGATCCACCTGTAACCCTTCGGTTGACCCACCAGTTGGGAACCGCTGCTATTGACAAAAGATAAAATTCACACCTTCGATCCTGAAACCAATATTTCGTTTTTATAAACTTAAAGACTTTTTCAAGGTTTTATACATCAAAATAAAAATAAAAAAGAGAAAAGAGAATTCCTCTTCTTCTCCAAAATACAACAATTAAGCCACACCCCACATAAAACAATTAAGTCATATCAAACTATAAAATAATACAAACCAAACAATTTACTCTTTGAATAATAAAACAAATAAAACAAACACTCAAATGGTACCATTATAATAATTTTAAAATTTCGCTAACTCTTTTTGTTGTTTTTTAGAAATCTTCTAAAAATACCTAAAAATATATCATTAAGTGATCTATCTTTATTTATACACCTGCAACAATTTATCTCGCAATACACCAATATTATTTAAATATTGGAATTGAAGGTGTGAGTTTTATCTTTTTGTCTATAGTTATATGAAGATCATTTAGAAGTTTGATTCATACAATTTAGAATTGCAAATATTTATGTTTCTTAATTTATTTATTTTTTCCAGAAGACTGTTATTGAACACGTATCCACTGAAAATACTTTAATCATTCATGAACATCATGCAGTTTCAAATGGACATGCTGATGTAAGTAAACAGACAAAAATTTTCTAAGGCAAATTTTCATATAAATTTTATTTTAAATTGCTTTAGGAACTTCATTATACGTTTTTTAAAGCAATTTGAAAAGTACAAAATAAAATTGTCTTAATCTTACATAAATATTTTAATAAATGTTAAACCAAAATATTCTGCAAAAGATGACAAGGAAGTGAGAAAGTTTCAACTTAAAAATAGTATTAATGAAAAAAGTCCTATAGGATTCAATCCTACATATGTGTGGGCTTGCCTTTGATTTAAGTGTTTGAATAAGACAAAAAAGAAAGGAAAAAAAAAAAACCACTTTATAGGTTATATTTTTGATCAGGAATGCTTCAATTATTTCTCATAATTTTTACAGAATTTAACCAAATACTGTATCTGAGTCTTGTAAAATCTTCACTCTACTCCTATCTATTGTTTCTGACTTGCCATTTTAAGTAAATTTCAAATGTTGAAGTTGAAAATGTTTTGCATTGCATTACTTCATAAGGCTAATTGCAATGTTTAATGAATAAGTTCACATTTAATAAGTATCATTAGTAAACATAATCTTAATATTTTAATGGGTTAAAGATTACTACATTGAATCTTACATTATCTTCATCAAAGCTTCAGAATTTGAAGTTTTGAGATTAATAACTAAATTAAGCCTTAAAAGAATTATTATTATTTTTTTTTTAATTTTCACCAAGATAGACAAACCAATTATTAAAAGTTTTTACAGATTTTTGCATAAGAAAACCAGAAAATTAAAGGAATTCAATGATCCTAGTACATCTTGAATATGGTGCTTTTCAACAAATAGACTGGTAAAAATTCCTAAAAATTAAAACCTAAAAAATACCAAAAAAGCCTACAACTCATAAATGAAATGTTAATGCTAAGGAACCAATCTGAAATAAGTATCCATGTTATAGTTGTTTCTGTAGCTAAAGTTAAGGTGAGAGTAAAGTGTGTGTATCAATATTGCCTGAAAAACAGCTCAACATCCAATGACCTTATTACCCACATTTTAGTATTCCTTCACTGGAAGCCATCAACAAAGCTGGATCATTGAAATTTTGAAAACACCAGAAAAAAAATATGAAGACCAACAAAAATTTAATAAAAACCCCCCGAAAGATGTACTTGTGTCACTACCTTAAACAAATGAAATAAGTCAAAAAATTTAAAAGAGATATACAGACACTGAATTGTATCTTTCCTCAAACTTTTAAGCTTCCCAGACTTATTCATTGTTTGACCATTTGTCAGCTGAGACAATTTGTCAAATTTAAATCTTGGACTTGGAAACAGAAGGTGTTCTACATTAATTTTTAATGGCTCAAAGTGAGAAACCTAAAACTGTCTGAGCCATCTCAGCTGGTAAGTAACAAATAAATGATTCAAATACCATCAAAGATTCAACCTTTCTCAGATGCTTTGAAAATTTTAGAAACATTTCTTTATGGTCAAAATCAGCGAGAGCTCTTTCATGGAATTTTCATGGAATTTTCATGGAATCTTTCCTTGGTAGTAGCAACCAAGGATTTTTAAGTATTTTTTTTTTTTTTTTTTTTTTGTATTAAGAACCCAACTGCAAAATTATGGTTGTTTTTGGAATTAGGTTTAGAAAGCAAAAGCCTTTAGCAAAAGCCAAATCCAAGAAAACTGTGGCACTGTTCAGTCTTGATAAAAAAAAGTTTCACAGAATTTTCAGGATGAAAAATATTTTCTTTATCCAGAATTTGGAAATTGCTAGTATATATTTATTTATTCTATTGTAATGTAGAATTTCTAATAATGTAACTGAAATCATGGCTTTGCAGTGAAATCTTATGGCTCAGAAACAATTCTTTTAAATTCCACAAAGTGAATAAAAATGAATTTTTTTTTCCCTTTTTAATTTTATACAAATAAATTTAGAATTTTTATTACTAGATTTATTAGGATCTTCCTAAAATTTACTCTATACGTTGCATATATTCATTTTCTGAACAACTTTGAAGAAGCCAAAGCAGTCTTTGAATTTGGTGAAATTGTTTTACGTAATACTCTGAATGCATGTCTACATAAATGGGATGGCGTTATATTTAGATATCTTGTTACCAAATACCCTACTTATATCATTCTACTTATGATATAATAGTCTTCATCAGATCATTATTTCTTTAATACGATATTTGAACATTCTCAATTTCATAAGTTTTATGTTTAATTATAATACACAAATATAACTGATTTGTTGCAATCCAAACTCTTTATATTGATAATGCTTTAATTATTTTATTAGACAAACTCTACCCAACCTGAAGTGGAAGATGCAATTGATGCTGCAAACAGTCCAGCAGATCTTTTAAATCTGGAATTAGAAGATTCATCTTTGGTACTTTTTTTATAGATATAATTTTTCTCTATTTGTAGAAATGTTACAATTATTGAAATTCAAATTATCCATCAGAGGCAACAACAAAACAAGCAATTATACTCTTCTTAGAGTTTTCCTTTCAATTTCTAAGTGGGGGGAGGGGAAATAGCAACAAAAATAGTAATCAAGTTATTTGAAAAATAAGTTTAGCAAATGACCTGTGCATGAAAGGTGTGAAAGGGAGGAAGCTCTGCCAGTCCGTCACAAGTTCCACAGCCGGAACTACAAGTCAGACAGACATGAGTAGTGCTCTTATTGGAACTCTTATGACTTGCAGAGTTAGAAAATGATTTAGTTCTGGTCTTGTGATAATGGTTTCTTTGAGAATTCGTAGCAGTGATTGTAAAATGGTTAGTACTTATTAGGCCATAATAACTCACGTTTGATTTTAGTCACAGCAATGCCTTTTTTTTACTTAATTATATTTTGTTTCATTATTGATAGAAAACGAAACATGTACAAAGTTGTTATGGTTTTAAGTACATTATTAAAATCAGTTTTTTTTTTTTTGTCTTTGTTTTCCTCAATACAAAAAGTACAAGTTCCCTGAAGAAATATAGATTTCCCAATAACAAAATTTTTATCCATTTAAATATATTACAGATTGGGGTTAGCAACGTAAGAACATATCTTTGCCAATTTAAATATCTTGTGATTTTTTTTTTTGGTAACATGGACATAATCTAATTTTAAAATTGGATAGACTTCTATTTATAATTAACCATTACATGTTGAAATTTGTGTATTCCTGAAATATTGCAATGGCAAAGGAATCGTATATACTTTATCTGCAAAATACCTGCATGCTTTTATTTATTTTATTTTTTTTAATGTTCAATTTCATGAAGCATTTTTGCCCATACAACAATGTGCTGGGAGATACTGGTTAAAATAGAGATAATAAATAGGATTAAGAATTATTTCAATACCTTCTGTAACGGTGTCAACTAAAGTGTAAAGGTGATCACGGCTACATAAGAAAAGGGACATTGCTATATAGTGTTAAATTTTGAATTTGAGAAATTTCCAAACATTATGAATTATTCCGACATTATTTTCCAGAATCAATTTATAAAAGTTATAGGATTGTAATAATATCAACAGACATCTTCCATTGTTCTACTAAGAAAACATTTTAAAAGTTTTCTATGTTAAGTTATGAACTAAGATAGTGACTTCGTAGTTAACTGTGTATTTGTTGCCAAGAAAAGTTAGTCAAACTGTATAATTAGCATCACAATGTATTATGTTTTAATGATTTTCTTTCTTTTTACTGTAACTAGGAGAAAACACAAACGTCGATTGAAGATGACTTTTTCAATTCATCAACAGATAAAAGCACTGATCCATTCTTTACTGATCCTCTGAACTTCATTAGCAGCATCTCGACATCTTTTTCTCCAACTTCTGTATCAGTTAGTATTTTACTTACATATTAGCTTTTTAAAATATATAATTATTAATTTTTTTTTTTTTAAATAAGACTAAAATAATTAAAAAGGGTAAAAGGGGCAATTGGGAAGGGGATAAAACCAATGTTTCAGTTATCACTTGATACTCGTTTGGGATTTAACAGATTTATGTATTACTATTCTGCCCATCCCTATCCCTTCAAAATATACAGGGTTTATTTTATGCTTAGAAGAGTCTTGCTTTATTGCAGTAATCAAAGACCTCTTCAAGAAGAACTTTGCAACATCATCTTAATGTCAATGCTTATCCTACATCACTCTTTTTATAAAAATAGACTAAAATTTTTAAAGAAATAAAATTTCTATACCAATCATTCCCAATCCCTACCACAAAAAAAAAAAAAAAAAAAAAACCCAATGCAATAACAAAATATTACTCCTTTTCATATAAACCCTCAAAAGCTAAACCCATAACTAATGCTTTCAAACCCTTCAATATCAAACTTGCATATTCGGTATCAAATCAAAATCAACAAAAAAACAACACCGTAACCCAGACCCAAAAACAGTTTACAAAATTCCTTGTTCAGGTTTTCAACTCAAGCTATATTAGCAGGGTCGCGCCAAGCGGGGGTGCCAGGGGCACCCGGGCGGCATGTCTTGGGGGGGCGGCGGACAGCAAATAATTTAGTGTAGAAATTCTAATGGAAAGGAAATATATGCAAAACATGTAATTATATACATATTTGTTTTATTATGAAAAATATTAAATTTAGGCTAAAATAAATTTAGCTTATTAGGGGCGGCAACATACCTTGGCGCGGCCCTGTATATTAGTCAAACTAAGAGAGCAATTGGCTACTGTTTCCCACTATCTTGACACAGGACATAGATCAGATTTTAACCATGCTGTTGCTGTTTCCCACCATCCCAATTTCCATGAGAGAATCATAGCTGAACTCATTCTATCATTCAGCATAATGGTTACAACACTATTATCACTGGCAATATTATCAAAACTTATCTTTAAGATTATTTAGTTTACATCACAATGTT
The DNA here is from genome assembly GCA_023159025.1 of Thereuonema tuberculata. Lineage (NCBI taxonomy): Eukaryota > Metazoa > Arthropoda > Chilopoda > Scutigeromorpha > Scutigeridae > Thereuonema > Thereuonema tuberculata. The sequence goes on along the minus strand of JAFIDM010000179.1, from coordinate 26,051,285 downwards.
GTTGGTTTTCTTTTAACCCCTTTCCCAACTCCAGCTTCAATGCCTTGATAACGGGTATCAGATGATAACTGAAATGTTAGTTTTATTCCCTTCCCAATTTCCTTTGTTGCTTCCTATCATGATCCAATTTTAACTTTACTTCATTTTTAAGATATGTATCTCATTTATTTTATTCTTTTTCACTACAAATAATCTTTAATAATAACCTTTACTCTTTTTTTTTGGTCTCACTTACAAATGTTATATACATTACTATTCATAAAAAAACAGAACATCTGAAAGGAATAAAGCTACAACTTTAATAGGTTTGTATCTACCATGTCTGGGCAAATCAGATCGCGCAGTGTCAGACTGTAAACCTGCCATCATTCTGTTATAAGTGCCATATGGTTTAATCAGCAGTGGGTAAGGATGCCTCATTGCTGTGTAAGGCATCCGTACAATCACATCAGCGAGTTTGATAGGTCACATGATCAGCGTAAGAGACTGTAATGCTTCCCTTTGGGAGATTGCTGTTTGTGTGGGTAGCAGTGTGTTTGTAATGAAGAGTGTGCAGGAAATATTACCAAGAATTAGACAGAAATGGTTCTGGATATTGTACACGGACAACACCGAGGGACAACTGTCATTTCATAAGAATGTCTTTGCGTGACCATTTTGCATCATCAACAGAGTAAAAGTAGATGCAGTTCCTGGATGACTAAATCACACTTCCTCCTTATCCAACTTTCCAGGATCTTGGCATAGCAGTGATGAACTATGACACATACTCCCATGTCAGCAGTAACAATACTTCACCAGTAATTACAGTTCGGACTGCAGGCTCATCGGCCTCTCCTCAAGCTAGCTTTTGACAACTCAGCAAAGGACTGCCAGGCTCAGTGGTCTGATGAATGGCACAATATCCTGTTTTCAGACGAATCGCACTTCTGCTTAGGTCAAAATGTCTACTAGGCATATTGCACAACATGAGGCATTATGGCTTGGGCTGCTATCGGATATGAAAGCAGATCATACCTCGTGAAAGCCCATACCACAGTGAGTGCCTGTACATCAATGAACGGTCGTCCTTCCATACATGCAGGACATCATTGGGGCCATATTTCAGCGATAACAACATTCCACCTTTGCCGTGGCCAAATAGATTGCCAGATTTGTCACTCTTAGAAAATCTCTGGGACGTGCTCAGACAGGTACAGCGGTACTCTTTATCAGCCACTCTTGATAAACTTTGAACGTGGGTGAACATGGCCTGGATGGCTATTCCACAGGACGCTATACAAATTTTAATTGATTCAATGCTTCAGCGTGTACAGCAAGTGGTACATGCAGAGTTGGCCACACCAATTATTGGCTATATCAACGTACCTGGTAAGTATTACACTGAGCTGCTTAATAGTTTGTTCTGTACTGCCTAATGAACCTATCCTATAAAAATCGAAGTCGTAGCTCAACTCCATTCAGATGTTCTGTTTTATGAACAGTAGTGTATAGTGCTAAGAACTTATTCAATTAAAAATTCACTTGACGAATTATATAAAACTTTAAAACTTTCAGTTTGACTTTTCTCAAAATCACTTTTCCTTCCAAAAATTTACTCGGTAAAATTCTAGTTAAAAATGAATCGAAACAACAGCAGAAAATTAAGTTATCATTTGAAATGAAAATTATTGTGAAATTATTTTATCATAGTTTAAATCGGAATGCATTTTCAGTTTGCATAAATAAATTTCATTTCTTTCTGCTTTCAGGAAAACCCATTTTTTACTGTGAATACTGCCATTCCTGTAAACCAAAAATCCGATAATCCTTTTGAAAATGATACGTTTGAAGTTGAGTTAAACAATGGTAAGGCTGTGGATGATACTATGAGTGATCCTTTCAACACAAGTTTCATAAAAATCCCTTCCTCAACACCAAATGGAAAAGAGGCCGTAGCACCTGTAATAGCTTTGCCGCCTGAAAGACGTAATGATAGATATGCACCTTTGGCTGAGCTTTCGGTTTCAGGAACATCATCTGACAATGCACCTAGTTCCGGTAGCTCAGTTGCACTGAATGAGGGTTTTGCTACAGGTGGATCTTCAGATAGTGGTTCCACATCTAGATTATCATCTGATGGAGATGGGGAAAGTCCTCCCCCAAAACCACCTCGAGGTAATCTGTTTTCAGATTTAGATCCTCTTGGCAAAGATCGGCCATACGTGGATAAAAAACTTTTCTTCCAAGAAGTGAAAAATCCTCCTAAAAAAGTGTTGAAGGATTTAGTGGAAGAATCCCGTCGTTCTTGTTCTCCCCAGTCATTTAACAGCTCCACTGTAGCCAATCCTCCCCCTCCTTCCCAGTCTTTGTCTTTTAATAATATGTCTGCTGACTTTTTGTCCTCCAATATGTCAAATGTCACTTGTTCTAGTACGTCGTTCAATTCATCTGATCCTTTTGGCAATGAATCCACATCTGGTAAATTATTTTCATCGACACCTTTTGCAGTCAATCCCGATGATCCATTTTCTACTGATGACTTTAATTTGCCATCTCCCACAACTCCTCCTCCTCCACCCCCTCCAGCCTTTTTACCGTCTCCGCCGTCAGTATTGCCCGAAAATGTCCCAGTGCCACCACCTAGACCAATTGCCACAATTCCGCCTCCGTTACCACCCAAACGCCAACAACCTGCAGTTTCTACTCTAATTGCATTGGCTCCTCCACCTTCCAGGAAGGACAGAAATGTAAAAGACAATTGTATCAATGGCAATGAATCAAATGCCCATTTGATGAACGGATCTACTTTGCCAATTCCTATTCCTGCTCGCCGCAATAGAGGTGCAGTCTCCCTACCAGTGGCTAATAATTCTTCCAATGCCAGTCATATCAGTAGCAGTAGTTCTTCCTTTAACAGTACATTAAACGGATCTGTTGGTCCTTCTGTTAGCCCAAGAGCATCTCCAGGTCTTTCTAGTGTAACGTCTAGCATGTTTGGTGATGTATCTTCCATCAATGCTAACAGTAGTGCAGAAGTGCTTGTAAATGGACATATCTCTCCCATTCCACCACCACCTCTTCAATATAGTATGACTAACGGTGACTCTAGGTCGTCAAATTCAGTTACCAGCAACGGTCATTCTCCCACATCTTCCTTGAACATAATGAATGGCTTGCATGATATCTCAAAAGACAAAGCAAATACATCAAAATCATCAATTTCAAATAAGTTGGATTCCAGTCAATTTCAGTCAATGTTCAATGATTCATTTGTCAATAATTCTGCATTTAACACGAGCCAAGGAATGAAGCCCAATGGATTAGGAAACTTTTCTTGGAACAATAACATTAACAACAACAACTGCTCTAAAATTGCTGATCCTGGAAGCATTTTCAAGAGAGAAACAGACCCTTTTGCTGATGAATTCTTCACATCTTTATCTACCAGTAGCGGTTCTGAAAAGGCAGTGCTTCTAAACCAGAATTTCTGGACAGTGAATCCCTTTCAGATGTGTGAAGTGCAAGAACATTTAAAAAATGGAGAGGTGAAGGAATGCTTGAAGAAAGTTGATGTACAGGTTTGTGTGATGTTTATGCCAAACATTTCCTTGCATGAACACCATTCACTAACACTCGATAACTGCTTCTGGTCTTATGAGCATTTTGATGCACCATTTTTCTCACCTTTCTTTGCAAATTTTTAGTAGAATCTTAGAAATTAACTGCACTACTTAGCATTAATAATAAAAACAAAATCCTAAGCTTTTTGTCTTCTGACTCCTTCCTTGTTGTTTTCTGCAAACTGTCCAATTTAATGTAACTTTCTTTGCATGTTTTCTATATTTTCTAATTTGATTAATTTTGATTTTTTGTTTTATTCAATCCTTGCTTTTAGATAAAAATTAACAGGCTGTTTTCTATACTTATACTAATTTTAAGGATATTAAAAAAATTAATATACAGTCAAACTCAGTGTTAATGAGATCCAAAAGACTGAAGAAATTGCTCATTATAACCCTTTAAGATTGGTTATTGTAGCTAATGTTAGTTTTGCTGTTTATTACTTCTGTCATGTATGCGTACGGGTGTTTACATTCTTATGGTTTGATGCAGTTGACAGATGTTGTCTTAACTTTTTGAAAATGAATGTATTGCTGGAATTTTTCATCAAAACTGTCAGTTTTCTATCCTGTTATTTCTAGACAACTGAACAATACATTACGACAAACCTAAACTATAAAAGTTAAATTGTTTGTCTAAGTTATGTTCACTTAAACTGAATCCTACCATTACAGGAAAACAACATTGAAGATCTAATCGATCTTCTAAAAATCCAGTTAATTTCTTACATGAAAGTTTGACCACTGTTTTTCTGTTTAAAACCTCAACTATTGTGATTACTTAAACTGTAAAGTTCACAAAATATATTTCCAACCAACTCTTCAGTATACTTGGAATATTAGAAAATCACATTGCAGCTGTGCTGTTTATGAGTTTGCCTGTATATAGATATATTAATTTGTTTAGAATTTAAGTTGAAAGTCTAGTATTTGCATTCTTATTGTAGAGTAAGGAAACTACACTAGTACTCAAAAATTAAGCAACAAATGCACATATCTATTTAGCTATTTCATCTGAGCATTCCATACTTTCAAAGTCACTTGTTGCATAAGAACCTGTGCATTTTGCATTTAAGTCGTATTTAACAAAAATTGAGATTTCTACTGATTTTTGAAAAAGTAATTCGTTAATGTACATGTCTTCCCAAGCAGTGCTCTGTGGATCATCCTGTAATATGATGACATCCTAGATCAAAATGTTTATCTTTCCCTTGCAGCTTAAAGGTGGCAATTCCATGTAGATGGACAATAATGCCCATCCCTTCAGAGCATGCCTGGATAACAGTATGTATGGCATATCCACCCAATAGAGCATGTTTAGGTCACTAAGTTTATAAACTTCTGGAGCTCAGGTCTGCTCTTTTACAAGAACTGTGATTAATCCTGAATCATTGTTGTTGAGCTGTAATTCAGCTAGAGAATATTAATTGTGGATATAAATGGTTTATGTTGCATATTTCATGACATTATACAGTGAATTTTCTATCAGACATTATAGCACTTTATTATGAATAAATTCATTCAAAGTCATTAATTGATTTTTATTGCTTAACTTTTGAGCACTAGTTAATAAATAAAACATGTTCCTAGAAATGTATTCTCTTTAAGGAAACTAGCATTCTTTGAAATCGTCTGTCCCCAGACCAGATTCTCTCTTTCACTGAAGTGTATTATATTTATAAGCCTTGATTCGTTTAAATTAACCAAGTTGAAATAGGTAAGAGTGTACAAACATCTTTGCAACATGCACTAAATGGCTCTGCATACACTAGTCAAATGATTCAATCATATTTCATGGATACCAGATAACTTTAACATATAGGCATTCAATACTTAAGTTTTTCCAGTAATTTGAAAAGGGCATTGACTACATTTACCCTAGTTAAGTAATAATGTGATATTTCAGTCATCATCATTTCTGCTTCTATGATAAAATTTCCAAAACGGTGTCCGGAAAAATATGAAATTAGCCCATTTCAAGATCTGCATAAATTAATGGAAGTTATCTATAGATATCATGCTCAGTGTGCTATAATCTGATATTCCAAGATTACCACAATTCTCATGAATGACAATGATCCACATCGAAGACTACAGTCTTCAATGGCTTCAACTCAAAAGACATGACGATTAGGAATTTATGAACAAATTGCTCTGATAAGTGATTATGTATTGGGCTACAGAAAATTTACCAGGACTCTCATTGGATGCTTTATCTGCTTAGTCCTTCATTTCTGGCCTTTTTATAAAATGGCAACCTTGGATTTATAATATTTTAGCTGTTAAATTAACTTAAAAGCCTGTTGTCACAGTATTACTTAAATACTATCTTTTAAAAGTTCTCTTGAGAAACTGAAGAGCAGACATTCAATCTGTTTCTTGTTAATACACTCATGTTTGTGAAATTTACAACACCATGAAGGAACCAACAGAATGGAAGGAAATTTATTACACACATTACTAATAGAGATAAAGCCTCCACGAGCTGCTATACGCTGTGGCATCGAATCAAACTTTGGGTGTATTCCTGGGGTATTGCCTGGATCCACAACAGTTCAGAGGGCGCTGCTGAGTCTAGGTATACACAATCATTCGCATGTTTCACAAACATGTATTATAATTGGATACGTAAATCCTGGCCATACTGTGCTCCCCTCCTTACTCTTGTTTTGTCAGGATAATGTATCAGTCATTTACTTTAATTCCTCTACTGAATTAATTATTTTCTCTTTGCTTCTCAACCCAAAAGCATCATGAACAGATCTGCTCAGAGAGATGCTGAAACAGTCTTCAGATAGACTTTGTATGTTTCTTTCATTTGATTAGAATTTAGGGAATATTGCGAAATGAATACACCCAAAAATCAGAGGCATTTGAGCTTATTTATTAAGAACATCATCAGAGAAGCAAATGACATGCAAAACATTAATTTACATGTTTGCCCACAACCCTGTATAAAGAGGCTGGCACTGCTGAGTTATCTCCACTTTCCAGATGCCCCTGCCATGTGATTTATCCGAATCTGAAGTATGGAGAGTCTTAAAGCTGGCCAAACAGATGACAGTGGCAGCAGCGGTTGGAACCTCCCAAAGCATGATTAGCAGACTCTGGAGTCGCTGACAGAGACTTGCACAGTACAAAGACCAGAGCAGGGCCGCCCACGTGCCACCACTTTCTCGCTGCTACTGGACGACTGGTGTGTACTCAGACCATGCGTACGCCATCACGGTGGACTGTATGCCCGGCAAACAAGGGTATGCTTCCTTTAACTGCTGAACATCGCAGAACCTGCGAAGAGTGGTCCATGGTTCTCTTTTGTGACAAATCAAGATTCAGCCTGCAAGTCGGACAATCATTGTTCCCTCATCTGACTGAACATGGAACACGGGAGAATCCACATTTCGTGAAAGAAAGACTTTCCTTTGGTGGAGGTGGAATCATGGTGTGGGCAGGCATCAGCAGTGGTGGTCATACTGACCTCCATGTTGTTAGAAATGGAATGGTGAATGCTGTAAAATATCGGGATGAAATTCTATAGCCTGTAGTGGTACCCTACACTGGAGCAGTTGGGGCCAACTTTCTTTTGACCGATGATAATGCATGTCCCCAACATGCACATCTTGTCAACAACAGGCTGCAAGAGGCTGGAATCGAGCGCAATGACTGGCCTTCATGTTCTCCAGACCTGAATCCCATCGAACACGCTTGGGATGCACTAGGAAGAAGTGTTGCCAGTCACCAATCACCTCCCATAACACTTCCTCAGCTGGAAGTTGCTCTGGTATGCGAGTGGCCACAAATCCCACAGAAACTGCTGGACAATTTGAACCTCTCCATGCCTCATCGCTGTCAATGTGTTGTAGCAGTCTCAGGTGACCATACACCCTACTGAACAGTCAATATGAAACACATTTTTCACATTTGATGTGTAAATAACCCCCCTCCATGTGTCACATTCTGCTCAATCCTGATAAATGAATTTTTGCACCTCATTTGCATATACAGACGACTTCCATTTTTGTGTCAATTGCTTCTCTGATGATGTTTTAATAAATAAACTCAAAAGCCTCTGTTTTTTGGGTGTTATATTCATTTTGCAATATTCCCTAAATTTTCTACATTCCCATGTAGAATGTTCAGAAGGACCAAATATTGAAGCCTTTATATATTAATCGTAAGAAATTATTTAATATTTAGATAGTTTTCTTTAAAAAAAAAATAAGTAATATTAATTTACTCACCTTATAACTTTTTAAAACAAATAATTTGGCATCTGAAAGAGAGAGAGAGAGAGAATAATAAGAGATGATTTCCATAAAAGGCTAAGAGATATTTAAAACAAATCTTTTATTAAAGCAATAAAGAACATTTAGAATTTAAAGATAATATTAAAAAGTGTCATACAGTGAAGAAAAAAAATGATCAGTTTCAATTGTTGCTTAATTCAATTACAATAAGGCAATGATAAGGCTTTTATTCCTATACCAATAACTGCATTTAAATTTGAAAGCCTTTTGTATCAAAGGGTTTTTTTTTTTTATTAAAACTCAAAACTTTTAGAATTTACTGTTGCGAAAGATTAATAAAAATTTGTTTCTAATAGTCTTAACAATTAACACAAACTATTTACAATTCTTGTATTTATATAAATAATGCTAATAATTTCCGATTTGTTGTTTCTTTTTTCTTAGTGATTCATCAACCTGCTGAATCGTGTAAATGAAGTATAACTTGGAATATTCTCACTGAATATCAACAAATGGGATTTTAAATTTAGTTTTTTAGGAAATAACAAATTAATGAAAAACATTTTTTTCTTTTTTTATTTGTTTGCCAATGCAATAGAAATCATCTGTCGGAAACAAAAAGGAGAAATTCAAAGTAGTCACACGTTCTGTATAAATAATTATTTCTACGGACATTCTAACATTCCGTGAGTCAAATAAGTAATAATAGATCATATCTAGATAAAATATATTTAAATAAAACTATGGAAAAAAAAAACTGCCAATAAATTTTTAATTGTAATCCAGTTAATAATGGAAAGAATCTGACTTAGTGTCACATTACCCTTAAATGTAAACACACAGCAATAGAATTGAAACGCTATTGGGTAGAAAAGATCTTTTAAGTAGATGATTAGATAATAAATGCAGATTTAATGTTTTTCCTTAAGCAGATTTTTGACACAACATTTTTATTCTTTAACTATATCATGATCTATTTCATGCTGCAAATGTATATTTGTGTATATACATAATATAGTAAAAGTCTTGATGTTTCTTGTTTTTTAAACTGTGCAATTTTTCAGAATTGTTAAATTACATGAAACTTATAAATGTTAAAGTTTTTATTAACCAATTAACAACTCCTTATTTAAATCCTAATTTTGACAGTTTGGTTAAATGGCTATTTATATTAATTTTATGTGTCAAATGAGTAAAAGCAGATAAAAAAAAAAAGTTAGAAAGTTAATGAAACTTAATTTTTTTTTTAAACTGTAAAAAAAATATAAATATTATATATAGATATTTACTTGTATATATTATATATTTCAAATTATTTCATATATATCGAAATGGCTAGCTTAGTATCTCGTTGCTTCTTACCTGTGAATCTGTACATAATAAGCTTAATTTTGCTAAGTACATAAATGTATACAGAATTTAGAGGGACCATTTTGTTAGCAGATAAATTCTGCCCTATACAGTAGCATTATGCAACTTACATGTCACTGTATTCTAAAGAAGGCTTTACTGCTGTTGAGTTAACATTTGAAGTTAGTACAGCTCACTATTATTGGAAATAAAAGCCAGCCAAAGTGGTCCTCCTAAGTTCTTTAATCTGTGATATTTTTCTCAATAATGCTACTTCAGTTTGCAAAAAAAAAAAAATAGCATGGGTAACTATTAAATAAAATTAGTTAAAAATATATATAAATATATCCATGTTTAGATTAATTCTACTCATCATTTTGTGAGTGCGATTCTATTTGGAGTCTGCTTTTGATGTTGTCTCATAATTTCCATTCCAAGTGCAAATTAACAGTCTAATATAAATATACTATTTGTTAATAGAGCTACACAGCCATTTCTGTTTTATTATATATCTAGAGCTGTTATTGTTTAAATCACTTTTAATAATTCTTAATCTAACCGTAATAATGTTTCTTGATAAGCCCATTTTTTGGGTTAGGAGAATATTAAACTATATCATGACTTTTTACTCATTCCTTTGAGATGTTTAACAGCATTACTTGAAATTTGGATACAGTTTCTATCAAAGTATAGTTTTAGCTTTCTGTTTAAACGGTTTTTGTATTTATATTAAATAGCAAAATCATGAAGAAAACAGAAAGTAAATTGTTTTGATGTAGATAAACTATTGTATGTCAGCCTAGTGTGATTATTTTAAAAGTTTTCATTTTTAAGAATCATGTTTATATAAATAAAATATTTTAAATTAAATTTGTTTGTTTGATTACCTGATAACTCGGTCACATCTTACTATGTTACTTATCGCATTACAATATACCCATCAATTTGCATGTTTTCATGATGATAAGCATTAATAGAAAAAAAAAAAAAATCCACAAATCTACATTTAATGTAAATTTTAACTTTGTAAGAACTTTAGAATTAAATAAATAAATGCAGAAGTGAATGGTGTTAACTACTATTACATTTAATCTATAAACTTAATATTGATGTATTTATTTACTGTGTAATTTCCACCAAGAAGCATTCGGTTCATTTCTAATCTAAGGGACCGACTGGATTAAAAAAGCATTCATGTTTAACCAATATCAATGAAAGAGTCTAAGGTTTGCAGATGTTTAAATTATACCAATACCAAAATAGTTTACAAAGCGTCTTGCAACTTAAGGTAGGCTTAAACTAATGAAGCAATTCATCCTGTCCATTGACCTGCCATAGTCAAGAATAGAACCTCTCACTTCAAGGTTTTAGTCATTAATTTCAAAACTCAGCATTTTCGTACCATTAAGAGTTTTACTAATAACTAGCAAAAATACCCGTGCTTTGAGCAGGTTACAAAAGAGTTGCCTAATGTGGATGATGAAGAAATTGTAATTGTGTGATCACTTTGAAACTTTTCCAGTTGGTGCAGAAGGCACATGGTAGTTATAAATTATGTTATAGACCTACTAGTGTCACTTTGCTCCGGAAGCCTTGCTTATGTAACATAAAAAAAAACAAATTACATCAAGAACGGTCATGTGAAATTTCATGTTTGCAAAGCAAGCAGTTTCGGAGATATGCATACCCCACATTAAAAAAAAAAAAAAAACACAGAAGGAAAAAAGGAAGGGAAACTGAATAGCTTTGATTCAAACTATTTATCTACATGATACTTCCCATTAGCTGTGTAATATGAGTCGAACAATTGCAATAAGCAATAGAATTAAGTAATGACAGTGTGAAAGTGGAGTATTAATACAACTAAAATGAAGGCATTTAGGGGAGGTCATATTTTTATTACTCTTTTCAAATGTAATGTCAGATATTTAATCATTCAAAAAACTTTGCTTGGTGAATGGATTGAAGATCAAGAGCAATATCAAATATCATAAATAAGAATAAAAATTGGCGACCAGATGAGAAAGGTTCACATTTTCATTTCACACAGCCTACTCATAGTTCAACAGATGTTTGTAGTGGGAAGGCCATAGTCTAAAGAAGAACCTTTCTCCACCTAAACATGGCAACGAAGGTGCGCGTCTTCTGTGATATTCTGTTATTGTCCATCTGTTGTACATCATCAGTCTAAGCTAAATTCAAAGTACTTCTAGGAGAATGTAATGACACAATTTAATAATTCTAACATACCACACTTGTAAGGTGATGAGGCTGAAATGGTGAAAAGGTATTGAGCAGTTTATCACTGCTACAGTTTCATCAGCATGGGCTGGTAGCCAAGTGGTAAGGCACTTGACTGTAGGTTGGAGATAGAAAGGTTCAATCCCAGACCTTGGTGGATGTTGGGATTTTGACTACACTAAATTCTCCTCCAGACAGGCTCTAGAGTCCATTCAGCACTCTGTAGAATGGTACTGGGTTTCTTTCCTGGGGTACAGGAAGCCAAGTGATGAAGGCCAACTTTATCTCGGTCCCAAGATCAAAGAAATGTTGGGAGCCTTACTTCCAGTGCCCCCATGGTCATAGTGGGAAACACCTAATCTAATAGTTTCATGAGCAGAAGAGATTAGAGGGGGAAATTTCTGTTATCCCTTTTAGAAAAAGTTTTGAGTCAACTGATGTTAGGAAGTAAAGTCTCTGGAAATTATCTTGGCAGGAATGGGACAAAATTCTGGCTGCCTATCTCAACAGAAGTTTGTTACAATGGAAACTACTGTAGAGCGATAATTTGAAACAAGGAGCATCATATTGAACATTAATCAGAACTGGAGAGGTGGGCTATCGTAGAGAGAAAATCAGAAAGTCGTCGGGTCTTAATCTTCCACATATTTTATCTAAACTTCTTAAATGGAAGCCATCTTCCACCATAAATCATTTCATTACCAAACATACAATATATAATTTGATCTAATTACAGAAAAGACGAAATTCTACCATAAGAATTATAATAAATTGCAATAGCAACCAAGCAAAAGAATTCCTCCACACACACACATTTAGGGCTCATTTTGCAAACATTCACTTTTACAACTCTTATAGAGTTGGACCAAGCACTCCCGACTTGTGGTGTATGACTGTTGCAATTCGAGCATCCTTTCTCTACTTAGTACCCTTCTAGCTCTTTTCTAGGGTGCATGTGTTTCTTTTTTTTCTACTTCAGTGCAGTTCTCTTTAAGTTGATTTGTGATTTTTCCACCCATGATATCCATCAAAAAGACAGATTATTCTCTTTGCAAAACGGAGTGAAAAGAACAAGGAAGACTAACTTTAGAGACTAAAATGCTATTAATCAAAAACATAGAAGTTGATGAGAAACATGCTAGTGTTTATAGTTCTCTTGGCTTGGTACCAGCTACCGTATCAACAATTATGGTGAACAATGAAAAAATAAAATGGTCGACACAGAAAACTACAAAATTGAATGCATGAAATGTAAGTTACACTAGAAATTTTAACATAGAAACAATGCAACAATTACTAACACTATGGGTTGATTTAAATAAGAAAAGAATTTCTCACTCAGAGTGCTATTGCTACAAAGGTATTCATACCAGATTTCAATTGCTAATCTGAATACTTTCAGAAAGCAACAAAATAAAATACTTTAACAAAAATGACAAATTCCATTTGAACAGCCTATTTATTTGTATGGATATCTCTATCTGGCATTCATCCCAAATCAACAGACATTAAAGGAGACAGAATTTCTCCTTTTATCATTAATTTATAAAATAAATTGACAATAAATACCTCATTTTGCTAAACTGAGTGATAGCAGGCTTATCTTCAATACTAAGCTCTAATGAAACAGTGGAAGAGCAGGAGGGAAGAGAATTAGATTACTTCAAATCACAATAGAAAACTGCTTAAATAACAACTAGTAATTATCTCAATTTGCACAGCATAGTAGTTGGATTTGAACCTGAAATAATTCATTACAGTTGACTACGATAATCTGACATTTGCCAATCTGACACAGGTTGGTTCGAAAACCGACCCGATTTAGGCGGCCATGGAGGTGAAATGCACAATCACTTGCGATGAAGTTATGTCGGCTGCAAACACTTTGATACATTGGTGTGAGGAGAGGGAACTTGACAAAGAGAACATTTTAATGTTGAAAGATATTCAAGAAAAAGCCATGACAGACTCTTTACGTAAGAAGAAACAAAAAACGATTACAGATTTTTTTTAAGCCATAAATACATATGTAGGTATTTTTTTGTTTTTTAAGACATAACATTAATACTGTAATTTTATTTTTTTAAGACATAAATATAGAAATAAATTAGTATTACAATAATACGTATTCATTTGTGTAAAACTATGCCTAAAGGAGGTTTTTTTTATATATCGATGGCCGTAAAATATGTACTCAACATGTATTGTAACAATATACGTACTGTAGTACATACAGTACTGTATATACATAACATAAATTTCCTTGCCTTAGAAGTCAAAATTCAGTTTTAAAAAAATCAACCTTTGGTAATCCGACATTTTTGATAATCTGACACCCCCTCGGTCCCGTAACTGTCGGATTATCGCGAGTCAACTGTATTTTGAAATTAACATTCCTCCAGATTACAAGAAATGATATTATAAATTCTATTTCCTTGTTCGGATTTGAATTTACAACACGGTGCATGGAAGAAAAAAAAAGCTTATACCACTTAAGGTGAAAACTATGTTACAATCAAATCATTATGTTAGTTATCTTTACTCCAGATAATCCTACAAAAAGAATAACTTCTAAATAACTTTTTAATCAAATTCAAAGAGTAAAACATTTCTCCTTAGATAGAGCCTTTAACCACTGAATTAAGAATGCTAAAGCTCAAATAAATAAATAAAAGGCAAAGTTTTTCTGTTCACAATAGAAAAATAGAAAAATGTAGTCTTCATAAAAAATGATTTAGTTCAAATGTGAAAACTACATTTGAAGAAGAAAAGGCTGTATGGTCAATAAAGCCATGAAAATATTCTTCAACAGAGGTTTTTATGTTTTCTATTATCGCTATTATTGATAATTAACCATCATAGTTCTTTCAAATATATCAAATCATCTTTCAGAGGATTTTGTCTGTTTATTTGTCAATAACTAGAATAATCTGTTGAACAAGCATTTAAAAAAATAAACATTAAGTTATTTTTTAAGTTAAAAAAATAAACATGCAGCATGGGAGTCATGCTGCATCTAAAAATTTAGAAACCATTTTAGACAAAAATAGTTTGTACTGTGTGTTTCATTTTTCAAAACACAGACTGTAGCTTCTAAACAAACATTTAAATGAAGTAATCTTATGTTTTCAAAATTTAGTCTGATATTGCGTAGACCACTAGTAACTTGTAAATAACGTAGTGATAAAACAGATTCAGTTCTACTGTATTTTGCACTAAAAAGTAAAATAATATACCTCCAGATAATCATGCTTACTATTAACTTATCAGCAAACAATGTAATAACAATGTGATCAAGTCCTTTCAACTTTACCTCCCTCTTTAATAATTCAACAAGCTTCCATATATTTATACGGAAGCCCAAAGACAAAAATGCTCAATGAGAGAGAACAGAACAGAAGATTTTGTGGTATTACAAAAACAGACAAGAAATTTTATGTCTTGATTGCTTTGAAACAACCACAACACATTCTAGTATATTAAAAAATGCAAGACTAATGGCTTATGTTCTGAGCATTAGATTAAATATTAATAAATGCCATGATGTAAAATTTGTATCATTGCTGTTAAACAAAATGGCTGGAATGCATTCTAGCATTATGTAAACACCACAGTGCGTTTCCTAAATCCGGTCAGGAATAACCAACTAAAAAAAAAAAAATGATTTTTCTCTCCAACTCACGACTTCCAGCAGTTGATTTGGGACAAAAGTTGTGTGACACTGATCGAGGATATCTAGCCCCAGACATGTTCTGGCAGTCGTCATTGATTCTTCTGAGCTTTATCAGTTGGGCACCAAGGAAGGGCTATTTAAGTGGCTATGCTAGCAATGAGTTCACAGTTGCTGATAAAATCTGCCCATGATGTGCTCTCAAGTTCACCATCTCTTCATTCAGCCTCAATGATAATGACTGGAAGTAAGCAGAGGTTCATAATCTGCCATTGTAAGAGGTAAAGCATCAATAAAAAGTGCAAATGTCATTTGAAAAATATTAAGTATAAATGTAAGGGTTATTCCAATTGCTCCTGCAAAAATAAATGAGGTTTTCTGTTGTTCTCAATTCGGCCTTGAGAATTTTTTTTTTCTCAATAAATTATTAAGCTTATAAAGAGTTTACTATCACCTTTTCTGAAAATTGGCTAAAACTTGTCTCACATCATGTTGTGGCTGTAAAAGGAAGCAACTACGATGAGTTGGGGGTATTTTGATAATGCTGAAACACATTGTGGTCATTTTCTTTAACAGCCACAACACAAATTTTGCATCATGGCATGTTTTAGTATGCCAGAACGTCTTGTGGTTCTTTAACTGTTGCCAGGACTTGAAATTTCTCTAACACCACAAAATTGTTCTCGGGTTTTTTGGCTCATTAAGTGTTTTCGTTCTTTGTGCTTAACATATATATATATATATATATACTACAATTATTAGAAGAACTTCCTTTTTTCTTTTTTTTTTTTCTTTTTTTTTTAGCAGAATATCTACTTTTAAAAATAAATATTTATAAGCAAAAAAAAATACATTTTGTTTTATTTCTTTTTCATTAAAGGCTTGTTAAAATGTTTAAATAAATTAAAAATGAAAATCATATCAGCTCATAATATTCCATTTTTAAAAATCATTTTCTTGGGTTCAAAAAAATCTAAAAATCAGGTCACTAATTAAAAAAAGAAAGGTTAATTAAATTGCCTAGATTTTCCTTTTCGAACAAAATTTCATCATATTTGCATACGGAGAACAGATATGCAGAAGATTTTTGAAAATTAGATTCTCATGAAAGAAAGAAAGAAATATTTAAAACCACAAAGTTATATTACCAACCAAGAGCTTCAAATTTTTTCAGTTTTTTTTTTCCCACACAACTTTCTATGACAAAAATAAAGGAAATAAAAGTGTTTGTTAGGGATCATTCCATGTCAAGTGGTCTAGTAATCCCCGCGCGACCATCTCCGATTTTGATGAAATTTTCACAGTTTGTACTATAAGGCCTTAGATGAACATCTGCAAAATTTCAGTTCGAAATATGCATTTCCGGTTGAGCCAGGGTCATTTTCATAGAGGTCATTCATTCGACACATTCGACGCCATGAAAAAATTGGCACTTATAAATTGATTTATAATATCTCAGTAAGTATTAGAGCATTGACCTTGAAAATTCATTTCTAAGGTAAACCTTATGCGTAGATTACGAAAATGATAAAGATAAGTTACAAAAGTATCATCCCTTGCCTCCAAAGTTGCCGAAAAAAATTTCGCTGAAATTTTTTTCGGATTTTTAATGAATCTTGCTGGAATAAATAAAGCAGATTTGATGTTCATATTTTGTACTTTGGATGTCTACATGAGTGCCACAAGTCGGAGGATTTACAGCTTTGCAGCCAATATACTTCAGGAATTTGTCGCACTACACTTGGCATCAAAACGAAAAACGCCAAAAGTGAGCTCTTTTCAGAGGGATAAATCGTTCAGGGGGACACCAATTAGCGTGTTCTCGTTACCACCATTAGAAATAGCAAGCTTTTCTGTACCAGAAAACTTATGTCCGATTTTGGTGTCTTGACGGATAAGTCTAAAATTTCGGGTTGAAGTCCACTACAGTTAGCCCAGTAAAATTGTAATCAAAAGGGAGGTGGGGTTTCTACCTTGCATGAAATGGGTTTTAGGTTCCGCCAGTTTTGACCATGAAGGAGCACTTTTTCTACAAAGACAATTCTGTACATTTTAAAAGTACATAAAATTTGCTATAATGTAAGATCAAGTTGGTTTATATAAACCTAATGGTTTCCGAGATACAGCTTTTCAAAGTTTGTCAAAATTTCCATCCATGCTATGTTTTCAAGTATATATTACACAATTAGCCTCAAACCTTTAATAATCCCACTCAAATGGTTCAAAGGGTGTCAATTATTTGTGAAACAAAGAAAAAAGAATTAAAAGAAAAGGTAAACAAAGTATAATTGTATTTTTTTTTTGTAATCAAAATGTTATTGTAATTACAGGAAAATTTGAAAAAGTGACAGAGAAAACGCGTTTCAAATTGTTTTAAATTTCTTGGAAGGTCCAGGTTCAAGATGCTTTTCAGCCTCAGTGTCCTTATTCTCCCGTAGTTCTTCAACCTGGTCAAGTTCCTGCTCTGGAGGGCTGTCGGGATATAGGAGCAGTCCATCCAGCTCATCGTCATCTAGCAAGTCATCGAGTTTGGCAGTTTCATTGTCAATGATGATCTCTGGCAGATTCTCACACGACTATCCACTGCATTGGCCGCAGACAATAGAGCACTTCAAGCCAGCTTTTCTGCAGCTACATGCATTGCCATATCCCTTCTTACAGTTGCAGATCATCTGCATGAGGTGGAAGGGGCCACATCTTTCGACATCATCCCTGGGGAAAGACCGTGAGCTGTTAGAACCCATCCCCATTTGAGCGGATTGATGTCCATACCAGGCCAACTTTGCACCTGGTGGTAGGTCCAAAGTGAGTGGAACCTAGCAGAGTCTTGAGTAGGAGGCAGTCTGGCAATGTTGAAGTTGGTCTTGGTAGCAGCTTTTGCAAAGAGCTGATAGCGCAGGTCAATGAGGGTTTGAATGGAGTGTTTTCCACCATACAGCGCAATGAGAATTTACTCTCATGCTTCACCTACTTCGTCAGGTGTTGCATGTGGGTTGGAAAAAACTGCTGCTTTCTCCTTAAGGTCTGAATTCTTTTGAATTGTTGCGAGCAACTTGCTTTTTCCCTGACCGAAAAAGCATGAAGTAGAATCACATCCACTGAAGGCATGTGTGAAAAGGATGAGATGACAGTCTGTAGATATTGAGGTGATTGAATAGAGGACATCTGGCGTTTTGCCTCTTCCGCACTTCAGAAGGTAGATATTATTTTGTGTGGGACCCGTGAGGCCAGTGAGGATTACCAACAAGTCTATGTCCTTACCTACAATAACCACTACTTCAAAATAAGAGGCTTTTGCGATAGCTGTAGTGACGATCAGCCTATCAGCATCTTCTTCAGCCTGAACAACCTGAATGTTTTTGGTTTTCATCTTTGCCATCAGTAGCTGGATGAATCTCAACTTATCAGTAGATAAAAACTTTTCTTGGGAAATCCGAGGCATGGTTACCTCCTCAAATATTACCTCAGGAGAAGAATGTGCCCGAGCTCAGCGAATACGTTCAGCGCTTTTTGTACTCTTTTTTTTTTTTTTTTAGTCTCTGTTGGATACCTATCAAACACTACTGCTATGAGCGGACGATACCATGTAAGGAGATAGTGAATACATCTGGCAGCTATCAACTCAAATGAGGAGCTTTTCGACCACACCACTTTGTGGAGGAGATGATCACCATCTGCAACCACAAATTTAGTTTTGCCTTGTGTTTCAACAATGTCAACAGGTGGGAATGCTGTATATTAAGAGGATTTTGTTATTCTTATTCCATCTTGAGTGAATATAGACATAGGGAATGGTAAAAGCTCGTGTGTGAAGAAGTTCTGGTTCAGAACGCATAGCCTGTGAAACAGTGTAAGGAGGTCAACGGTCCCTGTCTCTTGTCAACAGTCACAGTAAGGACAGTAGAAGAAAAACACACCACTTTGTTGTTACTTTTGAATTTGACGTTTTGGAAGTTTTCCCCAACAACTTTTAACATCAATAACAAAAGGACAATAACAAAAACAAAAACAAAAAAAAACTGTCAACCTATCAATATGAAAAATAATTTTATTCTACAAATATTATTTATTATTCAAACAAAATGAAATTGTCAAATATAAAACTAGAAATATATCTTTCTACTGGAACAATGAATTTGCAGAACGGATAATTAGCAATAAACCATCCACCAAATTCGACTTATACTTTGTTTACCTTTTCTTTTAATTCTTTTTTCTTTGTTTCACAAATAATTGACACCCTTTGAACCATTTGAGCGGGATTATTAAAGGTTTGAGGCCAATTGTGTAATATATACTTGAAAACATAGCATGGATAGAAATTTTGACAAACTTTGAAAAGCTGTATCTCGGAAACCATTAGGTTTATATAAACCAATTTGATCTTACATTATAGCAAATTTTATGTACTTTTAAAATGTACTGAATTGTCTTCGTTGAAAATGTGCTCCTTCATGGTCAAAACTGGCGGAACCTAAAAAATGCGCGAAATTTTGGCAGTTTTAACGTTTTTTGGGGGTGATCCGGAAGGTCTCCGAGGTCGAAACATTGGATTTGGCATCTCGGTACTATCATATACAATATTAAAAAAAGAAACCTACTACCCCATTTCATGCAAGGCAGAACCCCCCCCCCCTTTTGATTACAATTTTACTGGGCTAACTGTAGTGGACTTCAACCCGAAATTTTAGACTTATCCGTCAAGACACCAAAATCGGACATAAGTTTTCTGGTACAGAAAAACTTGCTCTTTCTAATGGTAGCAACTAGAACACGCTAATTGGTGTCCCCCCGAACGATTTTTTTCCTCTGAAAAGAGCTCACTTTTGGCGTTTTTCGTTTTGACGCCAAGTTTGTCGTGCCAAATTCACCAAAGTATATTAACTGCAAAGCTGTACATCCCCGGACTTGTAGGCACTCATGTAGACGTCCAAAGCACAAAATATGAACATCTTATCTGCTTTATTTATTCCAGCAAGATTCATTAAAAATCCAAAACATATTTCGGCAACTTTGGGGGCCCATGTAGGCAAGGGATGATACTTTTGTAACTTATCTTTATCATTTTCGTAATCTACGCATAAGGTTTACCTTAGAAATGAATTTTCAGGGTCAATGCTCCAATACTTACCGTGATATTGCTACCGTGGAGTATCGTATCCCCATTCGGGTGCCAATAAATGCTACCGGCATGTGGGGCTCGGGGATGTACTTCAACTCACCGATGGTGGCTGGGGGGGGGGACTTTACTGCGATGATCGAGACTATGGCTTCACCTGTGTGAATGGAGAACAGAATGGGTTAAATCAAATTTTATTTCTTTATTATTCAACTCAAAATCGGCACCAAGTTCTATTTGTCCTTCTCTTCGGCTCAGGGTTGCCCTCTTCGCACTGCAAGTTGATTGCAGAACTTCACAGCTACAGTTCACTTAACTGTAGACGCCCGGTCGTCGCAGGGTCTTGGCGGCGAAAGGTGACTCTGATGCGGCTGGGGAACTGCTTCTCCCGTAGTCGCGTCTTCCTGGGTTCGATCGCCTCGATAATGCTGCGGTCTCCGGTGAACGTTTTGCGGCAACGAATGGCTTCTCCGTGGTCGCACCCCTTTTAGGCCTGGCCGACTCGGTAAGGCTGCGGGCTCCTGTGCACTTTCTGCGGCAACGAATGGCTTCTTCGTAACCGTACTCTTTAGGCCTGGTCGCCTCGGTAAAGGCTGTACTTTCTGCGGCAACGAACGGCTTCTTTGTAACCGTAGGTATCCCTGGCTGGAAGAATCTTCTATTAGTTGGGGAGAAAGGTGTGGTCCTTCGTCCAACCAAAACGCTTCTTAGCCTCTCGGGCTAACTGTCCTTCACTTTTGAGTAAACTTCTCAATTGCGACTGGCTGTCGCCAAAACGAACTATTTGCTCCTTCATAGCTGGAGACTCTGCTGTGGTGGTCGCCACCCGTCCAACTTCAAAACGATTTCTTCTTATCTCTGTAGCTGGAGACTATTATTGTGGCTGCTGCCACCCGTCCAACTTCCAAACGTACTCTCCTTATCTCCAGGACTGGATATTGTTCTGTGGCCTTTGCCATCCGACCAACTCTTGGACGAATTCCTCTTTTCTCCAGGACTGGAGATTGTTCTGTGGCTTTTGCCACCCGTCCAACTGACAGACGAACTCCTCTTTTCTCCTGGACTGGAGATTGTGTTGTGGCTATCGCCACCCGACCAACTGACTCTCCACGGCTCTGCTCCTCGTTTTAAGGCCGCTGGCTGCCTCGTTCCAACCTCCGGACTGGTCAACTTCGCATAGGGAAGCCGGGTTGGACGAGGCAATTTCGACTGCGGGGGAGTGTCCAAAACAGAAGGTAACAATATTATAGCTCAAATGTGCCAATTTTTTCATGGTGTCGAATATGTCGAATGAGTGACCTCTACGAAAATGACCCTGGCTCAACCAGAAATGCATATTTCGAACTGAAATTTTGCAGATGTTCATCTAAGGCCTTATAGTACAAGCTGTGAAAATTTTATCAGAATCGAGATGGTCGAGCGGGGCTCGATCTTCAAATTAGACCACTTGACATGGAATGAGCCTTAGGTTAAATCCGATAAAGAGTCAGAGCTAAATCAGACAATAGTGATTATTCAATAAGTTTTAAACAAGTTAATTAATGAATTAACTACAGTCTATTATCAAGTTTTGAAGAATTATATAGAAAGATGGATCAATTTAATTTAACCCTCTTCAGCTAGGATTACCACAATATAAAGGCTTACTAGGAAAGGCCAATGCAAAGATGGAACAGAAAGAATCCCCTACTAAAATAAACATAAGAAAAGTATTGAGTTTTTATTTTTATAAAACATTACAATATTTTTTTACAGCCTACATTTACAAAAAAAGGATATTAACGACTGGTTAAATTGAAACAGAGGGATTAGAAAAGAAAAAAAAAAAGGAATAATCCAGGATGTTAAGTAGTAGTACAAACATGGACTTACAGTGTTATTGATATTTAAGGCAAGTAATTTTATGCATTTCGTATGTGATAAAGAAGAACAAAAAGCTTTCAAGAAAAACTGTCATTTTTTTTTCTTTTTTCGATCTCTCATATGTTTTGTCAATTTATTACGACGTAGATTCCTATACATTTCAACTGTTTAATACTAACATGAAATATCACTGTAGTTAAAAGTCATTGTCTGTAAGAGTCAGGCAGGTCTGATAGTTGAAATGTCAGATTTTAAAAATAATTTGAGGGTAGCTTCTACTAGGCAAGGTAAGATGCCAAGTAGAGAAATGGTCGCTGAAACCGCACATATCTTTCAGGAAAAAATCCTAAAGTAGCTTTTCCCACTTTTTAAAATCGTAACGCTGGGAAATATTCTGTATTCGCATGGCCTGTAGTGGCTGCGCTGTTGTGGTACCACACCAAATCACGTTTGGGAGTGTTTTGGTAGTAGTAAAGTGTAAAAGTACTGAAATAATCCACTTCTCCTTAATATCTTCATAAAAAT
>JAFIDM010000179.1:25987199-25998254 GCA_023159025.1 Thereuonema tuberculata | reverse complement strand
AATAAATAAATAAATAAATAAATAAATAAATAAATAAATAAATAAATCACCTTGTGTAATGCTAACCAGCCATTAACAGAAGCTTCAGAGCTTGCCATTCGAGAAAGAATAGACTGAAAAGAAATAATTTAAATTTTTGTTTTTAAAAGTATTTAATGAAGAAACAAAAAAAACAAAAAAACAAAGAAATATTATGAAATCAAGCTAACTAAAAAATAGTTTTTAAGGATGTCAATAAAAAATTTTATTAAAATTCTAAATGTTCTTATTTTATTTATTTATATTTATTAATGTCATTTTGATTGAAATGTACTGATAGCATATTGTGGTTTTAAATGAATGTCTGGATACTTGCACAAAGTTTGAAAAGAAACATTTAATATTCAATGAAAATGGATAAGTTAAATTTCTATGTACATTTCCTATCTATAAATGGAAAATCCCCCTGTTATAACTTAAAGGTCACACATCAAAAAAGGATAGTAGACCTAAAGTTTGAGGTGTAATTATTATTATTAGCATTTTCATTAGTCATCTGTAGCATATGTGCAACAATAACTACTGGAGGGAGAAGAGGAAAGAAAATAAACAGGATGAACAAAGAAAATTTTCTATTTGAGCAATCATCTATTATTTACCTTACTTTAAAAATGTATGCCAATAGTTCAGAATATAAATTTTAAGAATTATATTTCTATTTAAAGAATTAAATAAATTATGCGTATTAAGAAATAAATGAATTTGAAAAAAAAAAATTAGCTATTGCAAACTGAGCTTTTTTGTAAAATGTATTATTATTTTTTTATGTACTTTGAAAGGTATTTCATTTAGGAAATTCCTAAATGAATAGTAAAGAACAAACGATAGACAACCATGTTCCAGAAATCAAACCTACATCTGAAAGCAGCAATTAAAATGTAGCAATAAAAAGATGGCTTGCCAGACAAATCACATTATAATTAATTAATTAATAAATAAATAAATAAATAAATAAATAAATAAATAAATAAATAAATAAATAAATAAATAAATAAAAGCAAAAAAAAGCAAACAGTAAATAATCATATTACAAATGAACATCCCTCTTAATTGAACATGGAAAGATTAAGTAATAAAATAAAATAGAATAGAATAAAATAAAATAAAATAAAATGAAGAATAGACTTTTACAAAGTAGTTGGGTTGTAAGTTTTATTTAAACCAATAAACTGAATTATTATTTGAATTAATATAAAAATTATAATAAAAATGTATAATGACAACTTACAAATTTAAATAAAAAAATAATCAAAATTATAATAAAATTTTATAATGACAACTTACAAATTTAAATTAAAAAAAAAAATCAAAATTATTTAAAAAAATATATTTTTTTTTAGTGAATTTAGGACTCATTTTAAAGACACTGAAGTTGTAACAGTGGAGAAATTTTATTATGTGGAGCTTATTAGAACCAAAATAAAAGAACACAAGATACTAACATAGCACATGAAAAGAAAAATCCTATATATAAAAAGAAAAAAACCTCATAGAAGTAAATAAAGATCTATCACGCCAATGTGAATCATGCAAAAAAAAAAAAAATTAATTTTTGTTGCTCAAAAATAAATAAATAAATATATTTTTATGTACAATAAGTCATCATCAATGGAATTCTGGGCAACCATTGATTTACGGCTGCTATTTTTATGTACATCAAGATTTCAATATTGCACTGGCTACAATAATTTTTCTTTTTTTTTTTTTTTTCCCCCTTTAGGGAGGTGTAACTAATCGTAATTCGATAATCCCATTCACTCAAAAGTATTATTAACTAGATAATTATGGTTGATAAATGCTTACTGTATTATAAGAAACAAAAGTGTCGCAATCCCGCTGACACCAAGATAATAACAATGAGAACTAGCCTTTACAAATGTTGGGAATTGGTTAAAATATTAATAATACCAATATTTAAAAATGAAAAATGCAGTATGCAAATAGCAATAAATAAAACAAATATTTTTATAACGGGTATCTTCTGTATTGGAAAATGAACTGATTGTATATCCAGCATTATCTTTAGAATTCTTATTTACATATTGTTGTCATATTTGAATACTGGTAAACTGAATCTTAGATAAATGAGACTCTATTCAATTGTATGGAATTTTTTAATTAAATGACATTTTTGAAATTTCCCAACTTACTAATGATGCTTCTTAAACTCACCAAACATTAAAGAAATGATATAAAAATCACAATAAAAACTGAAATAATTTGCTCTTACTGGGATATTTTTTATATGTTTCAAACAGCTTTGCAAGGTTGTAACGAGATCGATATTTTGATTCTGAATAAAAAAAGCGATAGCTTCAAGTCTTTGTTTCAAGATTTCAATACTGCTTGAAGGTCTGAGCATCAATAATCTATGGTAATAAATATAAAAAAAAACAATAAAAGCTTTTAAAATTTGCTATTTGATGAATGACTATTTACCATGTTTATAAATTTATAATTATTAAACAAGGAAACTAACTATTTTAGTTACTACTAATAAAATATTTACATATTAAAATAAATATGTAATGTGTAACATATTAGACAATAAAAATGAAGAATCTATATATGTGAACATCAATTATAAATAAATAAATAAATAAATAAATAAATAAATAAATAAATAAATAAATAAATAAATAAATAAATAAATAATATCTTTACATAACAAGTAAAAAAAAAGAAAGAAAAATTAAAACATTATTTTTCATATTTTTAAACACTTTTATTAAAATCAAATTCAATTATTTATATTTATTATTATTATTTAATCGCCCGTAACACCCAATACTGGGTATGGACGCTCTCCTACCAGAGGAGTTTAGGCTAGATACCGCAAGGGGGCGCCAACCCCAAGGGAAGAAACGGACAACACAGAAGAAAAGAAAGTGAAACACCCATGCCACTGCCGGGATTCGAACCCAGGAACTGGCGCATTGGACGCCACGGCTGGCCGCCGCCGAGACCGCACGACCATGCCAGCACGGCATTATTTATATTAGTCATTCTTAATCAAAGAGCCTTGAGATTGTTTGAAAGACATCAAAACATTAATGATTTCAATACTATCATAAAATATCAAACTGATTTTTTTTTTAATTCAAACTAAATCATCATTAAAAGTAACTGTTGCTAGACCCTTAAAATAATAATACAACTAAATGAGGAAATAACTGAATTAGAAATATCAAAATAAAACATACCTTAGAGCTTTGGCTCCAACAACAGACTTGCATCTATTAAATATTCCTATAGGATTATCATTTTAAATATAAATTAAAATCCAAGGTTATTAAATTTTATTTGCCTGAATACATAAAAAATTACTTGCTTTTATGAATTACATATAAAGCTTTTTGAATTAAAGCACATTTACTTCCAAACTCAAGAATAATCAAATTTTCTAATGCTTTTTTCCCTTACTTTTACTGATTTGACTCTAAAGAAAAAAGTTAAACCTATTTGCCTCTACCTTTGTAAAATGAATAGAGAAGTACGTTACAAATTTGATTTCACTGAGATTAATTTCTCAAAATAGAAATGTGCGCTAAATGAAAAGAAAAAAGTAATCTAACAGGAACAGAATATTGTAAGAGGACAAAGAAAGCAACAAGCAAATAGAAGTTTCTTATAATCTACTGTTCCTTCAGAATAGGAGAAAATCTCTTTGATAAATCTAGAATATCTAGAATATTCCAAAAATTTTCAATTGAATTTAGACTAATTATATGTAAGATATGTTATGAATGATGTAAAAAATCATCTAATCAACCTAATATGATATATGTTTTAATTAAAATACTTAAATTATATAAATATCTCTTGATTAACAATAATATTGCTCCACAGTTAATTGAACAGTTGGATATTTGTGATTGGTGGATAAATGAAATTTTTCGAAATAAAATAAAAGTGATCAATATAAAGCTTGTCATTGGTCAATAAGAGCTAGTCAGTGAAAGAAAAGAGAACTACATTCTTCCAAATCCCCATGATTTGCCTGCTTACTTGGAAATTTTAAAGCAAAGTTTCAGATCACAGTTCAGTTACTTTGTGTTCCATCCCATTACTACCAATATCAACAACTTAATAATACTAGTATACAAAACTAGTGTAGTGTAGAAACAAACAAAGTATGAAAAGGATAAATTTCAACTGTAGGATGCTATTTCTCTTCTCAAAAATCAACTTATAATACTGATTAAAATCCATTTGTAAATTTCTGGGAAGGATTCTTACAATGACTGGATATGGGCTGATAAATTCCTAGATAAAAAAAAATCTCGACCTGAAGAGTGCGTTTCAATTTTTATTTTAAAGCTTGATACTTTGTAAATATATTTATACATATATGTATGTATATAAAGATATTTAATGAGGTATTGTTCTACATAAATGAGCAATATTAAAATTTTTAAATTGTGGGATCCATACAGATATGCAATGAAAATTCACAAAATTAATCTGTCTAATTAAGGTGAAAAATTCACTAATAGCGATGTTATAAATATGATTACAGCAAAGATAAATTACGCTCATGGACAAAAAAATTAGCGCACCAAGAAGGAGTCGTCAAAATGAAACGAAAATTTACATACGTAATGACTACTTTGATATAAGTAAATGATTAGAAAATCAAAGAAAAAGGATAATTTATTTCAGAGAAAAAGGCAAAAGAACGGATGAGTTAATACTCCGTTGGACCCCCTCTAGCGCGAATGCACGATGCGATACGATCGGTCATTGAGTCATACAAGTTCTGTATGATGTCTTGAGACATTTCGTTCCATATTTGCTGTAACCTTGCCTCTAGTTCGTTCAAACTCGTGGGATGCCCAACTCGTCGTCCCAAATGATCCCAGATATGCTCGATTGGAGACAAATCTGGGGATCGGGCAGGCCAAGGAAGGGTAGTAACAGTGCGGAGACAGTCTTGTGACACCCTTGCCGTATGAGGCCGAGCATTGTCTTGTTGAAAAATGGCTCCTGGGAGCCGTTGCATGAGGGGCAACAGATGTGGTTGCAGGATTTCATGAACATACTGCTGGGCTGTCATGGTGCCACGGAACAATACTAGGGGTGACTGTGTATTGTAGGCAATGGCACCCCATACCATCACACCAGCTGTGGGAGCGGTGTGTCGCTGTACAGCAAAGGTAGGATTGAAGCGTTCACCACGGGCTCTCCACACACGAACACGATTGTCATCACTGCCGAGATTGAATCTGGATTCTTCGCTAAAGACGACCGCAATTATTTATCCCGCAATTATTTCTTGGTGCGCTAATTTTTTTGTCCATGAGTATATATCCAAACCAAAACATATCTGGCCCAGACAGCATAATCTTTCTTCAAAAATATAAAACTATACATCTTTAAATTGCAAATTCTACTGAGATCAAATATGATTGGGAAAAAATATCATTAACACTAATTAACTTCATAACACGTATACACAATGTGTACACTCAGTTATCAGTTGAACAGTGAGGACTGATATGCATTGCTTGAGGATCAATTCTGAGGGCTGGAAAGGAGGGAAGGGGGCATTTAGAGACTCAAATAAACTTAGATATTTTTTAAATTGGGTGATAACTAAGCATAGTATCAAATTTTAAAGAATTCAATCTAGTCGTTCTAGTGAGGGATGTTAGGGGTTAATTTTGAAGGATAGGAGGGATCAAGACTGAAATAAATGTATCTCTGTTTTAGATAGACTATAAATAATTCCGTTGTGATGCTGTTTCAGTGTGATGCACATACAGATGAGTGGGCAAGCAGACAACAGAGAAAAATGTTCGAACAGAATTGTAAGACTTTACTTATTCAGTCAAAAATATGAACATCTAAGATTTATTAAATTCTCATGAGAATTATAAAACTTCAATTGCTCAATGACTTCCTTCCTAGCTTCAGATTTTTTTTTTTCTTTTGTTGAGCTGTGCAATTTTTTTTTTTTATTAAAATAAAATTAATTCTTTACTCGAAAATCTCAACTTACCAAATAAACTCAAACCTTCTTTAGTGCCACTTCCAAATTTATAAACAGAGGGATGCCATTCCTTTCTGAAAATCTGTAGAGCACTGAAAGAAAATGCAATGTTAAAGTGGACTACATGAAAAATTAACAGCACATAAATAGAGGAATAGCTCAAGAATTATCTGAATTAGTCAAGAAAATGTTTAAATGAATGCAAAAGTTTTATTGAGTTCAAAGTCTTTCTACGAATGATGTATCTCGGAAATAAAGGCCTCAAAAGTGCTTCGCAAAATGATCATTTGTGATTTTTTTTTTTTCTGCAAGCGAATTCAGCAGTTCTGCAACATATTAGAAAATCATATGAATATACTTATATAGGATTCTGTATAAATAAACAGGATTTTTTTTTTAAAGTTTTGCAAAGATATCTTCATTGTGGCTTCTTGTCAAGGCTCCTCTAGTCTGCAGTCCAGAGGCTAAAGCACTGAACTACTAGACTCATTGAGTTTTGCAAAGATATCCTCATTGTAACTTACTGTCAATTTCAGAATAATCCTGCAACATGAGCTAAACCACTCAAATACATTATGAACAGTTCTTGAACTACAAGAATATATAACACTATAAGCTTTCTCGTTTCAGTTCAGATTACTGTTTATTTGTTGCTTAGTTTTCAACATTTTTATGTAAACAGAAGAAAAATAACTCAAACTCAAAAGCTGTTGTTGATCTTGACTGTTGTAAGTGAGAATGCAGTGCAGAATGGGATTTTACAGAAATTTCAGAAGTTTCCTAACTTTCTTATGCAGTGTAGTTGACAATTAAAGTTAACTTAAGCTAATCAAATTAAAAATATATTTACTTTACCTGATAGTATTGTTGTCAATATAAACTGTATCATTTCTGAAAATTAAATAAAACAAACAAACAAACATTAACAATGAAAATTTTAAATAATAATAAATTATGTTTTTAATAGCTGCAATAAAAGTTGAAATGTTAAATTAAAAATTACATGCTGAAAACCATTATAAAGTTTAAAAGTTAAAACAGATACAGACTATCTAACGGCTGTTTTCATTTAATAATAAAGAATTAATAATAAAATTAATAAAACATGAGAAATTCTATATGAGCAAGTTCAAGTGATAAATATCCTGCTATCTATTTATTATTCCACAAGCTTTTATAAAAGAAGTGAAATACACACATACAAATAATCATGACATCTTAATTAAAGAATAATAAAATAAATGAATGAAGTTTGAGAGCACTCTTTATAGTTTTCAAAAAGATTAGTTAAGAAGCTCTAATCTTAGAACAACCAAATCAAATAGTTATGTATGGAGCACAGTTTCAAATGAAGCTTCAAACACATCATCCCTACTCTATCTTCACATTATCTGAGATACAAAACTTTCCCCTATGGCTCCATATCATTCATTAGAGAACTAAACTATTCATTC
Source organism: Thereuonema tuberculata (assembly GCA_023159025.1). Classification (NCBI taxonomy): domain Eukaryota; kingdom Metazoa; phylum Arthropoda; class Chilopoda; order Scutigeromorpha; family Scutigeridae; genus Thereuonema; species Thereuonema tuberculata. The sequence continues at coordinate 25,990,769 of JAFIDM010000179.1, read as the reverse complement.
TAGATCCAAAATCTCTATCAAAGCACCACATTATCCAATTAACAATAAAATATCCCACTAGAATAGAGCTTCTCAACCTCTTTTGCTTCATGCCAACTTATGCATTTTCTAAAATACTTCGGCACACAAACGTTGTTCTTAATATCCCAAGGACACCAAACTTTTCATTGCATTACATTACTTTTCATTGCCAAGCTTTTCATATCATCGTGTGATAGAATTCTTTCAAGGAACCTCAACCTAATATGCACATGAATAACAGTCTGTTTAACATTAAAAATACTCCAAATGACAGGAAAAATGCCTTTTTAAGTAATTTGAATATGAATTAATACTTTATTAATCTTCATTGTTAGAACTACACAGAATGTAGCTTAAATGTCTGTTTATTCACATTATATAATGTCAAGAATTACTCTATAATAGTGTACTTAACTATATATTCATTACATATACTTCCTCAAGATTTCCCTGCTACACATTGTTTGAGAAGCTCTGCACAACATCACAAAGCTTTTCAGCAAATTATCCAGTCAAGCTCTAAATATCTACTCTAGTTCTAATTATCTCTAGTGTACTATTAATATCCTAACATACATACAGGGCCCCCACAAGGGGGGGGGGGGTCAGTTGTTCCCTCAGCACCAGGGCTCGGCCGTCAAAGGGGCCCGGGCTTGTCGATTTTGTCCCTTATTTTTTGGTTGTTGATTTGGAGATTCCTTTTTTTTTTTGGTTGTTGATTTTGTTCATAACATGCGGGGAGGGGGGAAAGGCCCGGTATTGCATTTGGTACCTGGGCCCGGAATTTGATGTGGGGGGCCTGCATACATATGATATATAACAGGCATTTGTTGTTTTTTTTTATGTATAACTTGTGGAGTTCATTCCTATAGAGTTTGTTTTAATAAATGAGTGTAATTTTTTGGAGAAGAATAATTGGGCCTTCATTACTTATGTTAATGAAATCATGTTATAAACCTGTATTTTATCAACTAGAAAGTAGCTTATTTTGTTGCCACACTGTAATTACATAATTAACTTGATCATTTTCAACCAGTACATATTTAGACTCATCACATCAAGATGGACATGACAAGCAGGTTTTGTTTAGCATAATTAGTTGTAAGATGTACAAATATTTGTAAGCAACTAAATATCAGTTAGCAATCAAGTCCTATAGATAATCTGAATAGGACTGGGGAACATCTCCAATTATCCTGAAATTATGGGATTTCATTGCACAGCCACATTCAAAGAGCTGATTTTAATAAAATTCTTGGAGTTCGTCACTATATCTATTGCTAATTCCAAATTCTTACATTATACATCATCTTTCTTGATTGCATCAGAATTGAGATCCTTCCATACAATAACACAGCTCTATCATTAGGGAATATGATACATCTTTGACCAACACCTGACATTAGTCGTTTTAGCAGATAGTAACCAACAACTCTTCACTACTGTAGCAATCAACTCTGAAAAAATAATTTATTTTTTTTAAAGTTGATTAAAGAAATAAATTTCTTATTTCTCTCTCTTTTATTTTGGCTGAAACTTACAATGATATGCTGCTAGCAGCAATTATTTGGATGCGGATGTTCCAATTTTTGGAGCCATGTGAGGGTATTCTCTGCAAGCCACTGAACTCTGCTTGACAGGATTTAGTAAGAAGTGTTTCCTTAATTCCAAAGATGACATATAAAGATCTACTTAGTTTACAAGTTGTGAGCCAAATTGTATACTGACATCTGATAATCAGGCAATTTGTTATTATGTAAACTAGATTGACCCGTGCGAATAATTCGCATGGTATCTTGATCAGTCAATAGACAAATAATATACGGTACTTACTTGTGATGAGAAACGTTATTATACGGCGTACCGACAAAGAAACATCTTTGAGAAATAATAAACAACTCCAACAGCTGTGTTAGTTAAACAGATTGTCAATAGATGGCGACTTCTACAACTAAAGGTTTTCAAAATAAAGTTTTTTAACAAAAATATTAATTTTAAACAAGAGATTATATGTTTCTCAAATCAGTTTCTTCTCTCTACATCCTTTAGAGGAACAATCTGCACCCTTAACTAACTTAAAGTTTAAAAATATAGTTGGTTTTCCATTAGTATAAAATGTCACTTATAAATATCTTGTAGAGTTACTTCAGTGTTTGAAAGTGACATTTCATACTTCCAAACATTATACTAAAATTGCTTTATACAGAAATCATACTAAAGAGAAACATGTATCTTCTGTTCCAATTGCTACAGTTTCTTTAGTTACAATATGAATTCTACATGTAATATGAAGTAAGATACATGATACTACAGAGAGGTACTTTACCAGTGTTATTAACCAAGGGTTAACAATCTTTTTGCTAAGAACTTTTTTTTTTTTTTTCAAAATTTCAACAATACACAAAATATAAAGAGCAGAAGGTCACATCAAACCAATCTAGAAAAAAAAAAATCTCAGACCAGCCAGGGAAAACAAAAAAAAACTCCTCTCATTAATATGGTACAAGTGTGATGCTTTCCTAGAAGACCCATATGATGTCTCAATTATCTCCAAATAGATGATGACCACTTAATAGATGAAATTTTAACAAGAGAATCAAACAAAAATTAAGTTAGTAAATTGTCTTACAAAGTAAATTTACTGATTCCTAAAATGGGCAGTGGAATGTTCCTTTCTTCTAATTCCATTCCAACACGATTTTTCATCAAGTATCTTAATAAACCTCCTAAGGAACGCACCTAATTGTGAAAAGAAATGAAATAATAATCTTTTTAATAGAAAAGAAATTATTCTTTTAAAAAATATATGATTAAAATGTTGTTAGTTTTTTTAAAAAAAAAGTGTTCAAAATTATATTTAAGATGATCCAGGTTCTTCTCTATCCATGAAATTTCATGTTTAAATAGAACATTCCCAACTTATTCATTCAAACCTATGATTGTATGAAAGGTTGTAGCCCAATTGATTTCTCTCATTTCTGAGCAGTAACAAACAAGTGGATTTTTGAAAAGCAGTAGCAACTAAAAAAAATTCTACAAATAGAGGGACAGAACCAATTAAGAAGAATTTGACAAGGAAAACTTTAATCAAACAGTTTCCAAATAGGATCTGATGCATAGGAATTAAAAAAAAAAAAAATAAACAAATATTTTGTTACTAAAAACTTCACTACACTGATCAACTCTAACACAATATTTCAAAGAGAGAACTTCCTCTGCTTCTTCAGGCTTCCCTGTAAATGTTAAATATTAAAAACGGTTATAACAACAAAGGTTCTTGTTGACTTCATAACTTTATACTAATAATAATGAAAAAATGTTAAAATTAAAATTACTTTTGATATCTTAACCAACTGCTAAGAATGATGAGAAATTATTTTAAACAAAGGTCATGCATTGTGGAGTCATAAACAAATGTAGTTTGCAAGAACTTTCAAAAGATTAAAAGAATACTTAAAAATGACGAAGGTTATTAATGTGCGAAAGTAAGAAGAATAAGATGACCAATACTGCACAATACATATAAAAAACTGTTTAATAAAATGACAT
>JAFIDM010000179.1:25961284-25979116 GCA_023159025.1 Thereuonema tuberculata | reverse complement strand
TTTTATGAAGATATTAAGGAGAAGTGGATTATTTCAGTACTTTTATATTTTCGAAGATTATGAAGTTATCGTGATAAGTAGTAAAGTGTGCTTTTGAGCTGAAAATGTCGAGGTACAACATAAGCGCATTGATAAAGTACTGCCAGAAATACGCAATATAGTCATTGATGCAGGGAAACAAGAGATGTATACAGCTTTTGCACTGATATCCTACCACGCCATTCATGGTATCGACCCTGAACTATCACCATAGGATTCCTTCTCAAAATATATAAACTTTGGTACAATCTCAGCACAGTGAATTATTGAAATTATTGTAAAATGATGTTACGTAACAAACATAATAACGTTTCAACGCCCATAACTCAGTGCCCTGTGATTGCAGAATGATCTTGTATAACCTAATATGAATCTAATGTAGGACTACCCACTTTACAGCGTCATAATACCTGGACCCACTATTGCACAGTGATTTTTTATGTAAAGGTTTGCAACTGCACCACAATAAACTAAAAGTATTTTAATGCAAAATTGTTATTAGAGAATGTTGCGATTTTATATAACAATTCAAATAGCCAGGAAGCAATTTGTCTCTTTGAAAATGTGAGTGGCACTCGGTGGTTTCCTTGGAAGAAAACCGCTAGAAACTGCCAGGTGGCACCATTTTCTTGAAGACATGTAGGAATGGTACCCACACATTGTGTGAGGGTGTGTGGACTACTATGTGACTATCCTAATTCGGGGACATTCTCAAAGGTTGAAGGTCTCAAAGTGGGTGATTATGTTGCTGGTCTGTATCCCGATGACCTTAAATGATACCTTGGTAAGTTTTTTTTGTTTTATATGATAGTCTTACAAAACCTATGGTCCATGTTTTATGAACCTTCACTGCTGTATCACACAGATAATATTTGTAGAGAATTTCTGTAAGTTATTCAGTTATTTGTTTATTTTTTCACTTTCCCCTGATCTGTTTTCTTGTATAAAGATTTATTCATATTTTATGTTAGTTGGAAATAAGGATGGTTGTATAAAGTACAACGACGCTTTGTTTGTTGCAAACATTAAATGATAGGTGTCGCTGATATAGCAAAGTTTTGTGTTGCTAGGTTACGCATATTGATGAGAAAACTTGAGATGCTAACCGTGTTGCGTCCGTTATTTTTGGAAGAGATGGAAGAGATACCATCTCTTTGTATGACCGTCTTTTGTTGGTGATGATTTGGCGAAAGGAAACCGTAAGCCTAAGTCAGGGCTAAACTTGGGTCATTATGGTATTAGATCATTCGCCGTACTTTGAGTTGGATCTTGGAACAGTCGGCGAATGGATGCTAGGATCTTTCGCAGAGGCCAACGAATTTCTGTGTCAGTGTTAAATATACAAATGACTGCTGAAGAATTAACAGTCGAGACGTCAAGGATTTTGAACTTAATTTATTCGGAATCGTACTCCAATCGTCAGAAGTAGAATCCAGTGCGTTCTACAGTGTTAAGGTAGGACAGACATTTTTAACTTATTTCATATCCAAAGTCAAGGATAGACTTCAAGTGAATTGCATAGTCTGAAGCAAAAGAACTAATGAACAGTTTCAAGTGCGTTGAGTTGTAAGTAAAATATGTCGATGGGATTCGAATGATCGATGATTGTGAATGTAGACAAAAGAACTGATTTGCTTATACGCTGACTTATGCAAATTGTTTAGATCTCAGATTTACAAATGTGAAGCTGTTTTATTCAATGTTTGAGAATTACTTTAGTTGGTGTATCACACGAGTATAGATTATTAATTTTGTAATTTAGTATGCAATAATTACTCTCGTTATTAATCGTTGATAAGTAATTCAGGGTTGAATAGAATTACTGGTTTAAATAGGTTTGAATCACAGTTGGTTTACTGAGATATAATAATTTTAGAAGTATTAATATATTTTATATATCGTAACTGTTATAGAGATAAGTAAGGGTTATTTTGCTTGGATTGCAGAAGTAGAAACTAAGGTTTAAATTATTGTTGTGAAACTTCTATAATGTGTTTTCTAATTAGTTATGCTTGTAAATATTCAGCTTTAAATGCTTTTGTATTTTTCATGTAGTTTTGTCTTATAAAGTTTTCTGATACATTACGATACGTCATTATTAGGTCATTCGAGGAAACACTTAGTATTTATTACTTTCAAGCTGTTAATATATTAAATACAATATTCTTGATATTCTTCGAGAACCCCTCGCCTTTATTAATATTGGGTGAGTGCAAAAGTTCTACCCATTTTTATTACCCATAAAGAAGAGCAAATAAACGCAAAATGAACAGTACCTATTATTGTGCATAATCCCCATTGCTATCTAGGACCTCTTGCCATCTTTCTGGTAGGAGATGAATCCCACGGCGGTAAAATTCCAGCGATTTCGAGTCAAAAAAGTCTTGGATGGCAGTTTTCACAGCATCAAGATCATCAAAGATTTTCTGACTGAAGGAATTGTTCAACACACGAAATGGGTGATAGTCAGTTGGTGCCAAGTCAGGAGAATAGGGAGGATGGGGTAAAACCTCCCAACCAAAGCCCAGTAACTTTTGGTGAGTGATGACAGCAACATGTGGCCTGGCGTTATATTGATGAAGGATAACACCGCAACGATTGATGATACCTGGTCGCTTTGCTACCAATTTGAATGCAGCCTGTCTAACTGTAGACAGTAGAAGGCAGCATTAATGGTTTGGTTGAGTGGCAGGACCTCCCAGTGAATTATTCCCTGCACATCCCACCACACACTCAATAACACCTTCTTGGGATGAAGTTCAGCTTTCGAAGTCGATGCAGGCGGATCAGAAGGGTGACACACAGTCCTACGGTGCATAACCCACTTCTCATCTCCTGTCACAATTCGTGTCAAGAATGGGTCATTTTTGTACAGGGAAAGCAAGGAAATAGGTGGCGATTCGGTCATCCCGTTGCTTAGCTGTCAGGTTATGTGGAACCCAACGATCCAACTTTATCATAAAACCCAACTTACTCAGCCGTCTCTCGACCGTTGTCTGGTGTACGTTGAAGGTCTCCGCTGATTCTTGCATTGTTGGGTTCGGGCTGTTCCTTATGGCTTGGTCAATATCGTCCTCTCCATCGTGTGATGGCCGTTCACTCCTAGCCTGATCTTGGCAGCTTCTGTCTCCTTCCCTAAATTTACGAAACCATCGACGACATGTGCTTTCGTCTATTGCATCCTCCCCATAAACTTGACAAACATTGCGACATGCTGCGGCTGCCATACTCTTTTTATCGAACTCGTATAACAAGCAATGTCTTATATACTCCTCGCGTTCCATGTTACACCCTCTGATATTTTTTCTGAGATGATTAACTTTGTGAGACACGGTGCATTTATACGTGAGGCATTCACACGTTTGATTGGCAGACGATTTGCGTCATTACAATGTCATGTGTGAGGGCAATTCCATCGCAAATTTTCATATCCAAAAACGGGTAGAACTTTTGCACTCACCCAATATATTGGAAGCAGAGGACTCTTCTGGATCAAGACAACCTCACACAATGTGGGTACCATTCCCAGTAGAAGTAGGAGCTAACCTCAAATTATTTTTAAAATCAGAGATGTCAACTATCAGAGCTGCCTGACTCTCAGACAATGACTCTTAAAAAATTATTTTGATTGTTTGTACTTTGCTTATTCTTATCCACTCTTTTATTCTTTCTTTTCTAGCAGTTTATGTTTGCTTTGGAAGAAGAACCAATACTTTTCATTTGAATGGAAGAAAAAAAATAAGATTATTTTTCTTGATATTAATTTCTTGTATCAAAGAAATAAGTAAACAAACGAAGGCACAAAGTTACAAGAAAGGATTCGCACCCTGAGTTGTAACCGGGAAGAGACTGGGACGGACCGTTTCGTTCCAGTCTCTTCCCAGTTACAACTCAGGGTGCGAATCCTATCTTGTAACTTTGTGCCTTCATTTGTTTACTTATTTCTTAGAATCATCGGGCACGTTATACTTCTTTTCAATTTCTTGTATTACATTACCATTTTATTGCCGTCTTATTTTTATAACCATAAAAACTTCACAAAATAGTACTAAGGACAGAAAACCGTCTTTAATATTGTTATTTGCCACACATTATGAAAGTTATTCTAAAATGGAAGATTGAGAAAAGCAAGGTGGATTAGATACCTATTCAATTTCTAAACTTGAGCGGTGACAAAAACAAATAATTCTTTCTAGTAAAATTTCAACAATTGTTTTAAATGTTCCCAACTGAAAACTATGACTAATTGACAAGCTTAAGACCTACTAGTTTATCCAAATGAATATGTTCCTAAATAAAAAACCTCATACACTTACATATATTCAAGCTAAAATAAACTGCAATAAATGAATGCTTCCTGCGGCAACTTAATGTTTCATTGGTTAGACACAATATACATATGATTAAACAATGTTACACAATGATAATGGCACTGATCTTGCAATCTCCACAGAAAAACTGAAGACAAAGCACTTCAAAAACACAGTGAAAACTCGATTAACCGGCACTCTCTGTTATCCGTCATCGTTCGCAAAACTTACTTCTTCTAAATACAGGACATTGCCGCGAAAAAATCTCGAGCTCGAAGAAACAGAAGAAGATGACTGATTACAGCTTCAACATATAAACCTTATTATCTAGTAGGCCTACTGTTTTATGTTTCTATTATTATTATTATTTGTTTGGTGTTTGACGATATCTATTTGTTACCGATAGATTTTTCTTTGTATTAATTTATTGTTTGCCTTTCGTCCCAAACCAGCATTGAAATTTCGTTACTGTACATGTTCATTGTGAAATTTCTGTTATCCGTCTATTCGGTTAACCGTCACAGTCCCGGTCCCGACGGTGACGGTTAATCGAGTTTTCACTGTATTTACAACCCTTTCTAAAAGCAAGCTAAAGCTAATTAGTATATTTCCAAACAAGTAAGAACATATACTACACCAAGTGGACATATGTGAAAGATCACTGTATGGTTCAGAAATGCTAGTAGTATTTATTATACAAGAATGAATAATGTTTATTTATTAAACCTACCGATAGTCATGTAAAGCCTATTTATTGTTTTAAAAGCTTATAAAGAACCCTGTTACAAATGTGCTAACATTGTTACGAAAATTATTTATTTAGTCAGTGTAAGAAAATGTGAGGCATTTAATGTATGAGAATATTTTACATTAATACAAAAATGGTAAAGCCAAATTGGTCACTTGAGGTTGCTACTGGAGTAAGACATAAAACTTTTTGTCCAGAAAATTCACCATTTCTACTAGAACAACTATCTAGTGTTTCAGGATGAAGGTCCCAGCGAGACATCACTGTTGACTATACAGTCAGATGATTAAGGAGATTCCTTCAACAAAACTTCTGAAGGAATTGATCTCTCATACACGGAATTCCATACACAGATTATACTGCACCTTAATCATCTCATTTCATCTGTGTTAATAAATAGGAACTAATCAGGAACGATGCACAACCTTCATTCTGAACTTAATGTTAAAAATCACAGCCTTCTTTCAATTTTGCTGAATCATGGGTAATCAAAATTTCTTGAATGCACAGCATCGAAACTAAATTGTATGTCTCTGTAACCAAATGAGACAAACTTTCAACTTATTTAATAATTTTAATTAAGTTGACAGCCATTATGTTTGCATTTAATCTTAATGCATTTTTTATTCAATTATTATTACTGGATTTTTAAATTTCACAGATGACTACTGTGTTTTGGATTATTCAATGCATATTAGGGAGCATCTCCTAACAGGAAACAAAACAAATTTACTTCTCCATTCTGAATTATTATAAACATAGGAATAATTATTGAGACATAACATTTCATAAATGGCATAAACTGTCATATTAGGTCTGACTTACAGATTTTATTCTAATATATTTTTAATGATTTTATACAAGTAAAATATTAGTAATAAACTATGTTTTCAATGAAAGAGAGACATGCTACTCTAATATTGTTTTGTCTCGTAAAACAACAGGGGTAAAAAAAAGTCACAGATCTGCATTATTATTAGCTTACTGGAGGGAGGTTTGATAGGGGTTGTAAACCCCCTCCCCGCCATTGTATCCGAAATGGAAAAACATAACAAGCAGCATTATGGGCCTGTTTTTTTTTTGGTTAGAATGCTTCATTTTATTTGTAAACTATTCATAAGGAAATGGATACAACTTCTTTTATTTTATTTTTTAAGTTGAATGGGTAAGACTATATCATAACCCCTCCTATTCCTGGCTATGCCTATGGTTACTACACATTACTTTACTGCTGCTCAGTATTTTGATTAGAGATACACAGACAGGAACAAACTACATTGTGGAAAATGGATAAAACAGCCAAGAATAAGCATAGCTTCCGATTGTATTATTAACAATTTCTTTTGATAGGTTTTGCACCATGTAATTCATTCAGAAGAAAATTAATTTTGTTATTAAAAAAAATCTTCATAAATGCATTAAATATTTATACTTTTTTTAAAAAAAATAGAAGTCTTGGAATGTTGCTTATTTTAGATTTTCTTTAGAATCAAATTTTTGAACAGTTTTAGTTTATGGAATACTGATGGTCATTTATTTTAATAGAATCAGGATATATTTTTATTGAAATATATATATATATATATATTAATATATATTAATGTTATTTGTCAGCTAATGTTATTTGTCAGTTCTCTTAGGCACTTATAAATGGTCATTTGTAATCTTTTGAGATTTAAGGTTCTAAATAAAGGATTATCTACGGCAAAAAATAAAAAGCAAGGGAATCAAACTGAATTCTGAAATATGTTAGATTGAATAAACTTTATCCTTGATGTGTGTAGATATATTAATAAAAAGGACCAAACACTTACGAAGGATTTCTTCCTTCTTCTTCAGATGATACAAACTTATAATGATATTTCTTTTATCATTTTTGTGTGTTTGGTCCTTTTTTTATTAATGTTAGATTGAAAACTTCTTGATTTCCTAACATAATATGTAAACGAAATTTGAATGTTCATGTTCAAGTATATATTTAATAATTTCAATTAATGTCAAAATCTGATTAATTAAACAGAAGGAGTGGTATATCAAAGTTTAAATTTTAATTATAAAATAAATAAATAAAAATTACTGACCTGTGGGAAGTTCTGCCATTTGTTACTGAATGTACATATCTGCCATGTCCTTTTTGTAATGAAAACAACAGATAAAATGCTGCAAAAGAAGTGATTAAGTTAGAAGTCTATATTTAATACTTTAATAAAAATAATGAAAGAAAAAAGAGGTAATAACAGAATGTCATTAAAAATGGAGATGAACAAAAGGAAGAATACTCAAAGTAATCCTGAGAAACAAACCCTTTAGGGACACAAAAGGTAGGATATTAGAAAATAATCATTTTAATGCTGGAATAGGTCAAGTGCTTATTCATGGATGGAAGAAGGACAAAAATCATTATTCACACTTTAAAGGATGTAGTTAAGATGAAATGTCTCTTATAATGTTGTTCAATATTAAATATCATTTCATATTAAAACTCAGAAAAGGGAAAATATAAAAAAAAAATAGATAATTTTTCAACTTTCTCAACATGATATAAAAAACAAACAAACTGAATCCATACGTAAAGAACCTCAGATAAAAGAAAACTTGCTATTTCTATGAAATGCAGATATTTGGTACATCGACTATAATTTTCAAGTCTATGATCAATTGCAGAAAAGTAATAAGGAACCAAATACAAGAGATTATTGCAATGATTATTACAATACAAAATATTTTTTAAGTTTGTTCAAATGTAATTAGGCTTCACTTATATTCCAGAATTTATTTTGTTTATAATATTACACTCAGGGGAAAAAATACTAAAAATTAAATGTTAAAATTTCTTTTAGGAAAACGAGACAAAGATTAAAAATTCCAAAAAGAAAAGAAAGGAACTGGCTTCTTTAATTCATATTCTTTTTTTTAATCAAACAAAGAAAAAAAAAAGGCTGGACATAAATTCAGTGTGCCATTTTTTTATTCAATAAAATCAATTTAAAGTTATTAATATCCAACTTTATACAATGATACAATCTTTTAATACAATATATCAATATTGATTTATGGATGTGAATCGTGGTTATTGATGATTAAACACTATATAGTGATTTCCAGATAACTGAAATGAGGTGTTATAGAAGGATAAGACAAAAAGAATCAGATTTAGGGTCCAAACTAAAAGGAGTATCTGATAACTGAATCTATGAAACAGAAAATAAAAGTTGAGATGGTTTAGATATGTTCATCAAATGGTACAGGAAAGAGTTCCAAAAAGGCCTGGCAATCCAGACCAACAGGGAAGACTTAGACTGACATGAAAGGGGAAATTCCATTAATAGTTTATTACATGGAAAAGGTGTAGAATCAAGTACTGAAAAAGTACTGGTCCGAAATCATTCAAAGAGGAAAACTCTTTATAAAACCTCAACATAATGGTAAAAGAGGAAGAATTTAAGTCTGCATGGTCTTGACCTCCAGTCAAGATACATCAGCTACTTCACTTAAGATACAAGTTCATTTGTTGATAGCGACAAATGCAGATTAGCCCATTTTTCTTGTTTTTGTCTAGTTCATCAATGATCTACATGGTTGTGCAAACTGATCCAACGTCATTAATAACAGCAGCCTAAGAAATCAACCAATAAAGAAGCCCTGATATGCCCAGTTACAATAAAAGAGGAGGAAATTATGAATTTAAGATTCTGGTTTTACTTATAAATAAAAAATATAATTCTATAATACTTTCAACAATGTGTGAAGTCAGGTAAAAAGTTTCAGTATATGCAATAGACTAAATCAAGTACTATTTTGACTATTATCGGGTCAAAATCAACCTTAGTCATATTACTATGAAAACAAATATCAATGTTAAAGAGACTGCTCAGATCTATCATCGAGAAACAAAGCAGTATCAGAAACAGCAGTTTTATTCAATGACAGTTAAATCTAACTCTAAAATCCAAATTAACTGTCTTACTGCTGTAAATGCAGTCTAAAAGAAAAAAAACTGTCCTGCCTGCCTCTTCCCATCACTTTGTACAGGCTCTTTCTGGATATTTGCAGAAAGCAGTGGCATTTAGAGATCTGTTATTCAATATATGAAATAAACAGTCTCTAGCCTTCAAAACCATATTTCTCAAAATTAAGTCAAATACTTTCTCAAAACTGCTTATTTTTTATTTTGAGAAATAAGAAAATAATTGCTTCGAACACGGCCTATAAAAGTAACGTAATGGCTTTTGGATTCTGATACTCACTGTATAAGTTTGATAATTAAAGACTTAATGATGAAAACAGTCAAAGATCAGGATGTCCAATAAACAAAAGCAAAGGGAATTTGGCATCAGGTAATGATTTTTCTTTTTATCTGCGACGTGGGAGGAATGCAAATGGTTGTCAAAAATGCTCAAGTACAGGTTAAACAACAGTTCAATACTGTTTGTTCAATTCTAGATCTGTAAAATGAAATGCACAACTTTGTATCATAATTGTTCAGAAGAAACAAACAAATAATAGTAATAAATAATGTAAATCTGTGCAAATAGTTTCATGCATCACTTGAGATTATCATATTTTAACTTACACAAAATAAAACAATCTACTCATATGCATACCAAATTTTTTAGTGTTGTCTTTTTGTCAATTCACTTAACTATAAATTTTTCAAGAAAAATTGATAACAAACATAGGAAAATATGATATCTATATTAGAGAAAATGATACCAAATTGTTTGTAGGATAGAATTATAAGTCACTGTTGAAAATTATCGAAGAAACAATGTACAGAATTTATATTGTTTATATATTCTATACATATCTACTCTTTGTTTGCTTGTTTTTTTGACAATAACAAAGAATATCTCTATCACACATCTACTGTGGTATTTCCCAAAGGTCAACCACCTTCAGATTTGTGAATAGTGTTTGTTAATAACATTTTAATAAGAAAGTTTGATATTCAGTCATAAGAAGTCAAGCTTAGTTTTTGCTGAAAATTTACGAAAATCACCACTTTCAGATCACGTCCCTCTTCTAAGCTCCAACACCTCAAAACCCGTGAACACATGTCGACTTTGTTGCTGCTTATTTGTAGATACACCAATGCCCTAAAAGCTGCACAAAGTTTGTGGTAAAAGCTGTAAAAACAACTTCAGGATAAGGGTTTGAAGATAGGAAAACGTCAAAAAGTTAAAATTTCTATCGACCGCCCGTTTTGGAACATTTGATCCAATTTGACTTAAATACAATACCAGCCAAGTCCCGAAGAGTATCTAGCACCCATAAAAATTTTAGCAGTTATCCCGTCATAACTTTGAGGTCCTGCCCCACTTCTAAGGCCCATTCCCTAAAAACCCATGAACTGATTTCAAATTTTTTGATGCTTATCTTGTAGTTCAACCAATGCCCTAAAAGCTCTGAAAAGTTTGTGGCAAAAACTCTAAAAACAGCATGACTATAAGTCAAAAAGTGGAAATAAAATATATTGTGGAAAGAAGAATTTAAATGGCATATATATTCGTGATCAGTGATTATCACAAGGTTGCAGGGTCATCTGTTCAGGTGGGAGAGAACGCAATAGTGTATTCCTTTGAAAAATACACAAGATATATATTCTTTGTTATTGTCAAAAAATTTTGATATAAGATTTAATTCATATTAAAATTATAATTATAAACATCAAATATAAGTTGAAATGGTTTTATTTTATATAAAATTAGAAATCTATTCTTAATTGCACTGTATTTTTCTGTAACTGGTTTTTCATTTGTTTTCTTATATTTTATTTATGAACTTCAGCAATATGCGAATCAACATTGAACGAATCCCTTTAAAATACCATTGAAAATGACTATTTGACTACATACAGCTATTTTTAAAATTTATAATTTATTCAACATTTACGGCACGATAAATGCCATCATTCTATCCCGCTAACTGAAATACGAGAATCATAGGTATTTTAATTCCTATGAAATGGGGGCTTAAAATGTAAATCTCTATTTAAAATATTTTTAATATATAGATCTCTCAGACATATTGTTCAAAATGTTTAATCATTCTACCCATTTCCTACAGTTAAGGATTCATTATTATTATTTTAAAGGTTGCTATTTTTTGAATGTAAAAAAAAAAAAAAATATAATCAGTATCTAAATTCAATGGCGTCAAAGTAGCTGCCATTGCCTCTGCAAATGACATTCTTCAATTAACTAAAGCATAAGACTGAAAAATGTTACACTTGTTTTTGCATCTTTAGAAGCTACTTTTTCGGTCACTGGTTGCTTAACTATTCAGTTTTGAACAAACAGGAGTACAAAGCAAAATTTTATCCTCCTGCCTATACTGTAATATCAATGTTTTGTCTGAAAGTTCAACTTCCTCTTAAACACAAAAGAAAGTTGGTAATGAAACATATATGGCTTCTTTTTTTTTTTGGTTAAGGTTTAAAATTTGTAAAAAATATTTTGTTTATTTCCTGTGTCTACTTTTTTTAGTTCCATCTAAATCAACAAACAAGATAAGCTCTATCTGAAGAGTGATAATAAATAATATTTTTCCATTCAAGCTAACAAATGTACAGAAATGAACTTTTTTTCATCGATTTTTAATCTTTGTCTCGTGGTATATATATATTTTTTTTTTTTTAAATAAGACACAAATGTCTATAAAGAATAACAAAAAGAACAAGAAATTCTGTTGTGATACTGAAGTTGATTTTTTAAAAGTGAATTCTCACAAAAATGTTCAATAATATAAACAATAGGTTATTCTTAGTTTGGAAGGTACATTATGGTTAATATAAAATAATAATAATAATAATAATGTGGAATTAATTAAATTTCAATCAATTTCAAACACTATGGTTCTAGTAGAAAAATTATTCTACAAAGTTTTTTATTCTAAATTTAGGTGAAATTTCATCG
The DNA here is from genome assembly GCA_023159025.1 of Thereuonema tuberculata. Lineage (NCBI taxonomy): Eukaryota > Metazoa > Arthropoda > Chilopoda > Scutigeromorpha > Scutigeridae > Thereuonema > Thereuonema tuberculata. The sequence continues at coordinate 25,967,105 of JAFIDM010000179.1, read as the reverse complement.
TACATTTAAAATATTATTACCACTATAATAATTAAAAGAAAAAAATAGTAGAAATTAATTACAATGTATGTTACGTATAACTGGATAGTTGAATCCTAACCAACACATCTGACAAGAATCTGGTTTCTTCTTTACATCAATTGAATGATTTTTGAACAAGTGTTTTTCTGTCTGAATGTACCTACAGTAATTCCACCAACAACTACACAAACGATCATTTCCAGAAATCGACATCTCACAAGAAGTTCACAATTTTACTTATCCTTCGTTGGGTGCGTCTCGAATACCCGATTTCACAATAACATATGGTACAGTTGCCTCTTTAAGTCTTGGTGATTTGAACAGTTTAGCAAACCTCCTACTGTTCTGCCAAAATAATAAAACACGTGTAGTACAGACATGTCCCCAACTATCACCAAGTGCAGGTACTTGGTGGCTACCATTTTCACTATCAAATTTAGTGGTCAGTTGATTTGTTAATACAACAGCAAGCTTATATTTCTCTGCCATGCTCAGTAACTGTTGAGATATGGTACGTAAGAGGTGCATTCGTAGACTTGGATTGCCATCAAAGTCATTACGAAAAGGAAATGCAATGCTATCAACTATAATTAATTTCACAGCTCTATTACTTTCCAAAAATTCATGAAGTATATTGATTACTGCAATTAGCTCTACATAATTATGAATTCTATATAAATATGTTCCACTAAGAATATTTTTTACAGAAAATTCTTCATCTGGATTGTTTTCTTTTGGCATTTGGGACTGGCAATGTTCAACAGCAGCTTCTGCCAATTCCTTGAACCTCTCAGCAGTAAAGCTGCCTTCAGTATCCAAATACACAGCTTGGCCTTGCAAACCTCCTAAAGCAGTAGGTATTTGAACATCAACACACAGCTGCAAACACATTTGGGTTTTGCCTATGCCTGGAGCTCCACAAATCTCGGTTAACATGCATGTCGAAATACCACCACCAAGAATCGTATCGATCTTTTCACTGTAAGTTATTATAAATTGATGCTGATGTTCACACTCTAATAATTCCTTCAAACTAACAGTGTTGACAGAAATTGAGCTGGCGCCGGCTTTATTTATATCAGTCCTCGAATTACAGTTTTTACTTGGAAACACTAATTGTATAACAGATACAGCTTCTTCAAGACTTAACTCTGTTTCTTTGGACAATTCCAAGGGGCCAACCTCTTTCAAATCTTCTACGGACGTGAAACCTTTGCTTTCCAATTTCAGTTTCACGGAAGAAGGTAAAGGAAACGATCCCAAAGCTCGTTGCATTGTAAACAATTAAGTTAAAAAATTGTAGACCTTATTCTAATGTAAGTTTAAAGTTTCAATTTTTAATTTCTTAAGTGCAAACAACTTCCCATGTGATAACTTGACGATACAACTTTTCCCGCCAAGAGCTTTTCATTCGGAGCGTCTCTTACGTCAAATCCACGGTGAAGGCTACACAATGTGGGTATGATCAATCGCCATTTTGGTCCAATTGGAAATCTTCAATTTCCACTAGCATGTCAGTAATACATTTTTCTTTTTAATTATTTTTTTTTTCCAAATTTCTGTGCTGTATTTATTTATGTGAAATATGTTAAAATATTAAAGAATAATAAACACATTAAAAGCCATTCAATGGTTGATATCACTGATCCCTATAAGACCTGCTCTCTGCAAGTGTCTCTTAAGCTCAGAGGTGACGCCATCTTTTAGTTAGGCAAACAAAAAACATTAATAAGACATAATAGAATGTTAGAAGATATCCAAAGAATCTCATAAATCTATAATTAATGCTGATGAAATGATATGAAAATTCATAATCATCAGAAAAAAAATACACAAAAAAAAAGTTGATTCGAATCTTTCTAGATATAAACAGAACTAAAAAAAAGAGAATACATTAACCACAATAAATTGTAACATTAGATAAAAACAAGCAAAATTATTGCTAAAAACATTTTAGCAATTATTTTTTAAATGATCCTATTTTAATATTATTATTTTATTACTAATATTCCAAGGAAATAAAACTAATCATCATAAAGATGTGTAATATTATATTAAGAATCTATAATTTTTCTAATATTTATTTTTAAATCTCAATGCTATTGCATAACTTAAAATTTTTCATTGTAACTTAAAAACATGGCCTGAGAATTGTAGTCAGGAATTTGAAATGTTGTGATGAAGTTATCCAAACGGTTTCTCTGAAGGAAAGTAATAATATAAAGTCTGTCATTGCTGGATTATAAATAGGAAACACAGAAACCAGATCAGAATTTATTAGCAAAAGACATCAAATTTTCTATTTAATCATCTAGGCAATGGACACTTGTTTTGCCAGCTCGCTGGAATCAACTTTCATACAACAGTCCATAGAAATTTCCATGCAACAGATATGAAAAACTTTCTCTTAACTTAATTGTGCTTTAATGGTTGTTTATTAATAATACCATCTTGTTAACGCTTTCGCTTAATCTTGTATTGTATTATTTTTCAGTAGACACAATACATTGATAATCCAATCCTTTTATTTGTTGTGGTTTACAATAATTTACTCATTTCATACAATTATTTCTGAAAACTTACTACATCTCTGCTAACTTTGGAAAAGAAAACAATCCAATTTGATTAGATAGGAAACAACTAACTTCACATCACAACTGCACTTGTTTTAAAATATAAGTTTAATTAATTTGTTTATTTACATTCATTTTTCCCTATTTCAATTTATACGAAAACAAATGAGATATATTAATTTTGTCAAATCAGAATTAATTCACTCTTCCGCTATAAACTTTAAACAACTTTTATAATTAATAAAAAAAAGAAATGATTCAGCTCCTTAAAAAGAATAATTATTCAGCAAAAACAATCCTAAGGATTCAACAATGAAAAGAAATACAACTGTTGATTTCATTCACTGCTTTTTTTTTTTTTTTTTTTTTTTCAAAATGACTTTCAAATAATTGAAATGATTTGGGGTTTTTTTTTAAGATGTATTGAAAATTTACATTTTTTTTTTTTTTTGTGCGGAATAATGAATTAAGTGACACTTTCTAATAATAATATGATATTTTAAAGTAATGCTATAGAATGAAATTTTCAGGAACGATAGTGAATGAAGGAATCAAACATTCTGCCTAACTACAAATGGCTACCGCCACGAGTTAAATCGAAACGTGTGAGATCTCATTAGGTCATCTTTTATTAGAGATCAATGGTTGACATGTTTTCGAATGCACGCAGCCATTTTGGATCAAAACTTTAATAATTATTGTGCTATTTTTGAAGATTTCAAATTGCATCAGGATTCAAACAATAATTAATATTAATAAATATTATCAGTAAAATTTTAATAACAGTCTTTAGAAAAAATTGGCCAAAAAAAAAAAAAAAATCCAAAAGTAATAGAGAAAATTAACGTGCTGTGAGACTGCCAATTCTCTTTATTAGAAATAATGATTTTTTGTTTTTTTGTAATTTTCATTTGTTAAAAATAATTAACAAGAAATAATACACAAATTTTGAAACTTAAATATAATTCATTTAAAAATGTTTAAATTGCTCTGCACTTTTGATGACTACCTTTATATAGTTCACTGAAAATACTGTTGTCGGGTTCGAATAACTTTAAATTGAATATTAATTTATTTTAATAAAATATAATTATTAAATATTATATTAATTATAATATTGCATTAAACAATGCGATAAAATGAAGTTGCTGTTGGTGTTTTTAAGCAAAATAGATTTCAGAAAATTCGATTATATAGATATATTCACCTTTGGGGTGCTCCATTAATTACGTGAGGTCAAAAGGAGGGGAGGGGCCGGCAAAATCTCACCAAGGGGGAGGGGGGGTCAACGAAAATTTCACTTCAACTTTCTCATTCAGAGAATATACGTATTATAATAGATTACAACATTTTGTAATATTGACTTTTTGAACTTTTTTGATTTTTTGACTTTTTGAAATCTCACATGAGGGGGGGGGGGGAGTCCCACCACATCTCACCAAGGGGGGGGGGGGGGTCCAAATCTTTTAAAAAACACCTCACGTAATTAATGGACGGCCCCTTTTTATATTGACGAAGCCGAATTCTCATTTATTTAAATCATCTATTATTATTATTATTATCATCTATTATTATTATCATCTATTAGTGTGTGTGGGGGGAGATAGTTTTTGCCCCCCCCCCATTCAGAAAAGTGGAGGAGCAACTCGTCCCCCGCCCCCAATTCCAACGTCCCTGGTCAGATTGGTCCATATACTGTACCCAGCCCCAAATCTCGAAATCTATTTAATTCTTTATTTTCTTTTTTGGTTGTTGGAGACCAGTTTCCTAAATTGACCCTTCCCGAAATAAAATTCTGTTTGCGCCCCTGAGTGATCCAAAAGGAAATTGAGCTCTTTTTGTATTTGATGTGAGATGAGCAATATTTGATTCTCTTATAACCTGAAGATATGTTTTTTTTTTTGTAGGTTTCACATCCATGTAAACCCTTTATACATTGTTTAACTCATTATTTTTTTCTTGCAAAATGTGGGCTTGTACATATTTTGCACTAGCCTCTTCAATTACAAAGTGAACGTGGATCGTAGGAATACCCAAGATATGGAGGGGTTATGATGGTGTTCAACCAAAAATAAAATCAAAAACAATATTGTGTTCCTTCCGTTGAAAAAGGAGGGGGGGGTTCCAAAGCTGTGTCATATTAGTGCTGCTCTCCGCGAGCAAAAGGTTGCACTTTCCTTTATTTTACCCTTCTTACTTATTAATTTTTCGCCTTTGCGTTTGGCTTATCCTTTTATTAAATGCCTTTTGTGCCCAGCGCTCAGCGGGCCAAGGTAATTTTTCTGTACTTGTTACGGCGATTTTTCTATTGTTGTTTGCTTTCTACCGGGTCCCACTTAACGAGAGCAGGAGAAGGAACCATGGGTATCCATGCGTTCTCAGCTTGATCATCGAAGCTAAATCTGGCTGACAGGCCTTTAACTTTATATTCTTACAATAACAGCATGACTCTTTATATTTTTACGTCCAAATACTTACAATACTTTTCTTCTGGATTTACTAATTGATTAATATTAATTAGAATTTAGCCTCAGATATCGGAATGTATTTATGAAATCCTAATTTTGACTTTTTTAAAAAAAAAAAAATAGTTTTTGAAAATTATAAATAGAAAAAACATTATAAAAATAGTTTCTTTATATTTTAGATGTTTTTTTCCTTCACAATTTCTTAAATGTAATTCATGTCTGTCTGTCACAGAATAGATAGTTCTTTATATGTATGATCTATTCATCTTATACTAATATATAAAGCTGAAGAGTTTGTATGTTTGAACGCGCTAATTTCAGTAACTACCAGTCCGATTTGAAAAAGTCTTTTTGCGTTAGATAGCCCGTTTATTGAGGAAGGTTATAGGCTATATAACATCACGATACGACCAATAGGAGCGGAGCAGTAAACATAAACGTCAACCAAAGGGTACGGCGGTGGCTTCGCCACACGACGAGAACCGAACACTACCGAGAAGGGCCGAATTTAATGCGGGTGACACCGCGGGGCACAGCTCGTTTTGATATAAATATGACTTGGAATTATAAAAAGAAAATTATTTTCTCGTTTCCTAAAATTGTAGGACTCTCTTTCAATGATCTGCGAAGCATCAAATTCTGCAAAAATATATTTGGTTTATAAACGAGTAGGGTATCAATAAGAAAAAAAAAATACAAAACATAACAATATGCGGCTACAGCCAGAAAAGGAGAAGAAAAATCTTTAAAAAATTACCT
>JAFIDM010000179.1:25934795-25946284 GCA_023159025.1 Thereuonema tuberculata | reverse complement strand
CGATGTTCAAAGTACCGCCTCCTTCGACGTCAGCATTGTCACGTGATGTCATCCGTTCATTTGATTCGCTTTCGCACCATCAATATTTTGAGCCAACTAATATTGGGCCAATATTGTTCCTTTGCTACCGACAATAAAATTGGGGCAATATTGTTCAGGTTGGGGCAATCAAATTGGGGCAAACGGTTGCCAGCAATCAAATTGGGCCTGATTGTCCCAAAATATCGCCTCGTGTTCGGCCAGTAAAACATCGACACAAAAAGTGGCATTATTAGAATATTTATTTTTTTTGGCGACCGAGGTGAATGATAAAAAATGCCGTCCTAAAGCAGAGGCACTCGTTTTCCGCTAAAAAAAAACAAAAAACAAAACAGTCCTATCGTCTAACCAAAAAAAAAAAAAAACTAACAACATCAAGACCCTTTATTGTAGACTCGAATTTCAAGTGCCGCCCGGGCTGTTCCGCCAGTCGTACCCTCCTCGTAACTAGTTTCCAACAGAAAGATTACTTTTTTAAAATATGATTTTACATTTTTAGAAATATACCAGTTTTATTTTAAAATTTTAGCAATCTCTGACATGAGAACAAGCTTATATACCGGGTGATTTACAAAGTACTGGTGGTTTTCACCGCCCCATATCTTTTAAACTATTGCTCTTAAAGATCTGAACTTTTTATATAAAATCGTCAAACATGTAAGAGTTAAATTTTCATGTTATTATTTATTCATCATTATTGAAATTCATTTTATTTGCGTTCAAACACATCAATATATCCTATATTTAAATAACTGCTGTGATGTTGTTTAAACTCTAAAAGTCTGGATCCAATATTCAAATGAAACAGAAATCTAATTAGGAAAACTTAATAAAAACACTTTTGTCATTAATTCCTTTGTTTAATTTTAAAAAATAACTGTATTTTTTTTTTGAAAATGTATTCTGACAAATGACTTTTTTGGGAGACAGTCGAATAATTTTTTTGGATAATAATTTCGATATATTGGGGGATGTTTGAACGCAAATAAAATGAATTTCAATAATAATGAATAAATAATAACATGAAAATATAAATCTTATATGTTTGACGATTTTATATAGAAAGTTTCAGATTTTTATAAGCAGTTGTTTAGAAGATATGGGGCGGTGAAAACCACCAGTACTTGCCAGTACTTTATGAATCATCCGATATGTAAGACCAGACCACCTTGAATACGAATACCGCAATTGTTTATTCCACTGCAGTAAGCACTGTACTGTTCTAATTGCTTCATCATACATTAATACGAAGCAAACTATAATTTGAAGAATATTGAATATAATTTATTTTACTTATTTCCTTAATTAGCGTAAATTACCTCTAATATTATGTAACTTCTTTTTGTAGATAAGGTTTCTATTTACCAAACAAAAATAAGTCATTAATTACCACAAAAATAAATAAATAAAGTTTGAGGAATTTAGATTATTCAACGAAAACACGTAAGGCGTTCACCTTTTGGAAAAGATGGGCCGTATTTTCTTCAATAAAACGGCATTCCATTTTTATCGTCTTGAAATAAAGGATGAAGCAACCATAACTAAAGAGAAACAAAGTCAAGATGGGTTCTCTTTCTCAAAATATCAAGTGGCCAAGGGATTATTTTTCCGTTTTCTTAATTTAACTTGTGCAGATAAGTGAGCTTCACATCACCTCTCGCACATGGAACACATGCTCCAGCTGATCGCACTCCCCGAGGTAACGCTTTAGGGTGACATAAAAATCTGCAACATAAATGGAACACGATTTACTCGTGTTTATTTGAGGCCTGAAACGAATGGCGGGTTCTCTTGCGTTAATGCCAACACCCTAAACAAAGACCACATGTTTATTCTTTGAGCTATAATTAAAACTCTCTCTCCCTTTTTTGTTTTTGATGCGCTCTAATCTCCACAGCCCCCCTCCGCTGAAATGTTATCCTTTACGACCGCAAAAATCAAATAAAACCGATCACGTTGTCCCGAGCACCGTAAAATCATAAAAGAAGTTGGTTTTCCGAAAGGAGCAACTGTTACTGTTTAGGTCTCTCACTGGATGAATGCAAATGTTACTCTTTAGAATTCAAAGATAAACTTTTATCATACGCAAATCGTAGATTCTTTTAAAATGATAATGGAACGATCAAACAAAATATCTGATTATGTAATTGGCTAAGCTGCGGTATCGCAAAAAATAAACCTCCCAGAAAAATTAATCTTCATTAAACTTTATCCAATCAATTAGTAAATAATTGACAAATGGATATTTGTGGCATATCTTGGAATGAATGATCACAAATAATGCAATTCCCAAGATCGGCCTTAACGATTAGGGTTGTAGTCGGAGCTCATATCATCCAACCATAAATAAATAATGAATACATAAAAACAGCAGGTGAAATATCCATTTCTTCTGAAGAGAGCAAAACAAATAGAGAATTATATTTTTAGAAAGGGGTGTGTGAGGTAGAAAGTTTCTCTCAATCGGCCATCTCTTCCTCCGCAAAAAAATGGAAACAATATAGAGCCTACTCTAAACATTTCGCTATATATAATCATGGAGGAGGGACATAAAAATATCATTTAAATATTCTGTGCCCCATGGACAATCTGTCCACCATCATTTCATTCCAAATCAACCTTATATTTTACCAATTGCAGACGATTCAGGTTTTGACTTGAATCACACAGAATTCGCATCTTTGGACTCTGATAGATCTGCCACAAATGTTTAATGTAAGAAAACTGTGATAATATTGTAATTATCGATATGAAGTTAAATAATTCTGCATTGTTCAATTGAACAGAAAAAAAAAAAGTTAGCTGATTAGCATGAATATTTGAAACACAAAATCTTTTAAATCTTTTCGTATATAGGATTTACAGTAGGCAGGAAGGTATGTCATCATACAGCCTATCTGGAATAAAAATGCTATCAATTATATGAGAAAATTATTCGAGAAATTTTGCTCCATCCCTCATATTTTAAATATTTTAAATCAGATTGTTATTAGTGGTAGGTGTTATTATGATATCATTACGTAATTGGTAATTACTTGTCCTCAAAGTTTTTGCTACTCTGGACTAAATGGATGACCCCTATGGAAATATGCCTGTCCTTTCTAAAGGAAAATCACATTGGATTTATGAAGACAGTGCTGCTACTATTATTGAAATATGAAAAAATAAAAACATACACACAAAGTCAAATATCAATCTTTGTAAATTATTTTAGAACGATCAAAAATTTTATTTCAGAAATGATATTTCTAAATTTCAACTACAAAAGCCTAAAAAATTTGAAAGAAAACATTTACCATTTTCATGGGAAGAACACAGAATAGGATATACTCTATGAAGAATTTTCCCACTCCGAGTGAGTTTTACTCAATATTTTGGTTCGGTTACTTGAGCCTTCTTCAGGAGATGAAGGCTCAAGGAACCAAGCCGAAATATTGAGCAGGAAAATTCCTCATAGAAGAATTTATCCTAGTATCTTGGCTGCCCACTTCTCCTTCAGACCCATGTTATGAATACAGAATAGTTAAAAATCTTAAAATTTAGTAAACTCAAGGATTTTAATGTGTAAGTACAAGATTCTTTAAATTCCTCATCAGTTCTCAAATTGGAATCACTGAAAGATTCTAAAGAAAATAATTAAAATAAAATAGATTCAAAAACAAATGTAGAATCCTATCTTATATAGTTAGCACATTTTCAAATTAAAAGAAATTTAAAACTGTACTTAAAAACTACTTAATGCTACTTGGTTTGTTGGCAGCCTGGCTTATCTGCAACTTTTTCGCCTTCAGAAGCTGACAATGTGATGCTAGTAAGAAAACCTTCCACATCATCAGTTTCTATATCTAATTTTAGGAACTTGGAAACGACTGCTTTGCATCTGTAAATAATCAAGATATTATATATAGTTGTGCTTTAATGTAAATCATAAGTAAAGGATGTACACTGCCTGCTCAATTGAAAGTAGACAGCTGTGATATGGAACAGATGCTTTATTTACAGCGTGCTAATAGCGCGTACTGTTGCCTTTTGTCCTAAGCACAGCATCCATACACCATGGCAGGCTCTCTACCAGTTTCTGATATTCATGATGCAGGCAAGCAACCAGAATTATTGCCCACTCCTCCTTCAAAGCCTGCGCAAGTTGGATGCATGTTTGCAGTCGCATACTGATACTTACAGTTGTTCCTGTTGCCTGCTGGAAGTCCTGCCGCCGTTGTTTCGCTGGAACAGCCCTGTTCTACCGAACCAACCGCTTCAGGGCCCTCCGGTCTCTATCGGTCAGCATGCGGGCTAGACCACCTCCATGACGCTGTGTTTGCACTCCTTAATGTTTCCACTTTGTGATAATAGCACCCACGGTCGACTTTGGCAGGTTCAATGCCGCTCCTATGGCTCGCACACTCTGGCCACTAATGTGGCAGCCTATGACTACTCTACGTGGAAAATTGCTCAGCTCCTTTGATGGTGGCATTTTACCTCAGCATGTGGTTAGACACCAAATGACTCCAACTATACATGATCATGTTGTTTTATAACGAATGTATTCAAATTACTGTCCAAATTTGCATGGGTTGTTCCACTACAGCAGGTGTCCACTTTCAATTGAGCAGTCAGTGTACTTCTAAATAACTATTAATGGCTACCAGAAAAGAAATGCATACTAATAAAAAAAGATCTCTAGAATCTGTTGGGTCTGTCATGTATATATCTTATGATTCTTATTTTTTTGTTATTTAATTAGGTTTGCAAACTTATTGTTACAATTTCTCTCTGCTAATTTTGTTATTATTAGTGGTTTTTATAGATTTTTGGGAGCTGATTTCAATTATGTAACTGGTTTTTCTCTAACAGATAAGGTCTTTTTTACAAAAGCTGTTTTCTTATAACTACAAAATATGTATATTTAACTCATGAGATAGCCAGCCGTACAGAAATACTGCCAGTTTGAATTAAAACAATTCTGGTGACAATGGTATGATAAGCTCACTGGATAAAAAGTTAAGTCACCCCTGCAATTTCCCACTTGAACTAGGGAGACATATCTCTTTTGATTAATTACAGAATCAGTACAGCTAAGTATGGATATCACCATGCACTGGATATACACTTAATGGAAACCCCAAGACCAAGACGGAGTTATGATAAGTGAAAGAAAATTGCACTGAATATTTATCTAAATGTGTTATTACATTGATACCAGTTTCAATGTAACAACCCACATGATGCGCGTGCAGCTCCATATGAAAGTTGCTTGTCGTTCTACTCAGTGTTCACTGTAATCACTGCCACGTTGAATGCAGGCGTCCATATGTGCATGTATCCGCTTATAGATATGTCAGATGTCATCCTGTGGGATAGTATTCCACGCTTGCTACATCTGTACAGATTGGCAATGATCTGTAGAGATTGTGGGTAGCAGATGAGCATGAAGCTGTTGTCTAATCATGTTCACACCAAGATAATATGTTAACATCTCAAAGAACATGCAAGGTTGTAGCTGAGATTCAGGGATGAGCATTATCCTGTTGAAACAGCAGGGGCGTATATAAGGGGGGGGGCCGAGGGGGCCCGGGCCCCCTCCGAAATAATGAAGATATGTCCTTTCAAAGTTTTTTTTTTGGTTGAACAGATAGGTTTTCATTGGTTTTTTTGTTTGGTTGAATAGATTTTTTGGCCCGGGCCCCCCCCGAAATAATAAAGGTATGTCCTCCCAACGTTTTTTTTTGGTTGAACATATAGGTTTCCATGGGGTGTCTACTTAATAATGTTAATCTTGGGCCCCCCCCCCCCGAAAATATATTCTATATACGCCACTGTGAAACAGGCCTCTCAATACATTCATAAAGGGTAGAACAACGGTTCGATCACTGTTCTGATGTAAATATTGCTGTCATGGTATTAGGGATAACTACTAGGGGGGGGGGGGGGTCCTGTTATCATACGAAATCTCTCCCCATACCATAATGGCTAGGGTCAGTCTGGTATGTTGATGATGGATGCAGCTTGCCAACACACATTCAACAGACCTCCTGATCCATGTACTTGCATCACTGGTACTGAGGTAGAAACAGCTCTCGCCCGTGAATACCACAGAGTTCCATTCTGTCCTCCAATGGACTCTTGTGTGACACCACTGAAGACAGAATAGAACAGTCAGCAGGAGTGAACAGCAAACACACTGCAGCTCGAATTTCCACTGCAAATGACCTGGGACCTGCAGGCCCATCTGCGAATCCACCAATCTTCTCTCTCCTCTGAATTGGGAAGACCCAGACTTAGGTCTTCTGATAGCAGTGCCTTCCTGAGGCTATTGATGTCAAAAGTTGTACTTGGTACTTGGTGGAGATATCCTGATTCATTCTTGCAGTGATCTCACTGAATGAAAATCCACCCTATTGAATCATACGCAGTGACAGAGGCATCACTAAGGGGGTGCAGACCACACTGGGTGACACCATCACAAGGGGTGACACCAAAATGCAAAATATTACTGTCTATTATTTTGTCACAAAAAGTAAAGTGATCAACCGTCCTCCTTTTGAATGTGAAGTTTATAACCTTTTTTTTTCTTTAATTTTTTTGGTTGAACAGATATTTTTACAAGGTTATGAGCTACCGCACTGGGTGACACCAACCCTAGTGACGCCTCTGCGCAGTGATTTAATAAATTTCATGTTGTGCTGAATCAAGATCTTTAAAAAGATTAAAAACTGTTAATTTAGGCCCAACATTTATATCCTGTATATTATAAATGTTTCGCCCTGCTACCCCTTCTGAAATCATCAGTAATGTTTAGGAGGACCAAATCCAGAATTTATAAAACCATGATCAGACCTGTTGTTTTGTATGGGGCCGAGACATTGGCTTTAACATGTAAGGATATTCCCATTCTTGGTATATGGGAAAGGAAAATTCTGAGGAAGATTTATGGAGCTATTTAGGACCAAGGTTTGTGGCGTATCTGCACTAATAAAGAAATAATGGAATTATTTCAGGAGCCAAGCTTGGTTTCAATTGTTAAAAGTAAAAGGATTCAATGGGTAGGCCATCTCTAAAGGATGAATTTGAACCGTGGAGTTAAGAAACTTTTCATTGGAAACCCTGGTGGTAGAAGATTAAAAGGAAGACCACAACTTAGATGGCTTGATGATGTGGAACGTGATTTGAAAAAGCTCCAGATACGAGGATGGAGGAGAAAGGCTCAAGATAGAAAAGAATGGGCTCATATTGTTAAGGAGGCCAAGGCCCTACATGGGCTGTAGTGCCATGGAGTTAGTTATATTATAAATGTTACAGTGTTAATAGGGTTACGAAGATAAATAAAGTTCTTTTTTCATGTTGGAGACTGGAACTTGAATAAGTTCACATTTTGAATAACAAATTTGATACAATTAAGTTTTTTTTATTTTTTCAGAAATTTGCAAGCTTTATCTATTAATAACAACACTTACCCAAGATTGCCAAAATTTTAGCAAATTTCTTACCAAAATCCTTCACAAAAATGTTAAAAAAGAAATAAAATTTGCCATCATACTTTTACCTCTGTTTTAAGAAAAAAATTACATGTTTTAACTAGTTGTATTGAAACAATAGCAATTAAATCCATTAGGTTTTGTTTGAAGGGAACAGATTGCAACGAGAATAAAAACAAAACTTTCCCTAACTTTGCATAAATATTTTTCTCTCCTATTTAGAGGATTCTTATTTATTTATTCTGTAATTTTTTTGTAGTATAGGCCTATTGTATAGAGGAATGATAAATAACAGCATCTGAGAAAATTTGAGAGAGGAAGATAAAGATAAAAGTGCTCATTGAAATGTAAGAAATAATGACTATATACCGGACAATATACTCATCAAATGTACTGTCGATGCTTCTAACTGGCTTATTATTACATATAGCCTTTATTACCTGAAATTTTGAAGATAAACATCATATTAAAAAAGCAGAAAGAAAAGATTAAAAACAATTAAGCTGTGATAAAAATTATTTTATAACTAGCAAAGTAAATGGCAGGAAAGGAAAGTTATTCTGAGTTCATTAATCAAAATAAATTGTAGTCAAATTTCAACACTCAACAATGTTATTAATTCCTTTAACATGCAAATATGAGAGCAGTTGGTATTGCACATCATATTAAATAACCCAAATAGAATTTTAGAAAAATTTAAAAAGTAATTTAAAACTGTTTAACCTTAATTTAAAAAACAAATGAATTACTTTTTTGTTTAATGACAAAGACAACAACAACAAAAATTATAATGACAAACTCTTCATTATACTGTATCTTCTACATCTCATAATCACTAAAATCTACAAATTCCATCCTACATCTTAATGAAGTTTATTAGAAAAGCTTTAACTTCAAAGGTTCTAACATCCTTAAAATGTCACTTCTGCAATCGACACAAGATAAGAAGTAAAATTTGTCATAATCTTATATAGAATCAATTCACATGACGTTGAATTGTAATAGTAGAATCAAAATGGCTTGTTTTTCAGAATTTGCTAGCTTTTAACCTTATTGCAGTCTTGGAGTTTCATTTATTTCTAAAATGATTTCAGCCATGTTTGACACCAGATCCAAATTCCAAAGTGAAGAATTGCATAGAAGCTCATTTGATGCTTTTTACTTGAGCATACACTGTAGGAGGTTGGTACTATCGCTATCTTAATTGAAAGTTACAGAGTTATTAAAAAAAAAATGGTAATGGACACTGTTTTGAGATGGGGTACTGGTATTTCATTTAGATCGTTAGATAGAAGATTTTCCTATCAATGTTCAAATAAAACATTACACAGAAGATCCTCATAAATAATAATAGAACAGTTTGATTACAATTATTACTTAAGGAATTAAAAAAAAAAAAAAAAATACCTAGATCTGAAAATGGAACGGACCAAGATAATTAACATATATATAAAAAAAAATATACGACTGAATGAAGATTTTTCTTATCTCAGGTAATAGTGTTCAATACCTTCCTTATCTACGACATTGTAATGTGTCTCGATGAACAAAGTCACAAGTGACATCTGCTCCAAAAAACATTGAGATGAACACAACTCTGGCATAGTTTTTTTAATGTAGTTATTAATTTCTCCTACTGAAGAATCAAGCTACCAAGCCAAAATATTGAACAACATTAACTGAAGTAGGAAAAAAAAATCATTCACATTTTTTATGTTAAGCTATTACCATTTAAAAAAAAAATAAATAGAATTTTTGAATATTTGGACACGTTAAATTTCTTTTCTTGTCTATTAACATTTTTCTTTCCACTTTTCATAAAATATAAAGTATTCTTTGATTCCAAGCCAAAAAAAAAATTGTTTTTCATAATGCATTTCAAAAGTTAAAAGTTTAAAAACATTAGAAGATATTATCCTTCATATTTTGTAATCCAAGCATGAAAATGATACTGTTTTAATAAGAGTTTTTTTCAACTGTTTTTTCTATTTGTTATTTATTAGAAGGTATTTATAATAATGGAGCTTTAAAGATAAAAGAGAAACTCTTTTTTAAAAACTGTTTTTATAAAAATAACAATTAACATTATGATGATCAAAATAAACGTAGGAATTAAACTTTTTTCCCCCAAATTATGCAGTTTTTGAAGCTAAGGTTACCAACATAATAGTAACATGAGAGCAACAGAAGAAATAACTTATTTACAATAGAAAAGGTTTATAAATACCGATACATTAAAAGATATCTAATATTTTGAAAAATATAAGTGTCAATTTTAAAATAATAATTGCACCATTTATATTTTTTTCCAAGTGAACTTGGGATGTTAAATGTGAATAACGTAATCTATGTGTAAATGGACGGTGTTTAATCCTAACTCACATAATAAAATACTTACTTCACCAGCTCTTTTCACAATTTCAATTGGAAGTCCAGCTTGAAGAGCTACATGTTTTGCAAAACTAGATTCAACTTGTCCCGATACAAGTTGATAAAGATAGACTAAATTATCATTCTCTTGAACTGTATCCATTGACTACAGAACAAAGAATAGCAGTGAATATTATTAATAAAGGTAAAAAAAAGTTAGTTATTTAATAAGAATTACTTTTACAAAAAACAACTCAAATACTATAAAATTTTTATTTTAAAAACTTTTGGGTCTTATTTGTTTAGTAATACAGTTTTTAAATAGATTTCAATAATGCATTCCAAATCTCTTAACTCAGTTTTTTTAAGAAATAAAAATCAAAGACTGTCCATAAATAAACAAATCATGCTTTTTGAGTTTGTCAACAGAGGGAATCGGGAACTGCCGTTTCGTCCTTCTTAGGGACTCGTCAGCCCGAACCACCCTCCTCAACGATGATAAACCCAGAAAGGCAAATTTATTTATTTATATGATCATTTTCTTTTGATATATTCATGATCATTTGTTTTCATATTCTTTCAATCAATTTAGCAAATATTTCATTATTACCTACATCTGAAATAAACATAAAAAGGTGCCAGAAATATACATTTATGTTCTGTGGAAAAAAACTTAAAAAGAAAAGAAAAGAAGAAATATTAAATATATTTTCAGGAGTAACTTTGTAGCTTTTGCATTCTCAATATGAAGTCAATGTACTCAGTTCACCTAACAGAGCCTTAGATGAAGAAATGGATGTGCAATCGTTGAATATGTGTGTGGTTTGTGATGGGTTTATCATCATTTTGACTTCTTTGTCTTGCAAACTTTGAACCATTGTAGCTAAATGAGTAATCAATGAAAAGCAATGATTTCTCACCAAGTTAACAGTCATTTTCTGGTATTAAATAATTTTTTGCTGGTATTAATTTGAATTTTCCGAATTTTTTTTTTCTTGGGGACTCGAGATTCAACTTTTTTATTCTTCTACTGAAAAGCAGATTTCTCCTGAAAAAAGTATTTTTTCCCCAAGTTGTTCAGATTTACAAATCAAAGCATCAACCACATAGCTGTAAGTTTTGCTGTTGAATGATTGCTACAATTGAACATTTCTTAGTGACATGAGAGTTCTTTCTGAAGTTGTTTTGTAATTGACCAGAATTCCAGGCTGTACCATAATTAAAACTATTTGGAAGTTCTTGAGTCAGCAACTCATATAAAGTTGCTGATAAAAGTGGGAGAAAACTTATAATTTTTTCTTACTAGGCCCAATGTTGTAAGTTCCTTATGACTTGCTGAAACCATAATATTTATCAAATTTCTTGAAATCACATTCTTTAATCAGCTTGATTTCCTCTCTTGTAATTCTTCTTCAAGGTGTCAATGTCCTGCTTTGACAAACTGGAGAGATTTTTTTTTTTAATTTTTTTTGTTTTGAGAAAGTACACCATTTCAATATAATTTTGGTTAAAGAAACACTCCTTGAATGTTTCGATTCATAGATCTACTGAAAGGCTCAATGCTAAAATACTATCTTGTTTCTGCGTCTTGTTTATGGAGGTTTA
>JAFIDM010000179.1:25917983-25929795 GCA_023159025.1 Thereuonema tuberculata | reverse complement strand
CAAGCAGGAAAAAAAAAATGTTTTTCCATTTCAGTTATTTTCATGTTTTGATACAATGTTATTTTCAGATATTTAATATAATGAAAATAGGAAAGCAACTTAAAGCTTAGATATTAATATACTCTGCAATAAATGTATCATTTTTAAGAGACTATGCTTTTATTATACACCTTTTTAATTATGCAAAATTCAAAAACAAATGCTCTACACCAGATGTACAGATGCTCTTTACACCATCTTTACGATTTCGTTGAGAATAGCAATCCGCTTAGGATGCCGAAACGTCCGGCCCTCAAGCCCATTTATGTAATGTTTTCTCTTTTTTTTATAATTTTTAATACACATTTATTGTTTCCTACAAATGTGTGTCAATGTTTTTTTCATTTCTTAAATATATTCAACAAACGCTAAACTCTAAATTCAAAAAAAAAAAAAAAAAAATGAGAACTGAAAAAAAAATTATATTTATAACAAGGTTATATATTATAATGTTATAATAATGTATGTTATATTTATAACAAGAAAAAAAGAAAGTCACTATCAATCATCTATCTTTTTAATCACTGAACAATTTTTGGATGATCATGGCAGAACCTTCACGAAGTGTCTACGTAAATAAACTATTTGATACAAGGCTTTACAAGGCTTTATCTTACCTGATCACTTAGATCAGGGGTGCACAACCCACGGCCTGTCGGTATATTTGCTGTGGTCCGATAGTGTCAAACTTAAAATTAAATTTAAGCCCTTACATTGCTGCCAACAGATCCATTTAAAAATGCCATAACTTTAAATAGCAACTGTCTCTGACTTTACTACTGGAATGTTGGTAAGAAACACAACTAGCACATTATTTGATAATTTGAAGCTTATGTAAATTACATTTATTATTAATTATTATTATAAATGGCACTATCAAATCATTAATTAGTTAGATATAGTAATGGCTGGAGAATGGGATGCTGCGGCCCTCCATCAGAACTTTTATAAAAATATTGGTCCTCAGACTTGCTAAGGTTGTGCACCCTTGAGTTAGATTTTTCAAAGGTACACTTACTGAATTTGTTCCTTTTCCAAATTCATCTACCAAAACAAGTGATTTATTTGTAGCATACTGTAGAGCTCCTGAAATCTGGAAATAACAAAATCTTAATATTGATTTCCACAATCAGAAATTACAATCAATAAAAAACAATTATAATTTAAGTCAACTTTTTTTTTTTTTTTTTGTTATCTTAATTTTGTTTTAGTTTAAAATTACCTGATTAAGGTCAATCATAAATGTTGACAAGCCAACAGAAACTGATTCTAAAGTGTGCATGCGGCTAAACATTTTATCTATAATTCCAATTTTGGCAAATTCAGCAGGAACGTAACTTCCAATATGAGCCAAATATACTATTAAAGCCACCTAAAAAAATGATAAATTTTTATTAATAAACTATTTTAAAAGCAATAAATTATTAAAAAGATTAATTCTACTTTATTTTAACTCAAAGTTCAGCTAATATCCGATTCATTTTTCATATTTCTTTAAAATAAGCAATGTGATTTTTGCTTTCCTAAATTAAAATACTAATGAACGTATATAAACACAAGTAAAAAATATAATAACAATAAATGAGGCAGTTGCAAGAGCAAATAATTTGGAATTTGATATTTCCTTCTCTTCAAGATCTGAATAAAAGGGTTTAGAATTTGACGTTAAACTCTTTTATTAAGCTAATATATTTTTTAGAAAAATTTTTTTTCTAAAAAATATATTCCGTGATACATTTTAAAACTATAAACGTTGTCGCTATGAAACTTTTACATAGCATAATTCATATGTTGTTAACAATGCATATTTTGACTCAATATTTAGCATAAGACTGACTTTTGAACTTATTATAATTGTTGTTGTTTTTTTTTCTGAAAAAAATACTGTGAACATCACTACATAGCTACCAGAGGAATGTATTTTAGTTTCATTGTATAGTATAGTTAATGAAATCTAATAAAATGTTGTTGTTTTTTTTTTTATGATTGCTCCTGAGCACTAGTACTATAGAACCTGGTGAGTTTCTTTTCTTTCATATCAAATTCTAATATTAAAACATATGAATCATTCATTCTGTAAATAATTTTAATTCCTAACCCTGACGGTAATAACATTAATAGACTTAAAGCATAGGATACAGAAGTATTAAAATATTAAAATCATAGTATTTAAATACTATGAAACTGAAGACACAAACAAAGATCATTAAAAAAGTACAGTACTTGATTTTAAAATTATTGTAAAGAATTTGATTTTTTACCTGCTTAAGATATACACTTTTCCCACTAGCATTTGGTCCAGTTAGCACCTGAATTTTATTATTATCTTTAGAAGACTTTGTATCATTGGGAACAAAAACTGAAACACACAATTCTTGAAGAGGATGTCTAGACAAGGATTAAAAAAAAAAACGGCTAAAAGTTTCTAATAAGATAAATCAATAAACAATTTTTTGTTTTCAAACAAATAAATAACTTCCATAAAGTTTTTTAAGTAAATAACATTAAATAAAAGTTTGCCAAAAGAATATTAAATATTCACTTTTTATGACCAAATTAAATAAAATTGAAATTAAAATTAAAACAAAATTCATATATTAGATATTGTTTTTAACACTTTTAGTTACAAAATAACAAGATTTTCATCAACATGAGCAAATTCACTTCCCTTTTGAGCTCTCTTTGTGCAAATATCATAATTGTTTACTTTCTCCTTAATGCAAAAGCAAGTGATTTCATGGCTATAGTAATTAACTCTTAATCAAATGCCCTGCGGGGTTTGAATATAAAGTTAAACTATACTGCTTCAGGTCATGGAGGCCCTTGGGTGTTGGAGAGGTTTAGCCTCCCAATGATTCTTGACCAATGAGACTAGCTGAGGTCGGTTGGTCAGCCCGATGCTCGCCAGCATTTAACTCTAGAGTAAGAAAACCGGTACCCATTTGACAGAGGGCTGGGTGAACCCTAAGGTCTGTCTAAAAAAAAAAATACCAGCTCACTGGAGGGAATTGAACCCGGGCTCCTCCAGTCCACAGTTCAGCGCTAAATACTGGACTACCGGACCCTACTAAGTTAGGTGCATCCCACAGGGGCCATTTTGGCCCATCGGATTGTTGAAGGTAAGGCTCTAACATTTCAGTGACCTGGGACTGAGATGAGTCAGGATGGTCAGCCCAACGCTCACCCGCTTGTACTTCCGGGAAAGAAACCTGGTACCCATTCTACAGAGGGCTGGGTAGTCCCTAGGATCTGTTTGCAGGAGAATGGAGCGTGGAAAAATCTACACCCTCCGCCGAGGCAGGGGAGCAAACCCACAACCTCCAACCCACAGCCAAGCACCCTTACCATTCGGCTGCCGAGCCCACATGGGGTTTGAATGTAGCAGAATAAAAGACAGTATCTTCTTTTCATGAACTTTCTTAATCTATATTATTAATTCCTTGGTACTTCCTCAATGGATATGGGTAATCAAAGATAATCTACGTATATTTTAGATACCTTGGCATGTGACCCAACTCCTACTCCATGGTAAAAAACAAGTTAAAAAAAAAAAATATCAGATTTGATTTAACTTCCAAAGAAAGGGCAAAAAAAAAGTTTCTTCTTACTTAATTGATATACCACCGATGAAATTCCAGAACTTTCTCAGAGTCGATGAACTTTTATAAAGTAGCAATTAATTCCTAAGAAAACTGCTGTTCATCAGTTTACCCAGCAGGAGTAGGAAACTACTCAACGAATTCAAAGTTTGCAGCAATTAAAGTTTTCATACAGTATACTTTAGTAATGTAACTTTAATTTGAAACACTACTTCAAAATAAATAAATTCACTAAACATAAATACTAAAGGATTCCACCAACAGGCCAAGAAGTCCACAGGGTCTGGTGAGGTCTAGGAAACACGTTTCCAGAGATTCTTGAACCACCTTAAATAAACACTTCTATCGGTTGAGTTAAGATTTACACATTAAGATGTATTTTAAAAACATTAAAATAAATACCTTCCTCGTTTAATTTCAATAATGTTTTCTTCTGTAAGATGTGGCTGAACATAATTTTGGTCTTTTGCTACTGATGTTAAAGCTAAAATGCTTTAAATGAGACATTTCATTAATTAAATAAATTTTACTTTTAGCTTACTGTTAAACTTATAATTGACATTTTACAAAATTCTATAAGTTTAATAGGAAGTAATAAATAAGAGACATTTATGAGAAGTAAAACTAACCAATCTAATTCAGCTACACAAGTCATCACTCTTGATAAAAGAGAAGAATGGTCCAACACAACAGATTGCAAATGAAGCATTATTTGTGTCTCTTGATCTAAATTAGATATAAATGAATTCAAGATATTATAACATTCTCTTTCCTTCATTAATTGTTCAATTTCATTAAATGAAGATGAACCTTTTTCTTTTGAAATAATTGTTTAAGTAATTTGATGAAAAAATATTGTAAAATGCTACTAAAAAATCATAAAAAGTTATATATCATTTTTTAGAATGACAACAATAAAAAAGAGGAGTATTGTAACTACTATAGTGAAAAATGAATTTGTAAACGAGAGATTAAAAAACAAAAAGAAAAAACAATAAAACCAACAAGTCGGGTTTAACTGACTTGTGAGAGTTACATAAATTTGATTTAAGCTAATCTTAAAGTTTACCTGTAATTTCATACTGCGTGTCTCCAAGCAAATTATCCAAATCTAGAAGTTTTGGAAAATAAGTACAGAAGATTTTAAGGCATACAAAAGAGTCCGATCTAAAAAAACTGATATGCAAAAATTAAAATTTCTAATAAATAAATTAATATAAACCAGTCCTTAGATAATATCAATAAGCTAGTATTCCTTCTCTTTTAAAAAACAAAAACAAAACATAAAAACAATTAAAGAAAGGAAAAAGGATAGTGTGCGGATCATTTAATTTTCAATGCATGTATGTATGCATAAATATATATTTCAAAATTTGTACATTAATACAAATTTATATATAATACATTGTCAAACATATAATTATTATTTTTTATTATTTTATGCCATGAAACACAAAATATATTTAAAAAGGTAAATATTAAAATTATGTTTCAAAATTCAATTTCATCATTAGATTTTATTTGAAAATATAAAACTCATGCATAAATAGGAAACATATTCTATTAAAGATAGGTAGAATGACAATACATTAGACACTGATCAACAATGTTATTAACAGTGCAGGTATTGGTCATATCTTGCATATACTCAAAACATCCGGACACCTACCTGAAACCTAGTCTTTCCGCATGACACACTCCCTAGAAGTGGACATTAGTATGTGGTGGGTTGGCCTTTCGCCTTTATCATAGCTGTAAATCTGCCAAGAGACTTTCCACCAGGTATCTGAACATCTCTGGAGGAACAGCAGTCCACTCTTCTGAAGAACTGTAGCCAGAGCAGGTTATGATGTGGGACAATGAGGTCTGGCATGAAGTTGACGTTCTAATTTATCCCTTAGGTGTTCAGGCTCGGGACTCTAGGCAGGCAATCCATTTCTGGAACCTTCTTGAACACAAATCATTCCCTCACAGACCCCGCTTTATGACAGGGAATATTGTTATACTGCAGAGGCAATGGTCATGACCAAAATGGTTCTCTACTGTAGGCAATATGTAACTGGTCAAATGTCCTTGTACCTTCCACATTTACATTGCCATGCAGTGGTAAAAGAGGGTTGAGTCCATTCCATGAAAAATACCCCCCCCCCCCCACAATAATGCTACCTTCTCCAAATTCACCGTTGACATTACACATGATGGCAGATATTGTTCCCTGAGCATTTGCCATATCTAATCCTCCCATCGGACCGCCATATGATATAGTGTGATTCATCACTCCAGATCACATGTTTCCACTGTTCCACTGTCCAGTGGAGCTGCTCTGTACACCACTTCTGGGGAAATGTTTAATTTGTGAGCAGCTGCTTGACAATGAAACCCCATTTCCCTGACCTCTCGATGAACAGCCATGGTGTTGGCTAGTATGTTAGTACTACTGTGAAACTCATGGGTGATTGTTGCAATCGATGTCTGGCTATTTGCACGAATCATCTTCAACACTCGACAGACCCGATCTGTGAGTATATTATGTGGCCTACCCGGTCACGGTTTTGTTGTGGTTGAGCCTTCCCATTTCTACTTCACAATCACATCACCAACAGTCAATTTTGTCAACTTTAAAAGGGTTGAAATGTCCCTGACAGACTTATTATATCCCTGACAGTGGCAGCCAATGGCCAGTTCTTGTCCAAAGTCACTGAGCTCTGCTGATTAATCCATTTTGCTGTTACTTAATATCAATTAACAACACACGACTCCCTACCTCCTTTTATGCAGGTAGGTGACATTGTTGTGCCATCTAGGCTTCAGTTCACTATTGCTGAGGGGTGTCCGCATATTTTTGTTCAAATAGTGTAGAATCTTCCAGCAGTGGACTTCAAGGCAATGAAAATGATGCCTCAGCCTGTACAGGCTGATATTTGTGCTAGAGGAGGACTGACATGCTTTTAGTTAGGTGTTTTGTCTATTCAATGTAAACACATTCTCATTCTTCACAACTAATGATCCATTTTTTTTTTTTTTTAATGTCTATGACAATATTTGATTTCTCATCTTTTTTTATATTTTCTGTGTAAGCTTTTATTAATAAATGTACAGTATAAAAAGACTAAAAAATGTATTTTTTTTTTAGCTTAAGAAGTAAATTTTTGAAAACATTATAATCTTCATTTACCTCTGGTACTTGGGGTCTTGTAATAAGCAATTTTATTAGAAGTAAACTGCAAAAGTGATGTAGAGGAAATTATTTGCAAATCTTTGAATATCTTAACATTATATAACTATATTAACTAAACGATGATAATTCATTATATGATGGTGATGATGATAATAATAATTTTTTTTTTTTTTTTATTTCTTCGTTATTTTAAATTACATTTCAGTCCCGTTAGGAATATAAATTCCTATCAACAGGTGCTGTATTTATTTTAATACATAATAATTATATTAAAAAAATTACATTTAAATAAAATTTATAAAAATTACAAAATCAACTTCCTCAAACAATTTGAAACAATAATAATAATAATAATAATAATAATCTTTCGGTTGCATGAATTGATTATCAAAAGGCATACGATTGGCTTTTTTACTATATTTTTATTTACTATATCATATATTAATTGGTTTTTGATTTCTCTAAAATTATTACAATTATAATTATTCCAATTTATTTGTCTAAATATTTTTGAGTAAGTATATTCATTTACTCTAAAACCAAACTTATTGTTTACAATAGTAGGAATTGGCTTTAATAAGCCAATCAGTTCGACATGATTGGCTTATTAAAGTGTTGTAGATTTATAATATAACTCTTAAAATAATTTCTACCCTTCAAACATCTAATTGCTAATTGGCACACCAAGTTACTCCTTAACTTCAATGGGACTCTCGTGGCATCAAAAAAAATTTCAATAAAATGTGGTATCTGACAGGGCCATAAACCCTTTATCGAATCTCCTTAAAGGCAAGGAACTTGGATATAAACTAATGGAGAATTAGAAGACTTTATTTACTATCAATCATTTATTATACATGGATGATTTCAAACTGTATGCAAATAACGAAAAGAGTCTTCTGTCCCTTTTAAATGTAACATCTCTTTTCAGATCAGACATTTAATGGGTTAGATTAGAATTTTGGATTAGACAAATGTGCAACACGTAATATCATCCATGGGGAAATCGTGGAATCAAATACTTTTAATATTATATTACAAATCAACAATTGCCTGCAATGACCAGAAGAATGCTATAAATACCTGGGATTTAGCCAAATACCAGTAGGCTACAAAAACAACAGATCACACCTTAAAGACTAAATTATTATCCAGAAATAAATTTAAAGCAATTAACTCATGGGTTATTCCAGCCCTAACTTATTTCTTCGGTGTGGTATGATGGTCTCAAACTGATTTGGAAAATGTAAACATCTTTATCCAAACTATACTAACAAACTATAGATTCATTCATCCAAAATCAGTCATAGACTGCTTTAATCAATACTATAAACTTCTATAACTCCATGATACACCAGACATCAATATTGATTAAAGTAATTTTGACATTAATGTCTTTGAAGTCATAGACTGCCTCTATCTCTCACGAAAAGAAGGTCGTAGAGGGCTTTTGGATCTTAAATCACTCTGCAATAAGCAAATGATAAACCTGAGACAATGTCTTTTTACAAGAGCAGAATCATTGAATCTTCATCAAGCAATTGTTGCTTGTGATCACTCATATTTGTCAGATGGAAATTTTACCCTGACTGTTACTACAATAAAAGAAAGGATTAATTCTTGGAAGTCTAAAGTGCTACATATGACATGATATGTATGATATGACATGATAGCACTTCAAATGATGACATATGATAAATATCCCTATTCACTTGAGAGGGTTAACAAAGAATTTTCGGTATAACGATTAAAGGATAGGTGTCAGTTTGCTGAGACAGAAGGGTTTACCCATGCTATCCAGGAACAAGTGATTGCAACAAACAATTTTAAGAAATTTATTGAAAAATTAGACATACCCAATAAATGCAGAATTTGTTATAAATATTCTGAGACAATAGATCACATAATAGCAGGATGCTCCAACCTGGCAAACACGGAATACCTCAACAGCATAATACCTGCCCAGCGCGGATCGTCCACCATCACGAAACCCACATGAGAACCGAACCATGCAGAGGTGAGAGGCTGATGTCATAGCGACAATGCCAACCGCGTGGCCAACTTCAGTTATAAAGTAATCATGTTAATCTGAATACCTGAAGTAAATTCGTTAATTTTGCTAAGAAAATTTTATGCTTGTTTCTTTGTTTTTGTATTTTTTTTTTTTCATTTTGTTTAGGAAACCTGTTGTTTCCATTACTTAAAATTTAATAATATCCAATAATTTAATAAGATTTCAATATTAAAGAAAAAATAATGTACTGATATCACAAGCTTACAATGTGTTCCAATCCTGCGATGGAGAAATCGTTTTTCGTTTCCATGTCTTCTGTTACAGGGATTGCTAGAAGATAACCAACCTTTATAAAATAAAAAAAAGGAATATTAAGTGAGCATTTAAATAATGATTCTTCGCTCAAATTGTAATGCATTTACAAGATAAAAAACAAGGGATAATGAAATGAAGCCCTGCTGATGCTCATCATTAGGGGCACTATATGTCCACTGTGCAATGTCTGAGTAAGTATGTACACATTCATTGTAGCACATAGTCATTTCAGAAAGTGTTTTGCTGAGTATCTACATGACAGATTCTCACAAACGGAATTACAGCTCTCTCCTCACTGACCTCTTACAAAATGGTCAGGGAATCTACAAAAACCGATATCACAGGTATTGTAATGGTAGTGAAATTTGCTGGGTGATCAAAAGCAAGTACCAAGGTCTCCTGACAAATGGGGTTGTAATGTAATGAAATTTAACATAATGATGAGTGATGAAAATATCTAGCATCATGACCTATAGTGTAATGTAATTCTGCAAACTTAATTGCTAAATAGTCCTGTGGCTAAAGAAAATGCCAATAAACTACTTATTGGGATTGAGAAAAAGTTCTTTGGTTTCAGAAAATATGAGGCTAGGATTTTACATCATAATGTTGCAGAATATTACACAGATAATTAAGATATGCCAGTAAGTGTCTGCCAAGAATAACAGCTTCTAAAATAAGGTTGTCTTTAAAACTCATCAATGCTTGCTTACATGAGTGTCCAGTCAGTAGACCAACAATGTTATTCCCATTTCTTTTTTGAAGCTTTAAGAGTTCAGAAACTTTTTTTGTTGCTTGGTCCTTGTAATAAAATTTAGCTTGCCTTTGACCTTCTAGACAAATGGGGTTATTCTTTCTGCACAGTAATGCAAGACCACATACTAAACAAGGCTTGAAGCAGACATCACAGAAATCCTAGTTGGATATGCTTCAGCATTAAGCTTATGTCCCAGATCTAACACCATATGAATTTCCAATGTTGAAAGCTCTTAAGAAATCAACAAAAGGTAAGAAATTCACCTTGCATGGAAATATATAAGTGATTACACATAAATAAAAATAAAGAGAATTATAATAAAACAATTATGGAGAAATGAAAATAGATGGAGAAGAGGTGGAGAGAAGAGAAGAATTCAGAAAAAAGATCAGGGGATTCAAGGGTTTTCAAGAAAAGGCAAAGAAGAAGACGGGAGCAAAATGGACGGAAGAAAGAAGGAAACAACATAGTGAGAGAATGAAAGAATACTGGAAGAGAAGAAAGAAAGTAGAAAAATAATCATGAGTTATTTCACGTGGTCCATAGTCGGCCAAATTCGAAGAAAGAAGAAGAAAACAATTATGGAAATGTGAATTTTGGAAATGTAATTTTAATATTAATAAATTTCAGTTGAAGATTTTAATCAATGCATTTCCAGAAAGCAAAACAAAAAAGGATTTTTAAATTAGGTTATTACACAGGGTGTACATGAAATGTGCTGCCAAACTTAAAGGTTGTATTCAATCATGCAAAACAACGAATAAATGTCGTATTATCATGGGTCTGGAAATGCTTTATTTCCAAGATATGAACGATGCAACAATACAGACGTGTTAGGCGTACAGTCACTCAGTTTCACAGAAAGTGCTCAAAATGTCCTCCACCTGCCACAATGCACGCAATACAACGTCATTCCATCGACTGCCGAACACGGTTGAAGATGCCACGCATGTCGAATTGTGTTGCATCCATCCACTATGCGATCATGCAGTGCATGGTCATCAGGAACCGGTGTGGATGTATACTAATGTAAGATAACCCCATACGAAAAAGTCTAGAAGGTTTAAATCAGGGGAATGAGCAGGCCATGCTGTTGGTCCCCCTCTTCCAATCCAACAGTCAGTATAACGCCAACACCTTTGTATTGTTGCATCGTTCATATCTTGGAAATAATGCATTTCCAGACCGATGTTTATATGACATTTATTCGTTGTTTTGCATGATTGAATACAACCTTTAAGTTTGGCAGCACATTTCAGGTACACCCTGTATATATAGTCTGTATGTTACTGGAGTAAATATTACTTGGGAAGGATATTATATACCTGTGGCAAATAAATTACATTGCATTCTTTGATGCTTTCATGCAATCTCTCTAATTCCTGACGAGCCACTTGAGACATAAAGTCAGGTAGTCCATTGTATGTTCGTTTTTCTGAAATTATAATTGAATCAAAACTTGAAATGTTTAAAAAAGCTTGAGTTTTTGCAAATTTATCATTATAATTAATAACTGTAAATGATTTGAATTAAAACTGGAAAAAAAATTGAAGGAAAAGTCAATAAACTCTTACTGTTATCTAATTCTGGATCAACTCCCCATTTAACAACAAAGTGATTTTGTGCTACTGATTCTTCAAGGTCAATCTAATTTTAATAAAAAAGGCCAAATTATAATGAAATTTTTAATCTGATAATATGTTACAGTGATTTTGAAATTGATGGATGAACAGAAAATTCTGTTGGTTGATGTCTTCCTATCATTATTTTAATTTATAATAAGGTTTTGCTTAAATTATTTCTGTAATTATAATTTTTTAACTCGGGTAGCCTTGATAAGATGAAGACTTAACCAACTTCCTAATAAGTAATATAATTTATATATCAATATTTGTGATATATGGCTTTTT
>JAFIDM010000179.1:25845475-25902983 GCA_023159025.1 Thereuonema tuberculata | reverse complement strand
AGAATCAAATGTATTCTCATGTTTTAAACCACTATTGAAGTAACACTGATGATTCATCAATGAGAGAAAAACCTGAAACTAAAAATTATGTTTCTGATTTTATATTTTTTTATTAAATATATATGAGGGGGCTAGAATCAAAGGCAGCTAAATCCATGTTTTGAAATTGTATAATTTTTTTTTTTTTTTTTTTTAAGGTGGTAACATTGTATGAAGAAAGCTTCAAAATACTTAGAGTAGGAATTAGAACTCAATGGATAGCACACTGAATGCCTATAATGACAGGTTATTCTTTTATTGAATAATTAAAATGTACTGAATAATTAAAATGGATTTAGCTGACTTCGATTCTATACACCTCATATATGTAATTTTCTATTAAGCTTTAAATTTACCTTAACATACTGAAATATTTTAGCACAGAAGTAAATGAAATTCATTTAATACAAAAACTGTTTCTAATTTTATTATAACTTAGCTTACCATAACTTCACAATCAAAGTCAATAATGGATGATAAGTAAATTGCACGATCAGTATCATTGACAAACTTTTTCATTTGCAGTAATTTCATTCCTGTTATGCATCTTTTACTATTCATTAAACCTACAAAAATAAACCAAGCATTTTTTTTTTTTTTGTTGAGTTTGCAAAAAATAAAATAAAAGTGAAATATATAAAAACTATCCCTCTCTTCTTTAGTCTATTAGATACATAATAATAAAAGGAAAATCAGAAGAATATCATCCAATAATTTAAAAAAAAAAATACAAACGTTATGAAAATTGTGTAATTTTAATCTCTGAATAAAGAGATTTACTGTTCTAAATTTTAGGCTATTTAAACTAATTAAATTATTATAGCCCTATTTTTATTATCAAAAGACTCAAAAAAAAAATTACAACTCTATTTGTCAATAGTTTTAATCTGGATTACATTTTTTGATTAAATTTGCAAGACAGCCCATAAATTTAATCAATCAAAAAATGGTAAAATAGTAATCAAATTTTGTTAAAATGTAATCTAAACAATTAACCAATTAACCAACAAAAAAAATATTCTTTGAGAAAGTTTCTGGATATTTACAGCAGAAATGTAACAGTTGTATTGTAACAGAGAGTTTCCAAAAATAATGGGCATAAAGATACAACTCAAAATTGAACAAAAAAAGTTCCAAATGTTGAAAAATGATTCGATTCCTTGAACGTTGAAAGAATAAACATCAGAGGTCATTTATTATTTTCTTGTTCTACAGATATGTACAACAGAAAGTTTCAGATCAAAGCTTCCTCCATATGCTTTTTGCTATCTTATGTTCTATATGTTTCTACAAATGACTTTAAGTATGCTTCCAAGCAAAGGACTGAACTTAGCAATAGGAATAAGCAACACAACAAATGCAAGACAAGGCAAAGCACGGTATGACTGTAGTATGAAAGAGAAGTTGAGAAAATGTAATGATCATTAAAAAACAAAACCATGGGTATTCCATATGTTGTAAATGGTAGGTTAAAATTAATAACATTATTTTTTTTTTGTTACATGATATACCGGCACATTATGCATCTAAAACATGGACTACAAAATGGTATCCATGCAGAGACAATATAAAATTTGCCAACTGCTGTATGATTAAAAATAAGATTTATCATCAACTAGCTGTACCTGGCATGCGTCGCAATGCCACTCAAACAAAGAAAGTGTTTGTGTTTAATTTTGTTTATTGAATATTTTTTGTTTTTCCGTCCAGTGCATACACGAATAAATCAGAAGGTTTTCCGATGTGTGAGCAGGTCACATACAGCTGTCCATGTGTTGTCCCTGTGCTTTGTTGATGGTCATTTCAAATGCGAGTCCGCACCGGAAACTGCAAATGTTAAAACCGGAAATACACTTATTTGTTGAAACGACTCACACACCAGATATTATAAAATGGTTCTACTAATTCAGAAACCTTCGAGAGCATGCGCACAACAACTCATCAAAGTTTCATCGAATCTGATGAATGGTATAGGAACGCATACTGGACAAACAAACAAGGAAACATTCATTTTTATATATTAAGAAGAAAGATGATGATCACATCTTAGACAGATAGGCAGGTTTTCAACTGTAGGAGAGATAGCAAGACAAGGCTATGTTCATGATTAACGTAGAGGAACATATTCTTCAGTTGATTATAGATGATAATTATCAAGTATCAAGAAAATTGTTACATTACATGAAAAAAATATCATAAACCAGCATCTGACAAGTTTCCATGAACAGATACTGAATCTGCAGCAGATCCAAGCTTCAAATCCAGCAGAACATCCTGCTCATGAATATGTTTTTGTGAATAATAAGTAGTAGCATATTGGCTGTCACTGTCTTCTTTTTCTTCATTTACTTCCATATTTCAAAAAAGATGGAACACTGATATTCAACAAAAATCAATTTTGGAAAAGAGGAAAAACATAGCATGGGGGGGGGGGGCTGACCCTTTTCCCGAAATCTTAAAATGTATAGATTAGCCCTATTTTATTTTTGATTTGATAGCAAGTTGAAGGGTTCTTGGGCCCTTTGAAATTTTGAAGCAACTTTTTTTTGGTTGTTGCTGGTCCATTCCCTAACTTGCTCCCTCTTTCTCCACAATAAAATCTTACATAGGCTCATGATAAAAACCATTAGGACATTGGGGAAAGCAGGTTTCAGTATTAATTAATCATGGATACCGGATTATTCTATACCAAGACTGGTTTGACAACAATATGTACTGCAAAGATGGTGGAAGCAGAGTACAGTCTCTAACATACTGAACCCTAACCTGCTTGAAAACATTTCTCTTAAGTTCTTACCGTAGTTCAAGCATGATGGAGCTCAAATTTCACTTTGCAGTTTAACTACATGGAACACGTCTTCCCAGTCAAATGGGCAAGCTGGATCAACCTCATAGCCTTTACATTCTTCAGACTTAAAACATTTTGATTTGATGAAAAAAATTAAAAAATTAAAAATAAAAAATAAAAATTAAACAAAGGTTGTCCCACCTTTTTTTATTTTACTTTGTTAGGGACACTTGACAACTTTGGTTCATGCCAGTATAATATTTATTTAAATTCTGTGTACTTTATTACCATTTTCTCTTCAGCATGTGTGGTGTCCATAATTTTTTTACTTTATTATTAGGTAAAAGTTTCAAACCTTGGGTTTCCCCAGCAAAGACAAAAAGGTGGGTCAAGGATCAAAAACCATATTGTCAAGTGTAAAAAAAAAAATGTGCAAGAGATGTGTGGTTATGTCCATAAATTTTCTAACTATGCATATTGTGTTGAGTATCACATCCTTCTTGAGTTGTGCATAAGTGTTTTTGTGAAGTCCTAGTGCGCTGAGGCTGTGATGCAATGTGTGAAGCATCAGACCAGTGGCGGACAGGACGATGGGTACAACACGTACTCGGTCCTGCCTCCACTGCTTCTGGAGCTCGTGTGCTAGGTCTACTGATCTTGTCTAAGTGAGTTTTCTGCATGTTGTTGCTGATAGGCACTGCAATATCAATGATATTTTGATCTGTTTGTTGACCTTAACAAAAAAAGTGATGTCAGGTCTGTTGTGATGTATGGTTTTGTATGTGTGAATTGCACGGTCCCAGTACAGCTTATGTGAGGGTGACTCTAATACGCTTTGTGGTTTGTAGTTGTAGTATGGGACTGTGTTCTTAATAAATGAGTGTTTGTGTGCTAGCTGTTGATGAACGATCGATGCTACCTGATTGTGTCGGTGGAGGTACTCTGTTTGGGAGAGAAGGGGACAGCCTGATATTTTTATTATTATTACAAAAACTGATATTTACATATAATTTCAAGAGCTGTTGGCTGAGGGATCTTCAGATGATACAAGTCAAAGATGATTATTCGATGATGAGATGTTGGTGGTAGTAATAGTAATATTTTTACTATTGTTATTTGCAGCTTTTCTGAGATATCACTGAACAACACTTGATGAAACATTAACTTTTTATCCGATTTAATCCTGAGCATGGTTTCAGCTTTACAAGGAAGTACCAGGTAATGATTGAAAGCCCTCTAACAGTGAAGGCCAACCTCCCAATTTTGTGCAAATGAAGTGTCTATAACTTCTTAATATGTAACATGTTTCTATTGCCAATTCCAACAATCGTCCATTTTTTAATTATGTGATTCCATTCTAATAACATCGATCTTTATATATTAGGAGTTATTATTACTATTTTAACTATAAAATAGTATTAATAATTTTCAATATGTAAACGTTTATGTTGTGAAATGTAATAGTTATTCTTTTAAAACTGTATGCAATAATACTGAGGAAAAGAAATAAAAAATAAGTATCTTAATGAATGAAATGACACAGTTGCCTGTGCCACTCAGCCAGTCAGTGATAATGGGAAACATTCAGGAAGACAATTAATCAATGAAGGCAGGATAATACCACAACATAGTTAAAATAAGTTAAGAATAATAAAATTCCAATAAATTATCATCTCATATTAGGAGAAACATACTTCCAGATCATTATAAGCTTTATAACTACTTAAATAAACTATAGCATATCATTTAAAGTAATTACCAAAATCCACACTAGGAAGTAACTGCAATCGAACGGGGCATTTCTTTACTTCTTTAGATATTCTTTCTATAATAATTTCAAATACAAAAATATGAATTAACTCTCCATTAAACTCTTAATAATTCCTCAAATATTTAAGCTGCGTTATTTTAAAAGAAAGTCTTAATTATTTATCCTGTCTATAGAAGAAAAAGAAACCATGAATGCTAAAACTTAAAGGAAAGATAGTATGGTTGAAAGTGTCTGCAAGATAAATATTTAAACAAAAATAGACATAAATATATACTTAAATTTCCATTAACGCTGCTTATGATGCAAGGATAAATTGGCCATACCATACAGAAACAGAATTCTGGTCTTTATATTGGCTTTTTTAACAAATTCCACATTTCTAACAATGGATGAGACCAAATTATTTACAAGTGACATTCAGGATGTCACTTGTAAATAATTTGGTCTCATCCATTGTTATTATTAATAATTCAAATGTGCAGTTTGAATTTTTATGCTTTAAAAAAATTCATTATGTTTATATCTATTTTTGTTTAAATATTTATCTTGCAGGCTCTTTCAACCATAATATTCAAATACGATGCTTACAATTAATATCCAAAAATCAGCATTTTAAGAAATAAGGTTTTCAAGACATCATGAAATTCAATGTCTTGAGGCCACTTACAAATGCCCAAAAACTGATTCACAAACATGAGAATATAATTATACAGAGTTTGCTGGATTTACAGTGGATCA
The DNA here is from genome assembly GCA_023159025.1 of Thereuonema tuberculata. Taxonomy (NCBI): domain Eukaryota; kingdom Metazoa; phylum Arthropoda; class Chilopoda; order Scutigeromorpha; family Scutigeridae; genus Thereuonema; species Thereuonema tuberculata. The sequence goes on along the minus strand of JAFIDM010000179.1, from coordinate 25,897,647 downwards.
GTTCATTGATAAAGTCACCTCTCTTTGGCCATCTCATTTCAATTTTCTAATTACACTTTTAGCCTCATGGTGTCCTCTCTTATCTCTACTTCGTAATTTTCCACTCCTATCTACGTCCAAAAAGGCAAATTTTTCTTGTAGCTCATTGATACTATTCTTTTCATAAAACAAAAGAGATCAAAATTTCTAAGTTTTCCATTCAAAGATATGGAAGTAAAGCATTAAAATATTTCTTTCACCAGTAATAGTTTTTTAAAATTTAAAATTCAAAAAATAAACTTAAAAATCAGTTTCAGTTTAATAGTTTCATTTGATGTGATTAGTGTAAGAGATAATATTAACTATTACCGATTTCTTGCAAACCACGTATAAACCGATCATCCTGTTTAGAACTAGTTATAATCATCTTCGGTTGTACTTGTTGAATTACTATAAAATAAAGAAATAAAAAAGAAACAACAGTGCCCTAAATAAATTTCTGCAAAATTAAAACTGTTCACTATCAAAGTTAAGATTTTCTTAATTTCAATTAAGAATTAAACAGATTCTTAATTTTCTGACTTTTTCTGAAAACTAAATTTAGATATTAAGAAATATAATAAAATTAAAGTTGCATAAATAGCCAGATGCTAATTTTTAACATTACAAATTGAAAATAGTTCTTTCTTTTACCTTGCTTGACAACGATGAAATCTCGTGAAGATTCAATAGCATCAGGCATGATGAAGATTTCAGATGTATCCTCATCATAATACGATGCTCCTAATTTTCCTCCATACCAAAAGACACTCAAATATATCTAAAGTAAAATTAAGTATTATTTACAAAGATTGAAAACAAAAGTAAAAAAAAAAAAAATCTTTGAACTCACATTAAATTACTGATAATATATATAAAATTCTACAAAGCTTTTCACTAACTTGAGAATCTTCTCCAGATTCTTCTTGTAATTCTTCATCTGCTTGGGAGTTTACATCTTCCTCATCTTCCTGTTGTGCAATTGAATGAGAAACATTGCCAGCAAATCTTTTAAAGTTTTGTAAGGTCTTAAAATGTCTACTGATTATGGATTCACTTGATGTTGATGCTGTATTCATTATCGATTATTTAGATGGCCTAATAATAATGATAAAAATAATTTTGTTTTATTACCAATGAGTAAATAAGCTTATTCAATAAACAATTTAATTTTATCAAAGTTTTGTCGTGAAGTAAATTTAATATTTTGCATCAGGACTCAACTGGCAGGGCTGGTTTTATTTTTTTGTTTATTTTTTTATTTATTTTTTTTAATACATTTTGAAAAAGTAATTAAAAAAAAAACTTTCTGTATTTAATTTCTGAAATTTGTAAAAATTTTATATTTTTATTTGGTTTTAAATCATTTAATTAAATATTGGTAATCGAAGTTCATTTTTTTTTAATTTTTAATTTTTAATAATTTTAAATATTATAACATTAAAAGGAAAATAAAAGAGAGAGAGGGAAAAAAAAAAACAACCCACAATATTTTATTTTACTATCGCAAAAGTAATATAAAACGTATATTTATTATAATAAAAGGGTACAAACAGAAAAAATAAATATGTAAAACTAGAAACTTGAAGCAGCATCAAATTATTTCAAATGGGATGATTCTGTTTCCGCGAAGATTCTAAGAATAATGATTCAACGCTTAATTATGGTAAGTAAGAATTGGCAGTGATCCAAAAACTCACAGCAACTTTACCCACAGAAGAATAGTGTTACACTTTTTTTTTCAACCTCTTTCCGTTAAACTAATAACTGCTTGGCATTTGAAAACAATTAAATCCGACAACTGTCAATAAAGCCAACTGATAATTATGACAATTCGACAACGTATCCGGTTTTAGAAATATTATCATTAATTCTGTATTTGAGAAAAAAAATAAAATGATTTTATGACAGCTTAAAATAATGAAATTGTTAGCATTATAGAGTACTATCTTTAGTATTTAACAATTAATACTTTAATAAATCAAAACCCAAACAATTTCTAATGCGAGAATGGATATTTCTTTTAAGCAATTATTAGTAATACAAAAGTACCATTTGTAATCCGTAAAAAATATATTAATGGATATATATTTATATCTATTTTATTTTTAAACAGCTATTTTTTTTTATTTTTTGTCGTTAACGAATATTTGTGAAATTTATTATTTATTTTACATTTTAGATTCGTTTTCTTAGATTTTTAGTTGTGATCGATTTCTTCACATACCGGTATTCTTCTTTTTTATAACGTAAAGAATCTGGTTAAATAATAATAAATAATGATCAGTATATATTAAAAGCTGTGATTTACTCCAAGATTTATGACTGTCTTTGTATATATATTTGAGATGGGTGAGCTACTTGCTTGTTTTTCAGGGTAGGGAAAGTTTTTTAAAAACTTTTCGAAATCCTGAAAACATTAGCAGAATATCGAAACAAGACACGAGAGGTTGAACTTGGACTTGGGTGGGGTCGTCCTAGTGAGTCTGCCACTTTATCTGAAGTGTGGGCAGAAATGCGCGGACTAGCAAGGAAATCAAGACACATCAGGGGGTATCACAGAATAAAAAAAAAATGAAGTTCAGATTTTTTTTTTCTTCTTTTTAAACAGTTGTATTATTTTTTTTTTCTTATTAAGTAAGTAAAAGTTTTGCAATTTTTGAAGGCAGTATTCTTCACAGAAATGTCTTGTGAAGAACAACTCATAACTTATTCCGATTTCACCACATATTCCGTGCTCAGAAAGATCGACATGAAATCTTTTGATGTTTTTCAACCCCCCTCCCATCTCCTAATATCGCCAAAGAAGGTAATTTCTTTTTTTTTCTTTAGGTTTTATAACAAAAAAAAGAAATATTAGCAGTAGTTTACATTATATAACCACGTATTGCTTTTAGATTTTCATGAGTTTTGATACATTACGATTTTCAGAGAATTTAATAATAATAAAGAAACGCAACTTATAATGAATGTAAAACGCTCGTAGGGAAGCAGAAGTTTAGTCAGTTAGAACAATTTAAGAAAATTCAAAGTTGAACATTTTTTTTTTATTTTTGTTAAACGGTCAGTACGAAGGCTTGAATGAGGCTATAAATACTGTTTTCAAACCTTTTCTGACCCGTAATCTCCTTCCGATGTTATATTTTCATCGCGAATTATCCAAGAATACAACCCCCCCCCCCCCCCAAAAAAAAAGAAAGAAATAAAATCACATTGGTATCTGAATTAGTTGGTTCATTTTCATCCTGAATTGTTCTTATTTTTCTTAATTTTCTGAATGTCCTATTTTTGTTTTTGTTTTGTTTATAAATATTTCATCGTATTTCCGAACAATAACAAAAAAATTCTGACATCATTAATAATTATTGCTTCACAAACCACCAAATGCAGTATGGGCTTTATCCTATACAATTACACCTTAATAATTCCGAAAATAAGTAACTGTTTGTACATAAATTGCTTGCTTTTTGGTCTACTTAAAAATCATTCCTAGATTTTGGCGCAAGAGATTGATTTCAACAATACGGGTCGCAAACAGTTGTGTCTTTGATGCCACTGATCTACTGTAATTGAAACACCAATTCTCGCTATTTAAGAACTTCAATTTTGTTTTGTTTTTTTATCAACTTTGAACGCCATCTGTTGATGACTCTTGTAATTAGTAGATGCATTTCTTTTTATCGACTTTCTTTTGGATGGTCCAGAGCGCAACTACAGCATTTTTAAAAAACGGCGGTTACTTGAACGACTGAAGGGTTCCCCTCAAGAATGGCAAGATGTGTTCAACGGATGAAGTAATGATATCACTGCAATTTTAATCCTACATTTTCTAATTGATAACAAAGAAATGTCAACTTGTGACAATACTTACTCATTGAGTCATAACTTTATAAAAATAATAATAAAGGGCAGTTGAATCACGGAAGAGAACATTAACAATAATGTGATTCAGGATCTTCTGAATCATCATACAGCTACTTTGGGAAAAATATACAAAAAACTATTATTAAAAAATTTCAGGGACCAGGGCCGTAGCTAGAGGATTGGGGGCCCCGGGGCAACAAGTGATTATGGTTTGTAAAAAAAAAATCCCCCTTCGTTCGGGGCCCCCATTTGCTCGGGGGCCCCGGGGCACTGCCCCTGCTGCCCCGGTGGTAGCTACGGCCCTGTCAGGGACTGTATTTACGTAAGGGGATGGTAACGAGTTGCGGTCTATCTCTCCCCAATCCCGGAAATGAGATCCTGAATACGTTTGTGGTGCGAATAGAAAACAGGAGACGGTGATTTTAAAAGTATACAAAAATAAACATTTTTTTACTTTTAAAAGGATAAGCGTGACTTTTATTAAAAATTTACATCTCTGATTTGTGAAGACATCCGGGACTGCTAAAGAAAAAATTACTGAGATTGTCTCACTTGTTAGAAAAAAAAAAAAAAATATTCATCTTGAAATTTGCCCAAGGCTTCTATCTTCAAAATTTATCCACATTATTAGTTTTATTTGTCTTCGTCTTATTTAAGATCTTCTTGACTGATATGTTGAGTTCAGATTTCGTGATGATAGATATATTTTTTTTTTTTTTTTCCTGATTTTCATTTCCATTTTAAATAAATGTAAAAATACTTCTCAGGTCATTCTTATTCCAATAATACGGTTTTATTGTGCATATTTTGAGCTTTTTTTGAGTTTCAATCGTATTTTTATTATATTTAGAGACATTTTTCGGATAGATTAGGTCCCGAACATTTTAGACTGAATAAAGATGGCCACAGTTTTTTGTTTTGGTTAAATGCTCAGTTTTTAGGTCGTATTTGAAAATTTAAAATTATATTTTAAATTCATAAGAGTCATATATCAAAGACTTTAATTCATAATCGGGGTCCTACAGAATACAAATAGCGTAACAAAGACGAATTGGTACTTATTAAAAAAAATCTTCTACTTCAATTGATGGGTATTAGCTATAATCAAATTTTAGCTTTTTGTGCTTTTACAGCATTTTTCTATTTGAATTTTTACATTCGTTTGATCAATAATACAACTCATAAACTCTCCTCCCATCGTTTACAATAAGAGGTCTACTTGTTTGTCAATATCGAACATCGAAGCTGTTCTCTCATAATATCATGTTGGCCTGTGGTCTTTGTATCAGCAATCAAGACAATTCCGTTCCCAGTGCTTTTGTGTAAGAATTATGTGTTCTACTTTGAAACCAAAGAAACAAACTACAAAAACGTTAAAGTCTTAGGTTTCAAAGTTTGAAGTGTCTTTAACTTTAAAGGACTTGGACGATCTTTATAAATTATCAGCTATTCGCTATAATTATTGCATTTATAATAAGATGTTAAAAATTACTCATAATTTCTTACATCTGCAACAGACTAAGTAACTCACTATCTTTTACATCTTGATTAATAAAAAAATATGGTTTGTTTACTATTTTTAAATATATATAATCTCTTATTAAATTGTAGGTTTTAAAAAGAGTCCATTATACCACAAGTTACTGTAACATCTGGTACTATTGAAAACAGTGTCTAAACATCTTCCGCTATGTATTTACATCCGGGCTTGATAATATACAATTAAATGCTTCCGTCTTTACACAGATAATTCGGTAAAGAAGATAATTTTATATACGTATAGTAGATTATTTTTTGCGTTGTTTCCTCTTGTGAATAATCCACTGAATAATAAGAGACATCGCAAAATTTCTAACAAATGGATAATAATACTCGAAATCTCGAGACTCGAAAACTGAAAACTACGAGTCTTTCTTAAATCTAAAATTAATGCTGTTAATTAAAGATGTTAAAAACTTTGTTTTTATCGCTTGTAATGAGAATTCAGTGCCATCTTTCGGCTTTTAGTCTAATAGCAGAAATTTTGAAATCTCCGAGGAATTTAAAAAACTTGGTTTTGAAGTTGGAAGAAAAGGAAAAAAATAATTACTTTTTTTTTAGATATATATATAAACGAATAGATGTTTATCGTCTTATAAAAGCAATCATAAGGAAAGAAAAATAAAATTTATGAAAAGAGCGAAGGAGAGAAACAGGTAGTAAATCATAATCATTGATTCAGTGTTATAATGATCATTGCGTTGATATCAGTAAAGCTATGTCTGGTATTAATTGAAAAGTCTAAAATAATCCTAACCATCAGCTCCTTCGTAAAAGTAAAAGTAGTCACTCAGTTCAAATCTTAGCACTGAAAAAAAAAAAATGTTATATGCGGATAATGTAACGGAAGTCTTTATCATTTCCGGAATTCTTTAAGACCTATGTGCTGTCCTATATCTAATAACAACTGTTCTAAACCACCAGAATCTTTCTGATTCTTTCGGTGCAACCTTTTAAGTGAGTGATTTTTATGTTTTCAATAAAAAACAGTCAACCCTCTATCGAATACGAGATACACTGTTAGTTCGTGACTTACGACAGTGATTTGTTGTGGTGAGCCAGTCGTAAAACGTTACGTGCGTTCGTAAATCGGAAATCAGTATATACTGTACGAACCATAACGATATGTTAATTCACAAGCCAATAATAAGAAGGAGATATCTTTTTATTTTTCCTTCTGTTAATTAATTTTATTCTTTATTTAAAGTCAAAACATACAATGTCAAAATTAACATCATAAAATTACTGTAGTTAACTAATGAAACATAATCAAATAATTTTCCTGAAAGTCAGCGTAAAATAATCATGCAAGAACGTTGATAAGCAATTTTTCAATTAAACTTTTCAAGATTTTTACAAGAAAGAGAATTGCTTTTGTTATTTATTATAATAAAATTCTTATTTGAGCAGTACATATTTTCCGAATTAATTATAAGTTTATTTGTTTATTTTTAATTCTGTTTACACTACGCGATGTATTCGTAGAAACAAACTAACTTGTTAACCGACGATTATTATGAAAGGATTGATTTGATGGATGTTTTAAATAGTAAGTCGCGTAGTAAGTCGTAAGTCGCATACAATTCAAATACTCTGTATTTGAAAAGACCCTCAAAAGTATTTGGATACCGATCGATGTAACTGCTTCCTACAATTTACCAATTACAACAGCTTTACGATAACTGTCATTTTTCATTATTAATGTTGAAATGGAAGTGTCAATTACAAATCAATTTGATCCAAAAAGATTCCTTAAGTTCCAGCATTTTACAGTCCTGCGTTCGGAGACTTTCGAGGAACAGACTCCCAGTCAGACTGATTTCGTATTTTTTTTTTTTTTATTATCTCAATATATTATTGTTGACCGAAATGAAAATGGTGAAGAAGCGGATGCGATCCTCGTATTAGCTTACTACATTTTCAAAATCTTGTTTTACAGTTGAGCAGTCATTGGCTTTTTATTAAAATAAGCTAATTTTCTTGATTGCTTCTACTCAATTTGCATTTATGAATAAAAAAATAAGAATCTTCGTCTCCCCCCCCCCCCCCCTCCCTTCGATTCGGCGCCATTTGGTTCCTAGCATTTTGTGAAATTTATTCAGAGCGCGTTTCCTTTCCCGCCTTCTTCTTTGCATGGAATCATGTGCCTACGTAAAATAAATGAAAAAGGCCGAGCGACAGTTGATTGCAGTTCCTGCCCTACCCTACCTTTGGCACTGACCGATAGTTATAACGTAAATCTTTAATTGTTACAATAATCGTATTCGTATTGGCCACGGACAAGGGCATTAGTGCTACGTCATAGTTCTCAGGTCACACCCTAACGAACCTGTTTTAATGCCATATGCTGTTCGCCTCCGTTTCCGTTTCGCAATATCCGACGCACTCTCAGAGTCTCGTGATGCCCCAACCCATACTTTTTTTTTCCCCCTCCCCTCTATTTAAAAGAATGCGAAACATTTAACTTGTAATGCGAGTAGAAAAGACTCTTAGTTCCGGATATTGTTTTATTACTCATTTTATTATTTTCCCATAAAAATCTCTGTTTCTATTTCCCGCCTAAAATTCGCTTTGGTAATCTAGTTCATTCAAAACCACACACAAACCAAAGAACTATGTGGAATCTCTTCTTGGAAGAGGTATACATTTCCGCATTTCCCGCTCTTTTTTTTTTTTTTTTCCATTTTTTGGCTCATCTTAACTGAAAATGTTGGAAACATATAGGAACAATTAGTTAAATTGTTTGTAGGCGTGTTGTTTTTGAAAAATTACGATTTGAATGTTGATGACTTAATTGTGTAATATGAGCAGCTTCCAACTGCAGGACTTTGAGCAAGATTTTTCGTAGAATTAAAAAAAAAACAAAAAAGACACAGGAAACTAATATCAGAAGGAAAGGATCGAGATAAATTAACGAACTGAGAAGGGTCTTTCATCTGATCCTTTTCAACTCAATCTACTTTTGACATTTTTTTTTCGCCCCCGTTAATGAACGATTAAGAGACGACACATCCTGAAAACACTTGGGTATGACAACATGTTCTTCAAATTTAAACTACCATTGTAAAAGTCATTTGTTAATTGTTTTAAGCAAAAAAGTGTTAGGTACAACTCTTTATCACTGAAGCCAATAAAAACAAAATCACGTTTATATATAATTTTACTTATTATCTTAATATGTAAAAGTGAATGTTTCTTTGTTTGTTTGTCCCGTATGCGTTCCTATACCATTCATCAGATTGCGATGAAACTTTGGCGAGTTGTTGTGCGCACGCCCGCGAAGGTTTCTGAATTAGTAGAACCATTTTACAATATCTGGTGCGCGAGGCGTTTCAACAAATGAGTGTATTTCCGGTTTCAACGTTTGCAGTTTCCGGTGCGACTCGCATTTGCAATGACCATCAACAAAGCATAGGGACAATCGCTACAGGTGTGTGGACTAAATTTGGAAAATCCAATCTTCACAAATGGAAAGCTGTCTGTGGCCTGCGGAAAACCTTGTGATTTATTTGTGTATGCACCAGACGGAAAAACAAAAAATATTATGTATCCAAAAGCAGCAAAGCTTCATCTGGAAATTCCAAGGAGTTTTAAAAAAAGGGGAAAAAAAAATAAGACAGAAAATCCTAATCTCTTAATACTAACGCGATTGCTCTGTTTCCTTCTTCTCATCGAAAGTCTTCATTTTCCTTCTTTTTTTTTTTCTGTAGGTTTTATAGTCATAGTATAAGTGAACAGAAAAATACATGTCAACTGCTGAGGAAAATAAGGACAGAAAAGACAGACATGAATGATCGGCAAAATAAAAAAAATAAAAAAATCGTTTTCAATTTTTATTCATTTTTTTGGTTTTCTAAAGGCGAACATTTCTTTTTGTCGTAGGTTTTGCTGTGACGCATCGCTCCCGAGATCTAAGGACGAACATCTGGTTTGTTTAGATATATTAACCAATGAAAATGAAAATTCAAGGTTATCTTACAAGTTTTAAATTATCACTTTCACGAATAGCTTCTCTTTCACTGTAGAAGCAAATTACATGAAACTTGAGAACTCATTACAATTTTATTAACGCTAACCTATTTACTGGATGGTAACTGTAATCACTGTTTGTTTTTAACTTTTTACCCGTTACCCTTACTACTATAGAAAAAAAAATCGTATATTAACGAAGCCTGACTTCAAGCAAAAGTTAATATTAAAAAAAAAGGCAGTTACTGAGTCATGGGAACAAATTCGCCTTGAAATCTTAATGCCTGCCTATAACCTTTTCTTTACCGACATTAAAGTCTCATTTTCACAGGATCACTTTTACTTCTGCTTCAGCAACATCTCAAGTAGGTAATCGAGTAGATATATCTGGTACGATACAGACGTAGTGTAACAAAATCAGCAAGACGTCTCCTTTTTTTTTTTTCTTTTTGACATCTATTTGATTTGTTGTATTGTGATATAAAAATTGCTCAATCCAGGGCATATTATATAGGATTTTATTGGGGGGGGGGGGGGAAATTTGGAAAATAACCCCCCCAAAAAAAAAAAAAAAAAAAAAAGAAAATAGGTCTAATCTTTGTATTTTAAGATTTCATTGAGGACCAGGTCCCCCTCCTCTAAAAAAGCCCATGCCACGCCACTGTTATGTAGTTTACGAAGACGGGACGGGGAGGGGCGCTGACAGGCAATTTATTAAAGTATTTCTTTGCAGAAGTAATAGAGGAGAATAAAAATGAATAATATTCCTGATATTGCTTTTCAATGAAGAATGGCAATATATCTTTTATTATTATCACAATATGATATTAAAATATTTCTATAACTGGAAACTTAACTTAATTACTAAAATCAAACATTTCCTTTTCGTCAGTTGGTATTTCTTTTTTTTTTTTTTTTTGTTTCTTTTAGTTTCATTTAATTTTTTAAAAATGACTTCAAATTAACCACGAAAAAAATTCTGAACTATTGAATCTCGTATAGTCTCAAAAAAAAAATTAAAAAAAAAAAAAAAAATATTTCCTGAAAATTAAAATTACTTATCGCCAAGTGCAAACTTATACTTTATTTTTTTTTAATTATGTACAAGGTAATACTTATAATGTACGGACTAAGATTATTATTTCCCAAACTGATCTAGAAATGATTAAAAAAAAAGAAGAATAATTACTGTATAACCAAACGCTGGAATGTACTAAATCATTAACGAATATTGTTTCGTTGGCTATTATAAAAGCTATTTTCTAAAGCAAAAATAAAAATAAAGATATAGTTATTATCAACACACCGAAAGATGAAACTCCCAGAATGCAAAGCAGATTATAGATTGTCCTTTCCTGGCCGACCGCTAACATTGAAACAGAAGAGAAGCGACCTCTTCTCTTTCAATGTTAGCGGTCGGCCAGGAAAGGACAATCTATAATCTACTTTGCATTCTGGGAGTTTCATCTTTCGGCGTGTTGATAGTAGTGTGCTAACTTTCAATTATCTGCTTGTAAGATCCTAAAACAATTATTCTAAGTAATTATGTCCACATCTATATAATTGTTGAATGATAGTGGTTACCACGATTTATGAAACCTTCTGTACTGGCGATTTCAGGCCCTCAAAAGAGTGCTTCTCAACTTTTTTCGCTTCACGGCTATTTGTATATGCAGAAATCCCGCGGCTTACCAAACTTTTTCATTTCTTTTATTCCGTATAAATGAATCCTTTAACTCAGAATGAAATAGAATGTACTTGAAATTTTAAGATTGGTCAGATTATTTTATGCCTAGAATTTATGCTAGATTAAAATATTTGGCTAAGTATGAAGATTACAGATACGCTTTTAGAATTTTCTAGCGGCACACACAGTATCGCGAAACCCTGGTGGAGGAGCTCTGCTTTATAATATAATATTCTACCAAAAGGAGCTCAACATATACCATTATATAAGAGCGTGAAACAGCTGTTCCAGGATGTCACTTGTGAATAATTTGGTCTCATCCATTGTTGTTATCTACCATTACAATTCAAGTATTTTTGAGTTATTGTGATTATCGACTTAAGGACAAAGCATAGGACTATCTTCCTATGTAAATGTTGGATTTGTTTCGAAATCAAAAGGAATTTCTCTTTTCAGAAGGTAAACCTATGCATTGCTAAGATATATAATGTCTTATATAGTATACTGTAGAATATACATATGTATTTATATACGTTAGCTTAGAAAATGTAGTACTACTACAATTATCTCTAATAGAAATGAATCGGTGAGTGCAGAAACCACATAAGTTACCTCCGTGAACTTTTACAGGGGAGCAAAGAAACTGTCACGGTCTCATGTTGTTTCTGCACCCAACACACTTTTCTAGGATCCTATATCTACTAAACTAAGCTTGAGAACGATGTGGTTTCTTCACCCAAAATGAGTCTACGCCAGACAAACCCATTGCATGCAAAAAGACATTTTTGAATTTTTTTGTGACGTATGTGATTTCTGCACTCACCGACTCAAATGTGATATACTTCTACTGTGATTATAGTTCAATAGTTACGAAAAGAATCACTCATAGGTTTAGTTAATAATAACTAGCAAGTAAAATTTTTAGTGATCACGTGACCTTGGATTCTGAGGTCATTTTCTCCGTGTCGTGATCTTTGATCGCGACCGGACTACCTGTTAAAAATTCATCTCAATGAGAGAAACAATTTGTCTTTCATTCTGGTCATCTAAAATGAACGGTTTAGAAGTTGACCTTACGTCACGTGACTTCCAGTTGACCCACGTCGATGAAAATTAAAATGTAGCCTCCTCGAATATTATACCTAACATCTGAAACCTTATTTGTATTTCTGTGTCTTTTGGTTTCGGAGGAGTAGCGGGCAGAAAAAAACAAAAACAAACAATGATTTCTTTTATAGAAAATTATGTTATAGATACATAGATAGATACATAGATAGATACATAGATATATAGATAGATAAATTCCGTAGTGTTAAGTATTTTTTTCATCTGCTCGTTCTTTTGCTTAATCAAAAAGGAAAAAAAAAAGTAATAATTCGCTCCTTAGCACCATCTTTCACCCTCAAATATTGGGGAGGGGGGGTAAATATCCTCTATATCTGGGGGCACGGCAGTGCCCCCGCCAAGACGAGCCGAAGGCAGGAAGGGCACTACGTACCTTTTCTCCATTTAACTCTCGACTTTTATCTTTTTCATTTTCCTGTCCATCTGAGTCTATTTTATCAACCTCTAAATATGTCTAAATTATTTTTAGTAGATTGTTGCTGTGTAATTCAGTTATTTATTTAGTGAGTTTTTATTTTATTTTTTGAATATGGCATTTTGAACATCGTCAGTTTTTGATCTTGCAAATCGTTGGTAGGAATACATTTTCATTGGAAAATTCATAATGATAGTTAATACAATGATAATAAACATAAATTTTTTCAATCTGTGACATTTATTAGGCTATACTAATACGTATTAAATACGCTTTACGCTTCTTCATGCTTTCCTGTACACAAAAATGGACTGCAAATGTAAGAATAATATCGTTTAGAGATTTATATCGTTTATCTTCAGGTATTGTTACTAAGAAATCTGAAGATTTTTCTGCAAACTCTCACCGGGTAAACAGAATAAAGATATTACGTATAAAATTAAACACATGCGTTCCATTTATTCGTACAGTAAAACCCCGCTAATCCGGCATCCGATAATCCGGCACATTCAATAATCCGGCATCGGTCTAAGGTTTTTTTTTACACTGAATAAGCCACTTTTTTACACTCTGCGTTCGGCAGAGTTCGCGGGCAATCGGCTGAGGTCGGGCGTACTCGGCAGTGATGACAAATCTAATAAAGTAACTATACTGTACTGTATGTACTGTATTAAAATATAATACTACACAAAAATATATTTTGTTGTTTTGTTTTTAACATTTTCCATCACTACCGAAATCAGAGAAATCACAATAGAACATGGAAAAATGGCCTGATACCTATTAATAGCCCTTTTGACTCTCTATTTTAGCGGTATTTTTTTGCTGTCCTCGCAAAAACAGCTAGTTTTAGACGGCGCATTTTCGGTAATCCGGCACTGCCGAAGTCTCGAACGTGCCGGATTAGCGAGTGTCTACTGTATTTATGTGTGTTTGCACTTAAAAACATGTAAAATTCGCCTTCTGTCAACTGTTTGATAGGAACAGTACAATTTCCACTAGACTTATGGAACGATATCAATGAAATTCAAAAGATCAACGGCAAATTCCGTCGTGAATAAATGAAAATTAAGGCTTATAAGTTTGACCTTTCGGAACTGTGACTTTGTAGAAGGTATCTCCAGTTATTGCTGCTTTTGCAAAGAAAAGCGAAGGCACTTAATAAATGCTTAATAACGCTTATAATTTTTCATTTTCTCTCGTTGGTTACTTAATCCGTGGATGCTTTTGTCACCGAAGCGATGTAATGACCAAAAACCGCAAACGCGTTACTTTCTAATTTACAAAGTTTCCTAACTCATTTTCATTATACAAAATGCATTAGCCTGACCTAATTATTATTTTGACAAGCATTTGTGGATTCCTGTTTCCCGGTGTTCTTTTTATCGCATTACTTGACTCCGAAGATAAGGAATCCATCTGTTTTTAAGGACTGCTTGCGTAATTGAAACACAGAAAGAATTAATAAAGGTGACGTCTAAATTTCTGTGATACGTTCGAAGACTGAACCGATACACTGTTCATTCTGAAATAATGGCTGGAAATATATTGTAGACGATAAATGAGATTGTCAAAGAAAATAACCTGCCGTCAGAATCGTATTTTCTTGACCATCCATCAGCATCACCTAAATTTATATCTTCTGGATGAGAAACGTCTTTATTAAGAAACCTTCGCTTCGCTCTCTTCAATCTTTATCACAATTCTTGATATCATCGCAGAGATTTTTCTACAAATCGCTACACATTCTCGACGATTAATTCTAACATCAAACAGCCAGGGATTGATGTAGCTTGTTTTTTAACCCGCCCTTGACTCTCAGCAAGAAAATTGCTAAGATATCGAACAAAAATGGGAGAAAATTGACTTAGAATATTTTTTTTTTAAATTTCTAACACGAAAATCTAATTCCTTTTTGTCTGAGTAAAAAAAGGTAAGAAAATTGATTTCGTTTTTAACTTAAAATGCAAATTATAATTTATATATACAATTTTTGTATTGTATTTCAGGTAATCAATAATTCTGAGAATCTTTTTATGGTATCGGGAATCTAGTTTTCTCAAAATTTTTGTCGCTCGTTTTTCATAATAACCATATGATAATAACAGCGTTCTGGAAACATGCATTTAGTAATAATAATCAATCATTATTTGATGAAAATAACAAAAAAAAGAAAATGAAAATTACTTCTAGTGAAGTAAGAACAGTGAACTTAAATATCGATATCTCTAATTTTCACCGAAATGAAATTTTTGAAAATTATTTAATAAACTAGTTAATATTCCGAGAAAAAAATGAAGAAAAAGCTCAAATTAACTTAATACTCTTTCAATTCTTGAGATACATAACCTATTAAATATAAAAAAAAAAATAAAGACGAAAGTCTGAGACATAAACACAAATAACGATTCGGCTCTAAATATATAAATATTTATAGTAAACATTACAATCATTACGAAACAAAAAAAATAAAAAAATAATCTACATTAAAAATGTTTTAACTGTTGTTATTATAAGTTTAAGGTTTTAGTTTGAGAAATTATAAATATTACCGATATGCATTAGAAATATTCCTCTACATTTTATTAAATACACATGAAACTCTGTAACCAAGTCCAGTAAATAAATTACTAGGGAGGAAAAAAAATCAATAAATTAAATAAATAAATAAAAAAAAGAGGGGGGGGGCGCCCAATATTCTCGAAGCATCCATTCAAATCCTAGATAATTTCTCTTGAGTAAATAAAAAAAATATCAAGTTTCTGTTTCTGCAGTGGAGGTTATTAAAGAAGGTGTGGAACGCAATTAAATTATTTAAGAGCTCTTTGTAAAATCGAGGTCCATTAGCCCTTCTTCTGCATCTCACAGCTGTTTCTCTGACGCCAGTCCAGCTTTTTGTCTCGTCTGGTTGGTTTGGCTCAATTATATGCGATCACGTTAGGAAGACATTCACTGCATTGTACCAAAACCCCCCAGTCCCTATTTACTTCGATCACTGTTTTTTTTTGTCCCGTCTAAAAATCAATACGAAACAAAAAATCAAAGGGAAATTCAATATTTTATTTATTTTACTTTTTTTTTTTTCAACAATGGCTTTGAAAATTTTAGCCTAAACTATCGCAATGACAACATTATTTTATATCCACTATTTGTTTTTTTAAAGTTGTTGTTGTTGTTTTTTTTTTTAAATTTACTTTCTCGACAGACGAAAATTACGCTCAATGAAATGATAAATGTGTCAATGAAAGGATAAATAAAAGAAAATTAATTTCTATTAAAAATTGAAAAAAAAAAAAAAATCTTTAATCCTGTATCAATAGAGATTTATGTGATATTAAATGACAATAATAAAAAAGATGTCGGGCTAGCAGTAATAGCCTGATAAATTAAAAAAAAAAAAAAAAAAACTCAATTGGTAACGAGTTTTTGCTAGTTTTTATATCAGAATCTCAGGCTTTTATTTTCTTTCTTTTTATTTATTAAAAAATGGGTAAAGATTTTTTTAATTAAAGTCTCACTATTCCATATCAATTGTTTTATATATTTTTTTGTCTGTTTGTTATGCATCACGCTAAAACTACTAGACGGGTTTTCATCAAAATTGGTTCGTTGCTTATTTACAACTTAAAACATACGCCCACTTCTTTAGGTTTCCTCCCATCTTTCAAAACTAACCCGAAACCCCTCGCTTAAGCGGCTAGAAGATTTCTTTAAAATTTGAAACAATGCATATTTATAGTCCAATTAAAAAAAACAACAACATTATTTTGCACCCCCCACTCCCTCTCTAGTCTTCGAAATGGGCCACCAGCGCTGCGTGCTCAGCTCTTACTACGCACAACAGATGGATGTTGACGATCACGTTTGCGCGAGAATTACGAAAAACACGAGATCTCGCCATTAGCCTCTTCAGCAGGTCTCAAGGAATTTAGTATTTTTAATGTCTATCACTAGAAAAATGCTACATAATGAATTTATTGTTTGTTTATTGACTGTTTTCAATTTATTAAAACTATATTAAAATGTAGTAAAAGTCTCATGCATTTCCCCGTATTTATAATTCATTTAAATATTTCAATATTTTGTGAGAAGACATGGATAGAGACTATTCTCGCGTAAATTACGTGAAATCACGAAAATACGGGATCGTCAACATCCATCTGTTAGACATTACTACATTCGAATTTCTGATTAATTCTTTTACAAAAATGCGAAGCTTCACTAATCCACTGAATATTTTCTATCCTCCGTTTCGTATCAGGTTAAAACAAGTGGACGGATTTGGTACTAGCTTATTTATCGTCTTTTAACTTAGTCCTATCTCTCTCAAAAAAAAAAAAAAAAATGACTCTGAAATCCCTCGCAACAACTGCTGGACTATTTCTCTGAAAATTTGATACGATCCTTATTAACAATAAGGGATTTCCTGAAAATTCATAAATCCTCAAACTGGATTTAAAGATAAGGTGATCTATTATCTTAGCAAAAAATACGATGTTCATCAAATCGCAGACTGCGCAATCGAAACTGGATTAAATATTCTATATCTTCTATTTATATATTCTATATAAATCCTCAAACTGGATTTAAAGATAAGGTGATCTACCATCTTAGCAAAAAATACGATATTCATCAAATCGCAGACTGCGCAATCGAAACTGGATTAAATATTCTAGAGTTTTCCGGCCACTATTGGACATTAATAGATATATCTTTAATGAGAAAGTTGTATCGACTCTTAGTGCTTTTCTAGGAGGTTTTTCTTCACCATTTCTGCAACCTTTGTGCGGAAAACGTTCAGCTGAAATCAACAACTGAGTATCTTCAAATATAAAGGATAGATCGTCTCTTGTCCATAAATGTTCATTTCAAGTTTTAGGAAGATCGTTTTCTTATTCCAAAGTTATTACAGAATGAGACATGTACAGAGGCACAACTAGGTTTTTGGTGAGTGATCAAGACTAATGGGTCTTACCTTCCAACCAAAACAAAAAGCCGAGGAACTCGATCACCCCCCTCCCCCTTTTTCTTCTTCTCCTCCCAGCAATCTTTACACACAAACATTCCTTCCTCATTCCATATTCCTGTACATGTCTCTTAAGTGGAACTAAGAGGAAGATATAGGCTCCCAAACGTTCTTCACCAGAGGATGAAGCTATGACCCAGAGTCCAGTTTGATGCTCACCCGCTTTTAGCTCCAGGACAGAGCAAGGCCCTATTTGAAGAGAGATGGGTTTTGGTGAATCTGAGAATCCATGTGGAGTACAAATAAACCGGGGAAAACACTCCACCTCCACTAAAATCTGTACCTTCAATCGAACCATAGTAGTATATAGCATAAATTGTTACGTAGATGTTACGAATTCAATAAAAATAACAACTTACGAATAACGAAACGACATAAGAAGATACAATATAGAAAAAATAAAATAGAAAATAACTCTGTCCATAACACAAAATTACAATGAATAGTCTATGTTTTGATAGCATTAATTATTATAGTGATAAAAATTAAACTTTGTAACAAAATATACGAAGTGTTAGAATTAACAAAACATACAAGGAATAAGACTTGCTGAAGAGAAGATATATTTTATAACGCCTTTGTTTTATAGTTAACACGTCATTGTAGACCAGGGTCACGCATATATATCAACTGATTGGTGAACAATCCACCATAAATAACTTATGTAATGTTTCTTTATCTGTAAATCATATTTTACTGCTCTAAGTAAGGTGAACAATATCGTAGTCATTGTGTTATGATTTTTATCTACATAATCTTCATATTTATTTTTATTTAAATGTGTGGATGACATTTTCATAAAATAATACGCATTTATTTGTTTGTTCTGACTTAACTGCGATTTTGAGTAGAAGAAAAAGAATGTTTTTCTTTATTACATTTCTGAAGAACATTAACAATAATGATTAAGAGACACATCTTTTTCAAGAAAAGGTACTTATTCAAAATATCCTTTAAATGATATTATCCCACAGAAACGCATTAGAACCCAAACAGCGATAAAGTAACAGTGGGATATGATCCTTAAGTCCTAGTGCTTCGATGTGATTAAAATGTAATCGGATATAAACTACTTCAGTAAATAAAACGGATTTAACTCTTTTCCAAGAAATGGAAAATTTCTACTGTATTTAGACCATGTTCTTTAAAAAAAGCCTTGACTTTTCTTTTGGTCGTTTTCACGATTTAAATAAAAGAAATTTAAGGAAAAGCAATTTGAGGAAACTAGGCTTTAAGTTCTTTAAGACTCAAGTAATTTTCATTTCTTTTATATATTTCTTATATCGATGCACCTAAAAATCCTAAAATTCACTTGATGCTGTTCGTTTCCAGAAATAAATTTGTTTTGAAGCATTTTTTTTTTTTTTTTTTTTATAGAAATACGTTTTTTGTTAATTCTGTTAAAATCTATTTCTATAAAAAAAAATGCTTCAAAACAAATTTAGTTTTGAAAACGAACAGCATCAAATGAAGTAGCATCATATTTAGAAAGCCTTTAATGAAAACTTTTTTATTATAATTATTTGATAGCATGTAAAAAAAAAAAAAAATAATTTCATCTCCCCAATTTAAAAACAAAAACAAAAACAACATAATTTTTTTTTTTTTTTAAAGTAACTACTGTACTACTAATAAATATTTTCAATACAAATCATTATTTTACGAATTTTTTATCATTTAAGGTTTTCGACAATACTTTTTCTTTTTTTTTTTTTGAGTTGAAAATTGATAATTACTAAGTAATACCTCGAAAACGTCCGAAAAATTGACTGTTTTTGAATTTTAATTTAATTAATTACAGAATATTTTGAAAATTAAAAATAAGAAAATATAAATCCCATATGCATCACAAGTTCATATTTAAATTTTCTGAATTTTAGGTGCACTGGAAAAAGAAATACAGTCGGGAATACTGTAATAAGTAATAATACTGTAATAATAAATACTGAATAAAAAAAAAAAGAAGAAATACAGTATTAAAGAAATACAATCCAAAGGTAAAGACTTAAGGTTTTTAAAGCAACGTGGCTTTTGAAATTTTCCGAATAACTAGCTGTCTCAATTTTTCAGAGCCATCCATATTTTGCTCCTAAAAAAACTATCAGTCTTTCTTTACTTTTTTCTCCCCTATACACTTTTCTTTCTTAAAATAAGAGTTTTGTCGGGAAAAGAAAGAAAAATTCTTGGAATTGAATCAGTGTGGCACAGAAATCGCAGACAAAAGTGACCTTATATACGCGATTATGGTATTGAAGACCTGACCGTATATCCGATAATCCATATCATAGAATTCCTATTCAGTGAGCCGGGACTTTAGAAAAGTGACCTTATAGCGGGTGACCTTATATCGAGGTCTTACTGTATATAAAAGAAATAAAAGGTTTGTAGTCGCCTGAAGCGCTTGAATCAGGACCTTAAGGACCTTCTTGTTTGTTTTTTCCTATAATACACAAGAAAGTGATTTCCTGCAAAAACAGATTGTCAAGGGCCAAATAGCGCGAAACATGACGCGAGGGTAAAAAAAAATAGTGAAGGTTTTCATCGGTCACTCCCACGCAGAATTAGGCAATACAAAGAAAAAAAGAAATGCTAATGCTGATAAATTAACAATGAAATGAATCGTACGATTTGATGCAATATTTTGAAAATTCTACAACCTGTACACGCATTATATCATCAATGGTGGTGTGATTGGCTCAATCCAATCTAAAATTAGTTCCTTTTTTGTTATCTTTGACTTTGAAGAAACCAAAATTTACTATTTTAAGCATCTTATCTTTCCGATAAATACCTGAGGTTTCCTATTTTGATTGAAGAATCCGGTTTGAGATATAAAATAAATATTGATTCGGCTCTTAGGAAATTACTTAAAGTAAATATTACACGTCCATTACGAAACAATAAAAGAAGAATACTAAAGTTCATTTTTTTAATATAAATTCCACAAACTGTTTTTTTTAATTCTATTTATACTGGACAGGAAATTTCAAATGTAAATTCACAACGACTTCATAAATGTAATAGGTCAAGTCTTTGTGAACTTACATTTGAAATTTAATTAAAAATAACAGGTATAAACAATAAAAATATTTATCGATGTGTTTTTTTTTTTTTTTTATCTATCTCAATATATAACATCAAATGTCAATTCCTAGTTCATTTTTTTTGTTAACGTTGATCGTATGAAAATCCTGCCGATAGCAACCATAATGGAAAGATGATAATTAATTTCCAAGACTACAGAGATTCTGCAATGATGTTGTTTTTTTTTTGAGCAGAGTCCAAAAATAAATACCTAATCTTATTCATTCAAAAAAAAAAAAAAAAAAAAATCAGAAAACAAGGGCAGCACAAGAATAAATAAATTGCCTTTCAGATTCAATTATCGGAGGGAATCGTGAACGGCCGTTTCGTCCTGCACGGGACCATCAGCCCTCCCCGATAAAGAACCCAGAAAGGCAAAAACATAAGTGAAGGCCACCGTCACACCTGGCAGTGACCCCGAAACCAAAAAAGCAACAATAATAAATGTTGTGCTATTTTGCACAAACCAAAAACCTTTTCCTAATAAATGATAGGCTTGAAGGTCTTATTCATTTATTTACTCGTTTTATTTTTTTTATGTCGACCAAGGCCCTAATCTCCTTAAATAATACAAGTCTGGTTTAAAAAAAAAAAAAATGTTGCTTTGACATTACTATTAGAAAATACCCAGTCTTTGGTGAAATTTACAAATTATTTCGCCTTCCGTAAAAGATTCAGTGAATGAAAGTAAAGATGTTTTTAAAATAGTGGATGTAGTATATTATCGACTGTTTGTAATAATATCAAATATCGCCCTTGTGTCGTCAGATAAAATGGTCAGATTAAAGACAACAGTTAAAAGTTGTCCAAGCGAATTCTCGAATTTCCAACCAAAGGAAACGAGCAGCAAAAAAGACAAAATGCAAACGCTGCAAATGTTATTGACAAATTTCCAAGAAAGTACAGAAGACGTTAGAGAATGTAGTTTTATTAGATCCAAATTCTTTCTAAAGAAGACGATGGAAAATGAATGGAGGATCTTGTTATGAAGATTCGAAGATTATTTTTATTAATTTTCGAATTATAAATGACTTACTTTGTTGTTGCAAAAGAAAGAAATTACAGATTCTCAATTTCGAAGCATTATATTGACCGATTAAAAAGTGTGGCACCAATGGTGTTTTTGAAAGTTGTTCGTTCAGAATTGTTGAAAAGAAACACCAGGCTACCAAATGCAAAAATACGAGATGCAAGCTTTGATATTTTTGGTACGAAAGAAGAACCGTCTCGAGTTTTACACAAATGAACATTACCAATAAAAAAAAAGAACGAATTGAGAAGCTTAAAGTTGAGAAGTGAAGGGAACTCCTTCTGCCCATTCAGCACAGAAATGAGAATATGAAAAAGAGTTGCATATATGTATTACTATTTGTCCATTCAACAACCCTACAAAATTAATGTGAAACCAGAAGTTCGCTACTGTCAACTCTTAGAAGACAACAGACTTCTTCTTTTTGGCCATGTCATTTAATCATTCATCCATTTTCAGAAGATTTGTGATTCTGTAATCCAACAACAACAGCAAAAACCTTTTCAGCATAGGTTAATTGACAATAATAAATAAATAAATAAAAGAGGCGATAAATAATTTCTAAAACTTCTGCAATTTGTGAAATGACAATGAAATGACAAAGATCTTCGGCAAATCTTACCAAGGGGGGGGGGGGCAAACAAAAATCTCACGTCAACTTTTGCATTCAGAGAATATATGTATTATAATAGATTACAATATTTTATAATATTGACTTTTTGAACTTTTTGAAATCTCACATGGGGGGGGGGGGAGTCCCACCACATCTCACCAAGGGGGAGAGGGGGGTCCAAATTTTTTAAAAAACACCTCACATAATTAATGGACGGCCCCTAATGCACATTTTCTTTTAAGGTCTCTCCTAGGATCTCCATAGATGGACATAAACGTAGCCTAAGGCAAATACAGAATTTGCTCAAAAAGAATAAAAAGGAAAAAAAAAAAAAAATCCTTCTTTTGAGGTATTTACAATTTGATAATCAATCATCAGATGGCACTTCGTAATATTTATTCACATTTTAAAGGAATTATTGTTTCCAATAGTAACGTTTGTTGATGGATTTTAACCAGACTTCGTTTACGCTAATAGGGAGGAACTTTTACTAAATAATATTAAACTAAATTTAAAATAAATCAAACTGTAGAAGTTGGTTTGCTTCATAGATTTCGCACGAAATCCCTTTATGCCAAATATCTAAGGAAAAACAAAAGGTCACGGGGTATTATCCCAACTTCTTTCTGTAAAAATGCAGAAATGTTCATTTATTAATTTTGAAGTTGGAAATTTCACTTCAAGGAAAAATTCTTTCTTTAATGTTCTTTAACGGGTGTCAATTTCCGCTTAAAACACGGATTTAACAGTGAAGAACAGAATTAAAATACTATTGTCCACTTGTATAGAATACTAATCGTTTTCCTCCTCCCTAGGTAATTCACAGCAGAACATGCTGTGTTCTTATATGTGTTTTTATTTTTTATTTATTTTTGCTGTTTTAAATAAATGAATCTACATATCGCATATAGTACAGTTAATAAAAATATAATAATTTGTAATTACATTGAAAACAGGAATTTTGAAGCTAAAATTTTAATATAAAGTATTGTTTCCAACATCACACCAAATTTAAATGTAAAAAACTACATTTAATACTAAAAAGCAAATTTTCAAAAAGATTACGTCTTTTCTTTTTCAAGCCTAAAATATTTTTATTTTGTTATTGTTATTTTAGGCTTGAAAAAGAAAAGACGTAATCTTTTTGAAAATTTGCTTTTTAATATTAAATGTAGTTTTTTACATTTAAATTTGGTGTGATGTTAGAAATATTTAATGGTAGAGGCTGTAGAAGGAGGGGTCTACAAAAGAAATATGGGAACTATACATAAAGTATTGTTTTTCTCAAAAAAAGAAGAAAAAAAAATATTTTGTGTATATGCGTGTATGTATTAAAATATTTGTCTTATTTCTTTTTCTAAAAAAAAAAAAAAGCTACAGCTCTCTCTCCGTCTCCCGTCTGTATAAATGTATTTGGCGAAGTTTTGTACATATTAAGATTCAAGTAATGTTGTTTTCTAGAATAAAATTTGGGTATTTTATTATGGACCTGGCAATATCTGAAAAGAAAATAACTTTATAATATTAAATTAAATATTAAGCATATAATATTACGTTTATAAAAACAAAAAATTTCGTAAAAAACAAATAAAATAAAAAATAAACAAGCGAAATAAAGAGATCGAAGATATTAACGACTTTAAAGAGAATTATGCCGGAAAATGTGGATTAAAATAAAAATAAATAGCAGATGGTATCTGCTTTAAAATCTACAGCTGAATTATTTGCTTATTAGACTGTCTTTAATATGAAAAACTTTCTCTATTACTCCTGTTTTTTTTTTCAATTAAAACTAAATTCTCTGTTACAGTGGAGAAACCCTTTCAATGAAGTGCGATATTTTATGCAAATACATAAACAAAAACTGAACGGGCCGCCAAAGAGGCACCAGTCGAGGAGGCAGGGGACTCCTGTTCCTTTACCCATCGATGACAGGGGAGCCGCAAATCCTAGGAGGTGTCGCGCCTATGTGGGGGCAGACAGGTTGTCTGTTTCCCTATCGATTAAAAGTTTGAACGGGGAAACCAAATGAGAGTTTATCATCCGTCCCATTCCCCCCTAAATTTCGCTCAATGTTTCCTGACTTGCATTTGAAAAGGAAATAATAGGGAAAAAAAGAGCACTAACCAACATCAATAACCGATATATGCAGATCAGTCTTTCCGATTCTGATATAAATATAATATGTATGTATTTACGTGTGCTTACAAAATCTTAATTAAAATTTGGCTTAAAAGCAGAAAAAATGTTACTCAAGAAAAATCAAATATTAATAAATGTCATTATTTCATTCAATTTCTTTTACATAGAATTTATGAATAAATTCAAACTGAAATTTAAAATCTATCCATTATAAATGTAAATATAGCGTAATTACTTTTACATTAATGTAACTTATTTATGGCTAACTATACAACTGAGAATAGCGAGAGCAGAAATTTTTTTCGGGGGTGGGATGGGGCAAAGTAAATTCGTATTATAAAAAAATAATTGTATATTTGGACTTAATATTGTAAACTTACATAGAGTAACTCGAAATAAAATAAAGTAACAATTGTAAAAAAAATTTGTCATTTTTTTGTGTTTCCTAGACAGTTTCAGAGAAAACGAAATTAAATGAAATACGTGAAAATTGGAAAATTCAGGAAGGGGGAGCAATTGCCACCCCCTATCTCTTTCCAGTGAAAAAAAAAAAAGGTAATTAAAATAAAACCTGAAACTGTAATTAAAATAGAAGTCTCAACTTCCTTACATCAACAAATGAAAATTAAAATACAGAAAACACATTCTCACAAATACTTCCAAACTGTAAAAAGATAAAACTTGAAGCGCTTTAATAAAGGCAAATATCTCCTAACACTGGAAGCCGGATATTTGAACGCACCCATTTACCTCGAGGGTAAACAAAGGTTATTTTTTTTTATTTTTTTATTCCGTACTCCTATAGAGGAAGCCTAACTTCTAAATGTCAGTTCTACACTATCTTAATTTAATTAGTATTTAGCTAATTATAATACTTACCACGAAAAGAACAAATACATTAACATTAAAAAAATGTTAATGATAATAATAAGTCTTTAATTTTCACATTGAAGTACAGAAATCACAAATTTTAATCAGTAGCAGATCAACTGCTGAGTAATATGGAATTCATAAACAATTTGATTTATTAAAATAAATAGTTTATTCAATTAATTAGAAAATATTCTACGTGAGAAGTAAACTACAATTTAATTTTCACTTCGAAATGTAGCAAAGAAAGAATACGTGCAAGATAGAACATGCTCAAGTTTTATCAAATTTCTTTTTTTTTCCCTCTTAGCCAATGTTTACCTACGTTCTTGATTTCCGGTGAAAATGTAGCTAATTAAATAAAGAAAAAAAAATATTAGATAAAATTATCTACTACAACATTCCTGGAATTTCCAACTTTTAAAAATATTTTCTACGTTCCATTTGTAACAGATAAATATGAAATTTGAACCCGATTTTTTTTTTTTTCCTCCGTGGATGACAATAAACATCATTCGATTTTTCCTATTTGGCTCTCGTTAAAACAAGTCTCTTTAACTCGTTGTAAGTGAAATACGAGATAAGCAAACCTTCATCGAATTTCTTCTTAAATTTCATACAAAAAAAGGATTGTTAAATGGAACGCATTGATGCTGCTGTGTAGTATAAGGAAGTTCGAACAGTGGAAATTTAAAATAATTAATAGTATTTGTGTTTTCGAATTGTTAGTAATAACTTAAATAATTCTCAAACATACCACTTTTCAAAATTAAACAATATTTTAAAAATTTAATTCATCCTCACAGTAAATCAATTTTTTAGAATTTTTAGAATTTTCTTTCTAAAAAGGCAAGTAAGATACAATTGAACACAGTGGCCAAATAGAGAGTTTTTCCTGTTTGTGTGTCTAAAAAACTCTAAAAGTCTCTAGTAAGCGTCTAAAAATAAAAGTTTTAGTTAAGACTCATGTAAGTTTTAAGCCAAGGAAAGAGTGATTAATGTTTCAAGGTTAACTAAACCAATCGGCCTACCTTCACTCTTGACATTAAAAGTGTGGTTTGTGTCCTTAGCAGCGGCAGTAATGACCTTTAACACCACTGTTGGGGTAGGCTTGACCAAACTTGTCGGCTGCCTTGAATTGGGAAAGATTCAAAAGTAAAAACATTGAATAATTGTCATATCGTAGGATTTATTGAATGTTTACTCAGTATTTTGCTTCTAAACTTACTTCTAAAAAAAAAAAAAAAAAAAAAAAGATTAAATGTATATAAATCGTAAAGTAGGCCTATATTTTTAAAATAAATGTAATGGTTTTAAAAATTGAATTACAATCTGAATATCTCTGATACCCAGAAAAATTTTTAATAAGCAAATCGTTTTATAAAACGTAGAAAATGTGTAAAACATTGGTACAAGTAAATGTCGAGAAATCGTAGAATAATGTTATTATTATTACGAATGCTGAATCCCATTAATAAAAATAATCTCTGATCTATACTTAACTAAAGCTAACTGTTGGTTTTTTTAAAGAAAAAAAAAAGCTTTATTTTATTTTATTTGGAAAATAATTGATCAGTATTTTATTTTCTCCGGAGATGAATTATGTCAGAGCATCTGGATTAGTGTCTGTTTAATATAGGCCTCTGAAACATTGTTTACTATTGTAGGTTTTTTTGTAACCTTGATATCTTTTTTTCCCTTTGGTAATGTGTATATTTATATTTTTTCCCCCAGTATTTGAATATTTCATTACAATTTCTACCTGTTTATATCGATGTATCTTGTTTTAAATTATTTGAAAATAAGTGGAATAAGAATAAAAAAAAATTCTATTTTCATTACTAACAAAAATAAACACGAGTGTATATTTATTTATACAAATAAAATAATAATAATATATAAACTCCTTTTTTTCCAAGCTGTTAAAAATAATAACCACTAAATTATTTTTTTACCAGGTACATCTCATAAATTCAAAGAAGATCAAGAATTATAAACAACAATGAAGGTGTCATATTCTTTTTCCCAAAATCAAGAATTATCAATTTAGAAATTTTAATATTAATTTCTTTTGATTAAGGTTTCGTCTTAATGTTTATTGAATCTTAATATTTTTAAATATTATTAATAACTTTAAAAAACCCGTATAGTAGCTGTATTTCTATTTATTTTTCTAAAGCAGGTACTTAAAATCTAAAAACCGAAAACTTATTAAAATTTATATTTTAATATAGTTTCTTTTAAAATCTCGTAGGCGGAAGCAATCTTCATTGCAAGATTGAAAAAAAAAAAAAAAAAAAAATCAAATGTCATAATAGCACGGGCAACACTGGAAGGCAAGAAATAAAACATTGAAAAAGAGGTAGTGGTGGAGTGACCTTGTAGCATCTGACGTCAGAAACTCGTGATAACCTGTATTCCGCTTGCTGTATCCTTGGGACTGGCAAGATCCAGGATATATCATTTATTGTGTAATTTAATAAATGTTTATAGTTTTATCACATGATGGAATATGGGAATTTATTACTTTTTTATAAACTGAAATCCCTAAAATTTTTAGAATGAAAAAAAATATTATTAGTGTTGTTGAAGTTTGGTTTACGATCACTAAAATTAAAAACTTTTACGTTTAAATAAACTGCTCATCTTACATGTTAATAGATTTCAAATGAAGTTTACTCTCTGAGAAAGTAGCTAATTATCAAAGGCAACTGTTTATTGACAATCAAAATAAGCCTTCACATCGACAAAGAGCGAGCCCATTTCGCCCACTCCCAACCTCGTTAAGCATGCAGTGGAAGTAATGGCGCCTGTGACGTATTTATTTACCAACCAATGATTTCAAAGTTCGCGCCCAAACACCTGCAGTGAATCACTTACGACGTCTCCGATTGGCTCAAAGTTGTTCCCAAAATGGAGTATGAAGTAAGCCTCGATTGTGACGTTTCACTTCTTGGTACCCATAATTCATGCCAAGCGATTACATCCGAAAGCATGACGTCAATTTCAGCCAATCCGGAGAGCGGAAAATGACATCATTCTATTTTTAGCTTTGTGAGTCACTATAATAAAAGCGAGAAAGAGAAACGAACGTAGTCTGACTCATATACCACAGTGGAATGGTTCTCGACGCACAGGAGATTAAGAGATCTGTGAGTATCCAAGTTTGTTAAGTTTACGTTACACCGAGTTGTGAAACAACGTCAGCCATAGTGATTCTCGTCGATTGAGAACTGCGCTTAGTGAGTATTTCACTATTCCTTCTACGGCATAGCTTGAATCAGTGTGTGATTTTCGACTGCCGGAACGATGGAAACCACTTTCTATGACGATCAAACGTATTCATCGAAAGATTCCATTAAAAATCTCAAAAAGACTATGACATTGGATCTGAATTCGGCACGGCCGCCGAAGAAGGCGAAATTTAGTCTGCTGTCGTCGCCGGATCTAAATATGCTGAAACTCGCCTCGCCCGAACTTGAGAATCTTATAATTCAGCAGAATGGTGTAGTGACAACGACACCGACTCCAACGCAGTTTATCTTCCCCAGAAATGTGACCGAGGAGCAGGAAATGTACGCGCGGGGTTTCGTAGACGCCCTGGCCGAACTCCACACGGGATTGACCGATGCTCCGAACGCCGCCACAACCAATTCTAGTGTCACCACAACGGCGTCGTTCACTACGCTCACGGCGAATAACACGATCACGTCCACCATCCCGATGCCGCCCCTATCGAACGCGCCTGTTTCGCTCGCCCCGGTTACCTCGGCGTCCGGTTATCCGACGACGACATCATCGAGTGCCTTCCTCAACGTGCCTATCAAAGAGGAACCCCAGACCGTCCCGAACCTCGGCGCAACCCCACCCTTGTCGCCGATAGATATGGAAAACCAGGAGCGGATCAAACTCGAACGGAAGCGACAGAGGAATCGCATTGCAGCGAGCAAATGCCGAAGGCGAAAGCTCGAACGCATTGCACGATTAGAAGATAAAGTGAGACTCTTAAAAAATGAAAACACAGAACTTGGTAACGTTGTGAATCAATTGCGCGAACAAGTGTGTCAGCTCAAACAGCAGGTCATGGACCACGTCAGTAATGGCTGCCAGATCATGCTATCCCCTCAGTTCTAGAATGGTGCGCCAGTGTTTAGGACGATGAACGTTGTTTTCCCGTTGTGCAAGCGAACGGCGAATCGCTCACGGGGGTAGTGACGCCCTGACTGCGATAGGCCTAACTGCAGCAGCTAGTGTTTTGTAGGCCTTATGGTCGACAGAAAAGAGCCGAGACGAGTGCTTTCAGAAGTGAAGAATCTAGAACTATTATATTTAAGTGACTCAAAGAGTGAGGATTTTTTTGTACTATGCAATAAATGAACAGCCATCCTGGTGTTTTTTATGATACGAATCGAAGAAGAACCGAGCCACTCATCAGGGAAGATACGTATTTTGTAATAAACTGAAAGAACTTTTTATATAAATACTAAGAAAGTATTAATAACCAAACTGTAGAACAGTTTGGCATAGATATTCTTGTCAAGACAGCTTTCAAAAAGCAGACATAGCTTGTTTGCTAGGCCATTACATTTTTATACCTGAACTTAGCTCGTGCTTTGTACAAAATAAGGTTCCTGTAAATTGTAAGTTTTTATTACAGATCTAAAGCTTATGTACTTAATTTATCTTTGATATACATGTATATATTTATATATATATATTTTTAATTACTATAGCAAAAAAAAAAATATATTGAAAAGCAAATGATTTAATTCTTCCACATGCATAATTTTGAAATTATGGAATAGCTTTGCAATTTGTAAGATAAATATATATATAATTTTTGATTAAAAATCCATAAATTTTAAACCTATATGTCTACAGTTATTAAAAGTGTAAACTAAACACAAGACAATACAGAAGTTGAAGTTTATTACAAGCAAAATAATGAAACACAAATTTGAAATTATATTGAGTAAATAAGAATATATTACAGATTCTGGTTTCAAATATTTATAATTATCGTTTTCGTAAGAAATTCTTAAATGACTTTTAAATGAAAGCTTTATTTCTGCAGCAATATTCTAAAGTGAATGCATTGTGAAAACTAACTACTAAAAGTAATTGCATAAAAGATCCTTCAATGAAGTAAAATTATTTAGACCTAAATACAGAAAATAATACATTTATAAGTAGAATGACTATAAGTAGAGGAAGTGATGCTAAAATTCTCTCAAATAACAAGAATACAGCAATTAACAAATTCTATTTTATTTATTTATTATTTTTCTCTAAAATATGAAGATTCATTTACATTATTCTTTAGGTGTTCTCTCCAATAATGATCAAATATTTTCCTACTACAAATTTTGAAGGGAAACTGAATTTTTCTTAAAAACAAAAGCAAAATCTCTAATGAAAACTTATTTCCATTGAACCTCAATTTTAAGATGTTATTTCTTTTGCTGAAAGCTAAAAATTTTCGAGACTAAAAGTTACTTCATTGATAAGATTTCCATGCAAGTTGACATAATGTTTTTCCTGCTTTAAAAATTCGACTTAAATTGAAGAAAAAAAAAAAAAACCTCATTCTTTTTAGATGAAGTCTTAATTATAAATGTTTGATATTACTTTAAAAACAACTTTTTTTGTAATTTGGTAGATCAAAAGAAAAATTTTAAAGTTTGTGACATAAATAACTGAGGGAGGGTGAAATAAGTATAAATAAATATTTTTCTCTATAAAATCTGTTAATTATCACAACTCTGTTTATTTTTATTTTAAGTATCTGACTTGTTAGGACTGGCATAAACTCTTTTAACCAAATTATACTATATTTGTACTTGCTATTACAAATCTGTCCCAGGATAAGCGAGACTGGGAAGATTCTTTTTATGAAAACAATCTGGATGGATTAATTCAGTTGAAGCATCTCGACTGCATTCAATTATTAGGATCTAATAATACTGATGATGCAACACAAGTTGCCAAGCTACTCATATCTTATTGCTTCGGACAATGAGTTTCCTCAAACCTACATGGAAGACAGAAGGGGGTGGCAGACAAGAATATCTGCATTTTTTTTGTTTGGGATGTTTTGCCTATCAAATTACGAAGAATTCAGTTGCACAACGGCGAAATGAGACTGTTTTGAAATACTTTTTTTTTTTTTTTTTTTTTCATTTGTCCATATGAGGGAATAAAATTCATCTGGTTAAAATACCAATGCAGTAAACTTGAAAAGTTAAAAAAAAAAAAAGCAGACTGTTTATATAATATTCCAGCAAAGCCTGATCCCATTTTTTAAGAATTTTAAAACTTTATAAAAAAAAAAAAAAAAATTGATTTGATTCCATGAAAATACATTCACAATTAAATTGTTTTTTATATTGAAGAACAAACAAAAAAAAAATATAAATCAAGAAGCTCCTGGAAGAACGAAATTACAATCTTAAGTCATTAACAACAAAACACAAACACGTGACCTACTGAAAATTACAAGAAATATTACACTTGAATTGATCCATTCTGATAAACTTTTCACTTACAAAACAAATACATAAAAATGTTTTGAAGGCCTCTCTTCATTTGAATTCGCACAAAAGCGATCACTAGTCCATATTTCCTCAGAATTATTTTTCAAAAAATCAATCGTTTCACAGGAAATAGTCACAAACTGTTCGCTGGAATTGATCAATACTTTTTAAGGTCTAACTAATAATGATGTTTTCATTGTGAAATCAGTATTCGTGTTGCGAATCAATTGCGCACTTTGGGTAGGAAAAAAATAATTCAGGAACGTACAGAAAATCAAAAAATTACATTTTACATCCTATTCTGTCGCATTTTCATTTCAGTTCAAATTAGGGTTTTGTTCTATATATATATACAGAATATTTTATTCGTTTTAAAATAGAACAATTAAATATTTCTTTTTTTTAAACTGGTGATTAAGTTTCTAAGTTCATATAATCACTAGTAGTTTGTGATTAATGGCGTACAGTATTTACAGTTTTATTTTGAAAGAAAGGGGAATATCTATCCCCAATATCAGTAACTTACGAAAAACATTAAAAAACAGACTGTTGACATTCCAAAAAATGTAAATTACTAGCAAAAAATGATTTTAAAAGACTTATTTTTAACAAACAATGCATTGCATTATTTATAATGATTTTTTTTTGGGTGTAAGGGACTAAAGTCACCTCCCCTTTAGGCCACTGTTAATTATTGACGGGTTTCATTATCTAAAGTAAAATTACAATACAAAATGATGGATATTTTAATAGGTTGATTATATGATAGGCAATTTATCTATATTTACATCAATTTGGAGTAATTAGGGGACGAGTAAATAAAACTCAATTAGATTGCTGCAATTTCAAATATAGTCCACATCAGTAATGACATAGTTTTTTCATACAAGTTAAAATAAATTGATGACTTCATCCATATATTTTTTTTGTCCACAAACTAAACATGGGGGAGGCTCACGACAATTACAGAAACCAATGTGTAATTATTCTAGAACTCCCTATTATTTTAAACAGAAAAAAAAAAAGATGGGGTGGGGGTGGGGAAAGGGGGATCATTAGTTTAATGAAGATGTCTTGAGATAAAAATCTAAATGAAAGTAACCGAAGTTTCTAGAAAGCAATGAAGTGAAATGCAGTCTATGTTTCGCCTCGTTAATGACTATTTTGTCAAACACTGTTTCATTTGTAGGTCGAAAAGATTTTACAACGACAATTAAGCTATTTTCTGAAGAATAAAAAAAGAGTGAAAGTAAGTTGAGTTTAATCGTTAGTGATTTTTTTTTTATTTTTTAAATTTTTTTCTGTTGTTTGAACGAGGCCTTTGAGGATGAAGAAGATAATAAAGTGAAATTACTATAATTTCGCAACAGCCAAAAAGCAAATATATATTAGAAACTACGTACAAAAAATTAAGAAATCCACCAATTTTAATCAACTTGTTTAATGTAGAATTTCTAAAAATATGTTCAAACTAAATTTAATATATTATTAAAAGTAATTCCATAATTTCCATTTTTAATGGCATTTTTCCTAAAGTTGTTACTCATTTGTCAATTATATTTATCCGAATTGTTATCTTTTATATCATATCTGAAACAAGGAAAATTTATTGCCAACTGATCCCACAATAATTTTTTCAGACAATATTGTCTGTGTCATTGAAATATTACCTTTCAGTTCTTGCACGACACAATTTCCTATCAGCTATTCTTTTTTTAATTACAAAGAAAAAGCTTTTTTTAACCTCATTTTTGTCCTCAACAATATTATTTTTTGAAATATATTTTTAAACATAACACACCTGGCAACATAAATAGCACTGTTCAATATCATAACTTGTGTAGTGTTATTTATCAGTATAAAAAAAAAAAAAAGAGATAGAGAGAGAATAAGTCATTTTTTGATATTATCACTGTTTCTTTGTTGATTTTCTGGTACTGTTTCATTACCAAATAGGAGACGAAGTTTATAAAAATGGAGAATTACAAGCACCGATCAGCCATTTCACAGACACCATCTAGCAGCTGAAACAAATTATAACTCCCTAAATTTAGATGAATCCTAATGACTCCTATCTCTCTTCATTACTTTCGGAAAAGAAAAAGTTGTTTCTCTAGCGTAACTTTTGACCCGTTTCGAACACCCGTTTTGTGTGTCAAAGAAAAGTTGCCCAGCCACCATCACGGCAGGAAGAAACATATTCAAATGAGAAAAGATGATAACGAATTTTGACTGAATTAGTAAAGAACTTCTTTTTTTGACTTACTTAAAATGCTAAAAAAAAAAAATATTCCAAAGGAGATAATGAAATGGAAACATTGGTTATTATGAATTTTATTAAACTACATAAATTAAGTAAAAATAAATGGGTTTAACGTGCTGACAAATCTACTGGATTGTTTTTGTTTATTCTTGTGTTGGGCCTTGCAGTCATTTCCACTACATAAATTAAGTGTTCTACCTTTTTGTTTTCGACAATCTAGAATACATTTAATTTATAATTAATTAAAAATCACAGTTTAATTTTTTTCCTTCCTTTTGATGCCGATTACCTACACTATTACATTCTTTAGGTTTTAATATTTATTTTACTATGTTCAACTGGCAGAGTTAAATCCAATTTCTTTCCTACTCCGATGATCAAGTGTGCAAATGTAATGCTAGATCGAGATAAGTTGATCTACGAGACAGAGGTGTAAGAAAAGGTGATTGTTGTTCGCTACGATATCGAAATTTTGAAAAAAATATTCTAAGTCAAGCCAAAATAAAGGATAACAAATTTTATTAATATTATTTTCCTTTCGAAGATAAAACAAACGTCTTCCTTAAAAATGTTTGCGTCATTTTTGTTGTTGTTGTATTAATTTGTTAAGAGATGTGCTTCAACTATTTATAACCAAGAACTTTGAGAAGCTGATGAATACGTAATATAAAACTCGGTTTTTATAATAATAAACTGGAATTGAAATGGGGGGGGGGACTTTTAAGGCAAAATTGGGAGAAGTTTAAGTAGACATTCATCTCCAGCATCTTGATTCGTCTTCAGAAGAACTTAAAAAAAAACAAAAAAAAAACTGATATTGATGCTGGATGTTTCAAGAATAGGCCTAATCATCGTCATATTTTTTCAGAATATCTGCACTTAGTAAATACATGAACCCTTTTCATTGTGTTGTGTACCATCGGAAAGTGAGAAAAATCGGTACAGCATTTCTTTATTTTAACTAAATGGAACAGCAGGTTTCTTTCTTAAGAAATACGACAATAAATATTCCAGATTAGAAAAATATTTTACAACTACAATAAAACAATATTAAAAGTAAATTCTATTAATAATATTTGTAGCTAATTTATTGCTTGTTAATTCTGAGATACCGAGCTGTACATTTTGGGTTTTGAGAGGAAATTCGAATATTAATTCTGTTAGCAAGGCTAAAAATCTAAAGGCAAAACCGGTTTGTAATTGTGCTCGTAGCCTCCCTTGCAGTGGTTTGGGTGACCTCAGTTCGTCTGTTTACCTCTGGACTCTTCCTATAAACAGGACACGAGCAGCGAAATTTCACTGAGGGGGACTTAGATCATTAGCAAACACACAAGACCGTCCTAAAACCTCTTTTTTAGAATACCCAGGTCAATATCATTAATTAAGTACTTCATTTTACTACATTTGTTTAAATAAACATTTAAGCAAAACAAAACAAAATAATTTTTTTAATTATTATAATTCAATGCATGAACATTAATGAAAAGCTGAAATTTATGTAATTTATTTCAGAATTATTAATTTCTTAAAAGTAATGCAAAAGGATTATAAAAGTTTATTATTGTTTTATCAATAATATTCGCTGCATTTTAATGGCATAATTTTAGCCTGAAAATCATTATTCAGGGATATTATAATATTTTAATAGTTTTTCTTTCATTCTCCGGCGTTAGGTAAATAATATAACGAAGCAGTAAACACAGTTTAATGGAAGTTCTCATTACTACCTCACCCCTAGAAAAATAAAACCACCTGGTTGGGTTATCTTTAGTCAAGGCGATTTCCATTTTGGTCAAACATCCTGTTTTGTCTTATTAGGAAGTGAGAAAATACAATTGAACATCAATTTGTAATTTAATAATTATGTTTATTTTGTTACACCGTTTTTAGGAATTCGAATTACTTTCTTAACTACTTTCTATATATAATTTCCTCTGAAACTACTATAAAACCATATGCCTTTTACGTTTGCCAAAACATAATTCTTTAATTGCAATTCCTGGGCTAATTTTTTGAGTTCTCGTGAGTCTAGGCTTCCAACTTCGCACCGAAGTTTTTATGGCGAAGTTCGACAAAAAAAATGAAAGACTGCGATTGAAATCTGTAATACTCGTTACGAGGAGAACAGAATAAACAAAATGGAAAATTTTAATGAATCAAGGAAAAGCAGACGTATAAATCAAGACTGCTTCTAAATTAGTGAAAATTGCTTTAAGGAAGAAAAAACAGGATTCAATAAATGACCGCGTTTCACAGATTTTCGTCGTCTGTAGTTAAAAATGAAACAGAATAATAGGAAAAGAAAAAAGACCAAAATAGTTTTCTATGTTTTAATCAGCGTATTTTTAAGCCATAATAGATATTAAAAAAAAAAAAAAATATCGATAAATTAGCTTGAAACTGACAATAAATACAATAAATAAAAAAGCCGAAAATATTGTGGTATCAAAGTCATTATTGCTCTACAATTTCTTTCTTTATTACGATTTCCAGAAATGTACTGGATTTACAAAATACGGCAACGGAGGGTCCTCAAGACGAAAATCTTGTGGAAATCGAACTAAATGTATATGGGTTCAATAGATAATTCTAGAACTTAGTACTCCTTCAATTGCTTTCAAGAAAGACAACTTTAATAAACAAAAATAAAAAGCCAGCCTAAAAAGATGCTGATCATTTCTTAGTTGCTATTAAATTCTTACAAATTACTTCATTAGGAATACTTTTTAAATAGATAAAGAAATGACTCTATTGTGTGGAATTGGGTGGGACAGGAATTCCTTTTTAATTTAGTGACTATTGCATTTCGAATTTTAATATCTCTCAAACGATTAAAATGAATTCTAATCAGACCAACTAAATGCATACATTCATCATGAATATTAAAAAAAAGAAGAGAGAGAAATGCATTCCCTCAGTCTATTAATGAGTCGACTACAAAGGAAGTCATTCTGTTGACTGGTTGTCGTTCTCCTGGTGTCAATGAATTCACTTCAATATTGGAAATAACTTCCCAGAGAACTTCACTGTTAGGAAAGCGACAGAGATTGTAATTTTTTTTTTTTTTTGTTATTGAATATTTTAGATTTTTATAGAAGTTGCCGCAGTGTTAAATTGAAGTAAAAAGTAATGATTATTTTATATTTTTTTTTTTTTTCAGCTTGAAAATCTAGTGAAGAGTTAAATGTAATTCTAGTAAACACACATCTTACAGTTCAACAGTAAGTTCGAATTAGAACAACCCAATGCTATATTTTCGATATCATTAATTAATTGTCCATAAAAATGATAAATAAATAAATAAAATTAGGCCTATAGTTTCTTACAAAAAAAAACAAACAAACAAACAATTGTTGTGAATATTAAATTAAATTTTATAACTGTAATCTACATGATTAGATTATACTAACTGAACTTCAGACGGAACCTAGGGTTTGCCCAGTCCTCTATCAAATGAATACCGGCTTTCTTATTCGCGGGGGGGGGGGGGGGGGTAACAACCGGCGTCAGGCTGATCGAACCGATTTAAACTACTCCTGTTGATCGAGAATTGCCTCAACCTCCCGAGCTCTCACCTGCAAAGCTGTGGAGCACCTCTACCTTTTTATATTAACTGAAATTAATGAAAATTAAAAATAAGTTTTCATATTTAATTTATCTTATTAAAAATCAATCAACTCCATAGAAGTTCAACGCAATCACAAAAACATATCATTCAAGCTCTCCATTGAACTACACTGCTATAGGGAAAAGAAGAAAAAAAAGATTTTTTTATTCAATTATAGATTTTTACTTTTTTATTCTTCATTTTATAATTATTATACATTTATAAAATGAAAAAACAAACAAACAAATATGTAAATAAATTTAATGCTTATATTCTGTCAAATTAATATAATAATATATTATTAATTTGACAATCCCATTTTGTTCCCCATCCCCTCAACTTGTTTTTCAAAACTTTAATAGTACTTTAAATTGAGATCCGAAAGCTTGGGAACCACTGGCCCAAACGTAAATCAGCATTTCTTAAAAAGAAAAAAAAAAGTGAAAAATAATTTTATTTCCTTAAAAAAATTTAAAAAAAAAGAAAAAAAGAAACTCAGCTTTTAAAAACCTTGGGTTTTTTTAGCCGTGCCCTGTACAGTACTATTACACTCTTTGCTACGTGAACAATACACAATCCGTTTCGTCAACAAATCTTGATAAAGGCATTGACATTTGCTAGATTCACTTTCCTCTAGACTCATTTGTTCCCCACCCATCAAAAATCAAAATAAAATAAATAAAAACACAATAAAGGAATCTCTAAACCCAATGGGCTATTGTTTCACTTCAAAATAAAATCATGAAATTTATTAAAACAATGCCAATGTTGAGAAAAATCAAATGATGAAATACAGCCGTGCATTATTGTGGCAGACAAAGGATAGCATTCATTATCACCCGATGGAATCTGACATCCGTTATTTCGAAATAAGTTTTGCATTCATATTCAACCGAGTATCCTAGGCATTACAAAGATCACAGGAGGCCACCAGCCGCGACGAACAAATTCACACGAGGAGGAGGGATCCCCATTTTTAAATCGCTTTCGACACCCAATGTTGTCACCATTTCAATTTTCATTTAAAAATGGTTGGAATGCAGTGAACCAATATTGACTGCTTCTGATAATAATATAATGAGGAAAAGGCAAACATGCCAATCTTATCAGTGGAGATAAAGCAATAGACGATAAGGGATATTATGGAGGGAAAAAAAATACAGACTGCAGCATCGTAAACATATCACTGCTATCGTTCGCGTGTAGAAGCACGTACAAAGCTGAAATAAAGATGAGATCGAATAAAATTACCGTAGTTAGCAGAACAAAGTAAAAAAGTATTTGATGAGATCTGAATATTTTTAACAGAAAATAGATTTTTCATTTTCAGTAGTCATAATACACTAGCGTGTATTATTATTTCATATGATGGGGGTTGAATTAAAAGTTTTCAGAGAAATTTCGAGGGGTGGAGATATGGCTCCTTCAGTCTATCCCCTGTGCCGTGCTGGCGTGGTCGTGCGGTCTCGGCGGCGGCCAGCCGTGGCGTCCAATGCGCCAGTACCTGGGTTCGAATCCCGGTCGTGGCATGGTTGTTTCTTTCGTCTTCTTCTGTGTGTTGTGTCCGCTGGGGACCCGAAATCTGCTCTGTAGGTAGTGGTCCCCATTTGTCTTCTATATGTTACAGGCTATAGTCTATCCCCTGTATATCCTTTACGGTCGAAATCCTTTTACCGAATCTATGACAAGCTCCATTCCGAGTTTTCTTTTAATTTTTATTTTAATAAAGTGTCAGTGTTCGGTCTACGCAAAAGAAACAACTCGATTCCTGTTAGACCATGAAACTTCGTGTGTAACAACATTACTACAACCTACAGACCAATCCTAAATTTCATCATGACGCGATGAAAATGAAGCGCCTTTCTGCTGTTTTTTAAATTAGTCCTTATCTAAATGAAAAACTCAGCTGTTGATGATTTGCATGAGATTTGACATTCTGTGATTGTCAAAGAAATTAAAATCTTTGAGACATTTGCAAACTTAGTTTAAATAAGGAAGAAAAAAAAAAGTATCTACTGAAAGTTCAAAGTTCACCTCCTGCATCTTTTTCTTCACTTCAAAGGATGAAAATCATCTTTAATATAATTATCATTCATGCATAAGTTAGTTACAAATTTAGTTCTATGAATGAATTTCGTGCATAAAATAATTTGTCTATTTATTAAATTAAATTAATTACCATTAGTGAACAGAAAAAAAACGTAAAAAAAAATTACTAAAAATTCCTTACAATTTCTTAATTTGTACGGAATTTTTCTGATATAAGAATCATTTAGTTGTTGAAACATAATTTCTAATTATATTAGAAACTGTCAGAAAAAAAACATTCATTTTAACGATATATTACTATCACAAATTACTTAAACAACATGCAATACATACAGATAAAATACAGTACTATCAAAGTACGTATTACATCA
This sequence comes from Thereuonema tuberculata, assembly GCA_023159025.1. NCBI lineage: Eukaryota > Metazoa > Arthropoda > Chilopoda > Scutigeromorpha > Scutigeridae > Thereuonema > Thereuonema tuberculata. Next base: position 25,857,442 of record JAFIDM010000179.1, on the reverse strand, counting down.
GTTTCAAAGCTTCTTTTATTATTCAGATAAAATTTCATCATTGCTCTTGTTTTTTAAAAAGTATTTTAATATTTCTTGATTATTATAGAGATGAAAAAGAATGATCTTTTTTTTTCTATTAAAAAAATTAATTTTTTATATAAAAAAATAATCAATTTTTTTTTTTTTTTTTTTTTATATCCTCAATGACCGTGAAATATGTACTCAATATGTATTGTAACAATATACGTACTGTAGTACGTACAGTACTATATATATATATAACAACTTAAATTTTCTTGGCTTAGAAGTCAAAATTCAGTTTTAAAAAATCAACTTTTGGTAATCCGACATTTTTGATAATCCGACATCCCCTCGGTCCCGTAACTGTCGGATTATCGCGAGTCAACTGTATACTAATAAAAACAATAAAAACTATATACGAAAAGCAAAATATGTAAATACATGTATTAAATGAGAATAAAAATACGTGTGTAATATAACATACAAGAATTAGATATCAACATTATTCTTGAAGATATGAGTTACGATTCTCAATTTTAGCTTTTTCATTTATAAATCATGTATTTCTTTAAGTGTATTTGAAGTTGTTTCTTCATATATTTTAAACTCATTTTGCCTTCTTAAATTGGAGAAAAAATGAGAAATATTTCTACAACTAAATTGTAGACATGAAATGTATTGGTCTTTATTTTTATTTACTGTTCTCATGTTTAAGTTTTATAGATAACTTCATTCTAACATGCCGAGATATGTAAACCTTTTGTATGTATCTGTCTATCTTTTGAGAGAAAACAACGACAACTATGAAAAAACGGAAAAAGCAGAATTAATATTTTTTAACGCAGTAAAAAACGAAGAAAGGAAAAACTAGTATGGAAGGAAAAATAAAAAAAAAAGAAACGGTACATTTTAAGTGAAGCTAAATTTTGTTTCTCTATTCTCAATGTGTCCTCATTCGCATGAAAGGTTCTTAAAATTACTTCTTCAAAGACAACGCTAATAGAACAGTGGATTTCTTTTTTTTTCTTTCTTTCTTTGTAAATTACTAAGTTATTTTCAAGCACTGAAATTCTCTAGTTAGAGAATGGCAAGATCGATCTAAGCATTTTGTGGATACACAAAACAGTGTCACAAACAATAACAATAGGAAAGTAATGTACAGGAAATGCAGTTTTCACCAAGATAATTAGTGTAAAAAGAAGGTCTAGATTCGTTGAAAACCCTGCACTTCTCTGAAATGCATTTTACCTGCAATAATACATCCTCAGCCACTCTTTATTTTTTTATTTTTGGATTTTAATTGCCGATTTTTTATTTTTTTTTATTTTGACAATAATTTTTGGTTTGTAAAATCAAAAGCAAGAAAAATAATAATAAAAAAATAAATAAATAAATAAAGATAAATAAAAATTAGAGGATATTTCCAGCAATGCAAAATTCTACACAATTTTAATTAGAAATTGGTAATTCCAAAAAGGAATTACAATTCGACTAGCGTTAGAGCCACAATGATGGACTAGAAATCAAAATTAACAGATTCTTCGAGCGGGTATTTTTAAGATACTGAACACGTTCTGAAAAAAAACACAATACTTAGTTGCAAAAAATTTGAAAGTAACGTTTGCAGTTACTTCATTAGCAAAACAATTGGTTCTAGTTCACATTCCATATCAGCATTGTTGTTATGTTGTTTTACGAATGCAGTGCATGTGTTAAAAATTCTTAAAATGTGATTGAAATACAAAACAGATCGTTTCATTTCCTAATTAAAATTCTAAGTTACAAAATACAACAATATTGCTCAATATCTTGTAATATATTTTAAGTTGACATTTCATAATTTTCTTTACTGAAAACGATAAAATTGTCAATTCCGTCACACTGTGCCACAGAGCTAAGTTCAATTACTTAGTGAAACTAATGTTGCCTAACCGACGCCAGTGCTCTAATATTATGAAAGATTAGTAGGCCAAATATTAATAATTATATATTATAAATTTTACTTCCGTCTTCATAATTCCAATCATATCTAATTGTAGTTAATTTTTATCATGAAATGATAAAGCTATCGAAAACGCGATATTACGATAGATGTTTTGAAACAGGTGTTTACTATTAAAATTAGGCCGAAAAATCTGATGCAATGAAGAATAAATGAAATTAGAGTTGCTTTTAATACTTCACGATCATCATCGAAGAATTGGTATTTTACTTGTGAAGTTCTAGCGAATAATTTCACAAGGTGATTAAACTGGCATTTTGGGGTTTCATTTTATTATTATTCCTAAATGAAGCTACACCAGCTCAAGGTACCTCTTGGGGAACCGAACAATAGAAGATCCATTAGATATAGGGAATGAAAAAAACAAAAACAATTCGATAACTTACGATATTGGTGCTAAGAACTGCACCAAAATTCACTGTTTTTGTAAAACAGTGAAATAAAGATAAATTTGTTCAAAATACCACTGAATATATTTAGCAGTAACCTTTCGGTATAATGTGGTACCTCCGAAATTAATGCGCTGCGAACATTCATTATGGCCGGCGGAATATCGGCACATGAATTTCTTCCTTTATTTTTAGTATATATTTATTGTCCTTTGGAGGTATCACATTATGTCCTAAGATTGTTCTTATTGACCTCCGTATTGAGATCTCGTTGTTTAATGGTGACTGTTCCCAGCTGATCATCGCCAAAGAAAAAAAAAAAAAAAAGCGTGTAACAGCTGTTCTGGGATGTCACCTAATAAACACTAGCTCTCAACCACTGTTATTTATAAACATTTAGCAATATTTCCTCAATAGCACAAACGATAAGGAGAAATAATATGGCGCCAGTTTTCCAGTCTTTAAAACTTGATCCGAAGCAGATAGTGATTAGTTCAATTTATATTTTTCGCTTGGGTCGATATTACTGTCTGACACGACTGTGAGTCAATTAAGAAAGTTCTATTAATAAAGAAATTTGTGTCAATGGCTTCTCGTCGGTCTGCAATAATCTGACAGCAATTGGCGTAGAAAGCAATACAGGAATTTAGAAGATATCTTGTGTCCCTCCAATCTCCGTTTTCATCGCTGTTTGAAAGCACTTTTCTTAGCCATTGTAGTTATTATTTCTATTTTATCGAATTTTGCACAAACTAGAAAAAAAAAAAATGCTTTGAAATACAGGGCCTTCGTAAGAGCAATTTGATATTTGAAAAGAAATAATCTCACGAAACGTACAACATATTAATGAAATGATTAAAATTCGACAAGCAGAACAATTAGACAACACTAAGTGTTGAAGTAACCCTAAGTCGTACCATTGAAATCTCTATAGTGTTAAATTTACCCTAATTAGTTGTAAAAAGGCAACCAGTTAGAAAGTAGTTCAGTGATATTATTTTCATTTTCATGTAATAAAACTGATAATAAATGAATTAAACATGTATTATTTTTGATAAAATTACAGTATTAACATCAGTTATTTTAATTTTAGGACTTAAATCAAACCTGAAGTATATTATTGTAATAACGATGACATTACTCCTGGACAGTTTCTCACGGACAACCAAAAGTTTTGTAATGGTTGCCAATACTTTGAGCACTTTGCCTTTTCAAAAATGAACTTTCGCAAAGACAAATCTGGAAACCATTGGCCAGTAGCGTCAAACGAAATATTACGCAAAACTTCGGAAATACATTCTAAGAACAAAAATGACATAATATAACACGAGAGAGTAACAACAGAAAACATCAGTCAGTCTGCAACCATGTCCTTCTATCTTCTCTTTAAATCATAATAACTTCGGAATTCCAGTACTCTTTTTGTTTCATCTAAAAATTTTCTTCTAGGTCTTCCTCTGCCCTTTTTTCCTATGATTTTCCCATCCAGAATATTTTTTAATAAAACTGTTATGCCTAATCACATGGCCAAGAAATTTTGTTTTTCTTTTCTCAATTTCCTGTATTAATTTTCTCCTTTCATCCACTTCTTCCAAAACCTCTTGATTCGCTTTCCTATCTGTCCAACTAATTTTTATCACCCTCCTCCATATCCACATTTCAGCTGCCTGAAGACGATTAATCTCTTGTCTTCTTAACGTCCAGGTTCCACTACCATACATCAAGATGCTCCACAAAAATGTTTTCGAAAAAGCCTTTTTAATTTCAATATCCAGATGGTTTGAAGTCAACATACTTCTCTGATTTTCAAACGCTTGTTTCATAATAGCTATCCTTCTTTTTATTTCCTCTATACTTCTATTATCTTCTATAATATAACTTCCCAAGTAGCAAACTTTTTAGATACTTGTTCCACAAGATTTACCCCTACCCCTATATTTGCCTTCATTTTCTCATTGTTGTTTTTTTTCAACTACCATAATTTTAGTCTTTTTTACATTTATATTTAAACCCCATTTTTGCAATATTCTATGTAGCACTTCAGTCATTCTATTCATATCTTTTTCTGAATTTCCCATTACTACATCATCTGCAAATCTAATGCATTTCCTTTTATATCCTTTTCCCATTATACTAATTCCTTTAGTCTTTGGTCTTCATAATTTGTATTGCTTTCTCGATATACATATTAAATAAATGTGGAGAAAGTGGACATTCCTGTCTTACTCCTTTCTTAATTTTTACTTCCGTCGTTACCACATTGCAGTTTATAATTGTACTTTGGTTCTTATATAGTTGGAAAATAAATCTTCCATCTTTTCAGTCCAAACCCTTTTCCTTCATAATTCTAAACAAGTATTCCCATTTCACCGTATCAAAAGCTTTCTCTAAATCTAAATATGATTTAGAAGAAGAATAGGAAACATAATAAACAATAAACTCTCTTTGATGGAAATTAATTCGTTGTGTATTTGTTTACAATTTGTTTGATGATTTCTAAAGTATAATTATTAATAACTAACTTATTACTTTGTGTTTATTCATAGATTTAAATGAGTTAATTAAGCATGTATCTATTACATGTCGTGCTTTGTCATCTTTAATTACAAATAGGACCCTTAGTAACGGGTCTGGATTGTGTTGAGTTTGGAGGCAATGGTCTGCCCAATCAGAAATTTTTGGATTTTTATTCTTATATGCTCTACATTTTTTGTAGTCTCTCATAGAATGTTCTACTGGTACTACCAAGATATTTTACATCACAATTTATGCATGAAAGTACAGACGAAAAATTGTAGATTTTTCATACATAATATGTAGGAGAAGATATATTGAAAGATTTGAATTGCTTATTTATGTTTATCTGTGTGAATTTTTAACAACTTTCGATTCTTGTCCTCAGATGACTTGAAGATGACTTGAAGATAAATTATATGTTAAACACTCCACTGTGTTTGGACGCGATGGTAAAGGTCTCGATGCCAATCTCGAAGCCAGCTAAACTGACCTTCAGTTTTCATAAGACTCATAAAGGTCACATCCATAGTCCTGCATCTTTTTGCAATGTCCTTTTGAAGATCGTCGATCGGACTGACAGGGAAATTTAATCACTTGAAAAACTTACTTGGGACATTTCATGTCAATTAGATTATCAATTAGATTATTATTATTATTATTTAAATGTTTCTATTTTTGGTTTTCTCCCGCAAAAGCAACATGGCGGGTCAAGGACCAAAGCAAATATTGCTAAGTGTCAAAAAGTGTGCAAGAATAGTTAGGGATGTGTGATTGTGTCCATGAATTTCCTAACTATGCGTGTTGGGTTGAGTACCACAGCCTTCTGGAGTTGTGCAGTGTTTTTGTGTATAATTTTAGAATTCGTTGACCAATCATATTAGTAAAAAAAAAAAAAGTGCAAAATAAATCTGTGAAAGATTTATAGATTTCGACCTTCCTTCACATGCATTTGAAAATGTATTAAAAAAATTGAATTTAACTGTTCTTGGGCGGAAGTTAATTCAATGTGTTGGAAAATATGTTATCGGTGCCAAACACACAGAGACCATTGTTATTCATTGAAAACGATCTGCAAACTATTCTAAAAATAAGAATACTATGTCGCAACAACCTTCATCAATTGAAAATTTTCACATGAATGCAACTAATTCCAACTGCTAAACATACGGAAATAGTTTCTCGTTGATTAAAAAAAAAAATAATACTGTATTTATTATAATAAATCTCGATTTATTTTTGCACAGATTTGTTTTATTTGTGAATATTCTTCAATTCCTTGAATTCTTCTCAAACTTTTGAGAAAATGAAATTTTAACACTGGCGAAAAAAATAATAAAAAAATCAGTAAATAAAATAAAGAAAAACAAAATCTGGATCATTAAATGTTTTTACATATCAAAAGCACTACAAAACTTTTCACCCATTACCTTGAAAATAACTGAATTCTTTTATTATATTCAATTTACTTTCTTTCAATTACGATGCCTATTTGAGCACCGTAGGCCTTTTGTCATGTCTGAATGAAGGTTAAACCTTATGTAACCTTCAAATCAACTCTAAATTACCATTTAACTTCAATAGCAATTTTACTTCACTGGTTGATACGAAGATAAGGATAAAATTGGATTTTATTTTCCTGCGTCGTTAGCGTTACCAACTTAGCATTTCTGCAAAATTGGCTGTATAATTGTTCTCATAGAAACATTGGGGACAGAGACGATAACGTACAGCTCCTGTTGTAAACAAAATTACAGCTACACCAGGAATGGGGATTAAAAGTAACAACGTTTATAATAATAAGAACAAGTAAAAAAAAAACAAACAAACAAAAAAAAAAGTATTTGATTAATAGTCAATCGAGAGAGTGAATTACAATAATCTCAACCAAAATATGATTGTCCGGTTAAAAACCGGAGGAATAACAACTTGAATCTTTCATATTACAACAATCACATTATCAATATTATTTTTGTACTTTCATGCAGCGATTCATAATTTTTAAAATAAGTATTCTACTGAATTAAGTTTTTTTAACAAATTTATTTAATTTTACAAAATAATTGATAATTAGGCCTACGTATTTATTAAGTTGATTTCATACAAGAAAATATCGATAAAGCGTTATTTTCTTTTAATAATTTTTTTTATTACTTTTTTATTATTTTTATCAATTAAGTTATCAATTAGATTATCTACGGATATTACTTTGAACTGGAAATCAATGTTTTGAAAGTCGAATTTAATTGCCAAGGAAACGTTTCTGATAGGCATTTAGCCAATAAGTTACGATTTTCTTGAGTTCAACAAGTTTTAGAAATTCCATTAAGTTGCAAACAAAAACATTAAGTTGCAAAAAGAAACATGCTGCAACTCAGTACAAATAAAAAAATATTCTACGATAAATACTTCACTGGAACACTACTTTCTTTGTCTGTAAGAGGTTCTGCAAAAAAGAAAAAAGCTGTCATCATCGACTTCCGTGTGAAGAAAAACATTTTCCGAGAGCTCGCGTTCTCAAAATCTCCCTACTTACAGTGGTAAATAAATCTAAGAATTCTGCAGTATTTTTTATTAAGAATATGTATTTTAATCTTATAATTTCCATGATCTTCACGGAATGATTTATGCATCGCGAAACAGCTGCTATCCTGGGATGCCTGAAGTAGGAAAATGGAAAAAAAAAAAAAAACAACAACAACTTTAAACACTGTATAGTGTAAAACTATACTAGTCAAAACTACTGTATTTTATATATATAAACGATCTTTTTCAGATTTTAGCATAGTTAAAGTTATTATACTGTAATACGAAAATAACTGTGAGAAACTACCTAACTGAAAAAGAGATTTATAAATTAATCTTTAAAAAAAAAAACCGTAATTTTACTTTACGTAACATTATCTGATTTGGAAGCTGTAAACATTTGGGATTTCAATGTATTGTTTTCAACTCTCGACCTGTTTCTCATTTTAACAGACGATCAAGTTATTGAAGCAAATGGCCATAATGAGCGTAGCGAGCAACGTTTGCTGTTATTTCCTCTTGAATTACATTCTATTTTTACATCGATTAAATTATAATTGACGGGAGAAAATAGGAAATTTAGAAAAAAATTCACAATTACAAAATCATTGATGGATTCATTTTCAAAACCAGAAAATTTTAAGAAGTTGAGTGGAAAAGAATTTACTTTATAGGCTCTTTTGTTTTTACCTCTTAAGAGGACAATGAATCTTGACTTCCGCTCACGTAAAGATTTGTCCAAGAAATAATACATTTGATAATAAATCTTCCCGTAGTTATAATTCGCCAAAGAGCTACAACAACGCAATTGAAGCATCGATCTAAAATTTTGAATAAAAATTAATCTGAAAAATGCCGTTTTTCTAAGACACAAATAATTTAATTTAGTTTACAACAGTATTCGTTTTTATCCGTTTGTTTTGAAATATTTTAAACATTATATAAAAAAAAGGGTAAAAGTTTAATTTTTTTATAATTTAGTGTCTTAATTTTTATTTAATGACTATATTAACGTTAATTAAATATGTTGCACATATTATATTTTTAAATTATTTAATAGCATAAGTTTTACATTCTTAATTTTTAAAAAAAAATGAAAACAGTTACAATGCAATATATTTTTTAAAGTTAATTTTAAATAATACAAAGTTATTTTAGATCAGAAATGGAGAAAAATCGGGCTTCATATTTAGTCCACTTGTCAGAAACGGTTTTTGTTGCTAGCTGTAAAGTCTAAAAATAAGGTTAGAATCTAAAATTTCCTCTTGTAAATGTTTTCTTTGTAAATCCAAGCTTTTAGCAATTTCTCATCTCCAAGTCAAAAGACGTGCAGAAATAAACTGCTGTCCTGAACGTATACATTTTAATATTATTTTGTTTTTGTTTTTTCCATTTCAATGAAGAACAATTCCATTTTAAGCTCTTACCAGCAGCTATTAATGGAGTTCCTAACTATAAAATATCAAAGAGATGGTCCATCGAATTTTAGCAGCTACCGAATGGACTGCTTCGAAACCCTCTCGAAAATGAAAATGTCAAAAGTGTAATCGGCGGGAGGAAAAAGAGAAATGTTTGCTATTTTTTTTTTTGTTTTCTTTAATAGTAGGTCGTTTCTAATCAGGAATTCCGAAGGATGAAATAATGCCTAAAAGATAACAAAAGAAAAACTCTTAAATGAGAACACGTGCATTTTATCCAGCAGAAGAAAAAGGAAGAAGTAAAAGCTATCTTTACTTTGTACGGAGTAAAAAAAAAACACAAACAAGTCAAGGTCAGTCTTCTCTCAAAGACTAATAGTGAAGTTATTCATAAACAAGGAAACCACCCCCATACTATCCCACCAACGGACTTCTATTCAATTCAAATATCTAAGGACATTTTATGAACGATACATGTCGTCATTTTATATAATTAAAAAACAACAACAAAAAATGGACTTCTTGAATTTATAAAAGTATAAACTGATCTATAGTGCTTTAGAAAGAGATGTTCATTTGTCTTTTTGATTTCTGGGTTCTACGTTTCGTTTTCAGTGAGGAAGTGAGAACTTGCAAGCTACAACGAAAGCAGTTACGAAGAAAACGTATAGAACGAGCTAAACTTCCGTCTAAGAAACGCGTAGATGAAGATATAGGAAATTCTCTCTCTCTATTCTTTTCGAAACCGCCTTCCGGTTTATTCGGTTTTCCCCAAAACAGATTCGCTTTGTAAACTTTGAATGGCCTTCACTATTAGAAAACAGATGAAACGTGAAAATTCTCCCCAATGGAAAAACAAACAACGTCGTATTTATTTTATCATTTCCTCAAAAAAAGTAAGGCTTTATTTATTTGATGAAATCCCCGTTTATTCGTGCAGACTTATTACTTTAGAACATTTCAAAAGCATATAAGCTTATTATTATTTTCGTAAGTGACTTAGAAAAGGAAAGTGGGTGGGGATAAGGTCATAATTCAATTCTAATTTAACTTAATTAATTGAAAAAAAAAATAGGCCTACTGAATAAAAATTAAAACAGACAAAATATATACACTTATTTTAAAAACCGTTATATTAGCTATTATTAAGCTAACTATATTTAATAAATAATAATAGTTTAAGAAGTTTTAACAAAAATTAATTTTATTTATTTATTTATTAGTACAGTAGCTTCTACTTTTTCAGTTATTAACTCCTAACCAACCAGATCCTCTCGCTAGTCAATGACTTTCATTACTAGTTTGCAACACTGAAATCAAGTTAATTAATGTACCCTTATTTCAGTAACGTAACATTTGAAGATAGAGTTCTTTTCTTTAATAAACAGTTTCATGAAAATATCTCAAAATTTTAAAGATTTTAAAACTGCGAAGGTCTATATAACCAGAAATTCTTATTCCACGAAGACACGTGGAACAGTTGGCTCTATTAGCTATTGTGAACAGAACAGCTGTCCCGAGAAATCGTAAACATTATATATAGATCTCAATAACAGAGAAAATTAGAAGGGTTCCAAGGATTAAAATACATTTCTACATTAAAATATCTCATAAAAAATATTTTCTGAATTTATTGACAATGGGGAGAAAAAAACCCAAATTACCTAAAAAAACAAAACAGTTCATTTGAAAATGCTTTCTGAAAACAAAAAAATATAGATTACAACATATCTGACAAAAAATATAAACATGTCCATCAACGTATTATTATCTGAGGCACTAGTTACACAATTGTCCTCACGTGACGAATATATTTATTAGTTTATTAACTTAAAAGATCAAAGCAAATGAAAATATAAATCAATTTTAAAATATAATAAAAATATAAAATATAATTTCCAATTTTTCTTCTTTATGAGTAATTATGTAGGATTCGGAACTTGAACAGAATTTATGTAATCAGAGACAATGTTAGTTTAAAAAAATATTATTATTATTATTATTATTTTTTTACAAAACTTGTCCAATTGTCCAATTTTTTTTTTACGAAACTTTTACATTTTAAAAGAATTTAATACAGTTTCTAAAAATAAAATCAGGATTGTGAAAAGGAAAAACCATAAATTTACAAGTCAAGAAAACAGATGATGGTTCTGAATGCGTTAACTCCATTGCGAATTAGCATATAAAATATTCAGTCTTACATTTTCCATAATAATGTCATGGAAAGTGGTAATGGTTAGCAAGGTAAGTTGTAATAAAGGTTAGATAGATGAATCCCGCGTCCTTTCTAAGATAACATATGAAATCATCCACCATCTGGCATAAAAGAAAACATAGTAACCTCAAAATATCTGCTATAACCTACATAATATTCAACACAAAAGAAAATGTGTCTGAAGAAGAAAGTGGAGAAATAGGTTACAAGTACTCGACAGTGGCACTTATTAAAAGTACTTTCTTAAATCTTAATGCAGCGAAAATGGGAAGATTAAATAAAGTTAATTCGATCCGCACGACAAACGAATTGCGTTCTCGTTTTGTACGAATATCTCTATAAAAGACATGCAATATAAAGAGAAATGACGAAAATCTGAAGTCTTTATTATTTAGTTAACAAACAAGAACTATTTAAGAAGAAAAATTTCATCAGAAACTAATTTTTTAATTTAATTGTTAAATTTTCAATTTATTCTTTTCTTTGAAGTTGAATTTCAGACTAAAATTTACTTAAAAACAAATAAACAAACAAACAAAAATAAAGCTGATGCCATTATGGAGGAAAACGTTTCGATGCATATTTTAAATTATATATTTAAAATGTTTCCTAAATAACTGAATACAATGTTTATTACAGAATAGTTTTCTGCCCTCTATCCGAAGGTCCTCTGTCTCAAATCCTGACTAACGACTATTTAATCAAAGGTGCATTATAGGGTGGGGGCGGGGGGGCGCCTGCCAGTTGCCCCCCCCCCCCAAATATTTTGAGGGAAAAAAATAAATATAAATCGACAAGCATTCACTTTTAACTAACAAATTTCTCATGAATTAATTAACTACAAGTTACCTTCAGTGGTAATTTAAAATATTTTAAGGTTTGCGAGTGATTAGATTT
>JAFIDM010000179.1:25826748-25838803 GCA_023159025.1 Thereuonema tuberculata | reverse complement strand
AATAATGTACTAATTTAGATGAATTTTCATATTTTGAAAGCTATCACCGGCGAGAGTCTGGGACGGCCGTTTCGTCCTCTTTAGGACTCGTCAGCCAGACACACTCCACTGATGATAGGCTCAGAAGGTGCGAAAGGTTAAGGAAATCCAACCAAAAATCTTGGGGTGCGAAATCTTTTTAGTTTCTTTTTGTGCCTTTCTTGGTTACCATTTGTTGAATTATTTGTCACATTCTTTACTATTTAAAATGATTAGTTTAAAATGCTTTCTTTTTTTTTTTTTTTTTTTTCAAGTTCCTTTTGAGCCTAGCCGTCCACAGGCCACTTTTTTGTATTACTGTGTATTTTTGGTTGGGTTTTCGTTTGGGGGGGGGGTCCCGCTTTCAGGAGCGAGAGGGGGATTCTTAACTTTTCTCATCTTCTGAGACTGTCATCGGTGGAGTGTGTTTGTCTGACGAGTCGTAAATACGACGAAACGGCCATCCCAGACTCTCGCATGTGATAGCTTGGGGTGCGAAATCTTTTTAGTTGCTTTTTTGCCTTTGTTATTATCTGATATATTTTTAAGGTGTGCTTTTCTTAAAGCCTAGAGGTATCTTGCAACTAATAATGCTCTAAGGTAAATTTATTTTTGATTTCAGTAAGGAGGTATGGATGTAAGGAGGTATGTAATAAGACTTTTAGCTTATCGATGTAGCTGTTAAAAGCTATATTACTTAATTAAAAACAAACAAACAAACAACATTCTTTCGGAATATAGTACTTGTTTTAATAATTAGTTTATCAATGTAGCTACAATCTTTTGAGCAAATAGCCTATGACCTCTGGCAATATATCACTCATTTCTTACTATATCACCTGATTCGCCAATCACAGTGTTTGTATCAGAATATTCGGTGCGTGAATCTATCGGCTGATAGATCGCATTCTATCTTAGCACCAAAAAAACATGATTACTCCAATTATACAGTCTATCATCTGTGATCCATAACAGAACATCTAAGCATTGGAGCTACGGAAAATCATGTGAATATTGTTCTAGCAATTTAAAGAGTCTACATACATGTGCAGTTTGGGTATGTATACGTATATTAACAGAGTTTGGGAATAATATTAAATTGTTTTACCAAAGGCAAATAATTATCGATTTTTTTTTTTGTTTTTAAATTACTTCTTGGATTAAGAAGAAGTAATTTTTTTTCAAGCATCGCCGAAACATTTGGTTCTTTATTAATGCTTACGAAAAATCAAATGAATTATTAAATTCGTCATAGCAAAGTAGTGTGGATCAAACATCAAAAACAAAAAACAAAAAGGCATCTTGAAATTAGCATAAGCAATGTGGAAGATTGATGCTGGTGAATCCCAGTGTCTCATGTGGCGATAAGAATTGTTGAAAATATATAGTAACAGTAAACATATCAATGCTTCCAAATAGAGCGCGACAATGTGGCTCTACTGTCAGTACACTACTCTCAAGATAAAGTGGGTGAAGAGAATCGTTTTAAATATTCTAGTGAAACAACGAAACTGGTACAAGAAAGAAACTGTGAGGAAATCCAGAAAGTCTGTCTCCGTCAACATTACATCTAATGTCTAACAGATGGATGTTCACGATCACGTTTGCGCGAGAATTACGAAAAACACGAGATCTCGCCATTAGCCTCTTCAGCAGGTCTCAAGGAATTTAGTATTTTTAATGTCTGTCACTAGAAAAATGCTACATAATGAATTTATTGTTTGTTTATTGACCGTTTTCAATTTATTAAAACTATATTAAAATGTAGTAAAAGTCTCATGCATTTCCCCATATTATAATTCATTTAAATATTTCAATATTTTGAGAGAAGACATGGATAGAGACTATTCTCGCGTAAATTGCGTGAAATCACGAAAATACGGGATCGTCAACATCCATCTGTTAGACATTATTCTATATTACGACCAACTCGCCGATACGACAAGGGTGTATTATCCAAAAAAAACTGCAGTAGGTCAAGACTCAGGGCGGCAAATTTTTGAGGGGACGCATTTATGAAAAGAATAACTCATCAAATTGATATATTTTAACAAACTATTTTAAAATTTTTTTTTTGGTTGATTTTTTTCTTCTTTTCAGTCTGACCTTTATTAGTAAGTTAAGTATATCCCAAGACCTTGAGCTTCTGAAAGAAAGTGTGGCTTCTTACTTTTATTTATGTATATTATAATTCATAGAAGTAACTTCATCTACTTTATTAACTCCGAAATGCTGCCAAAACAAAACCAACTTCTATCCGCGAGGAAATCCAGTTCAGTTAAAGATGCAGCCACTCGAACTCAGGGTCAAAGAGATTGATCTGAATCTAGCATAAGACTGTTCCTTAGACTTAATCAAATAAATACGCCAATTGCTTGATACTCCGCCGGAATTCGGGCAACATGTTTTGACAGACAGGATGCATTCTTCCGCTCCTGTGACGTCTCGCGATTGTCGACTCATTTCATTTTACATTTAATTAACGATAAGACTTAGGAGACGTCAGTCTATTATAAGATGAAGAAAACACACACACAAAAAAATACAGCTCCAGTCCTTGTATATTTTTTTTTTTTTTTTAAATTATCCAAAATAGTTACAAAAAAAGAAAATAATAATAATAATAAAAAATAAACATGCTCTACTTTTTGCAATCTTTTTCAATCTATATTACTAAAATCTTTATTTCTCTGTCTGTCCGGTGCAATTTTCTGTGAGAATGGAAAATAGAAACAATTTTTACAATGATACATCCCCGACAGGAATCGAACCCGCAACCTTCTGATCCGAAGTTAGACATCTTATACATTAGGTCACGGGGACTACATTCAAATTATTGTTTCTTATCACTTCCTTTGTGTGTGTGTGGCGTAACGAGAGAAGAGCCAGAGAAAACAGAAAATAACTCATTAATTTTAGCCAACTAGATTAAAATTCAAATTTCACTTTCTGCCATAACCTCTTGGAATCGATTCTTCTGGATTATCTCATATTTACCAGCGGGAGACAGGGGGATGGCCTAGTTACTCATTAAAATTAATTTCTTTCTTGTCTCTTTTTTTTTTTTATCGATTTAAATTATGCTTAACAATAATAAAGATGAATTACATGCATTTTTAGTAACATCTATGTAAAGAAATTCACGATATTTCGCAATTTTTCATATCAGAAAAGGATCATATTTTATAACCGGTAAATCTAGGAAAACGAGCCCTTCGATAAAATCGTAGTTTCGAGGAATATAGCCGTTTTATGTTCGGGTACTTTTTTAGCAGATTTTTTTTTTCTTTTTTTTTTCAGTACTACCTCTTTATTCTTAATTATTATTATTATTATTGTTATGTAAAAGATTCAAACCTTGGGTTTCCCCAGCAAAGACAACATGGCGGGTCAAGGACCAAAGCACATATTACCTATTATTATTATTATTAAAATGAATTTCTGTTGTTCAATTGTTTTCATTGTTATTGTAAATCCTGTATGTAATATCTCATTTAATTATTTTGTTCAGTTTACTTCCAATATCCTTTATATTTATAGTTACTAGTTCTTTCTGTACTCGACAAAAATAAAGCTAAACATAGGCAACTTTAATATACATTTGTACAAATACATATAGAGTTAAATCAGAAAATTATTTTAACTTTTAAATTATGTCACTGCCTAATTTAAAGTTTTAGAAAATTATCACTTAGAGATCTGGTTGACAAAAAATCACTTGAAAAAAACTATAAGTCTTTTAATGTTTTTTAACACTGTATTGAAAATTAATTAAACATTTGTAGTATACCTATATTCAAAACCTGTTGTCATTCCTAACGGGACTAACTTTTGTATTTATAAATCATAATAATAATAATAATAAATTATTATTATTATTGTATGTTTCAAACCTTGGGTTTCCCCAGCAAAAACAATATGGCGGGTCAAGGACCAAAGCACATACTGCCAAGTGTAAAGATGTGTGCAAGAATGATTAGGGATGTGTGCTTGTGTCCATAAATTTCCTAACTATGCGTGTTGTGTTGAGTACCACAGCCTTCTGCAGTTGTGCATAAGTGTTTTTGTGAAGTCCTAGTGTGCTGAGACTGTGGTGCAATGTGTGAGGCACCAGACCAGTGGCAGACAGAACGATGGGTACAACACGTACTCGATCCTGCCTCCACTGCTTCTGGAGCTCGTGTGCTAGATCAGTGTATTTACTGATCTTGTCTGCGTGAGTTTTCTGCATGTTCTTGCTGATAGGCACTGCAATATCAATTAGATAGGTCTGTTTGTTAACCTTATCAACAAGTGTGATGTCTGGTCTGTTGTGATGTATGGTTTTGTCTGTGTGAATGGGGCGGTCCCAGTATAGTTTATATGAGGGTGATTCTAATACGCTTTGTGGTATGTACTTGTAGTACGGGACCGTGCTCTTAATAAGTGAATGTTTGTGTGCTAGTTGTTGATGAACGATCGATGCTACCTGATTGTGTCGGTGGAGGTAGTCTGTTTGAGAGAGAAGGGGACAGCCTGATATTACGTGGTCGATCGTCTCATGCGTAGTGTGGCATTTCCTGCATTTGTCGTCATGTGTGTTTGCATCGTGTAGAATGTGTTTCTTGTAGTTGCGTGTGGAGATGACTTGGTCCTGTATTGCGATCATGAACCCTTCGGTCTCCCCAAACAGCTCACCACTCGTCAGCCATCTGTTCGACGCTTCCATGTCGACATGAGGCTGGCTGAGTTCGTGATGATGTCTGCCATGGAGTTCCTTACGAGCCCATGATTCACGCAGCTGCTGAGTGTGGGTGTCAGGGGTGGTGAGTGTTGGAGAAGAGTTTTCGAGGTTCAGGGGTGTGAGGTGTGTGTCAGCCTTGACAATGGCTGAGTGAAGTGAGGAGTCTTCTGCTCTTTGGTGGAAATGTTCCCTAAGTGTATGTACTTGTTTTTCGTGTAGGGTGATGAGGTTGATGAGTCCTCGGCCTCCCTCCTTGCGGGGAAGAGTCATCCTTTCCGTAGCGGACTTGGGGTGGTGCATGTTGTGTTTCGTGAATGTAGTGCGTGTTGCGCGTTGTAGTGCTTCGAGTTCGGTGTTTGTCCATGGAATTATGCCGAACGAATATGTTAGTGTGGGAACGGCACACTATTATTATTATTATTATTATTATTACGAATTTTAAGCATGATAAAGATCAACTTTGATCTCAATCTATGTGGTTTTAATAAGGGAAGTTTCATCTCAATCGGGGAATTTTTAATTGCAGTTTCCCGTAGGGATAGCAAGGGGAAAAAAATGACTGAAGCAGGCGACTTCATTCTCTCTTTTTTTTTCCTTACTATACATTCCTTAGAAGGAAATTCCTGTTCTCAGCAATGGAATAGCATACTGAAAGCCCCTCGCCACACCCGCACAATAATTCCGTCATTTAAAAGAACATAAATCTTAATCAAAAAAAAAAAAAAATCGAGGACTCTTCTTAAGGTTATTTATTATTCTTTTTCTGGCCAGGTATCTTTTGTATTTCAAAAATTTGCTTTTCAGTATTTTACAGGTTATCATTTTTTAGGCCTTTTTTTAAAAAAAAACCGTCGTTAAGGGCAGAATAGTGTTAAATACACCTCCTTGAAGTTTTTTAACTAAATTTAAAGTATCCAAATTGTTTTTCATTTACATTCGTACATAAAGGGAAGATTTATTTTCGATCACTAAGAATTACGTTCATATTTAGATAATCTTACCATCCTTCGTATTGGAACATTCTCCAAAAATAGTCTTTCTATATCTAAACGTGATCAAAGTGGCTTATTTCAATAAGCCTATTATTTCAGTAATTCCTACAATCCTTTTTTAATTCTGTCCTCCGGGTGGAATTCGAATAGTTACATACCATGGCGTATATGGGAGGATACTGTGGCGATTTCCCGTTTACATTCCACAGAACTATAAACAGTCGGAAATGCGGGTAAAATTCATGGGAAGACAAGAAAGTACTTCGCACACTATCCTCATGTCCATGAATTGAAGAATCACACAAGTCTTACTCAGAGTTTAAACTCGGATAGGTGTATTGTACCTTAGATTCCGTAGAAATGTAACGATCTATGACGTAGCCAAGATATATCACTATTTATATATATATAAAGCAGGACATTGATGTGGAATTTGAAAAATGCTAATACAAAAACCATGTCACTGTTCCTGTGAAGATACGGCCAATTTATCCTCATGTCATCAGCGGCAAAATTTAGAAACAATTTAGAAAACAAAAAACGCAATCGTCAGTCTCTTTATTACTTATTATTTAAGTACTAAAATTAGAACTTTATTATATTTACTTCATATATTTAAAGATTAAAAATTAAAAAGAGCGAAATCTATAATATTGAGTTAAAGTTATAAAATACAAAGTAAAATAAGTGAATAAATACCTTAATAAGAAGCATTGATACATAAACTTCAAAATTACTTCGTTATTATAATTACTAAGTATTTTTGTTGTTTTTTTTTTAGATTTTAGATTATTTAGTTGTAATTTGGTTGTTAGTTTTTGAAAAAAAAAGAGCAAAGTCTTGGAATATTGCATTTTTGTTTTCTAAATGTTTCTAAATTTTGCCGCTGATGACCTGAGGATAAATTGGCCGTATCTTCACAGAAACAGGTATATGGTTTCTGTATTGGCATTTTTCAAATTCCACATCAGTGCGCGGTTTTATATAGTTTAGTAATATAAGTTAATTTTATTCTTATATTCTTTACTTTTTCTAGATTGTAAAAGGCTGATTGACATCTTTGCTTTGCGAAACTCGAAGAGATGGCTTTGAGTTTTGCCTGTTCGATTATATTATATTATATTATATTATATTATATTATATTATATTATATTATATTATATTATATTATATTAATAGTTTATTCTTAAGAAAGTATTCAAAGTTACACATTAATACTTGATTCTGCTTTAAATTTAAGTAATCAATTATAATATTGGATTCCAAAAGGGGTTATTCGTCTAAACCAGTGTTTCCCAACCTTTTTTGTGCTATGCCCCACCTAAAGTATCTAAAGTATGCTAGGCCCCACCAAATTAGGTATAACTTTCACGACCAAAAAAAAAAACACTTTTTAACTTTCACAACCAAAAAAAAACCAATTTTCCATTTTCCAATTGCCCCCTGTGGGGCGTGCGCCCCACGTTGGGAAACAGGGGTCTAAACACTTCCAAAGTCTACGCCACTGTAGTAATATTTTTAACCTAATCTTTAAATAAGAAAGATCAGCTGGCTGGGAACCAAAAGTTATAAATTGCTTGATTTTATTTATTTATTTTTTTAAGTGGAAATCTAATGTGTTAATAGAAACGTCCAAATCCAATTTCCTCAAACTCTTTTGGTTATAGTAAATACAGACAGTCTGAGTGGGATGGGAATATATTTGCATGTTTTAACTTGTTGAGTTGGGTTTTTACATAAGCCTTCCTCTTGTGAAATTCTCTTAATCTTAATCTTTCAATGGACATCTGTTGCTAATCTTTTCGAGACAAACCAGATTAAGACAAAAAAAGGGGGCGTAGTCGACCTCCGAACTTTAGATTTTTTTTTTTTTTTTCACTAGTTAATACTAATAGTAGTAATATGTAAAGTCACTTATCGCCAAATTAAAATTTGGAAGAGTTGGATTTTTGTTTGTTTGCTGTATTTACACAGCGGGAAGTGAATATCTTTAAAAAATAATAGAAGTATAAATCAGCAACATTTAAGAAATGTAAAGATGTATTCACTGGAAATTTTTCGCGTTTATTCAACAATCCAATGAAACGATAAAAGGTCAGAAAGATATGAATGGTTCACACAAGAATTGTAATTAACATATCACATTAGGATATTTTTGATTACTGTTATTCTTTGACTCCAGGAAAATGGGCTCAAAATGGAGAAATGGGCTGAAAGGCTTAAAATTGGGTTCTGGGATTTACATGTCTGCGTTCTTGTCAGGTTATTTGGAAACGTGCAACGAGATGTAACCCGTAGGTCAACAAAAATGATAACGAATGCCGGAACTTAGATATTCTTGAAACCCACATGACAGTCAACTTCTTGGTGAGATTAATTAAAATGTCACTAAACCTTCATTCCCCCGTTTTATTAACTTATTTTTTTAATCTACAAATATTATTTTTATTTCAGTTCATGAAATTACTCCTTTCGGATAAATTAACTTCGTTCAAAACAAACTAAAATTTAAAAATAATTAATAAAATAAAAATTTAACTAAAATTTAAAAATAAATAATTAAGCGAAGGAAACGTTTTAATATGTGTGAATATTTAAATGTAGGCTACAATCATTCCAAACATGGGCATGGGCGTTCCTATATAAGGGCAAAGGACCACTTGTCCCCCCCCCCATTTAAATTTAATTAATTTTTTTAATGAAATTTTTTTTTTCGAAAAGCGCTACAAAAAATGAATTTTACATATTTTTTTTATATAATTTAACAGTTTTTTTTTATATATTGCCAATTTATTTATAAATGTCTGTTTTTAATTTGTTTGTGTATGTGCTATTATGTTTAAATTATTATAAAAACAACTACAGCAATATTAACAAAATGCCAATAAAGACTTCGCAAATTTGGAATTTATAGTTTTTAGATTATTAGTTTTTACGAAGTTAAAAGTAAGCAGTTGTATTTATTAGAATCAGGATTGTAGATAGGGTTTTATTTTGAGGGTGGGGAACCAAGTTAGAGAACTGACGAGCAACAACCAAAAAAAAAGTCGTTTTCAAAATTTCAAGGGCGGGGGATGTGCAAGATCCAAAAAACGGCTAATCTACAAATTTTGAGATTTTGTGGTGGGGTATCAGGGCCCCTTCGGTCTCCCCCCCCCTAACCTCATGATTACAATTAAAATTAAAAAAAAAAAAAATAATACGAAAATTTCTAAATGTAAACTTTGACTTTTAATGAAGTGCGCTGTTTGGATGTTACCAAACGGATATAATTCTTAATGAGTCTCGATTTAAAAGAGTCAATTAATGATGATGAGATTATGACTACTATCAACACAGGCTATCAAGTTCTCTCTTCATGTCATTTCCACTTGTACCAAATGATTGAATTTTATCATAAAATACCCGCTTATTTCACTTAATAAACCTTGAAACTTTGTTTTTTTATTTCAGAACTGAAATTCAGTAAACCTGAAATAAATAAATAAATAAATTAAGTAACAATTAAAGTGATATAGTTTTTTTTTTTAACTTTTCTGCTAAAATTTTAGTAACTTGGACATTAAAAAGGAAAAATTAAAAAAATTAAATAAGGAAAAATAAGTATTAAGTTGGTTCGCAACTATTTTTGAGGAAAAAAAAATATTTATGACTATGTACTGAATCTCTATTATTTGCACTTAAACTCGTTTTGTGATGCAGTACTGTAAACAATTAGTAAACCAATCACAATGCTTCGCAACTGCTTCTGATACGTAATTTATGTTGAATTATTGCTTTAGTTTCCTTATTATTATAAATGTGATTGTAGCGAATGCAAAAGGCGCAATTGTTGCGATTGTTGTGCTTAATGATAATTTAATGAGATTTTAATGATGCTTGTTCACAGACGGACGGACAAACCGGGAATATAAGGCGTCTGATATTTGTATCAGAAGCCTAAAACCAATATCAAAATTCGAAGTCAAGTCTTTACAGAGCAGTGGATTGCCAATTGGAGAAAAGATTGACAGCTCAAAAAGACTTTGAAAAGCATTATTGTAGACAAGTTATAGCATTGTTAAGGTTTTTTTTTTTTATTTAACATATTTTTTTTACATTCGAAAGAATGTTCGTCGAGGATAATTCAAAACGACATATTTAAATTATATTTCTTATTGATCGAAACGAAGCTACAGGATTTCTAATATAAATAAATAAATAAATAAATAAATAAATAAATAAATAAATAAATAAATAAATAAATAGAGAAATTAAGAAGATAAAATTAATTGAAAACCCAAGTAATACTTCAACTTCAAATTAAAGATAATGAGGTTCTTTAACCCCAACCTTTCCTTCCCTACTGTGTCCCTACTAATTTGATACCGGATGTTTCATTCCCGGATCTCTCACCACAATTAAAAACCGGAAATAAAGCTTGTAAGCATCGAAGTAAAAAATACAATTCATTACGTACAAAGAGCTTTTTAATGTGTTCACGAACGTCAAACTTAGACCTTTGCAAATAATAATAATAAAGCAACGGTTACTGTTGTTCATTTCCTTTTTAAATGTCGAGAAAACAATAGAGGGAATTTTTTTATTTTATAAAAAAAATATAAAAATAGTCACTAGATTGTATTTGTAATAACTGAATTTTATTTAGCACATATGAAAACTTCAAACAAACATAGTCAGTTTATAGTTGAGATTCTGACTTGTCACGGAAAATCAGTTGGTTTCATTAGACAGTTGTCAGCTATAGTTATTCAGTTTTTAATAGCCATGAAAGAAGTGATCAAGAGCTTATTATAAAATGAATTTTCGTTCAATTTTTATTTTAATAAATATATTAAAACTCAAGACAAGCAATACTTGTCATAATAAAAGATCTTCAACATCTCACAATTACATTTATTATTGTAATAATATCTTTTATTACAATAAATATTGTAGGAGAAAGGACCTACAAAAAAGGTATGGAACAATTATATATAAAATACTTATCATTTCAATAGCACTTCAAGGCAACTGTTTCTTAATTACTATGCACTTATCAGCTAGACTTACTCATTATTCAATAGATCTCAGGAAGCGCGAAACGACTTATAAATAAAATAAAATATTACACTGGGATAATTTAACTATAAATTAAATCAGTACAATATAATATATTATAATACAATATAATTAAATCAGTATAATATTTTATTTATTATGAAACTACTGTACATAATTGTATACGGTTTATAATCGTTAACATAACTTTTTATTTTATTTTATTTTATGATATTATTTGTTATTTTTTTCCTTTACACAACAATATTTTCACTTTTAAAAGTAAGCCAAATATAAGAATATACATCACAAATATATAAACTAAGGAAGAAAACTTTTAAATTTTTTTATCTCAGAATAGAATGATATAAGGAGTTTCAATAAAAAAGTACGGCAATTAATATTTGCAGTTTTATACTAATTTATTATATTATATCAAAGTTATTGCCAAACAACTCAGAATATTAATGGAAAAAAGAATAATCGATTATTTTTTTTTTTAAATATATAAAAACCTGAATCTATTCAGATTTCAGATATAATAATTATTAGTCATTTGAATGATAACTTGCAGGGAAGTCTTCTTCCTAATAAAAAATACTCTTAATCCTATTACAGCGTTGGAAGATTAAGAGATTTTGAGATTCTACTAGATCTTCATTAATGCTCTTTTCTTAGAATTCTGTTTAAGGATTGCAAGCCCTTGAAAGACAAGAAATAGATTGGCAAAGAATTACTCTTCCTTTTTTCTTGAAAGTGTTCCTGGAAGATAAGAAAATAAGCCATTTTTTTTTTGCCAAACGTTCGAATTTCGGCTTAGTAAAGCAGATTGTTTTTCTGCGAAAATGTTTTTAATATTTTTTTTTTAATATTAAATAATTATTAAATTTTATTTAATATTACATTATTTAATTATTACCAAAAAACGATAATTAGTTTTTTATTTAATATTAAATTATTTAATTATTATCAAAAAATAATAATTAGTTTTTTATTTAATATTAAATTATTAATGATAATAGTTCATTGTTGCGTATTAATGTAGTAACGAGTTTCCATTACTTAGAACTAATTTTTAAATTGACTGAAAGAACTAGTTTTATTATTATTATGTAAACGTTTCAAACCTTGGGTTTCCCCAGCAAAGACAATATGGCGGGTGAAGGACCAAAGCACATGTTGCCAAGGTAAAAAATGTGCAAGAATATGGTTAGAGATGTGCGGTTGTGTCCATGAATTTCCTAACTATGCGTGTTGTGTTGAGAATCACAGCCTTCTGGAG
>JAFIDM010000179.1:25812972-25826738 GCA_023159025.1 Thereuonema tuberculata | reverse complement strand
ACAGAACGATTGTCCATAAATTTCCTAACTATGTGTGTTGTGTTGAGTACCACAACCTTCTGGAGTTGTGCAGAAGTGTTTTTGTGACGTCCTAGTGTGCTGAGACTGTGGTGCAATGTGTGAGGCACCAGACCAGTGGCGGACAGGACTGTGGTTACAACACGTACTCGGTCCTGCCTCCACTGCTTCTGGAGCTCGTGTGCTAGATCGGTGTATTTACTGATCTTGTCTCCGTGAGTTTTCTGCATGTTCTTGCTGACAGGCACTGCAATATCAATGAGATAGGTCTGTTTGTTGACCTTATCAACAAGTGTAATGTCAGGTCTGTTGTGATGTATGGTTTTGTCTGTGTGAATGGGACGGTCCCAGTATAGCTTATGTGAGGGTGACTCTAGTACGCTTTGTGGTGTGTACTTGTAGTATGGGACCGTGTTCTTAATAAGTGAGTGTTTGTGTGCTAGCTGTTGATGAACGCTACCTGATTGTGTCGGTGGAGGTAATCTGTTTGGGAGAGAAGGGGGCAGCCTGATATTATGTGCTCGATCGTCTCATGCGTAGTGTGTTATTTCCTGCATCTGTCGTCGTGTGTTTGTGTCGAGTAGAATGTGTTTCTTGTAGTTGCGTGTGGGAATGACTTGGTCCTGTATCGCGATCATGAACCTTTCGGTCTTCCCAAACAGCTCGCCACTTGTCAGCCATCTGTTTGACGCTTCCATGTCGACATGAGGCTGGCTGAGTTCGTGGTGATATCTGCCATGGAGTTCCTTACGAGCCCATGATTCACGCAGCTGCTGAGTGTTATTATTATTATCTCGAAAAAGTTTCAAACCATGGGTTTCCCCAGCTAAGACAATATGGCGGGTCAAGGACCAAAGCACGTATTGCCAAGTATATAAAAAAAAAAAAAAAAAAAAGATTGGAAGAATAGTTAGGGATGTGTGCTTGTGTCCATGGTGAATGCATGGTGTAGTGCCTGTCTGTATCCTGTGAGTTAAGTCCCTAACTGTGTGACAGTGTAGAAGTCGCGCATAAGATCCTGGTTCATCTGTGATGACCATCGGATGCGCTGGCGTGGTTTCCCAGTCTTGGTGGTCACCTGCTCTGACACAGACGAAACACTTCCGACTGTTCGGGCTGGATGGTGTTGCCCGGGCATTGTGGTAGCTATACTACAGGATGGGGTGCCACTTTCTCCACCACCACCTGCGGGAGACTGTAGTATATTTTTCGAACGGAGACCTCTGCCTAACCCCCGAACGCCGGTGACTTTATCCTGCGCCATACCCGATGCAGCATGATCTATATTAAAACGAGTTCTCTATTATTATTATTATTATTATTATTATTATTATTATCTCGAAAAAGTTTCAAACCTTGGGTTTCCCCAGCTAAGACAATATGGCGGGTCAAGGACCAAAGCACATACTGCCAAGTGTAAAAAAAAAAAGTTATTATTATTATTATTATTGTTTTTTATTCTTATACATGTGTTTATCTCAGACAAAGTCCGGAAGCCTTGTAGGCGGAGAAATTCATCTCAAGCCATCTGTTGTAGAAACCTACGGGTGATATGACATGTTTGTAATAATACATTTTTCTGAATATTTTTGATAAGATTTTGTTGCAGCCCAATTTTTTCTAAATTATCAATAAAATGCTTTGAAACAATTCCGGTCGCCGATATCACCAATGGTACTGTTTGAATTCGTTGCTGCTTCCATAGTCGCTGTATTTCAATCGCCAGATTTTCATATTTTGTACATTTTTCAATTTCAGTTCTGGAAATGTTTTGGGACAGTGTTATTATTATTATTATTATTATTTAAATAATTCTTCGGTTCGTTATGCCTAATAACGCTTTTGTTCGGATAGGAAACATAAGCCAATAAATATATTAAAACAAAATTCAGATTTCTAGTATTTATAAAAAATTAAGTCTTAAAAAAAAATAAGTTCAATTTTAAAATATATTTCAAATTTCAAAGTTGCAACTTATTTCCGGATTGGGAGGATTACAAAGAAAACGAAGGATTTCCAACCAAAAAAGAAAAGTTTGAAACGCTAGATCTCTTTCATTTTTCGGATGCAGTGAGAAGTTGCAAGTAAAGGACTAAGCAGTGAATATAATCAATAAATAATAATTAATAAATTACTGATTACATGATTATTAATTTGCTTATTTTTGAAAACATTAAATAACAAATAATTATTGCTATAATTCTGAATTATTAATTAATTTTTACTTCCCATTATTGATTAATTGTAATTATTTATTGAAGTAGATGTTTCGAGGGATTCGAAGAAGGTTTTTATTTACGTCATTTTTTTAGCAATAATTTCGTCACTTGATTTATCAGATGATCTACACAATTTGATAGCCAATGTCAACATGATGGCAGCGAATTCAAAAAAGAAATAGCAGCGCTCTTAAAAAGTTATTAAGTGATACTCAATGTTACAAATTGCTGAAAATAAAGTTCTCATAATCAAGGATATATTTACTTTGATTATGAAAAGCCTCTTTCTCTTTATAATCAGGAAACTGTTTTTAAAGTATTTAACTTTTTTTTAAAAATTATATATTGGTTGTTTATCTTTGATAAATCATATTTGGAGCTACCAATCTCATTCCGAATCTCTTTTTCTTAAATTTTCAAAACAACAACAGCCTATCCATCTTTAAATGTATTATTTATTATTTGTGAAAAACACGACTTCATAATTTTTTTTTTTTAACTTTGTATGAAATTCCTTTATTCCCTTACTTGTGAAACGACAATGGTGGAATTGAAAAAAAAAAAAGAGTTTATAATAAGTTATTTATAATAAATATCTTATTTGCTCTGCAATACGATGAGTTTAGTTAAATACTTTCAATTGGGAAACAGTTGTACTCAGCACACCGGTAGGAGCGCTGCAACAAATTTGAATCCAATAGCTGTCGCGTCTTTATATTACTACAATCTCTCAATATTAATGGCGTAATCTTTCACGTCCCCCACCAATAGTCACGCTGAATGGTTAGAGAAAATCACACACACAGAACAATCAAAACACGAATTTTTTATTTGAGTAATGTCCTATTTTATATAACATTTACAAGAAATGAAGATGATTAGATATTTCCGAAAAAAATACAAATTTGCACACATATTACGCAGGTTTACTGCACTTTTCCATTATTATCGAAAGTAAGCTAGGTTAAAACGTATTGCCAGTGAAAAATAAAGAAATTAAAATTTTAATTTAATTTTAAACTAGCAACCCCATAAAAGCGTTGGTGATCACGTGACCTTGAATTCTGAGGTCATTTTCTCAGTCACGTGACCTTTGGTTGGTTAGTAGATTTTAATAGCACAAAGCACATGACCTTTAAAAAGCTCATCTCAATGAGAAGAAAACAACTTGACTTTACAGTTTGGCCATCTAAAATGAACGGTTTAGAAGTTGACTTTAAGTCACGTGACTTCCGGTTGAAAAATAAAAAGTAGCCATCCTCAATAGTATACCTAACATTTGACACCTTATTTGTATTTCTGTCTTATGGTTTCGGAGGAGTAGAGGGCAGGAAATAAACAACCATGATATCTTTAATATGTATATGGTTAGATTTCATACCAGGGATTACAAACTTTATTAAATTTATTAGGCCTTGTATGAATAACATTTATAAATATTTAAAACAAAAATTGGAGGGGAAAAAATGAGCAACTATATAGGCTTTCATGTCCCTACGATTAGTTTTAACAATATTAATAAATTAATAATTAAAGAGTAGATGAAGCTAAAAATATAATAATTAAGATAACTGAGAATGAGAATCAAATTCAAAATTTAAAAACTGAAAGTCTCATTCGGAGGTTTTCATAAAGCATTTCTGATACAACAGAAAGAACAAACTCAGCACCGTCTGTGCCAAGGATTTTAGTGTAGTCATTTTAGGAAAATTAGTTTAAAAAATTGTTACAAGCATGGGACTTGGTATGTGGAAAGTACTTGATCATCCCAATAACATACTAAAAGTCCCCAAAAATCAAACTTGTGCTACGGCCGCCATCTTGGAAAATGGCGGCTGAAATGAATTTTTTGGCAGCAACCCCTTTTAACCCCTACAGGCAGGCCTCTAATTGAGATAGAAAGATAATTTTGGTGTCTACGGCTTCGTAAGGGATTACTCTATCCCCTGATGTGCATTTTATGAATGTCAGGGGTCGTACGGGAGAGAGGGAGGGTAAAGTTCGAGCAATTTGATCAATTTTGTCGAACTTTTTTGTTTTTCTTCTTCATCTTCTTCTACAAATTGGGTACTATCCTCAGAAGTGTAACCTCCTTGGAATCCCTGTTTCATTAGCTTTCCAACGATGTATAGTTCATGGCGCTGGGATAATTAGGAGCCGTGCTACGGCCACCAGTGTGAAGTTCTACGACTTCATTGATTTCACTGGCAGGCGTGTATGAAGGGTTAATCCAAAAACTTCAACATGATATAAAATCTTACCTGTTTGTTTTAAAATTGTATTGACAGAGCATTTTAATGAAGATGAAAGTACAAATTAGTGCCAACAATATAAATTGCGTTGAGAAGCTTTTTTATGTCCTAAATGATTAAACCATGTTTCTCTGAAAAAACAGTACATAAAACGTGGGCTGAAATGCCATACCAGTATATCATAAGATACGCTCACTTAAATCTTAATTTCTTTCAAAGAAGTAAAAACATTTTACATATATTAAATATTGCTGAAGGCTACAAATTAAGGTATGCTTTCTTAAAACTGTTAGTATACTCAATTAAATATATTTTATCTTTAACTTTTATCAAATTAACACTAATTGATTTTGATTTAGGAAAATAAAAAATAAAAATAGAAGACATATGTTGCCTTAATGAAAATATAGTACATAGTTAGTTTTCTTCATCATCATCAGAAAGAATTGTAGTGTTCACTTCAGAATTCATACATGATAATCCTTGACAGTTTCTGCACATGGCAGAGCACGTCAAGCCAGATCTTCTACAGTCACATCTATTAGTACAGTCTGATTTGCAAGCACATGAGATGAGTGTTAACAAGTCTGGTGGAGCAGGGTTTTTGGTCATGGGCACAGGTTTCAAGAGGTTTCCTTCTTGTATCCATCCCCATTCAGTGGGATTCATCTCATTACCCATCCACTGTTGAACTTGAAGGTAAACGCGATATGAATGCTGAGCTGCTGCATCACTAGTTGGAGGCAAAGATGGAAGGTCAAAGGTTTTGCCCACTGACTGCTTAGAAATCAAGTGATGGTATTTGTAATATCTGAAATCATCTAAGGTAGTACTGTTTGATGGTCCATATAGTTGAAGAAAAAATACTTCGCCTGCAGCAGCTATGTCTTCTTTGCTTGAAGAAGGATCGTTAAATACTTTCATTTTCTCTCTGAGAGCACTGTCTTTCTCTAATACCCTAAATGCATTTAGCTTTCCTTTCCTGAACATGGCAGAGGTTGTGTCACAGCCTGTTACTGCATGTGCAAACATAAGAAGCTCCCTAGTTTCTCCAAGCAAAGGTATTTGTCGAGCTATACTGTACAAAGTTTCTTGTGATTTAGAACCAGAAGCAGGACTGAGGAAGAAAACCTTGTCTGTTTCAGAAGCAAATGTAGTTAAAAGAACAAGCAAATCTGTGTCTTGGCCAACAACTACAACTGCAGCACCAGTAAGTGCCATTTCTAATGCTGTTGAAACGATTACAGAATCTGCATCTGCTTCTGCCAACTTCACTTGTATATTCGATGACATGAAATGTCTCGCAATAACTTCTATAAATGACTTTTTGTTCCTACTGTTAGCTAAAAACTCTGCCTGTGTGGTTGTTACCACCGCATTTTCTTTGGGTTGAATTGTAGCAGACGTTCTTTTGGCAGCTCTTCTTTGATGTTCACAGCACTTGGTTGTAGGATAATCAGGATACCCGTCAAAAATCACCCAACAGTTACTTCCATAGCGAGATGTGATGTAAGAAATATAGCAATTAACCACATCTCCGTATGTGGCAGGTCGGGGCCAAAGTACACTGTGGAGAAGATGTCCCCCGTCCAAAATAAATACACAATTATCAGGAATGTTTGTAGTTTCCGCAGCTTGAAAGACTTTAAGTAGAGAAGACTTCACACCTTTTCTTAGTGACACTTCATCAAATAGAGAAGGAGGCCTTGGTGCTAACTCATACGTGAAACACTTTTTCAATTTCTTTGGTTCTTTCTCAACACATATAATTCTGTTGAAAAGCTGCTGGGTATTGACAGTAACAGTATCAGCTCCCAACCTGATTGCAGAGTTGACTTCTGCAAGCGGTTTTGCCTTATATTTCCTTTTAATTGTGATCGTACCAAAGATTTTTTCTTTCATATCTTCCATAGACACCTCTCCCAACTCTCGTGCTTGATCACAAGTTATTGATGAATCACCTACTAGTCCCGTGGATAGAGATACTAATTCCCCAGAGGCATGCTGAAATGGATTGTGCTCCAATAACCAGTTACAAAATATTTGTAAATCTTGTGAATCTCGAATTTCTCTGCTTGGGTTCTCTTCTGCATGATGTTCAGATGTCTTTGAGAATACACCAGTAAAATGTTCAACAGTTTTGGTAACTTCAGTGCATAGTGGAAGAGATGTGGTCCATCGTAAAATAGTTTTCTCTGTCATACCCCGGCCATGTGTTAGGCCACCAATAGATTTCATAGGTCTCATTAGTGATTGTTCTATTACCATATCAGACCAAGTACCAGACCAAAATCTGGAAGACCGACGAATGCAGAAAAATCCAGCCTTAGAAAAACGCTCAAAATCTCCATCTTCCATCTTGGATGGTAGATCAAGCATCTTCTGGATATAGAGTTGAGCACTTTTTGCATACAAATTATGACCTGCGGCATGAAAATAAGGTAACATACAGATTACTGTATTCAGATGAAGTGCAAAATCTCCTGTCCTTTCAGCTCTGATAAACTCCATAATGAGAATAACCATTTTAATATATTGGACCCACAGTTTAGCTGTCCTACTACTTTGTTCTGCTTCTCTGCAGGCAGCTAAAATATCCAACACTATGCGTTCTCCTGCGTTTGAAGTCATGATATCCTCTGGTGCTACTTCATTTCTTAATACCCGTTCACTGTCCGAAACAAAAGTTTTCAAGATGTCACTTACCAGAGCTGGAAATTTTACAGTTAGACACTTGAACAGAGCAACTACTGTGAGGAAATGGGCTCTCAAAGATCGATAAAATGCATGGCCTGATATCAAATGAGGAACAGTATGTTTGGCATAGACACTTCCCCACAGCTCTTCTATGCCGCTTCCTTTCATGATGTTTCCAATACATCCCAGATAACTCATTAACAGATGAAAGCCTCCGAGTCTAACAATAACTGAAGAGATTATGCTGTCCTTTTCTGCTGCTTCCACTATTTCGCATGCTTTTATGAAAAGTGGTTGGTCAAAGGTTACAATACAAGACCTATTCTTCAGATTGCATTCTGATGCAGCAAATGTCAAAGCAGAATTAATTGTGGTCAGATTGCTGGCCTCTAAATGGATGACAGGCAATGGTAGAATTTTTGAAACTTCATAATTTCCAGCTTCTTGCATAGCTTCTTGCATGAATCCATTCCAGAAGGGAAGAGAATTTTCTGAAAATAAGAATCCTGCAATCCAAAGAAAATTGACCTGAAATCCATTTTGAATCACGCCTAACTCAACACTTTTAACATCAACTGATTTCATCTTTAGGTTCTTTAAACCTGGTGTGGATGGTTTCCTGTATTGCACTAGAGGTATTGAGTTAATAGCAGGATTTAATTTCCTCTTAGTGTCTCGAACCAAAGGAGTGGAAGTCAAAACTGTATTGCCTGGCGTTATGCATTTTATACCGCCAAGTACGTGAATTGTACCATGTCCATCTATAGTTTTTGTGTTTACATCGGCATTGTCGAACACATATTGCACAAAGGCATCATTACGTACCTCTGGTTGCACATTTTCATTGGCTGCATTTAGGTATGCTACAGTCTCATTATATGAAGCACACAGTGACATTGAATGAAGCAGATCAATTACATGTCTCGAGCCATACTTTGAATGTAAGTGTACTGATAGGGACAGGTGAAGTGGTGAAAGAAATGATCTTGGGCGACAAGCTGCTATTATAGATTGGCTAATGGTAGTAATTGCTCTTGATTTTTCATTTTCTTTCCCCTTACTTCCCTGAATCAAAATGTTAAGGAATCGTTCTAATGATTGTGGGATAAGGTTTGAACCTCCATTATTCATTTCATCTACCGTTGGATACGCTGACATGTCATAAAATTTTCCTCTAATATCCTGCCTTACTATTTCTGCAGCCATTTCTACTATCCGAAGACGTTCACTTTCTATTGTTTTCTTTCTTTGTGAATACCACTGATCAAAGAGAATGTTATGAGCAGTTCCCAAGAAACTGATAATAAGTGGCCTGCTTCCAAACGCTTCAGTTACTATTATTCTGTCTTTAAAGTGACTTTTTAAGCGAGTTTTAAGAAGGTAGTCCGAAATATCACACTGCTCTCCACCTGGAATATGGTTGATAATGTCTTTCATTTCAGGTAAAGTGAATTGACATTCATCTTGGCTCTCAATATAATCATACAAAAATTGCAATACAGCATCATATTTATCATTAGTTGGTCTTCCTGACCTGGTATGTTCCTTTATACGCCTGAAACTAACATAACAATCAACATGATATCGCGCCTCCTCTGCTATCAAATCCACATTCATTACCCGATACTTCACATCTTCACCCAATTGATCTTCACGTTCATTACATTTAGTCAAAATAGATTTCTGAATTTCCTTCGTTTCAATCAATGAAATTCGCCTTCTCCTACCTTTTGACAACTTACGATTCGGAGTTACTACATTTTTCTCACAAAATAGGCAACAAGTCTTGTAACAAAATGATGATCGTGATCTTCGTGAAGGTCCTGCACTTCTTTCTTCATGTTCTTGCTCTTCACGTTTTCGTTTTGATGCTTTAATACTGCTTGGTTTTGTGTATATTTTTCTGCAAGTAACGTGAACTTTAATTTCCTCACGATTTACAAACTTCTGCCACAACTCATCTTCTCTTTCTTTACTTGCTGCAATAAGTCCACCCAATCCTTTTCTTATAATCACAGTTTTTTCTTTACTGAGGTTCTCATTGCACAAAACACAATTCACTGTTTCCATATTTATGGTTCACTTTCAAACACATGTATTCTTTTGATGATGTCTGATCTGTCTCTTCCCCAATGTCCAAAGTCCAACATCACCCTGACAACAATTTAGCCTCGCACCCATGTCCCCTTCTAATCCCACCTATTAAGCCACAACACACATTTTATGCAGCAGATCTTCACCTGGTAATTCAAGTTCAACATACAAATTTAAAACATTTCGTTACGGTGCATACTTTCTGAGAGAATAGAAATATCTTAACCCTTCATATACGTCTGTCAGTGAAATCAAGGAAGTCGTAGAACTTCACACTGGTGGCCGTAGCACGGCTCCTAATTATCCCAGCGCCATGAACTATACATCGTTGGAAAGCTAATGGAACAGGGATTCCAAGGAGGTTACACTTCTGACGATAGTACTTAATTTGTAGAAGAAGATGAAGAAGAAAAACAAAAAAGTTCGACAAAATTGATTAAATTGCTCGAACTTTACCCTCCCTCTCTCCCGTACGACCCCTGACATTCATAAAATGCACATAAGGGGATAGAGTAATCCCTTACGAAGACGTAGACACTAAAATTATCTTTCTATCTCAATTAGGGGCTTGCCTATAGGAGTTAAAAGGGGTTGCTGCCAAGCGCATGAGAAAGTTCATTTTAGCCGCCATTTTCCAAGATGGAGGCCGTAGCACAAGTTTGATTTTTGGGGACTTTTAGTATGTTATTGGGATGATCAAGTACTTTCCACATACCAAGTCCCATGCTTGTAACAATTTTTTAAACTAATCACCAAAATTTGACTTAAAATGACTACACTATTTAGGCCAAGTGGTTGGTTCCGGCCTCAGTTCGCATTTCCTTTAGTTTGTGTCGGATTTTTCTCTTGTCTAGTGATTTTGGAAAGTTTTCAGTATCGTCCTTAAAGGTTCACAGTATTCAGAGAAAGATTAATTTTTAGGATCCTGTTTTTTTTACTTATTGCGATCCTAACTAGTTTTGTTTCTGACCGTTTTTAGTATGAGCATTAGCTTCTGTTCAATTCGACTCGCCTGTGTCGGTTCGTAAATACATCGACTCCTGTTGAGAGTCTGATTTTCATAATTTAAAACCCAAATGGGAAGAAAAAAAGAAAAGAAAGTGTTTATGTTCAAGTATGTATGTATAAATGATGAAATTTAAAGAGCTTACTCTCGCCATAGATTTTAGTATTAAAATCATTTTAATTTTAAATTTTTATTTAAAGAAGCAAAGTCATTTATAAAAGTTTAATGCAATGCACGCCCCCCCCCCCCCCTCCTTGATAAAATCTGAGCTACGTGCCTGGAAAAACCTGAAATATACATAAAAAAAATACTAAAATTTATTGAGCTGTACTAAATTTCATGGCGGAAATTCAGGCCCCGTTTTTTTAAAAGCAGCGTTTCTTTTAAGCAAATGTTGACAGCTAATTGATTGATTTTCATGAAATTTGATATTTTGTTTTGTTCACCCGCAGCAATGGTACACCCGCACAAGACGTCGTATAAACGGAGCGCCATAGAGACCTAATCTTGAAGAAACGATGGACAATTTTCTGTTTAATGAAGAAAACAATTCATATAAAATAATATATTAATTTGTTTTGGTCCCTAACATCAATAAAAGGAAAAGAAACTCAGTTAAAACGAATTAGCACCTTGCGCCAAATCAAAGTTTGCTTCGGCGCTGTATATAGCATCTAAAGTTTTAAATCGCCCTAGTGTTTGGTTGACAATGAGTGCGTTTAAGGAGATTCTTTGCAGGCGCGGACCACGATTAACTCAGGAGTTACCTGATAATTCTATTAGGTAATGTGTACGGTGATAAATATATGATACGTATTAATTAATATGTTACATATGCAAGGCTTCCGGAGCGAAGCGACAGTAACCGGCTAGTTGTATCACCAAACACTTAAAAAAAATGCAATCGAACCAATGCCACATTTTCTCAATACTATCAAAATTTCAAATAATTCCAGTTCAAAACCTGCTTCATTATTCAATCAAAAAGTTTTCGCCTTAACAATTTATCCCTTAACATTACCATAACATACCAAAATCAAATGGCATCCCCCAAAGCTTATCTACACTCTTTGATATTAAATTTAATTTTAAAATAATGCCTACAGCAACAAAAGGAAACAAAAGGAAGCAACAAAAATAATATTGATTGATATATATACCGTATGTTGGACCCTTAAATGAAATGACTGTTAAAATAAGATCAAAGTCTAGTCATATCTATACATTCGAAAGAAACTCAAACTGACGTCTGATATTAACTCATAAAAAGGTCCAAATATTATTCTTAAACATACATCATAATATTTTGGACATTACGTAAAGTAGCCCATAATGGAAGCATAGAAATACATACTACTGAAAAAAATAAATAATTTAAACATATTTTCGTAATTTATTAAATATTTTCTAAATTTAATAAAGGCAAAAAGCTAAGATTTTGAATTTAATTTTTTTATTAATATTTTCAGTAAATATGATTAGAAGATATAACCGTTTCTAAGCGTTATTATTATTAATCTTTTCGTTCTTTTTATATTTAAGTTAAGTGTCCCACTACAGACCTATGCAGATCCTTGGGGTCGCGGGAGGTAAGGCTCCCGGCGTTTTATGACCAACGGGACTAAGTTGAGGTCGGGTGGTCAGCCCGACGCTTTTAACTCTCGGGAAAGAAACCCGGTACCCATTCAACTGAGGGCTGGATAGAGGACCCGTTTAGAGGAAAAAGGAGCTTAGAATGGAGGACCCGTTTGAAGAGAATGGAGCCCTCCGCCGAGGCGGGGATCGAACCCTCCACTTCCAACCTGCAGTCAAGCGCCCTTACCCACTCTTTTCATATTTACACATGCTAACGGGTCCACTCTTTCATATTTACTTTTTAAAAAATTCTTAAAAATTCGTTCAAGGAATTTTTGAATTTTTTGAAGAAAGATTAAATTTCATCTGCTGCTGTAACTTCTAATTACCAACGTTAATACAAATTTTCTGTCGCATAATTAAAACAATTTTTAAAAACAGACAAAAACTTTTCATATTTATTTATTTTAAAATTGAACAACGAGGCTGGATGTATCAACTCCATTCGGATTTATGAGTTTCATTCAAATGACTGGCTGACGATCGCCATTTAGCGTGCAACAGCTGTAAAAGTATGTAATTTTGGAACAGTAGCTCTCCTATCGCGAATTTAAAATTAATAAAAAAAAAATACATTTAAATTTTACTATCTGATATTGTAAAATCATCTTCGCATTGATACCAATGGAGTTCTATGTCCACGCTACACTGATAATAAAAATGATGGTTCTTCTTTTTTTAATATTATCTTTTGAAGAGTATAATTAATAGTTTATTGACTCGCTTTGTTCTCAATGCTGTCGATCAAGGTGAATGTTTCCCACAACAAATAACAGAAAAATTGCACAACATCAATCGTAAGAGAACTGAGTCAATGTTGATTACAATCGGCCTGAGTTCATTATCCATATTTCTCAATAACCAAGTACCATCTGGGTGTAAAAACAACCACCTGTGCACTGTACCATATTATCTTTTTACTTTCGCATTCAAAACCTAGACATGGTTTTTTTTCATAGGGCAACGTCGCAGGAAGTGGCGACAGGAAACGCTAGTGCCCAGGTATCAATCGCTAACAAATTGCTTTTTCTTATTTCTAGTTACTTAAGCAGGGAAATACAAAAAAAGCAATTAATTTCAAGTGACAAAACAAAAGCATCAGACGTCCTCTATTTGAGTCTTGATGATATTTCTAATGATATTTATTTATTTATTTATTTATTTATTTATTTATTTATTTATTTGCTCAACAACATAAGATTTCAAATGAATATTTTAACATAAAAAAAAAAAAAAAAAAATCAGAAATCCTTAAATATACATTGAGTTTCACCTGAAAAAAAAAAATCAAACAATAATTTTTTTAGGAAATTGCAGCGTTAAGTAGGAAAATATATTTCTTTTGGTGTCTGTGTAGTTTCAAAATCTCTTCTTATCAGACTGATATTTTCTGATAGTGTAAGTAACATAGAAAAAAGATAACATATAGGATTTTTTGGTGTGTTTTTTTTTGTAAATAATAATAAAAGAAGAAAACAAGTCTTTCATATGATTTCGTATTTGAATTACGTTTCATAAAAATAATTATTATTTAACAAAAAATATATGTAAACAAAAATATTACTTGGAGAGGAATCGCCAACCGGACAATAAATATGCCTTCGCCCATAGAGCCAACATCAACGAGAATTCTGTACAATTGTTTCATCCTTATTGGGGAATCATCAGCAGAATCTACTCGTTGATGTTTGGCTCGCCGCGCGAAAGCTCTAACCCAAAAGCATTCTCGGTCCTGGGAATGGGCCGCCGGGATAAACAACAATAAAATAAAAAATGATCCTGAAAGATCCAATATATTAACCCCTTGTCCTCTCACTGAAAGGCACTAAGGAAATTAATCACAAA
>JAFIDM010000179.1:25725110-25812872 GCA_023159025.1 Thereuonema tuberculata | reverse complement strand
TTTTTTGTAAATAATAAAAAAAAAGAAAACAAATCTTTCATATGATTTCGTATTTAAATTACGTTTCATAAAAATAATTATTATTTAACAAAAAATATGTAAACAAAAATATTACTTAAAAATATATTTAAATTAATATTTAACGGCGTAAAAAGTTCATAATAAGGCCAACACACAAATTGGCCTTAATGACTTATTATGAACAAAAATTTATATTTAAATAAATTTCTAAGAATTATTATTTTTTTGAAATAAAAGAAATGAGAGAACCGACACACATAATTTTTTTTAAGTAAAATGTATTAAAAATACATTTTACTTTTTTTT
Organism: Thereuonema tuberculata; assembly: GCA_023159025.1. Classification (NCBI taxonomy): domain Eukaryota; kingdom Metazoa; phylum Arthropoda; class Chilopoda; order Scutigeromorpha; family Scutigeridae; genus Thereuonema; species Thereuonema tuberculata. The sequence goes on along the minus strand of JAFIDM010000179.1, from coordinate 25,812,545 downwards.
TAAAAAAAATTCTTTTTTTTAATGTCACAATTTTTACACACGTTAAAATTTAATTGAATTTATTTGAAATTACAAAGTTTATAGTTTATTTCCTGGTAAAACAAATGGCGATATTGTCTTTTAATAATAAGTGTAATTATGCAAGTTAACTCTAAGAAGATAAAAAAATAAGTAAAAATAAAAGCTGCTGCAATGAATGGTTGTATTATATGGAATAAACAGCTGTGAATCTTATTCAAAAACTAAGGAGGGGGTTAGAAGGGATGAATGCTTATCAACCACTGATTGTAATTCTTAAAAAATTTACAAGTTCATTCAGCAACTATTGAAACACACATAATAAGGTATTTGAAAAAACGACGGAAACAATATGAATTAACGTTTGAGCAATTAAATCAGGATCAACCAAATATTGTTAAACACTTCATTGATACGGGACATCGACCTGATTTCCACCAAATTAATAATGTTTGTTATGGGAAAAGTTATTTTGTCTTAACTTTTAGGGAATCTTTTTATATTTGTAGTAACCACTCTATCAACATAGGATTGTCCAATCACATGAGCAAGTATTATGTTAACACAACTTTTGAATTGTAACTGACAGATTGACAAAGATTCTATCGCATGTCGAATCGAAACGTCTCTTTTTTATGTATATTTTTTGTATAAAGATCTATTCATGTAAAATAGTGACTTGAAACCTTTGTGTTTTTAAATATTTATTTACGTATAATAAGGTGTTTGTGATATACCGTATATGCTCCAATAAAGGCCCCCCCGGCGTTTATTTGCAAAACTAGCCTCGGCTCCCGGCGCTTAATAGAGACCGGCTGCTATTAGAGGCCGGCTATTATTAACAAAAACCTTCAGAACGCAATATTTTTACACATACATACTGGCTAATATTACAAACAGCTACTATATTTGAATTTCCCATGCTACATAAGACTGTTACAGATAAATGGCAATGTCTTTCTGTACCTTTCGCTGCTATTCGTCGTCCGAATCCGCAATGACGGGCGGCCGCCTCACCGGAAGTTTCTTTCGCGTATTCCACCGCGCGAATCTTAAAGGCAATGTCAAATGAACGTTTCGGCGGCATTTTGTAAGGCAATGTACCGTAAGGTATTACGCACGACTATAAAGATACGGACGCTTACACTAGTATCGGTAGGCAACTATCAAAGACCCGGCTACTGTTCGAGACCGGCTACTATTTGGCCGTGTCCCCTCTGCAGCCCGGCGCTTATTAGAAACCTGCGACAATAAGAGCCTCGGCGTTTATTGGAGCATATACGGTACATTCACTTAACTTGTAACACCACTAAGAAAATGAAACTCAATGTCAGCTAGCTTTTTATACTTTTCATACTTCGTTGCGTACAGGGAAATCGGTTACAAACGATGATATTTTACTGGTTAGCGTCGTCAACAGCTTTTATAATATTCAGACTTTTCAGCATCCACAGTACGAACAGGGAGGTGGGACTCGAAGCGGTCAGGGTTAGAAGAATTTTTCTCTTCTTTAATATAAAATTATATCGCTTCTCCAACTGCAAAAAGAGCAAATCAATTTGCCTCTGTATCAAGGAAAAAAAAAGGAATGAGAGAGCACAGCACAGAAAGCAGGGATTGGGACCCGATCCCTTAGTTTATAATAAGTCTAATTTATCTCTAACATGTCCAACCAATCACACTTAAGAGTCTGAATGATGAATAATAACGATCTGATGCGAGAACAGAGGGTTTCGCGAATCTATACAAAGGGCCTGTTACAGAAGATTCACTCAAACAAATTATTCTAAATTAAGAATAAACAAATAGCAGTTCAATAAACACAATAATAATAATAAAGAACGACATGAAAAAATTATATAATCTATATTTTTTTCAGTATTTCGTTTTTGAATAAATAATAAAAAATATATTATAAAAAAAAGATTGAAATAACGAGGGATGTATTTAGAAAATCAAGCTAAGAACAGAGTGAAAAAACTATTTTTTTCTTTTATTTCGAGACATTTAGTGTAAATTTCTTAATAATGACTTTGGATAAATTCAATCCCAACAATAACGAAAAGATGGTGAAAAAGAAAGAAATATTAAATAAGATGATCCTTTAAAGCGAATGAAAGATAAGAAGGAAAAATAACCTTGGCCCCTTCGCTATTTCATTCTCATTCAGTGCAGGTAATCCACGTCCGACACAAGGTTCAGTTGGAGCCGACCTATTCCATATTCATGCAATCAAATATTGTTCAAACAAAACAAAAAAAGTGTTTTCGAACTATCCAACTTTAAAATTATTCACTTTTTTTTTTTTGTTTGTCTTTTTCTTTTTCTACATAATTACTGCTTTCTAGATTAAAAACTCAGCCATCACCAATTTTTTTAGTATTTAATTTGTTTTATTAAATACTATTCAAAAAACGCAATTTTTTTTCGGGAAGTGTTACGTCTTCTCTTTTTCAAGCAAACATACAAATGCTTATTTTTGGAAAAGAATCTAATAACAAAGTGGGTTTGAACAATAAAAATAACTTGAATACATGCTTTTGCTATAATTCAATTGTTTTTTTTGCAAAACTTAACAACGTATTTTTTACATTATTACGCTAAATAATTTGGACCTTTCTTGTTTCATAATAATAATATCAATAATTTAGTACCTAGCCGTGCCGGCGTAGCCGAGAGGTCTAGACGCCGGTCTGCCATTGCGGCCAGTGTGCGGGTACCCGGGTTCGAATCCCGGTCGTGGCATGGATGTTTCTTTCTTCATCTGTCCGTTCCTGCGGGTGCCACTTGATACTGCCTCCTACAGCAACGCTTCGTCGATTAAAGGCATCATATCTCGCCCCTTGTTGTTGCCCTAAAAAAAGATGATAAATCTACGAGCCCGGGCATTTGTAAAAAAAAAAAAAAAAAATAGTACATCAATAGTTATCGTTTCAATTACATCGGTTTTTTGCAATTTCTTTCACTAACATTAGTGTGGAGGGGTTTGCATTGGCAACTTCATATCTATTTAAATTTTTTTCTTTAGTGCTTTTGATTAAGCAACGTTCTAAAATTATCCTAATTCTTAAATCATTTTCTTTGTATAAAATTTTGATGTTGCTGTTCATTATATGACCCTTTCTTATGCAATGGTCTGCGACGTCTGATGCATCTATGTTTTTTTTTGTTTTTTTTTAGAGCCCTTCCGTTATGTAAAAAATACGTTAAGTTTTGTAAAAAAAACAATTGAATTATAGCAAAAACGTGTATTCAAGTTATTTTTATTGTTCAAACATTACATTCTTTTCCAAAAATATGCATTTGTATGTTTGCTTGAGAAATAGAAGACGTAACATTTCTCGAAAATTTGCGTTTTTCGAATAGTGTTTAATAAAACAAATTAAATACTAAAAAAATTGGTGATGGCTGAGTTTTTAATCTACAAATATATCAGGAATAATGAAAAGAAAAGAGATTTTAGAAGAATATGGGAAATTACTGCTTTCCTTATTTTTTATTTTGATAAAAAAAAAAAAAAAGGCTTATATTTCTAAGTCTTTTCTATTACTTTTAATTGAAAATGAATCTTGAGCTGTTTTCTAGTTATCAAGGTTTTATTTCACACACTTTAAACTGTAGAAATGATTAGGCAGATCTAAGTTGCGGCAGACTGATTGCACCCACTCAACCTTGGAACAATCGGTATCAAAACATTCGAGTCAAATCAAAATAGGAAGTTTCTTCTTGGTAAGCTGGGATTAAAGATAAAAATCTACTAATTAAAATTGTTGCCACGATTGGCGCCACTGTTCGCTCATTTTTTTTTGACAAATCATTTGATTTAAAAAGAAAAAAAAAGTTTTCTTTTTAATGTAAGATATTTTTTTTTCTCTGAAAATCGTTAAGATTTTATCGTAGTTATTTCTCGCAACTAAAACCCTGCAGATACTTTTTGCTGTTAACCTTATTTCGTGAAAAGAGGGTAAAGTGCGTCGTAGTTGCCCACATCAAATAAGTGATGTTCGTTATGAAACCAACTCGCTGTAATTCTTCAGTATTCCATAACTCTGCATGTCAATATGGATGTTTGTTGAATAAAGCTAGAATAAGAAAACTTCAGCTAGAGCGGGTTTTTTTTTTTTTTTTTCCCGCCCGAAGCAACTAAAATTGCTAAATCGAAAACAGCGAAACATTGTTACACGTACTTTTTCTTACATAATTTTCAAGAAGTTGTTTTAGATTTGTGCGAATCCCTAAGTAAGGACAGACTTGAGAAGTTATCTTTCTTATGTCTTATTAGCATATAGATCCCAAACAAAACAAAAGAAAACAATGAAAAAACCGATCCGAAACAGAAATCTCGCTAATTTTAGGGAGGTAAACAAAATCGGTGAAGTAATTTTTCTGCGCTACTTTTCTTATAATCTTTTACTTTATGTAAGCTATTTGAATAGTAGATTATGTATAATTAAAGACAATAATCATAAACACAATACTATTTTTCTTCTATAAATTATTAATTTGTTTTAAAGCAAAATTTCACTCTCAATTTCAATGAATGTTAACGTCACTGATGCATACGACGAAGGTTTTACTAATAATGTAGGTCAGACTCGCGAGTAACAGAGAAAGTGGCAGATTTCGTGTTTTATATAATTAAGTTTATAAAAAATAACATCTTTTCATCCTCATTACAAAATAGAAAAGGAAGATTATTTTACTCTATTGAGAATTATTAATGTCGGAGAATTAGAATATCGGAATAACTAATATATATATCAATAAAGAAAAAGATACAAGAAATAAAGTTTCTATTATTTCAATGTTGAAATTACTTTCTCCATTGTAATAAGGCTTTCTGGTGCTTCAGAGGTTCTTAATCGGACTGAATCTCTGAATAATTAAAAAGAAACCCTGTTAAATTCGATTATTATTATCACTATTATCAATACGAACTGAAAACGATGATGATGATAATGATGATTTTTGGCGAAGGGGGTGACCAGATTTTTACGACGTCAATCCGGGACAAGATAATTTGGCGACTAAAAAAAAAAAAAAAAAACTTCACTTTTAAATAGTACGGTCTGAATAAAGAATTCCTGTTTTCAAAATAATCCACATACAATACTACAGAAATGAATGTTGAAATTATGAACGTAAAAGTGCGCCTAAATTACGTGCAGTGCATTCAAAGACATCTAATTTGCAACACTGTTGCATAAATAGTGTTGGTGAACTTAAATTTCTCAAAATTAAAATAGTAGTGCACGTGCGTCACAATATGTGTGGTGCAGGCGTTCTAGGTACGCCTAGAAAACACTATTAATCGATTATTGAACGTATTTCTTTTCCTGATGCCATAAAAATACCTCCGTCGTTTTATATGGACTAGCACTAGAAAATTCACGTCGACTATTTACGAAATCCGGGAAATATAATGAAGCGGGGCAATGCACTAAAATCCGGACTGGCCCGCACAATCCGGGACGTCTGGTCACCCTAGATATACGGGGAATATTGGGCATTCCATAAAGGATAATCATTCACGTCGACTTTTGGGAATTATGGGGTAGCCCAACCCTTTCTTATAACTTTATCTTACTTCTAATATGAAGTCAGGAGAAGAAAAGTTAAAACAAAAAAAATGTAAACAATTATCGTAATAACGATCTTTATTATAAATGCTCGCTATAGGAGAGACTTATAGGTCTCAAATGAAAATTTAGGGGAGGGGGAGCAAAACACACACCCCCTACAATCGATTCCCATGACTTTCCCTAATCAATAGGCCTCAATCTCATTTGCTATATCTAACCAGATTTTTTTTCCTCTAAAAAAGCTCTTCTAAAGAATTTCTGCAAGTACCGTAATTTTTTTTTTTTTTTTTCATTTTCTCTGCTGTCAACTGATTTCAAGTTTCTAGCAGAAATTTCCAAATATTAATGAAAAAAAAAAAGAAAAAATGACGGCAGAATTCTGTAAGTCAAAGGCTGCATACATGTATGCTACATACATATTATACGTTTTTATACGTTCTTTGCATGCTCGTTGCTGTTTATCTGTTTCTCCTTTATTGTTACTATTGCGTTTCAAAGAGTTCTTAATTTTGTTTCAAGGAAGTATTCAAAAAAAAATATTACTTCATGGAAGAAAGCGCAAAATTTAGGTTTTCTGAAAATAAGATTTTATACTTGGAAAACCAGTTCCTCTTTAATATCTAATATTTTTTAAACGTTTCCGATTAAAAGAAATAAACAGTACGAAAGATAAGGAAAAGAAAAAAAAAAAAGGAAATTAAGTCAAAGAGTTTGACATTATTTGTAATCAGTCGTTCCTTTCTCTCTCTCTTATTTTTTTGTCGTGATTCTGGCATTGGGCCAGTAACATTAACCCGACCAAAAATATGGCTACCTACTTCAAAACATTAAATAGATTTCAGATGCGTGACAGATCAAGTGATTCACACAGCTTTAAAGGAAGCTAAACAAAATTACGGGACCCGCGTGGGCCAAATATAAAATAAAATTAGCTCAAAGTACTGTTTACTGTGAAGTCTTAAGATTACACCACTAAAGATAGTCGAATCCATTTTGGGTCAGGAGCTACGTTGCTAATGAAGATCATTAACAACCCGCCACGGAACACGATGAACCATTAAACAGTTTTATGGAAAAACTTTGATTTCTAAACACGAAATGGATATTAATGTTTTTTTTTTACTCTTTACTGCTGAAGAAAGCAATACGAACCTAACGAATGAAAATGCTATGAACGGAGTATTTCGGAAATGTGTTTCGAATTATAAGTTATATTTTCTTTTTAAAAGTGGAGATTTGGTTTTTGTCTAATTCCTAGATTGAAACACTACTAAAACGAAAAGCAATAAGTTTTAGCTTCAGTGAATCTGAAAAACAAGGAATGAATACACGATAAGTAATTTTTTTACGAAGAAACCGTGCCTGGTCAGCTGTTTCGAACCCACTTTTGTTCGGGTTTCTATAATTTGCTACTAGATGGCAGCACCATCCGGAACAAGAACGATAATTTTTAAACGTTCCGACCTACTTCCACTGTCATTATCTTTGAAACAAAGTCGCAAAATCGAACTGAAACTTACTTTAAAGCCAGCAATCCACGTCCCTTCCGATCCACCTACGACTTGTTTCCTAATAGGTCTTCCTGTTTTCCTCGACGGCGCTCTGGCTTGCGGTGTTTCACTCTTGAAAATAACCACCCAAAAGTAAAGACGTCCGATGTTTACCTAAAGAATTTCAGTGAAACACCATGATGAGTCAACGATGATGCACATGGATTTACTTAACTTCAACGACAGAAATAATTCAGATGTCAACAAAGAAAACGGAAAGAAAAAAACGGAAAAAAAAAAAAAAAAAAAAAATTTTTTTTTTTTTTTTATCTTAAAGCTTTATTTAAAAGGTGGATTAAGTTCATTATACACGTTTCACAAATCCTTCAGATTTTCATTGAGTTTGCTTGAAAACTGGAATTTGAACTTAAATAATATCACCCTATCTTGGCTCTTTTTATTTAAATTTTCTTTCCATCTTCTCTACAACTTACAATTTGTTAGTATCAGTACATCTGGTGTCGATAAAAGAAATTTATACTAGAGTTATAGCGGAACGTGATTATATCTTGAACTACGGATAATCATTATATATATATTTTTTATCTGATGCTGATAAGAAACGATACCATATTAACCCAAATCTTCACGAAATTGCTGCCACAAAACATAGAATTCAACTTTCCTTATGTGAAAAGATTTCTAGTAACAAAAAAAAAAAGGAATATTCGAGAAATTAATAAGAAATTCTATAAGCAGAAAAGACGAAATTTAAATTTACTATCATAGCGACAATATCTCTTATTATTTTTGTAATGATACGAAATCTTTTTAAGATAATTGCTTTTTTTAATCGGTAGATCACCCAGTAATTGGCCTTCAATTTTTTACCATCAAATGTAACTTCTTATCAGAGTAAAAATTAAAAGAAAATGTCGCATCTAGTTCAATAAGTTTGAAAGTTTTTTTTTTTTGCTTATTTAAATTAAAATATGAAACTGAAATTACTGACTTACTATGAAACAACCAATGAATGTTGAAAACTGTGTTTGATTTCTGAATTTTGATTTTTAAAGTCTATTTCAATACATACCTTGATAAAACAGCTTTCAAAAATGTGTAATTCAAATAAGAAAGAAAGAAATATCTTCAAATGATATAAATGTACTTATACTTATAAGTGATACGGCTCTTTCTTTATTAATTCTAAACAATAAAGTGGTAAAACAAACATTTTATATACTTTAAAAAAAGAGAAAAAATCATCATTACACTGAACCCTTTTTTTTTTAAAAGAAGGGAAAAGAATGGTAAATTAAAAAAAAAACAAGAAATACACAATAAAAATAAAAAATTAGAAATTCATGTGCCAGTCTCCGCTGGCCTCAATGAATTTTCTATGCGCATCAAATAAGAAAAAAAGCGCCTAAAAAGTGGTTAAACACATTAAAAGGTGGACCTAGTGTTTATCAGTGCAGTAGTGACATCTCCAAAGAGCTGTTTCTCGGTATATTGCCGATCATCAGTGGAGAGTAGTCACTATAAACACGTAGGTCCAATTACGGAGGTTAGTATTAGGATTAGAAGGGAAAATGGTCCATAATTGGACCTAGGGTTTTATAGTGACTACTCTCATTACTCACATTAGTGTTTATTAAATTTTATTATTACACTGATCTAACAAATCAATAATACTAGGAAATTTCGGATTTTTTTTTTTTTTCAAGATCTTATCAAGGTTAATTTATTACCCATCTAACGAGTTCTAAATCATATGAGATGTATTTGAGTTTTTCCTATTATTTTTCAAGAAATCATTATTAATACTCAATCTTAGTTATTAATACTTAAAAAACAAAGAGAGAAAGGAACGACTGATTACAAATAACTCAAATTGTTTTTTTTTTATCTGTAAGAAACGATTAAAAAATAAAAGAATACAGGCTAGATGAAAGCTAAAAGTTTTTATGTTTTTCTGTTAATTTCAGAAATTTCCTAGATTATTCATTTATTACTTATTCTAATGTCAAAAATTAATATTTTCTATAAAAATGTCTGAAATTCTTCGATTTTTATTAAGATGCACTATTAATATAATATTATCTTCGAAGAAAAATGCATTCTTTCAGAAGAGAACATTTGAATTTCGCCTTGGAACAAAAAAAATAAAATAAAATTGAAAATAATTTAAGTAATAGTGAACAACTATTACATTACTTGTCATGATTTGATCTTTAAATTAATCATGTAAAAAACATTGCTCTTCATTTGTGACAGAAATGATAAATTATTCCCTATTTTCAAGTCACGTGACCTTCCAGTTGGCACCTTCACAAAGTTATGTTGTCTTCAAAATTTAAGCATTTATTTCCAATTTATTTTCTACGAAAAAACATAACTATTCGATTTACAAATTGACTGAAACTTTAAAATTAGACCTCGAAGATAGCTGTAAAAAATTTTTAATGTAAACTTTTGCCAATATTAATCTGAAATTGAGTTTAAATCTTTTATTATTATTATATTTCAAACAATGGATATAATTATTCCAAAATGACTTAAACTTTAAAATTATTCCAAATTGACTGAAACTTTAAAATTAGACCTCCAAGATAGCTGTAAAAAATTTATAAATCAAACTTTTACCAATACTAATTTGAAATTGAATTTAAATCTTTTAATATTCTAATATTTCAAACAACGGATGTAATTATTCCAAAATGTCAGAAACAAATTCCAGAAAATTTTACAGCACTTATAATGTTTTGAAATTTTTGCAAAATTAATTTTATACTTAACGATTATTAATTTTCTAAATTTGAGAAAACAGATTTAATAAAAATGTTCTTATTAATCCTGTTTTTCTACTTATGTACAAATTACTGTATGTAGCAGACGACAAAAAAGAAATACTATGATATTTCACTGAAACTATACTCCAAGCTTAACTGTTACTTATATTTCATTCGATTAGTTAGCTGAATAAACAATTTTATGTTCGAAATAATGATTTTGTGTTTTTAATGCTTGACTCACCGAAAATTGGACTTGGGCCAAAAAAGAAGTGTTTTGAATCGTGAAAGTTCGCCACCATTATTGTACGAAAACGACATCTGGAGGGAAAGTTGTTAAGCTCTTTTAACAGCGCTATTACCTAGTGATTTAAAGTTTTCATTAATTTTGAGACGCTACAGTCATTCACTTTTCTAGTTGCATTTTTCAAAATATTCAAGATTGTATTTTGTTTTCAAGAAGTTAATCGAAGGATCATCAGTTTTATTATGTAATTCAATTTTTCTATATCTATTAATTCAAATACAAGCATGAAAAAATTAAAAAAAAAAATATTTTTTAAGCATAAGGGAACATTCATAGTAATTTATTTATATTATATTCAAAATAATTACAAAATTCATATTGAATAGGGTCATTTTCCTAAGAACCATTTCTTTCTCAAATTTCAATAACCAATCAAAAAACAAAATCGTTTATGTAAGATGTCACAAATTATCTCGTAAGGAGCAGCAGGTTGCCAACTCCTGACATAAAGCAATAAGAAAGTTTTCTTTCTATGTTTTTCGTATGATATATTATTGTTTGCATATTTGTTGAATTGTTAAACACTTAATTTAACTATCTCAGGATACTTTATTTCCATTTAAGTCTAAAAAATAAAAAATGCTTCAATATGTTCTTTACTTTTATAAAAACGAAAACCTTGAAGCATGAATTAGAAATAAACAATCAAAATATAATTTGTTTTGTTTGTTGTTGTAAATAATTTGTTTTTTTATACAAAAAAAAAAAACATGTATACAATACGGTATTTTAAAATTTCGATCATGCAGGATAAAGTTAAAGCTGTCCCCAAACAGGCCATAAAGTTCCACGGGTGCGTTGGAAGTAAGGCTCCCGACGTTTCTTGACCAACGGGACTAGTATGAGGTCGGGTGGTCAGCCCGACACCCGCCCGCCTTTAACTCCCGGGAAACAAACCCGGTACCCACTCTACAGAGGGCTGGGTAGGCCCTAGGACCCGTTTGGAGGAGAATTGAGCGTGGAAAAATTCCCGCCCTCACCTCCAACGATCATGTAGGTACATAATCAAAATTTTACAATATTTTTGCATACTTTTTAACATTCCTACGATAATTTAAGGTTTGAAGGCCTATAATATTCATTAACTTATCAAAAGAAAGTAATATTTTATAAATGGGTGCTGGCACATATGAGTAAGGGATGGGTATTTGCCCAACCTTGGAATTTTCAGTTTAAATGAAAATCATAGATTGTTATGGGTTTTTTTCCTGAAGAGGACTTAAAGATACAAAATTGGTAAATTGTATTAGAATTAATTTCTTATGTTTACGTATGTTTATTTTATAGAATTTAACAGTATAAAGTATAATTTTTACAGATTTTTTTTGCACTGCCAATATGCAGGGTATCTAAAATTAAAGTTCACCTATTTCTACGCTCTCTATAGTGAAAACTACTTAGCGGAATGGCAACAAATTTGCAGGATATCGTAATGACGCCATGGGAAGGATATTCATTGAAAAAAAAAAATAGTTAAAAAAATCACCACCAGGGGGGCGTTTAGACTTGCATGGTATCAGAAACGCAAATTTCCGTTAGCACATCATCCCTCGTATCAATATTTAAGCAACAGCCTCATACGCGTTTCCATTCGCATTTTACCTTCAAATCAAAATGACATTAAAGTTTACTAAAACGTGCGTTATTTGTTTAATTGTTTTACCAAAACGGGAATTCCGCACCAGAAGCTTTACGAAGGTTAAAAAGTCCAATGACGAGGTCTAATGACTGCGAATGGGTTACGAAAAATGATACTTGAATTTGAAGAAACAGGGTTGTTGAATGTGAAAGCCGGAAGAGGACGAAAGCCTGTTGCCGCGCAGGTGGTTGACGATGTAGCTATCAAAGCGGAAGAGGACAGGATGTCAAATATCAGGGCCAGCATCGTTGTTCGGCGCGTTGCACATTCGTGGGGCCAGCCTGTTATCTTGATTCACAAAATTGTTCGGAACATTAAGCGCTACTATTCTTACAAAATTTCTCACGTTCAACAACTGCTGCCTCCTGATCCGCGTCAACTAGAGACCTTCGCGCTATCTTAGCTCGGATCGAGATAAGGCCCTGGAACATTCTCTGAACGGACGAGGCACATTTCCATCTGCATGGTGAGCTAACATGGCTACTTGTCGCATTTGGGCGAGAGAAAATCCCAATGCATGTCTGGAAATTTCTCTACATTTCCCAAAAGTGACAGCTTGGTATGGGTTTATGGACCGTTTTTCTTCGAAGATTGTGCGCGCACAGCTCCTACTCCGTATTCCGTTGCTGGCAATCTGGTTTATCGTGACAACATAGCAACCTGGTAGATCTTAAAACAAGCATATCACAGCAAGTGCTCAACATTTTCAGGGACACGTTGCGTTCAACAGTTGACCATGCGATTCTACGATTTCATATGGTAGCGGATAACGGTGGTCAACATATTGAACATGTTGTGACGTGTTTGTACCCGTATCAGTGCTGCATTGTATTGTCATGATCAACATACATGACTACAAAAATCCCCTGGTGGTGATTTTGGAACTAATTTCTTTTTTCAATGAATGTCTTCCCATAGCGTCATTACGACGTACTGCAAAATTGTTGCCATTCCGATTAGTAATTTTGCTGTAGAGTGCGTGGAACAGGTGAACTTTAATTACAGTTACCTTGTATTTTGCATCTTGGATATAACCTGTGGATGCTCATGATTTTATAATTATTTTGATAATATCCTTGCTTCTTGATTTAATGTTCCTACATCATTTTCTTTTCTTAAGAAGTTTACGTTTTATGAAGTACCTTACGATGAATTAGAATTTTTTTCTTTACGCTTCTTACCCTAGGAGTGGCTTGAGTTTCAAGCAGATCTTTTTTTCGACGTGATACACGAAACAAAATATGTCCTGGGATGCTTAAGTCTCGAGATAAGAAGCACAAAGGAAAAAACAAAAGTTCTTATTTCCGGTAATAAGTAACTCAGTAAAGTAATAAGAACAGAAAATTGCTAGTGAATTAAATTGATAACAATATTTTATCTGAAATCTGTAAGGAAAAAAAAATGCATTTATGTATTTAGATGCTGAATTTCTACTTTTAAATAAACGTCTAACATACAAACTTCGTCTTTAAAGATAGAGAAACATTTTTTTTTTCCATGATGAAAAGTATTTCATGTTTTATTAATTATTAACGTTGAAAAGTCATATATCACCGAGTTACTGAAAGTAATTTCTAATTGTATTATTAATAAATCATTGTAGAAAAGCTATTCATCCAATCTCTTTTATTCACATCTCTGAAGAGGAAACAGTCATTCTAGTAATAATTTCCTCGTTAAAAACTTGTGACCATTAGAATAGGTCTCTGCCGCTTATCCAGTGGACAAAGAATTTAACTTCAATGAATTGTTTAAACAAATAACTTTTCAAAAAAATAATAAGATCAAGGTTACCTTAAATTATACATCTTCGTTATTGTGTGGAATTCTTGGCATTCCTTTGATATTAACACCGAAATTATTATTAAATATTTTATATTTTTTTTAGAATAGAATATATCTGCATTTTCGATATTTAATAATTCTTAAAAACAGTAAATAGATAGAAACAACTTTAATATGATTTTTATCAAGCAATTCCTAAAATTGAAATTATTTATTATTTTAACATCGCGGTATGTAGGATTGACCGGAAAAATATCTATTTCTTTTCAGAGAAAAAAAATGGCGGTTTTATAAATCTACTGTTTCTTTACGCTGTAGAACATTTAAAAGAAAAAGAGAGCTAATTAAATGACCATGCTTTGATAGCATACTGCAAGTCATCCAAATTGTTTGTCAGTCGGTGGATAGATGGCAGCACTGATCACAAACATGATTAATATTTCTTCCACTAGAAATAGTGTCACGAAATCTGTTGATTTTCTCTCTAATTTTCTTTACTCTTTAATTACGAATTTAGAATTAATTATAGTCTAATTGTAAATAGAGAGGTAAAAAAAAAATCGAGATGTATATAAAATTCCGTTTTTAAGGAGATTTCATGACGATATATAGAACCTTATCTAAATTGAACTATTAATAAGTAATTATAATACAGTAATATTACGAACAGCCAGGGGCGTATATAAGGGGGGGGGATTTCCCCCCCCCCCCCCCCCCCCGAAAATATATTCAATATTCGCCACTGCTAACAGCTCATACCGGTACTAAATGGCTGAGTTTACGTGTATTAACACTTACATCGAAGGACTTATCATAACAACATTCGTAAAAACAAAAAAGCCAATAATTCAATGAACTAAAAATATCTTAAAAACAAGATTTAGTTGGCATGTCAGTTTTCGAATGGTAGTCTAAGAATGCTAAATATATATCTGCACTGAGATCAATAGCGATTTTTCTGTAAAATCGTAAACCCATATCTAAAATTTCAACTTCGTTGGGATGCATAGTTTTTGAATTACTGCGTTTTCATTGCAATTTTTTTTTTCTTCAGTTTTGTAGGATATTTCTGTAAGTTAAAGTAAACGGGCAGGCTGATTCGGTTTAAAACATTCTTAAAATAATAACCAAGGAAGACACTTAACATTTCGCACCCCAAGCTATCATGGGAGGAGTCTGGGACGGCCGTTTCATCCTCCTTATGACTCATCAGCCAGACAAACCCCTCGATGATAGACTCAGCAGGTGAGAGGGGGTTTGTCTGTCTGACGAGTCATAAGGAGGACGAAACGGTCGTTCCAGATTACCCCCGATGATAGCTCGAGGTGAGAGATTTTTTTTTTGGTTTCGTATGAACCTTCCTTGGTTGTTATTTTAAGTATTATTATGCAAGGGGAGAATCTTTTTTATTTAAACTAATACATTCTGTCAATTTTTCTCTTTCTTTTTATACTAAAGTGCTGGCTTCCCTACTTGTCTACTGCAACTCAATACTTAAGGAGAATTGAAAAGCTTTTTTTATATTTCTCTCTTCCATTCATCTGTGTTCTTGAATCCTTATCTTTCATTCCAAGTCCATTCATTCATGGCTTGAATTTCACACTTTGTGTAATTCTTCGCTCTTCATTTTATCTAATTTATTTTATTTTATTATTTTGCTACAGTTCTGTTAAATGGACAATTTCTTCGTTTAAACTCTTCGTTCTTTTAATTTCCTAAGAAAATGCCCTCAGTGATCGAATAGTACTTTCTAACTGATGTTTTGTTTCTGCTTGTAGATGTTCATTTGTCTCTAATTTTAATCAAAATCCGAAACACGTGCTACGACGATTCCCATTTTGCACCAATCATAAAAAAACAAGAAATCCAGTTCTTTCATCATTAAGTTTTAATACAGAGAAGATGAGCAATAAAAGCTGTAGTTAACTGCAGATAGGAGTTTAGTAAGACCCTGACTGATAATCACGGGATTACGTGGCACCTTCTAATGCTTATTGTTAGTTCGTGCTTCGAATTTGAATAAACTTAATCTTACTATTGTCTGTTACGATTTTAATTCATATTAATTAAGATTCCGTTTTACATGGAAATTCGAAGATTTAATCCCCCATATTCTAATAATAATAAAAAAAAGAACGAAAAGGAATAGAACGAAAATGGGCAGCGAAAACCAGAAACCAAGTTTTTTTTTAAAAGAAACGAAAAGAAAAATAAAATGTCTAAACAATATTCTGAAAGTTTTTGATCTATGATTTTAAAGTTTTGTTTTCCACAGCTTCCCTTGTCTTATCAGTTTTATGAAAATGTTTAGTTTGGTGTCAATTTCGAAATGTTTAAAGAAAGACAGGAAATGTCATTTAAAAGTTATTATCATCTGGAAAAAAAATAACGAATTATTCTGTTGTCAGCGGGGAATTGAGTGATTAATGAATGAAAATTGATTTCGAGCAAATCTCAATTAATTAATGTTTATTAGTTGCTGTTTTCGAAACGAGCATATAATTATCCTTACAAAATTAACACAACTAATTTTATTATATAAATATAACTGTTATAACCGATGGAGATATTCGAACCGGAAAAAAGAAGCCTGAAGAAGTAGAGTAATCTGCAAAATACTGTTTTTGTAATGAAGATAGATGGAAGAAATACGTTTTGTTATGAAATACTTGTTATTGTTTTTGTTTTTTATTTATTTATTTATTTATTTATTTTAATAGTAAAATTTTATACTTCAGACTTATTTTTGTAGCTGTTAGACGATGCAAAAGTTTTATTTTGAGGAAAACATTATTATCTCAACATGGGAATTCGGGAAAGTTTCAATTATATTGAAATTTCATATACAAATAATTTGGATGTTTTTTCATCATACATTCTTAAAAAATTAAAAATAACCCCCAAAATGGACTCGTAAATATAAATTTATTAAATTATAGCACAATGGTGACCGAAATCAGTGATTATAAAGCTACTTTTATTGCTTGTTATTTTACACAACTAAAAATATGAGAACGATAGTCAAACGGTTCAAAAATATAACAATAAAAATAAACAAATAAAAAGTACAAAGGAAATTAAAAAACAAAAAAATAAAAAAAACCAAGGCTCTTTTCATTCAATTACTTAGACAGAAAATTGCTAATTGGCAAAAAACTTGAATTCCACGTTTTTGTACGATCAAGAGGAATTTCCACTTAACAATTTCCTAAGACGAATTCACATCTTTGTAAATGCTGTCGCAATACTGTTTTGCTGTGAAATTTAATATTGCTTTATCTAAAATTCATTTACTCAAAGTATCAGAATCTATCCAGAAAACATTTTTAATTGAATAAAAATTAAACATTATTCAATTTCTTCTTTCTTCTGTTCGAATTTCTTTTTATTCATTTCTCGATTTATTGTCGAAACGAGAAATTACGAGACTTGAATTTGATTTGCCACTCTCAAATTTTTAGGCTAAAATTCGTGAAGATTTTTGGTTAATAAGTGTCTTTTGTTTAATAGCACCATTGAAAATTAATAGCTTTGGTTAATCATATACTTCCTCTATTAGACTATAAAGTAAATTATAAGAAAAAAAAAAAGCCAAAATAGCGGATATAAAAGCAATTTTCAGATAAATTTTGTCAAACAAATTAAATGAAAAATTGACAGGTGTGAAGTATGTGTAAAATGTCAACAATGGCATTGCAATTATTAGGGAATCCACACCAACCGTGGAAAATAGATGTGGAGGATTATTTTTATCATGATCTGATATAAGTAATATCTCATTGTTATTATTTATTTGTATTTTTTTCTTTAATGTTTTTGGAATTGTTCTAAAAATAATAATAATAATAATAATAATACATTATTTTGGCGCCTTTATAGCTTCATTTCTATTAATATTAGTGATATTTTAATAAGAAAGGATTTTTATGATTTCTTTCTTCTTAACATTTATATTTTGTTAGGTAATGATGATAATCAAGAATTGAAGCTTCAATAATGTGTATGTTTCGGTCTTCTAATGGAAATTCTGTTTTTCTAATGAATCCGTAATGTTTTAAAAGGCGGTCTCTTAAAGGTCAAACTGTTTCTCCCAAATTGCAATTTAAATAATCAGCTAACTTCGTTTAAAGCTTCCATTCAGAATTCTTGTACCTTCTATTTCCTCTTGAATTAAAAATTGCCGGATTTTCAGCCAAATCTTAAAGGCTTTATCGAACTCGTAGGTTTTTAGCGTTAAAAGGAATGTTCACTTTATTTCCGTGTTGTTACATTAGCAGATTGTATAAGTTGATATATATTCAAGTACTCTACATGTCTACAATCTGAACAACTCGTTCAAGTGCTTTTCTGCAACCACTTCCCATCGACCTTCTGTCCATTCGTCCTATTTATGTCTGCGTTGCTGCAAATCAACGTAACTGGATTTAGGATTTTGCCAGTACATGTCCTAAATAATCATAGTCTCTAACACACATATACTCTTCAGATCTAACATCAGTAAGTTACAGTCTAATGAAAATCAACACATTATGAAACTGTCACGTGCGTTGACAGTCTTAAAAGTCTTGTTTTTTTTTTGTTTTTTTAAAAAAAGACCTTAAAAAAATACAAGATGAATTACAACGAAATTCATAACTTCAGCACAGCCATCTGGAGGTAGTTACAAGTCAGCCAGTTCACATCAACAGTATCTAAAATTGATAAGGAAGAAATAAACACATGTTAATGAAAATACAAGGCAGGGCCTCTCTTTTCGGCGCTTCGCTCATACGGCGCTTTGCTCATACGGCGCTTCGCTCATACGGCGCTTTTCAATTACACCCATGGATGCAAGGTAGAATATTTGCTTCGTTCTTTCGGTAATCTTCGATATTATGCAGTGATGTGCTTATCAACTGAGACCGAGTCCACCGCTTGCCGCCATTTTCGTTTCAATTCATTCAAGCTTTTTTATCACTTTTATAGGCCTAGCGCAATTGAGCACTTAATAAATGATAGTGTAAACAATGTTTTGGGACTTTTAAATGCACGGGCATTTAACAAAATGTGAAAAAAGGTGTGCTTCCCTTTTCGGCGGAAGTCTGGATCCTAAACCGCCGTATGAGCGGAACCCTAATGTAATAGCAGTATAGACACATGAAATCCAGGAATTGTCAAATAACAAATATTCAAAATACATATCTCTGTTTTAGTTAAATCCTTTATCTTCTGACACAGCAATTGGGAACAGTCCATTGTAATCAGTGTTGTCATATACTAGAATAGGTCAACATAAATTCTTTGTGTAAGTTCCGATTAACAGTCAAAGATGCCCTGATGCATCAGGATTTCAAATAAACGAAATTTTTCTTTTTTTGTGGGTATTTATTGAATAAAGACCTTTCATTGTATATTTGCTGATAAACATTTGGTATCCTTTAAACTCCCTTAGTACCTCTTTAATGGGTATGACATAATTATGTTGATATCAGCAAAACCTTGAAACAATGAAACAACATTGAAAATAAATGAAAAATAGTTTAATAAATACTGAGACTGATATATAGAACACAGAGAGAAAAGAGAATACGTAATGCTCTATTGCTTCCACAGACGAGTGCCAAATAAAGTCTGGCTTTACGGGGAATTCCTTGACGAATGAAAGAAGAATGAAGAAGTTTAAACGTGCGTCTTGAAATTCAGTATTTTAAATAAGCCACCTCACATGATTATATATATATATATATATATTGCGCTTTAGGTTTCTAAATTGTTTCCAAATTTTGCCGCTGAAGACGTGGAGATAATTAGATTATATCTCCATAGAAAAAGTGATTTGTTTTTTGATATTGGCGTTTTCAAATCCCAGATCACTGTCCGGCTTTCTATGTTTAGTAATGTAAGTTAATTTTAATCTTATATATTCTATTCATTCTAAATTTCAAAATTGCAAATGATTGATTGAAATCTTTGCTTTGCGAAACTCGAAGAAGTTGCTTCAAGTTTTGCCTGTCAGATATTTATATACATCTATACATATATATATAAAACTATTTATAAATAAAATTTTACAACCGGTTTCTAGGAGTTCAAGTTATTTCTCTTCATCAGCAGCTTAAGAACAAAATAAAAGAATTTGAATATAGTGATAAAAATATACTTGTAGAAAATTAGAATGAATATTAGAATAAAAGATATTGGAATATTTTGTTATTGAAATTTTTTGTAATATTTATTAGATCCATTAATTCACCTTTAACTTAAAATATATATTACATCCAGGGGCGTTTAACAACAATTTTAACGTGCGGGCAAATGGATAATACAATAAAATAAAAATTATACTCGCACATAACTAATGAAAAAGGAATCACTGATCTGTTTTGGGTATTTTTGATACCGGGAATCCAGAACAGCTGTTTCAGAGTTCCTACTCTTCATCAGCTGGATTCGCCCAGTATCTGACAGTCAGCGATTCCAAGAAACATATAAAAAAAGCAAAGATGAACATGAAAATGGCCCTTCGTAACTAAAAACAACAATATATAAAAAAAAATAAAAAAGGGCAGAAATTTAATCCCCGCTAGACATAGCTAAGCTTAGGATGGATTAAATTGTAAAAGGAATTCAGGGGCGTAATAGATTTTTTTGGGGGGGGGGGGGGGGAAAAAGGAACTGACTAACAACAACCAAAAAAAAAAGTTTACAAATTTAAAAGGGAGCCAAGATTCCCTCAACTTGCTATCGAATAAAAAAACTCAACAAGGTAGGCATAGTGATTAGTAAACCAATCACAGTGCTTCACAACGGCTTCTGAGTCACCTTTGCTTTAGAATAGACTGCGCCGGGGTGGTCCAGAAAATGCTCGCGCGAGTCTGTTTGCGACCCCATGCTATCTTACTCACTCTTATTTACATGGAATAATCGTCATTCTTAATTCAAACCTTGTTAATGCACTGAATTTATTCCTAATAATGATTTAAAAAAAAAAACAACAACTTAAATTGATGAAGGGATCGAACTCACGACCTTCGCGTTATTAGGACCACGCTCTAACCAACTGAGCTAATAGGCCACCTACAACATTCAACATTCAGGTCATCTACAATTGAGCTAACAGAAGCCGTTGCGAAGCATTTGGGATATGTATCCACA
Source organism: Thereuonema tuberculata (assembly GCA_023159025.1). Classification (NCBI taxonomy): domain Eukaryota; kingdom Metazoa; phylum Arthropoda; class Chilopoda; order Scutigeromorpha; family Scutigeridae; genus Thereuonema; species Thereuonema tuberculata. The sequence continues at coordinate 25,791,798 of JAFIDM010000179.1, read as the reverse complement.
GACAGACAATCCGGGGATATAAGGCATCTTTCAGAAGCCTAAAAACGAAAAAAAATAGAGGTAATCTTTATATTTTGACATTTCAGGGGAGGGTGGGGGGCAAAGGTTCCCCCCCCCTATTTACGCTCATTCATTACAGTAATTTACAGTACTACATATTAATTTCGTAACTAAAACTATAACTACAGTACTACTTAGATATTGGTGTACATAAATATTACGGGATAAGTTTTTAAAACATCGTTACAGATTAGCATCATCGTTGGCAAAGTTGTTTAGGAGACATAACTTTGTAAGTGAATGAATATTCTTAAGTTATGTGAAACATTTTAAGAATGGAAGAAGTTGCATTCTGTCATTCCTTCTAGTTTTATTAACCGTTTTATTCAGATGATGTAATCATTTATAAAGATTAACGCATCTGATGCAATCCAACAGATCGGAAGTTGTTTATTCAATAACCCACATTTCTCTTTCTGTTTATAAATTTAGTCAGTAAATATTTCTTGCTTTAATTGACTGATTTTTTTTTTTCCGAATGAATAACTTTTTTAAAATAAAAGAAGTGAATAAATTACGGGTGAACCTAACGTTTGTATATAAGGAATACATGCATATTACATGGTTGAGTTTCTCAACCAAGAATTACATGATAATTATAATATCTACGTATTAAACTGCGTAGAATTGATTGATTTTATTAGTATTCAAATTTTAAAATTTTATGCATTTTGAAAAAAAAAAAAAAAAAAAATTCATATTTCCCAATTATTATTGTTTGAGTTAAATTAAAATAATAATTTAGCTTATTATTAATTAATAAAAGAATACTTTTTATTTGGAATAGGTTAAAAGTATGAGCTTGAACAATCAAGAAACGAATCAATACTAAAAAAGATGTCTTATTATAATGAGGTAGATTTAGTAAAAGTCGTGACTGCCAACCTTCAGAACAACTTGGGTGATTTGAATTTGATGGAAGAATTACAACAATTTGATAATGAATAAATTTTTATAATTTTTGACGAAAGAAAACACGGATCGGCGGTACTTTGATGAATTTAAATTTGTCAGTATTTCCGCTTTAGTGGAAAAGCAGGTTTGAATTTCATAAATAACTTGAGGCTAAACACGATTTCCAATGTTTCAATAGCACCATTTTTGTTTAGTTTCCCTTCGAATCCTTGAGGGTAATTTGCTTTAAGCAATTTCACGAAGGAAATTTGCTTTTATTTTTTTTTTTCAAGAACTGCAATGTTTTCTTAGTAAATGTTGCCGCCATTACACAATTGAGTGTGTTTAACAATATTGTGTTGTTCTATTTAGTAAGTAACAAACCAAATTAAATTTTTCTCTCGTATAACACTGTCAAATATCGAAGTTGAATAATTAGAATTATTTGACCGATTTTATGTTTTAAATATCTATTTAATGTTAGTTTTTTTTTTTTTTTTGTTTGTAAAAGATTGTATTAATTTATTTATAGATTAATTTATAGATTTATTATTGATTATAACCGTAATGACTTGTAAATAGATGGACTAGTTGAATTAGTATAATCACTATTATAATCATTTAAATATATTAAATATATATTTATCGAGAAGGTAAAACTCAAAACAGGGCTTTTCGAGTTTCACTGAGCAAAGATTTCAATCAATCATTTGCAATTTAGAAAATTTAGAACGTATAGAATATAAGAATAAAATTAACTTATATTACTAAACATAAATAGCCGGACAGTGATATGAAATTTGAAGCCAATACAAAGAACAAATTACTGCCTAAAAATGCCAATACAACTTTCAGATCACTGTTTCTATGGTGATAAAACAAATTAATTCTACCACCACGTCATCAGCGGCGAAATTTAGAAATAATTTAGCAAAAACGCAATATATTAAGACTTTGCTCTTTTTTTATTTAAAAAAATTATAACTAAACTATCTAAAATCTAAAATATTATCTAAATATTTAATATTAAAGTTAAAAATTACTTAATATTTAAAACAAAGCAAAAAAGAGTGGGACCTTCTCTTTATTACTTATTGTTTTAACCTAATAAATTAACTAAATAAATTTAAATTTAAAAATTTAAATTTAAAAAATTTAAAACTAAACTACCAAAAATGAAACCAAATGAAATAAATTATCTAAACCTAAAAACAAAAATAAATAATTATCTAAACCTAAAAATAAGAAATATTAACTAAATTATAAATTTTAAATAAAAATAAAAAATAAAAAACAATAAAAAACAATAAAAAAGAGGAAAATCCTAAATATTGAGTTTAAATTACAAAAGAATAAATAAATTAGATAAATACCAAATATTTAAATATATTAACTTAACATTAAATAATTGATACAATTATTATTATACAAAATAAGTACTTATTATTAAGAGTTAAATATTTTTTTAAATAATAATTATATTATAACTTAAATAACTTACAAGGACTTAATTTAAAAAAAAAAAAAGCTAGTTCGATTGATTGTAGCTAATTATAATAATAAATGAAATGTTTTGTGGCAAGAGATCATAAGACAATTCCATTTTGGTAACCCTTTGACGCCTGGCAGAGCATTAACTGGTTCACATTTCAAACAGTTGCATTTTGGGTAAGCAAGATTGGTTCGTTGAAAAAGAACTTCACTGAAAAAAAAAAAGGATAAAACTTCATCCTAATGGATGGAAAATGGCTGAAAAAGATGGTGATGATGATTCTGATGTCTGCTTTTTTTTGTTATTTATCAAAACTGTCAGCATTCATTCATCAATTTTCTTTTTTATCGAAATATACCTAAATGAAACTGTACTCGACTATGATAATATTAGTCAGCATCTATTAAAAAAAAGCTCCATACATAAAGCTATTTATACCGAGAGATAATGTAAACTATATAGAATGCTTTATTAATTACGAGTTTTCGTACCAGTCTAAATTTCACCCCTCAGACAGGTGTCTGGTCTAAGCGAATGATGCAATGGTGGAGGGATATGTCGTGATACATTTCATTTTATAGTATCTCGTTAAAAAGAAACTTCCGAAGCCCTTCAGGCGCCCTCTATTGTTGTTGGAATGCAACTGAAAAGAAATACTCGACCGCAAGATTTATGGTTAAAAACCTATTCATTTTCCCCGATTTCTTGGCGTCACACGTAAAACTGGAAAACTTGGTTGAAAGTTGATAATAGCTAATCAAACATCGTCAAATTATAATTATGAATAAGAAATAAATATTTTTTTTGTTAAAAAAAATAGGGCTTTCGTTTTATTGTTCATGAGGTCAAATTCATTGTAAATTCAAAATAAATTTCTCAAATTATCATAACCCTAACTTTCTAATACGGGGTTGGTAATTCAAAGGTGTAAAATAAATTTAAGTCTTTTAATTCTATTCAGTCCATCATAATATGAAGGTAACTTTGTTACAATTTACAGGTAAAAGAAACTTTGTTAGTAGTTTTACATCTGGTTATTATTATTATTATTATTATTATTATTATTATTTATAAATTACTGTAACTATGCTGTTGGCATTTGTATTTATTTTTTCTTTTGATTTTAAATTAAAATTAAATAACCAACGATAATTCTTATTATTGGTGAAAAAAAAATTATTTTTTAATTCGGTATTTTTATTTTTTAATTGCATTTCATTAGTGATTGAGAATAGTTAAATTAAAAGATAATAAAGAAATAAGAGAAGACAAATTATTTAAGATTTATCTGATATTGTCTTAACAGATCTTTGCAAAATATTATCTGAACATTGTGATTTTAAAACAAGTTTTTCCAACAACAAAAATAAATAAATAAATAAAATAAAAAAAGGGGGATATTCAGAAAACCCGATTTAGAATCTGAATATAAGGATTTTTTCAGATAAGGGTTTTTTTCAGATAAGGTTTTTTTTCAAATTACAAAATGGAAGTTTAAATAGTTTGTTTACAAGTTAACAGCGATTTGATGGTTAGATTTTGTTTAATATCCTACGTAAAGTTTGGCAAACTTAAGTAGGAAATTATACAAAATTTAACCATAAAAACCAATATAAACAAAGCATTTAAATTTCCATCCTGTAATTTGAAGAAATCTCTTTATCAGTTTATCTGACCTTACGTACAGAATCCAAATCGGGTTTTCCGAATGCCCTTTTCAGTGTAAAGTCATGATATGTAATTCATTAAGATATATTTATTAGAAAGATAAAAAAAAAATATTAATTCGAAAAAGTTTACAAAGAGGAAAAAAAAAAATGAATTTACTTACACTAATATTGTAAATATGTTTTTTTTTTCCTTTTGTAATTCACCAGTGTATATTCATTAGTGAGCCAATTCTGAAATTTTTACCTGTAAGACGAATTAAACACGCTTCTGAATTAAAAAATCTAGTAAAAAATACTCATTTATTTATGTATTTATTTATTACAAGTACAAGATGCAAGTTCTAATAAAGTTTCTTTTACCCGTAAACTGTAACAAAAGTTACCTTCATATTATGATGGACTGAATAGAATTAAAAGACTTAAATTTATTTTACACCTTTGAATTACCAACCCCCTATTAGAAAGTTAGGGTTATGAGCAGAGTTCCGTTGATAAGGTTACTTGAAATAGGTCACTTATGATGGTGGACAGGTGAAAGGCAAGCCACACAACTGCTCCTCAGGTGAGAGGATGCCATACTTGCATCATTTATAAGATCTAATGAGATTACAGTGGGAGGAGAGAAACAAGTTTCCAGACACGACTCTTTAAGGATGATTTGGCAGAAAGAAGAAGAAGCAGGCAGGAAAATCTTGAGTGTCATCCGCTGATGCAGCTTATATTAAAGGATTTGTTGTTGACTTTGCCCTCGGCACATTGAAGCCGTGACATAAGTAAATAAGCTATATTTTTTTCACCTCCTTTTTTGTGTGTGTGCAAATTTTCTAGTTTTTGTGCAAGAAATATTGACAAGATTCCTACCTGAATAAAGGTTGTATTCATAGAAAAGAAATACGGCTTTTAGTTTCATTTTTTTAAACCTATAACTAAACTCTTGATACAACGAATTTCTTGAAAGCATTAATCCTTTCGTTACAATGAAATTTCGTTCTGACGGATTGCAGTGTATATAAACGTAAACTTACTTAGAAATCAATAACCTTACATTTACTGAAAATCAAATAGATATAAAAATAGATGTTAAAAATAAAAGTCCAGTAAAACACACATGTGATGAAAACAAAAATTAAAAATAAGTGTCTGGTCACGTGAATATAGTAGTTTAAAAAAAAAAAAAAAGGGTTTGCCATATATGGTCATTATATAGCGATCGATTTTGTCTGGAACAAACGTCACCAGTCATGACGTCATCAACTTGAACTCCGAGCAGTCAGTCCAAGATGGTGTCGTTTTGTGATCGCATAAGCGTGACCAAGAAAGGACAAACTTTGCATAGCCAAGCAAGGAGAATAGTGTGGAACGTTTGTAATTCTTTCCCTTTTAATTATTATTATGTATTCGTAACTGTAGATAATTACAAAAACCAGAATGTTTTCGTATTGTTTCTAAGATTCAGTTAAAAGATTTTAGCAATAGATGGCGCTGTTACGTCCTGGAAACATCAATCTATAAGGAAATCAAAAGCTCTTCTTTCATGAACTGAACTGTAGTTTCGAGAATCTTTCGATTCCCTTCCTCGGACGACTGAGAATAGAGAAAAGGGAAAAGATACTCGAAACTAGTCACATGACCAGACACTTGTTTTTAATTTTGTTCACATGAGGACTTTTATAGGACTGTGTTTCATAGGACTTTTATTTTTAACATTCACGTTTTATCGCACACGTTAAATATTGTTTGATAAATAAATACATTTATATAGCCAAATATGTAAATATAAAATTTATTAAAAACTACAATTTGTGAGTCAGATTTTTCTTTACGCTGATTTGTATTGTGTACATATATTTTCTGTAAATTGCAAATAATATCGTAAATTTAAGAAGAAAAAATTTAAATAAAATAAAAAAAAATTACAGAAATAAATAAAGTTAGCCATATCGAAATTGATAGTGAGACAATGGTCAGTGGTACAGGCTCTGCATTACATGAGGTGCAGGAACTGAGTTCAATTCCTGATGAAGGTCGTGGTTTTTTTCTCTAGGATTTTCTCTAGAGAAATTCTAAGGTTCACCCAGCCATTTGTAAAATAGAGATCAGATTCACAGAGATTGTGTCGGATTGACCATGCGACCAATGGTCGAAGAAAGGTTTGGGCCTACAATTCCAACTTCCCCGAAGGAATCACTATGACCTGTAAAATAGGGTCTTCAATAAATAAAATAAAAAAATTTTGCAAAGTGATTGTACTCTTTAATAATAATAAAACAAAGCAAGTTTCTGTTTTAAAAGTAAATAAGTATTATATATAGTAATTTTCAAAATCTATTATTAGCATAACATTAATATATTTTAATTGTTTAAATTTCGAATTCTGTATCCATGGTAATATTGATTTCATTAAGTTCAAACAACATCTGATGATGATAATGTTTCCTGAATTTAAGGTTTTCTTGTTCTTTTTAAAGGTATTTAATTTATTTATTCATTTTGGTTATCTATTTAAGTTGCTGTCAACATTGGTGTCAGGTAATTGATTTTTTGAATTGTTCACAGAAACCATTAGCAGAGGACACTGCTATCGTTATGGATACATATTTTTAGAATTCATTAATTAAAATGGTGATCACTGTTCATTACTAATTTACGCTCATAGTTGGTTATATAAGTGGAAATCAAGCTATTTTTATCCAGTACTATATCCAGAAATATCTGCACTTAGGCCTAAGTTTCTTCTAATTATTTTGATAATGTAGTTTGGTGGAGATTAGCTCTTTTTTTTCAAAAAAAACTAGGAAAAATAAAGCAGAAATATTAATTATTGTCTTGCATTTGTCTGATGTCTTCCATCATTAATAAAAGAGGTTTGAAAAAAAACAAAAACAACCTCTTATAAGGCATCGATGTCTGCAGATGTCACTTACACATTATCTTCTACCAACTGCATTTTTTCTAGAGCATTATACTTATTGTTTTTCTATTGTTTCATTAGGGTTTTATTTAATCAAAATGAATTATGACGTCTGCCAACACTATATTTTAAAGCCTAAAATTATTTCAGTGAATATTAACGAATTTGTATTCAGTACAGGCAGTCCAATCTCAGGTTGGACTTTAATTAGATTCACAAGATAACAGGACAAGAACACTTTTATGACAATATTAGTGGCCTCACGAGAGACAAAAGAAAGTGTATTAGCTTCGAAGTTACTTTCTCCATCCATTAAGAACCCTGGATGGGTGTTACTTTCCATAATTGAATTATAACTCATTTGCCAAGAAAAATAATAACTTATTTTACGGCCCAATTAGTTTTGCTCCTTATTTAATGGTGTCGTATTTCTTCTTATTCAGGAAGAAGGAATTGCAGCAAAGCATTTTGAAATTCAGCAGGAACCAGTGATGTATTGAACGCGTGCTGGAATAGGAGAGGACGGGGGGGGGGGGGGCTTAGGGCTCTCCCAAAAAAATCATCTCAAATAAAAATAATATAATTCTGCAATTTTAATTATTATATATTTTGCTGCTAAATAGAAATTTCAGAACATCCACTTAAAAGAGACTTACGCAGAAGACATAAGGGGGTTAAAAATAAATAGAAAAACCCCTAATGTTTCTTCTTTTAACCCTAATGATTAAAATGGATAAAAATTTGAATTAAAAACATGAATGGAATTTTAAAGCCCTAAAGAGGGTGGTTTGAAAAGCTTGGTGAAAAAGCAAATTAAATAAATTTTTGTGGAAAAAAAAAATGAATTTTATTTCTCCTTTGAGGGCTGTGTACTTGGCCCAGCGAGTTTCCACTTGTATCATTCCGTCTGAAAAGTCGAGTTTGTCAAATTTCGCAAATAGTCACTGACGGTATCGATGACATCCTCATTCGACGAAAATTTCTTCCCACCGAGCCAAATTTTCCCACCGTGCCAAACTTCGGGAACAGGAAGAAGTCGCACGGGGCTAAGTCCGGGGGATTGGGTGGATGAGGAATCAATTCGAAGCCCAATTCGTGCAAATTTACCATTGCGACGGTTGATTTGTGAGACGGCGCGTTGTCCTGGTGAAAGAGCAGATACATAATTACATAATTGCATGCAACAGTGGTCGATTCAGATGGCTGTCAGATGTTACCTATGCACCACACACACATCTGAAACTCGACACAAGCTCGTCTGAAACATACAATAAATGGCGACTATTTTCTTCAATAGTGTTGCCATCAATGTGTCATTTACCATACTTATCAAACAACCCTCGTACTCAGGATGGTGAGATTATTATGGTACAGTATTTACTAGATGGATAGTATGTAACAGTATATTTTATTATGTATGTTTTATTCAATGATGGAATTTTAAAAAGTAACGAAATGTTTATTTCAATGATAGACCTGAATTATAATGGCGGAAATAATTAGTTTCTGTGATATATATGACTATATTCCAAACATTCTGGGAGATAATCCTTGCAAGCTTATTAAGATGAATGATTTATTGTAAATGTCTAATAAAAAGTATAAAAAGAATATATTTAAAGTATATACAGAGTATATAAAAATATACAAAAAAAAATCTGACTATCAATATAACAAATTGTCTTAATTTCACTTTCAAACGTAAATAAAAATACGTAGATCACAGTTTTATGGTACGTAGGAAGTCTATGTACAAAAGGCTACATAATTAGGAAATTTTCTTAGATCTGATTTCAGGTGACCGAATAAAGCGATAAAAACATCACCAAGGAACTGTTTATTGACTTTTATGAGCTTTGATGAGCCTATTTAAATTTAATCTTTCCTTAGGTCATCTTTCAGATAACTTCTGATAACAGACACTCATCTTGATTGGTTGGAAGCAAAAAAAGGCAAGACTTTTGACAGGTGAGTTTCATATGTTCTCTAACCTTTCTTTATCTTAGTAATAACTGTTGCTTTGAATGTAATCCCATAAGAAGAGTTTCGTTTTATCTAAATCTTTTCCGTCTTATGGAAACAAAACTCAAACTTTCTTTGTTACCCAACGAAGATCACAGTTATTTAAACACATTTTCTTCACCGTTCATTTCTTTGCTGGACTAAAGCAGGTTAGGTAAAATTTTACACTGACATTACAAGTTTGTTCGCTGACTTTATTCATTAGCATAGACTAAAGCAATTTTCATGCCTTCTTGCTACATTGTAACTATTGCATTTATAAGTCTTGGGTCCGATTTTATTCAATTGATAAACTGCTGTCAAGTGGGTTTCATATTCGAAGGTTCAAGGCGAGAGAGAGTCGGAATGACTGCTACAGACTTAACTTCGACTTGTTCAAGATCCTTAAAAGAAGTTGTGAGCTTTAGCTTTAAGTTAGGTAGTTAAGTCACTAACAATAACTTCATTCTACACAGTACCTGTAGTCTTAAGTATATTCTATTCATTCCCATTAAAGAATTCTTGTCTGTCTTCTTTCCTTCTTGACTTTTCCATTATGTAAATAATGAAAATTTATTTAATTTATTCTATGTATTATTTACGAATTTCTAATGTATCCGAACACGACTTCTCTTTAAGCTGACAACTGCGACTTTATTTTTCATCCGTTTAAGTCAGAAAAAAAAACAACAACAAAAAACAACTCATTTAAGAGTGTTGTTTTTATAAGTTATAATTTTTGGTAACCTATAATTAAAAACATAATTTTTTTTTTTTTTTAATACAGACTTTTATTGTGGGCTTGGTAGCCGAGTGGGTAAGGGCGCTTGGCTGCGGGTTGGAGGTGGCGGGTTCGATTCCCGGCCTCGGCGGAAGATGGGAATTTTTCCACTCTTCTTTCTCCTCCAAACGGGCCCTAGGGTCGACCTAGCCCTCTATAGAATGGGTATCGGGTTTCTTTCCCGGGAGTTAAAGGCGGGCGAGCGACGGGCCGACCCTCCCGTCCTCAACTTTGTCCCGTATGTTCTGAACACTAGAGCCTACACTCCAGCTGCATTGCGCGGTCCTCTGGGCCTGATCGCAACTTTAACAGACTTTTATTACAGCTATTGCAAAATATCACTGCTCATCAAAAAATCAATTTAGTACAGCCATAGTCTCAACACAGACGTTAATATTATTTCATTCGTTCTTTCTTTTTATTAACATCATTATATAGAAGACTCTGGAATATTCTCAAAAAATCTTGCAGTTAAATATTGCATTTAAGTTCTTCAAACGAACTCAATGTAGCTCAATGCAAGCAAATAACTTTGAAAGTAATAAATTCGTTGATATGATTTGCGATTTGTATTGACCTGAGACGGTCGTAAATCAAACAAAATTTTTACTGGCTGTTTGGAAATCTTGGTGGAGTATTTAAGTGCTAGCGTTATTGCTTTTTTAAAGCGTTGCAGTTCCATTTGATTTAAGACTTTTCCAACTTTTGAATCGGATTCATTTGCCATTTTCTAATTCTGTTTCTTAAGTATTCTCTGATGGCAGTTGATGTTTACAAGTCATCGAAGCAGAAAGATAAGGAAGAGATTTATTCGGAGGCAACGGGTAAAGCTGATTCGACACACGGATCACCACAGGCGCCTTCCAGATCATTCCGAGATTCAGGAAACGGTTCCACCATCAAGGAAAAAAGAGAAGTGTCTTATCAACAAATAGCGGTTTTAAAAGATGTAGGGTATTTGAGGTTCACAAGAACTTTAAATCATAATTTTACAACATCTACAGAATGCATGCTGATGAATATTGAAGCAGACGAGATGTAAGAATTTTAAAAGGAGAAACAATAATGATAAGGGGAAAAACATAAAAAATAAAAATAAACTTCAAAAGATATTTAAGAAACTTTACTTTGAAATATTTTTATATTTGAAGATGTTTAGTTATCAAATTGAGAAAAAATGTCGAAAATTAAAACGCCAGTGTGTTCTAAACTTTTCAACTTTTTTATTACAATCCAGTGTGATCTCAACGACTAAATTATAGTTGACATCATTATGACTATTGTAAATGTGCTTCTAAATTTGATTAATGATAGTGTTTTTTTTTTTTTTGGCTTGAATCTGTACTATGTTTCGAGCTATGCTAATACATAGCTCGAGGACGGGTAAGTATGTAGGCGGTTTTGATCCTTAGCTCCTACACATCTATCAAAATCAGCAGGACCTTTCATTTTACAACCTAACATATCCTTTTAGCCATTTTTGCTAACAGGTAGACGGATGTGTAATATTTCGACTTACAATCACATCCTAAAAGTTTTCGGTTCTTTTTTTCTCCTCCTCTAACAAAGACAAAGATTAGGACAAACATGCAAAGCCCTTTGGTTTATGAGGAGAGTGAAGAATGGTTTATAATAGTTAGATGTAAAATAAAAAAAAAATACTATAAAGCAGTAAAGATTACGAACTGCAAAAATTTGATCTCTGAAAAAACAACAGGTATCTATCAAATATTTTAACTGCCAGCATTTTAAAACTACGGTGACCATAATACAGAACGGTCACTGTATTTTTAATGATAGATTATCGGTATTTGCAGTTAGGTCATTTTTCGGCTTTAATTTCATAATTAGAGAAAGTTCAGGGAAAAATCAGTTTACTAGCATAAAATTTTTATCAACTTTAAATGAAATACCGCGAATTTATGTTTAAAGGATGAATAGATGCTAAGAATCAGTTGCTTTCGAAATACTATCTTATTTATATACTTATTTTATTAAATACTAGCTGTACCTGGCATGCGTTGCAATGCCACTCAAAGAAAGAAAGTGTTTGTGTTTTAATTCTGTTTATTGAAGTGCTTTTGGATACACAATATTTTTTGTTTTTCCGTCTGGTGCATACACGAATAAATCAGAAGGTTTTCCGACGCGTGAGCAGGCCACATACAGCTTTCCATGTGTTGTCCCTGTGCTTTGTTGATGGTCATTGCAAATGCGAGTCGCACCGGAAACTGCAAACGTTGAAACCGGAAATACACTCATTTGTTGAAACGACTCGCGCACCAGGTATTGTAAAATGGTTCTACTATTTCAGAAACCTTCGCGGACGTGCGCACAACAACTCACCAAAGTTTCATCGCAATAATTTTATATATTAAGATATATTAAGGATTGCCATAATTTGGTTTCACCCCTTTTCAGAAGCGTTTTCCTTCACTGTTGCCTTGTATATAAACAACAGCACAAATCCACCATGATTAAAAAGGTCAACAGTAAAAGAAGCCATAGGACTCCTTACATTACGAAACCCCCTCCCAAAACCTATTTGCGATTTATCAATTTCACAGATTTGGACGTAAACATCTTTTCTTAAAGAATGGTAACGTTTTTCTGTTGTCTTCTGTGTTATGTATTAGACGAGTGCATTAAGATTCCAACCCTCATGAATTGGTGAATAGAAACACTGGGAAATAGAGACAAGAAAAATTTTGTTTTGGTGTGTCTTTTTCTGTTTCGTTCTTGGACACGCTATCAAAACAAAAACAAGAAAGAAAATGTAATTGAAAGATTATTCTTGTTCTGAAAATTCAAATAAGAAGTACACGCATTGTGAAAAGTAACTAGAGGGCTGCGCTCCCTTCTACGTTCCGTCTTCCATATTTATTTGCTGATTTAACTAAAAGTTTAAATTGCTTTGAAAACCTTTTTTTGTAATGTATAAACCAGTGGCGGCTCGTGGCTGTGAAGTTAGGTGAAGAGCTAGTAGGAAAATAATTATATTATAATATATCATAATATATATATTATAAATTATATATTATAATATATAATATAAATTATTATGATAACTTCCTTCTTATCTAATTATATTATAATGTATCATAATATATATATTATAAATTTTATATATTATATATAATAATAGATAATATAAAATATTATAATAACTTCCTTCTTATCTAATTATATTATAATATATCATAAAATATATATTATAAATTATATATATTATAAATTATGTATATTATATATAATATATATTATAATATATAATATAAAATATTATAATAACTTTCTTCTTATCTTCGTCTTTCCAACGTGATAATGATGTTTCTAATAAAACACACACTATATCTTAAACAGGATTCATATTTAAAACAGCATAGCACTGCGAAACAGGCGCGATCCGAAAGAACTTCACATTGGAAGAAGAGAGCATATTTCTCAGTTGTAACTTCACCTATACGATGCTACACAGCGGGTGACGTCATGGTTGTCGTAGCAGCTAAGCTCCAACCCTGAGGTTGAGAAACTTCATATAATAGCCTACTGCACTTGGCTCGGTGCCAGAACAAAGTCCCGCACCAACGCAACGGCGCGGGACTTACAAAATACAAAAATACGTTTCTATTAAAACCAACATACGTGAGAAGGAAAATAAATTTTTCCTTATGGTAATTATTATATTATAAATAAATAATATTGTATTATAAATAATTGGTGAAGTGCCACTTCACCTACTTCCTCTGAATAGCCGCCACTGGTATAAACATTGGAGATTAATATATAACAGAACAGAGAGATGGAAATTTATATTGAACGAGAAATTGAACAAGAACCTGATCATATATGAAAATAATAAGTAGCCATTATAGGATTAAATTTCTATTTATAAAAATCTTGAATATGTTTTTAATGAAATAAAGTTTAAGGTCCTGACTCAATCAATGCAGGTGACTGCAAATCTTTTATATGTTTCTTTTATATTATTTCGTTTACCAATGCATCTAAAATTCTGAAAATTAAACATTTGAAGCTTGTGGAATTTATATTTTTTTGTTCTTAATTTTCAAAATATTTTTAATTATTTAAATTAAAATTCAAAAACAGTCAATTTTTGTGGGTTTTTCGAGGTATTACTCGGTATTTTCAACCTAAAAAAACTTGACAAAAACCTGAAATGATAAAAAAATTTGTAAAATAATGACAATTGCATTAATTAACTATTGCACTAATAATAAGTATTTTAAATACATTTATTATTAGTGCAATAGTTTATTGCAGATTATTAAGATTATTTGATAGCACGTAAAAAAATAATTTAAAATTTAATTAAAAAAAACATACTTTTTTTTAAAAAATTAAAAAAAATAAAAATTGTGTTTTTTAATTTAATCTTAATTATTTTATTTTTTACATCCTATCAAATAATCATAATAAAAAACGTTTTCATTAAAGGCTTTCTAAATATCACGCAAATTCACTTGATGCTGTTCGTTTCCCAAAATAAATTTGTTTTCAAGCATTTTTGATATAAATAGATTTTTAATAGATTAACAATTTTTGAATTTTAATTTAATAAATTACAGAATGTCTAAAAAATTAAAAACAAGAAAATATAAATCCCACATTGCTTCACAATTTCATATTTAAATTTTCAGAATTTTAGGTGCATTGAAAATAGAATATTTTATGTACGGTATTTATAAAGGAAATTAAAGATTTGCAGTCACCTGAATTGATTGAGTCAGGCATTAAGGCACGTTCTGTAATTAGTAAACTTCTAAGTAATATATACAATTTTTTTAATCCAAAACTATTATTAGTTATTATAAAATAATCTTATAACTAATTAAACTATTGTTATTAAAATGATTCAATTACAAGCATTGTTTGATTGCTAAAAATACTTCAATGTCTGAATGATAAATAGCAAATATATTAAAATTCTGTAAATTCTATTTTCTTATATAAAAAAAAAAATCATGTAATAGAAGCTATCCTTATAGAATTGAAAATTAGCAATATTTACAACATATTTTAATATGAAGATGGCCTTTCTTGTAGTTTTCAGCCTTTTATTTAAAATTACCTTATTTTCCTAAGAATTCATAAAAATCACTACGTCTGTATATGTGTTGTATATGTCCCTTTTTAATGACTTTTAAATCAGTGAATGTTTCTTGAAAAATTTCGACATACACCTATGGACAAGAGTCGATGTTTGCCATTGTATTTGAAAGTTGACAATTAACTCTCAATGATGGCAAACAGTGAATTTTTATTGATGTTTAACAATAAGTCGGAATTTATTTTGTAGTAGGCCTATATTTTGATTTTACTCGTGCTTTGATTTCCTTAAAAGTCATTGGATTTAGACAATTTACTGTGAATATTTGTAAGCAAACTTAATAAATATCCAGCGAACGGATATTAAAGTTAGATTTGTAATATTCGAAAGTATTCTAATTAAAAAAAACAGAGACTTTATCATTTAGTTTTCAGTAAGTTTTCATAGTTTAGTGTTAAGACAAAGGAAAATAAACAAAAAAACAAAAGAAACCAACAAAAAAACTGCAACATTCGCATGAATAATGACGTAGACTTAAATTTTTGAGGAACTTTCTGTAATAGAACTATTTATTTAGTGTTAGTTCAGTGTAGTTGTGGACATTTTATGAAGGGCTGGGGATGTACACAGGAGTAGTTTATCTATGAATAAGTTCATTTGACGGATGGTGGGTATTTGTTGTCTGTATTCATTGAATTTGTTTGTTTGGCCCTTGGCAAAGGTAGTTCATTCCGCTTAACCTTTCACGTTTTGGACAGTGGAGGGCCGCTTCTTCTCTTAGCCTGTGCCTTTCAAACCCTCTGATAAGATAGTGGACACTTGTCAACTTGTAATGGTATTGATCGGCCCATTCGGTGTGGGTAAGACGAAGAGTGGGTTTGCAAAACTGACACGATGGATATGGTTGGACGAAAAAAGAACATAAACAGAGAAAGAGAGCTGAAGGGAAGGAAGACGAATGGGAAAGGATGAGACAAGAGTCTGAGGTTAAGAGTGAGATAAAGCGAACGTCAGCCCTTGTGGAATGTCTCCAAGTAAAAGACCTTTTTCGGAAATTGATTGATGTCATTTCTCCTTTTGGTTTTTTTCAGTGGAATTGTTAAGACAGAAGACTAATAGTGATGCGTTACTTTAAAGAGGTCGCTGTGCAAACACCGTGGAAATGTTATTCAAAAGTCAGTGAATTCTCGGCATTAGTAATGTTCAGAAGACACTGAATGCAGCTTTCTACTAATGATGGAAACATCTAGATCAACGATTGTTCATTAAGTAAAGTTGTTTTACTAACATTCTCTTTTCTCTTTTAATAAACCGTTGGAGCCAATAAAGGGATTAAGATGAGAAAGGGAGTAGGAGATTATTTGGCTGTAAATAGCAAAAGAAGATCACAAATTTAGGGAATAAATTTGAAAATGTATCTTTGTTACCTGGTAACAAATCATAATCCAGGGACACAAAATGAGAAGATGTTTGAAGGGAAAGACGATCAAAAGTTGAAACTTGAAAAAGAGAGCCTTTGAAAATAAATATAAGAAGAAAACTTTTTAATTCAAAAATATTAAAAAAAAAAAAAATAAAAAATAAATTTTTAAAAAAGTTTAAAAAATAATCTTTTTTATTTTTATTTTTTTAAGTTTTAGAAAAATAATAGTATACAGGTATACAGCAACTTACGACCAGGTTACATTCCGATAAGACGGTCGTTAGTCGATCAACGTATACAGGAGTCAAATATGCAAGATATAATGTAGTAAGTACTGTCAGACATATGCAATTAAACCTTTATACAATGTAACAGACAAAAATAATTACCATACAGTGTTGTTTTGTTTTGTTGCTTTTCTGTAAAACATGTTATTTGGGATCTCGGTCGTAATTATGGGCTGGAATGGTCGTAAGTCGACGCCAGCTGTAGAGTGTAAATAAATAAATGTATTCTACATCTAGATTGATCCTAGGGGCAACCCATCCCTCTGTAAAATGGGTATCGTGTTTCTTTCCCAGGGGGTATAGGCGGGCGAGCGTTCGCCTGACCACCCGGGGTCATTTGTCCCTGGGTCAATGAAACGTTGGGAGCCTTACCTCCAGCGCCGCCATGGGCCATCGTGGGCCCCCGTAAGATGTACCTATACTTACCAAACTATATCTATCTATCTATCTATCTATCTATCTAGTATATTTTTCAAATATTTTTAAAATATATACAGTGTATTTTTTAGTCATATCTATATGTGACTAAAATTAAAAAGAGCAAATCCCTAAATATTATGTTTTAATACTGTATATCTAAACTATTTAAAACTAACACCAGATGGTGGAGATGAAGCAAGGATAAATTGGCATTATTCGTGCAGGGGCAGAAGTATGGTTTTTGAATTTTGTTTTACAAATTTCGTATTTTTGTCCGGTTAATTTTATTCTTATATTCTTTTCTATTTCAACATATCATTTAACTAAATGAAATCTTCGCAACCCAAAACTCGTAAGTCAGGGGCGTATATAAGGGGAGAGCCGAGGGGACCCCCCCCCCCCCCCCCGAAAATATATTCTATATACGCCACTGTCGTAAGTATAGGTTTTGAATTTTGTCATTCGCGACGTATATTTATATCGCCTTCAGACTTTTACCTAATTAACGTTATAAATCCCTACGCCTCCTAACTTTGAACTGTTCTAAATTTACTGTCCTGTGATTGGCGGGAAACAAATTTATTATGTACCTAAAAATAATTACACTGACTGATAACAATATAAAAACAAATATTCAGAACACCATACTTCTTCCTAATTTCCTCTCTTTTGGAAGCCTTAATATTAAGCATCAACATATTCAACACAAATAAATGTAATAGAACATATATATACATTTATTAAAACACAAATTTTCGAAGAGAAATCGTCTCTTCTTCTTCAAGCCTACAATGAAAATATAACGAAATAAAAAAGAATTTAAATAGCAAACCAAGGAAGATTACGTGAAATACAGTATTACATGGATTGTTGAAACAAATAACATTACAACAATTTAAACCTTTATACAATGTAACAGACAAAAATAATTACCATACAATTATTATAATTGTTGTAATACTAATTGTTTTTAACAATCCATGTAATACTGTATTTCACGTAATCTTCCTTGGTTTGTTATTTAAATTCTTTTTTATTTCGTTGCATTTTCATTGTAAGCTTGAAGAAGAAGAGACGATTTTCTTCGAAAATTTGCGTTTTAATAAATATATATATATATATATATTATTACATTTATTTGTGTTGAATATATTGATGCTAAATATTCAGAACGTTATAAATCCACAGATAACAGTTCTTGTTAAAAGCTTTGAATTGAGGCTGTGTTTGGGCCATTACACAAAGCAGTAAATGATCTTTGTTAAGATAAAAAGTTAGTTTTACCTCAGCTTCCCAAATGGAAATCTGTTCGTCGAAAGCTTTCACAGATTTCGTCGAATTTTGCATTTTTCATGGAAAGCTCTCTCAGATAAAAAATATTTCCCAATAAGTCATTATCTGTTTAAAGAAAGGAAAGGTATCGTTTCATTCAATCTGTTTTATAAGTACTTGTTATCAGTTGCTCATGAATCGCTACATAGTGTCAGAAGATATTTTTGTTTGTTTCTGTGCAAATTCAACGTCAGTATCTGTCGTTGCCCAGTTGCTGTCCGATGCTTATTTTAAGAATATTTACATCCATAATCTAAACTATTTTTATTTTAAAGAAATTGTAAATATTTAGCCTGCAAAATTGTAGTATTAAACACTTACTACTAAAAAGTGAAAGTTAATAAAAAGTTAATAAAGCCAAAACCAAACGTTATCACTTTTCTCGATTACACTATCCTCGCACCCCATGTGCTCGTGACACTCGAAGGATAGTTTAATTAGGAAGATTTTCAGAAAAGTCAAGAAGATGGAGGAATCTTGAGAGGTTTTTTTACAAATAAACAACAATAATAAAAAAAAAGTTCAAATAAAACCATTCAATAGATGTTATATCATCATCATTATAACTTTCTGTTAATGCTAAAAAAATAAAACATTAAGCATATTCCGAGGTTTCGTTTGCCGTTGATGGGACGATAGCAGAAATGTAATCTGTAAGTTATTATTATTATTATTATTATTATTAACAATTTCCAAACACATGCTCAAGACACTCTTCAGAACAACAATGGCAGCTGTTCTAAGACAAGGGAACATAATATAAACTGTTTGTGCCAAAGACTGTTAATATCATACAAATCGCAGCTTGTTTCTGAAGAATCGTAAAAATTAGGCGAAAGTTGGTCAATATATCGCTGAACAGATTTAGCAATAATCCCAGTAGCACCAATTTAATAGGGATTATTGTGGCATCAGTTTTCCACAGTCTTTTAATCTCGTTAATGCTCAAATTTATGTTCTCTTGCACAAATGTTGTAGTCTGACTGAACAGTGAGATCAATTAAGAAAGTTTTAATTGTATAAATTGTATAAATGATGTCTAATTTGTATAAATTTATTGTTAGTATTGTTTTGATTGGAAATTCAAGCAGAGTTGACATAATGTGACGAACAGAAGAGCAAATTAGAACAGAATCCCACAAAGACATAGATAGTGAATTTATTTGTAAGGAATACAGGTATGGGATCAACTAAGTGAAATAATGGAGAAAGCTGATATTTTACAGCTGAACCTCTGTAAGCATGAAAACATTGGCTATATAATCAGCAAATGAAATCAGTCTTCAGTCATTTATTTTTAAACTCTTACAGAAGATTTTCAAACTGCAAATACCGTATATCAAAAGAAAAGAAACATAAGTAAACAAAATACAATGTATAATCGCTTTCAAAGCAATTCTACACGGTTGCTACTGAAGCGCTGTTGTTCCATTAAACAACATAGGAGCAGCAATCCCAGAATGCCCCATGGCTTCTATACACAGCAAGTTTTAAAATCTCGGAAACTTTACTTTACAATACCATAAAAAAAAAGAAGCGCTCCATAGATTTGGGAAATCCCATTATAATAAAAATAGACCAATCATTGTAAGATTTATTTCAAAAAGAGAAAAGGAAAATTGGCTTCATATAACTAATTCATATAATAATTTTAGTGAAAGTCAATATAAAAAAAAAAAAATGAAGAAATAAATTTTTATAACATACCAGATTTTAATAAAACATAAATTAATATCAAATTCTATAGGAGACCTATAATTTGAGAAACACACAAGCTAGAAACGAGTTCCCAGCGACTATGAACTAGTCTTGGCAAGACCTTTTCAATGAGGTATAGATCATGCCTCTACCACATGTCGTTCCTGAGATATGAATTTCTCGCAAAGGACGGACAGACAGAGCTGGGATATAAGGCTATGAGCTACGCTCTGTATAGAAGCCTAAAATGTTAAAATAATGAAATTACTTTGCTAAATTCTAAATAAAACTGCAGAATCCATCTCTATTTTCATAATTATTATTATAATAATCAAGGTAACGAAACCTTAAAGTGTACTTTTAAAATAAATTAGAAAACACGAATTTTCTTCAACTAAACTACGAACTCAGTTTTTTTTTTGTGTTTTTATCAATGTCTGCAGACACTTTTAGGACATTCTAGTTCCTTTTTCTTTCCTTTTTCCCCTCGTTTAATTCCACTTCAATCAGTTCAAGGAAGAGATTTCAGAATAATCAGAGAATGCTTCGTTTAATTCATTATCAAACAAAAGAATTCCCAGTGGAATTTTTAAAATTAAAGGTTTCTTGTGAAGAGTTTTTTTTTTTTTTTTTTTTCATTCCCATTTACATTTTAGTGGAAGATACATTTTAGATTTTTTTACCAATCAAAATTATTTCATTATCAACGATAGGATCAAATTCCGTATCCTGCTTTAAAGCAAGCGTCATTAATATTTCGTTGCTTGAAATGTTCGTGTGGCTTTAATAATTACTTGTCAAAAGTAATATTTCATTGACTTGTTAATGTAACACTTTCTTTTTTCGTTTTCAACTTAATTTCATTGGAATAATTTTACAGATTCATTTACGTCACTTACAATCACATCTGCCTTGTGATCGTTTCTCTTTTTATTAGTAACCTCTTGTCTAATCTTGTATAACTTGTGGGATTGCAATCACATTTTAGTGTAACCAAAACGAAAAAAGGCTATTAAAATCGAAATTAAGCTTTTCAAATCGAACTGAGTTCTTTCCAATTGAGTCTTTAATTTCATTAAAATAAGTATTCTTAATTATTTGTTTTTACGATATTAACATTATTAATGTAAGACCACTAAAAATAAATATTCAACAATATTTTTCATCAATTTCATTGACTTATTTACTCTATAACATAATTTATATTAGACTAGATGTTAACATATTTGTTTTTTTTTTTTTTTTACAAATATTCTTTGAAATATGTTACCAATTGAAAATTCTTCAATAATCTCAGCAAAATGTGGTATTTATTTTTAAAAATACTAGTAAGCTATGAATAATAGTCGTGGCCGCGCGGTGTTGGCGTTGTCACTAAGACATTGGCCTCTCACCTCTGGGTACCGGGGTTCGGTTCTCATGTGGGTTTCGTGATGGTGGACGATCCGCGCTGGGCAGGTTTTCTCGCGGTTCTCCCGTTTCCTCTGCACTTCTCCCACCATTCTTTCTCAGTCTTTCTCTCTGTCCTTATTTCCGTGGGATAGCACAATAGATCAACGGCCGCGGTGCTCGGCTTCCCTGCTACCCACACTCATAATATAACGACAGTCGTCACAAAGTTCATTATTCGTTTCAACAATTAATCAATATCCAATTCCTTTGTTTGTTTCAGATTATATAATGGAAATAATGACTTCCACTAATTTAACTACTGAAGGGCATATTGTTCATTTAACTACCGAGGTTATTTGTTATGTCCATTGACGATAAACAAAAATCAGTACTAATGTCTATTAGCGATCTGGACCAGGATATTCTTCCAAAACGTGATGTCTCATTACGATGCTTCAGAAGACTGGACCACATGCGATGTCAACTTACTTAATTGGCCGCCTCGAAGTCCTGATCTCACAACATGTGACAATTTCCTATAAACACTAATATGAATACTGTTGCCTAATACGTTATAATATCACTGATGAGCTCGAAGCAACTGTGAGATGTGTTTTAAGACAAGCTACCTCAAAACTCCAAGAATGATATCAACCCCGAACTTGGTGGGAATCGTAGGGCGCGCATTGATAATTTGGATAAATTGGTTAACAAATTAAGTCTTTTGTTATCCTTAGAATAATTCTAGAAAATTTCAGGAGTGGATCTGATTTGTTATCAATTGAAATGGTATATATTATGTAAGTTTTACATAAGATGTGTTTAATATATTAAACGTAATATAATATAATATGTTTAATATAAACATATATTAAACATAATAAAACTATGGTACATAATAACATAATAAAACTATGGTATATATTAAACATATACCATAAAACTATGTTTAATATATACCATAGTTTTATATAGATAACCGGACTTTGTAGCCGTCCTATAAAATCAGAGAGACAAATATTAACATATATTTCAGTTTATTCTTTAAGTATCTGAACTATTTCCGAATGGAAATAATCAGAAGTACTTATCATTGGTATATATAATTCAATCCAAATGCTTGCTAATTAACACTGTCTTTCGTACTGTCTAATGGCTATTCGTAATTTTCACTTAATCCAGTTACAGGTAAGTGAAGGATTTTCAGGTAAATATTAAGAACAGTGACTTTTATGAGAGAAGACATTCAAAAATTAAAGATAAAAGGTAATATTGACTAACCAACATTTGGACACTATTATTAGCAGAAAGCAGGAAATCCAAATAATAAATAATGGAGATTATGGATGAAGTAGTTCAACAAGGAAATCGTGGAATGTCAATACTAATATATTGTTTTGCATTGTTCATATTCTTACTTACAGTATGCTGTTATATTATGCCAGGATAGTTTATACGCTTTACAACTTCTACTAAAAAATAATTAAATTTTCTTAATAAATATTTCTAAATTTCCCATGAACATGTATTAGCGAAAGGTTATTTACAATAGTTTGGGTTAAAAAGAATTTGGTGAAATTTGTTTGTTTTATAATTTATTGACGCCATTTTGTCTCTTTAAAAATGGCGTCTGACATGACAATATTATTTGTTTTAGTAACACTTTTTTTGTTTCCAAATTCAATTACACAAATTGTAGTTATTAAAATAGTGTCGGAGAGTGATTTAGAAGGTTAGTTCTTGTGATTTTTCCTATAACTGTCAGAGATATAAATAGCCGCATAGAAGAATACGTAAATCACTTCCATAAATGTAATATATTCCTATATTTCACCTTCTTCCGTTTTACAGCTTTCTCATCTGTCGCCGAAGAAAGTAGATCCGACTCCGAGAGTAATATAGAACTTCGTATAAGTGAATCGATAGTCTATCATAATATTTTGGCATTTTATAAAGGAAATCGATCCAACATGTTTAGATATACGAGGGGGAAATTCAGTTGCCGATTATAAAGAAAAGTTTTAACTTTAGTATTCTATTCTTAAGATGACAAGTGACCCTTCACAAACTAAAGACAACAAATAAAAAAACAACAATAAATTGTGGAAATCAAATCCTTGGGCAACTAATCGTTCACCACAAAAGGCATTTGACCACAAAGAAAGAAAAAAAAACCTCTAATGGGTAAAACAAAGTAAACATAATAAAATGATAATGGGAAGATTTTGAGTCAAGCTGAGATCCTTGGACAGCTGTTTCGAGCTTATTAGGCTCTCATCAGCCAGAGCTACTCAGCAAGCAAAAAGGCGTACAAGAGGAAAAAAAAGAAGGCATTACTATCGATATGTTTCGCCGATTCGAAATTAAGCCTAACTCTCATACTACGCTTGCTAATTTAAAAAAGCGTAAAAAATTCAACCAAAGGGGAAAAAAAAAACTTCAAAAAGTTATCCCATCTTCTCCATTTTAAAAATTAGACAAAGGAAAAAAGATTATATTTCATGAACAACAAAAAACACAATCTGTATTGTAATTATCAATACAGATTTTTTTCGATAATATTATTTTTTAATTTTTATTTTCATATTTTAAAAATAGCTTTAACGCTTTTAAATTAAAGTCTCTCAGTTACAGTTGACCTTTGTGAACTGAATGTATTAATTCTTTATCATATAAGATGCTCTTTCTTCCATTTTATTATTATTATTATTATTATTATTATTATTATTATTATTATGATTGTACCTACGTTGGTTTTTTTTCTCCTGACGTTTTCACGGTTCACATAAGCTACTATTTCCGCTACATTGAATTTTTGAAGCAATCCCAAACGAACGCAATGAATCATGGGAAGCGATTGCAGCGCTCTGCCTTTCCAGTGGTCGCTTGAATGACTCATAAGATCATGAAAAGCACAGTATTATCAATGCGGCCAGAGTTGAAACTCCCAGAATGCAACGCAGATTATAGATTTTCCTTTCCAGGCCGGTCGGTCACATTCAAATAGAAGAGAAAATGGCGGTCACTGCTTCACATTGAACATTTCGACGAGGAAAACTTCTCAAAAGTGAAGTAGGGAACTTATTCTTAACGTTGCTCGTCGATTTCAAGATGTGAGATTTTTGATATTTCCTATTTGTGATAATTGAGATTGATATTTCCTGCGGAGCTTATGACATTGATACTGGAAAAATTAGTCAATGATAATGTGTTTCCGGTTACAAAATTCCGCGACGACTGTAGTAGTATGATTACGAAATAACAATTATTCTCGTTCAGAAATTTTCTAAAAGTATTATAAACACTTACAAGTTAGTAATACTAATATTTGCATTAACTGAATAATGTAATGTTCAATATTCAATATGAAAACAAAAATACGTAGGCAATATCTAATAGAGCCCATGAGTCAATGAAATTGGGATTATACCCGTAACCGGAATTGTAATTGGAACAAGCTGAACTTCCTCTATATTTCACTGTTCTTTAATAAAAGTCCTCCATATTTGTTTTTGTATAACAGGTCTTCGAATGCAAGTTCTCCCTATTTGCTTGTTTTCTTTGCATAACATTTTAATAGATTTGTTGTATTGATACTGATATATCAGAGATGCAATTTTATTCTTTTATCAATGGCTGAGTTCTATGAAAATTGATAAAGCTGGGAAAGTTTCTGAAACATCAAATCAAATTCTCAGCTTTAATTCAAATTCTCGAAGTAGCGGCTTGATGGATTCTGTTTTAATGCTGTACAGGAGATACAAATTCTCAAAGTTGGCCGTTCTAAATTGTGGGGCTTTACATCAGCAAAAGTAAAACGAAGGCTTACATTCGTATGCTGCTCGTCTGAATGTTGTTCAGTTAAAGTTGATGTATTGACACTTTTAATAAGAATTAAAACAAAAATGAAGAATGCAAGACAGTATTAATGATTAAAATTTAGAAACAGAGTGTGAATAAAATCTTTTAGCAGTTTTTCCTCAGTTCTACTTAATTTGTCAAATTATTCTTTAAAGCTTTGTGTTCGGATACTTGAGAATGATAGAGCTTCGGTTTGAAAGCTCGTGCATAATGCAGTGAATTAATTTGTAATATTCCCAGAGGATTTCGTGTACAATTTGAATAGATAGTGAAATGTGATTTGGTGTTCGTCAGTTAATCTGAACATCTGAAAACGTCTCATTCGCTTTTAAAGCCTAGTGTTGAATATTCTGAAAGCAGCCTCTGGCATCAAGCAAAAGACGATAGAGGAAAAAAATCGAATAGAACATGAGAAAAAAATTGGAATTTGATAAAAGAAACTGTTTGTTGTAACGTTGTAAAATTAAACATGGAGAAAACATTGTTAAATTGCTAGGCCTAAATCACAATTTAACTATGACTAAGCTTTTATATCTGATTTTTCTACGTAATCTCTCAGGACTCGTTTAAACTGTGGTAATCCGAACGTAGTTGTAATCATGTCTCCGTTGATGGATTCACACTCGGCACACTTCTAATCGAACTATGATATCCAGGAAACCCGTTTAATCAGACACAATGAAAGTCTTTCCTTCAACATCCTTGTAGAGTTTTCTCAGAGAAATTGACGATTGGCCAACGAGAAGAGAACGAATCCATTATTGCTAAATTTTTAAAATACGATAAGCGTAAATAGACATATTTCAGTAATTGAATTAATTTCTTAGAAGAATTGGAAACTGAGAATTGAGTAAGAGGATGTTCAATATAAGTATTCATTCATTCATGTGCAGCCTCTGTCTGTCCACTACTGGATAAAGGCCTCCCCCAGGTGTTTCATTCCTGTCTGTCCTGGTCCAGTCTGTGCCATATCTTGCCACAGTTACTGTTTATCTCGCCTTCCCATCTTGTTGCTTGCCTTCCCGGCTTCATATGTTCTATTCTTTGTGTCCATATTGTCAGGGTCCCCACAAGGGGGCGGGGGGTTTCCAGTTGATAATGCCAATTTATCCTTGCTTCATCAGCGACATCTGGTGTTGATTTATGCAGTGTTAATTTTAAATAATTTGTTGCAAAACGCAATAGTAATGGACTTTGCTGTTTATAATTAAGTCACACAGAAAACATTTATTCAAAATACATTTAAAAATACATATTTTAAAAGTATTTGTATATTTTTTAAAAAAAATAATATTTTTTTAATATTAATAAAATATTTTATTTTTTACTTTTTACGTTTTTACTTTTAACGTTGTAATTTTATTTATATTTTTAGTTTTTTTATTTGTATTTAAGTCTTAAAAAATTAATAAATAAATAAATATATTAGTAACAGATTTCGTATCAAATTCATAACTTCTTAAATCATAAGGATTTAATCATAAATTGTCGTAAGGTATCTTGTATAAAATTAAATACAAATATCCTGATGGAAGATGTTACGTAATATTAAACTAAAATTATGATAAAATAAAACATTTCTAATCTTATATATTTTAATTTCGAATTTAAACTTATTTTGAAACTTTATAATATATTTTTGAACAACTTTTATTAGAAATCCATTATTTTTAAATTCTTTAATTGGATATTTTAAGTTGTTTTAAATAATCTTCAAATGTAGTGTAAAGATATCATATAAAAATATTTTAAATTAAATGTAAGTTTGCATTTGAAATCTTTACAGCGCAAAACCCATTAGTATGGGTTATGAAATTTGCTATTTTAAATATATATAAATATAGACTAGATGTATATTTATATATAAAAGAATATTCATGTAAAAGGATATTCATTTTTAAAAAGCAGTTTAACCTTTTTTTTCATATTTTTTATCGAACAAATCCATTTCAATAATAGAGGTAAAAAAAAATTGATCTTCGTTTTTAACCTCATTTGCTACAAATTAAAATAAATAATAATAAAAATGATTTACTTATATATTTTCGTTTACAGTTGTATATGGAGATATAATAATTAAAAATATCATTATTCAGAGTTATTTGCAGAAAGAACCAGTGAATAAAAATGCAGCCATACGTGGTA
Source organism: Thereuonema tuberculata (assembly GCA_023159025.1). Taxonomy (NCBI): domain Eukaryota; kingdom Metazoa; phylum Arthropoda; class Chilopoda; order Scutigeromorpha; family Scutigeridae; genus Thereuonema; species Thereuonema tuberculata. Next base: position 25,764,360 of record JAFIDM010000179.1, on the reverse strand, counting down.
CGAACACTTCACAGAACATGACGAAACTTTTTTCGGGAAAAAAAAAAATTGTAAAAATAAAAAATATTTCCTAAAATAAACTTTATTTCTACTATCAAAAGGTTGTTGTATATTACGTCACTGATTGCAGTTATTCTAAAAATATTATTGGTTCTACTGTTGACTTGTTCTGAAAACAGAATTTTTGAATTAATCTTTTCTTCAGGTGTACAAAGAGAAGCGTTGAAGCTATTAAGAAGTGTTCATGTTAGGAATAGTTCAAATAAGTAGTGGAGGACGTCTGAATTCGTATTTGGAAGTATACAAATACGAATTCCTAGAGAGATGATTTAATCGTAATACCAACAGAACTCCCTTTCGAATTCGGCATGAAAACTGCCGAAATTGTCGAAACCGGCTCGATTTGTCTCAGTCAACAACAAGACAGAGCACCTTTTAATCCTTGCTCTTATGAGTTGTTTAATAAATGATGTCAGATTCAGCGGATGAAGCCAACCCAATATTGGTCTTCGTCAATGATTCATGGCAGCGCCGAGTCTCGGTGGAACCCGAACCTGAACGGAATTGACGATGTGCACTGGCCTCTGCAACCTTCTTCGTAGGCACTGCACGTGCCCAAGTCAAAAAGACAAAATGGGTGCGTTAAAATTAGCCGCTTATATTACGTATATCCGTCATTCGCTAACAGGAATACATAAAAAAATTAAATAAATGAATGAACAACGACGCACGAGACAAATGCTTTGGTAATTAAAGAAACGAAAAAGAATTTTACAACTTGTGAAAAATAATATTTACCTCTAAAATACGATAGAAATAAATGATAGGATTAGGCATACTTTTTTATCTTTTTATCTATACAACTTAAGATTCATACTGTATTTCAATAATATGTCTATCTCTACACCGTATTTAGAATTCTGTAAGCGTTTTGCTCTAACTGCATTTATGAGCGAACGGCATATGTGCTACTATTCATTCAAAAGAATCTTAATTACAGGTAAAATGAAAGTTTTCTAAACAAAGCAAAAGTTCTGCAAACAGAGCAATAAAACGTAGTGGTTACAAAATAACTTTCTCTATTCCGGAGTATCTGTAGTAGAATAACATGATTAACACCTTTTTTTCGTGATAGCTGGCACTGTGGATATTCTAGCTTATAACAAATGTTACTATGCACTTCTGGCAATTTACCTTTAGCGCCGGTAATTGGAACTATGTTTTTTTTTTTTTCATCGATAAGTTGCTTCCCTTTAGCCTATAATGTGAAGAAGTTCCTGCATTGTTGAACGTACATAGGCTTAGAAAACTTCAAGTACTCATAAAATGGATAATCGTATAGAGATGAACTCCTTTTTGTTTCTCTTTAAGGTCTATTATACTCCTTATCCACAATTGTCCTAAAACTTTTCAGTCTTACGCCCTTACTTTTGATATTACAGAAAATTATAGACCCCTCAACAGACTTCTAAAAAAAACCCATTGGAAATCATTTTTGCTTCTGATTCCCAGGCCTTACTATTATGCCATTCGTCTAGTCAATGGGTAATTGGGTAATTGTAGACTATTTTGCTGAATAAGTCGTTGCCCAAGACATAACCACCAGAGGCAGTTATATTACGCCAAAATGGAAAGCAACAAACACAGAAAAAATAACGACAAGGCTGCTCCTGGATTCGAACCATGGTTTACATCTATCAGTCACCGTCTTGACATTCGTCTGCGCTTGAACAGGACATGACATCGACTCAAAAGCAGATGTAATCTAAAGATGTCACTGCATAAAACAGAAGCAGATGAAAATAAATTCCAATGAGAGACAAATAAAAAAGACATTGAGAAATCTAGAAATGAGCCTTCAAAAGATAGCTTTTGACTGATAATTGATAAAATGCTGTTAGATTAGATGAGAGGTGGTCAAACTTCTACACATGAGTTCAGATGCGCAATACAACTCTTATACCACTATTCAGTTCTTGTAGAAAATACAGATATATTTAGCATTTTTTCATGATTAGGGTAGATTTTTATAGAAATGTTTTTTTCCAGAGAACTTATACAAATCGATTTTTGATTATTACTTTATGCATGAGTAGACTATTATTATTATTATTGGGATTTGTGCATTGCGCCACTTCTAATCATCCAATCCATCGCTGGATTAGATTACTAATTACTACTGTTATCAACACGGATTGCTTACACACAATTACATGTTTCTATGAAATAGGGGTCTTTGCTTTTTTGAACCTGCAATCATAATGGAGAAATTGACGTGTAACGTTGTTAAGTAAGTATATGTCGATTCCATGTTTTGAGTGCACAAAAAGAACAGGATAAATCGCACTACTTGTAGCTAGCTTGTTTATTGGTGATTTATCGTTTTAGATAAATAAATATGATAAAATCCTTAAGAATTTTCTTTCAGTTGTATCTATGTAAAGTAAAACCAAGCTATTGATATCTTTTCATACTGGTACCTAATAGGATTGATGATGATGATGTTTTCAATAATCTTGCGAGAGGGACATATTGGATAAGCCACTAGGGGATCTGTAATCGTAAAAACGTTAAGAACCCTTATTCTAAACTAACATTACACTTTTAGCTATTTCAGAACGTTAGCTTCATAATTCAACACAATATTGCCAATATAAGAAATTATATATTTTATGGCCTTTAGATTTAGATTAGATTAATTGAAAGTGGGTGGCATGATTGCCGAGCACGTCGACCTGAAAGATCTTTTGTACTATCCCACGGAAACACGGACAGACGGAGAGAAAGACTGAGAAAGGATGGTGTGAGAAATGCAGGGGAAACGGGAGAATCCCGGGAAAACCTGCCCAGCGCGGATCGCCACCATCAACGAAACCCACATGAGAACCGAACCCGGGACTCAGAGGTGAGAGGCCAGTGTCTTAGCGACATCGTTTATGGCCTTTAACTCCTCGTGTGCGAATTAATTTGTACCAAAGTCAAAAGGAAAAACACAACGAGTAAAATCAGTCTGTCACTAAAGGTTCATTTTGGGGGAAATAGATTTTCCTAGGATAGGTTTTGAATTTCCTCGAACACTGACTGACGACGAATGTGGGCTTTTGAGTCCAAATTGCATGCTAAAACATTATTGTTCTAACCTTCCCTGATGCATGTTAAAGGGCGTAAGACCAAATCTCTTTGGTAGCTATAATAGTCTTCAAAAAAGAAGGGTTTTCCATATATGGTCATTATGTAGCGATCGATTTTGTCTGGAATAAATGTCACCAGTCATGACGTCATCAACGTGAACTCAACAATGAATAAAAAAAGAAATCAATAAAATAATCTTAAAAAAAAATCCATAAAATTATTAAAATAATAATAACAATATTATAGAAATGTATTCGTAATTCTAGAAACTACAAAAACCAGAATGTTTCCGTAAGATTTCAGTTACGAATCTTAGCAATAGATGGCGCTGTTACGTCCTGAAAACATCAATCCATAAGGAAATTACGTTATCGAAAGCTCTTCTTTCATGAACTGAAAACTGTAAGCAGAGTGGTATTCCTCGTAGCTGCAGTAGTGGTGCTACGAAGTTTTCTGTATTGGGAAGGTAGTACAGGATATGACGTCACTGTAGTGGCGTAGTCTATTGCTATGAGGGACGTTTTGTAGGCGCTTCGAAGTTACCGACAAATGCGTGTTTCGGTTTAAATGTTGAATTTTCTTCTCAGCAATTACAAAATAAGCAAAATTAATAAACATATTATTGTCTCAAAAAAAGCGAATTAATTACAATTAAAAAAAAAAGAACACCTTTATAAAAAATAATTAAAGTTAGTTATTTTCCGTTTCAATGACTGATTTTTTTTAAGTGTATAAGTTTATTTTTTCATTGCGAGAAAAACATAGAAAATTCATTTCTTATAATGCATATTTATAATTTTAAATAATAATTATAATTAAGAAATTAAATTGAAATATCTTTGTCATAGATTATATGTTTTCGTTTGATTTTAGAAGAAATCGTCCGTTATTGCTATGTCGCTGTTTACATGTCCGCAATTTCATTTCTGTAGTGCTACAGGCGCTCCACCTCGAAATAATGTAGTCACTGTAGCGGCTACTCTCGACTACAGTAGCGCACTACATGAGGAACACGGAAGTAGTGCACTACAATTTATGAGGAATACGTTTTCGAGAGTGTAGTGCACTACGTAGCGCTACTATAGCTACAAGGAATACCACTCAGGTGTAAAATAAAAGCATTTCATTGAAATGTAACACCAGACCGGAGTATCAGTAAAAGAAATGGAATAACGTAAAATCAAAGTTACCATGTTTTGTTTTATCAGAATAGCCTGACTAAGGAACTAATGCAAAAATATTAAACTTTATATTTCATAATCTCTATATCGAACCTGTAACTAATATAGATAATTTATTGAAAATCCGTTACCAATTTTTTTTAATTAGCTGAACTTTGAAATTCCAAATTAATCCAGCTTTTACTTTATCTGATTTAGTGGTTTTAGTTAATTCCAAAACCGATACCGACGTAATGTTTTCCACACATTACAAATGGGGAAAGGGAGTCGATAACCGGTTACCATTTTAAAATGCAATGTAAACACGTTATAGAATGAATGGGTTCGCCATCCCTAAGTAATGCATTCGTTGCAACTGATACATCCCCAACGAAGTTATAAAGTCAAGTCCAATGAGTGTTAAGGCCAATGGAAATGGTCTCTCGTGTCCGGCTGCTCTTTGCTTCATAATTGAATCACTCGATGCATCTGCTTAAACTGGCTCTGAATCTCGTTCTAGTACATTCCAGTACTATGCGTCTAAGTCAGCTAGGCAGTCCCTTTCAGGCGTTGGGACAGAGAACTTGAAAAAATAGGGGTGAAAGGTAAGTGCTGTAGGGAGAAAGGATTAAGCACAGTGGGGGTGGATTTTTCTGTGGACTGAGATTAGAAGGGATCTAAATGACTCATTTCTAGGAAATTAATCAACGCAACAGTACAGTTCGTCATTTTGTGGAGATAACTTGTGGTTTTTTTTCACTCCTGATTTTTTTGAAGAGGAAAAAAAATCAAAACAGCCTTTGATTGATTTTAACAAAGTTATTGCGAGGACTAGTGCTGCAACTGGAGTCCATGAAAGAACAATTTTTAAAATGAATAAAGGAAAAGAAAAGCGGAAGAGAACGGTGAAGAATGCGGAACACCCAACAAAAAAAGGCTGCCTTATAAGAAGATATATACAAACATTCAGGTTTTGAAATCTTAAAAATATTGGATAAAGTATCATATGAGCAACCTGAAATATTGTTAAAACAAAATATAAATTACATAAAATTAATGGAATTGATTAAAGAGGTTACGGATAATGCATATTTTAAGCACAATAACAACATTTTCAAATAAGTAAAAGGTTTTCCAATGGGGTCATTGTTATCAGGAACTTTATATAATATATAAAGTTATATAATGTTATATGAATCTTTTAATGTTAATGTTAATTTTAATGTTATATGAATATTAAACTGTTGTATGAACATTTCATATAACATTTCTTTGTAAATTTGATTACTTATTTAAATATTTTTATTAATTAACCAATAAATAAATAAATAAGATATTATTACATATTGTTGTGGAATTAAAAAACAGTCTTATGTGATCCTTTTTTTAGTATTTTGGAGAATTCAGCTCTTCTGAAATCGTCATTTAGATCCCTTCTAATCCACAGAAAAATCCACCCCCACTGTGCTTAATCCTTTCTCCCTACAGCACTTACCTTTCACCCCTATTTTTTGAAGTTCTCTGTCCCAACGCCTGAAAGGGACTGCCTAGCTGACTTAGACGCATAGTAACTAGGGTGGGATTTTTATGTGTATTATAGTTCACTCTAGTGAGAAATAGAACTGCCTGCTTGTTAGGAACGACGGCAAGATGGATGTCTGTAAATGGCGACGTATTCACCTATCTTTCTAAAACTGTAGTTCCTTCTCTTTCGTCAATTGTAAGCTAATTTTAATAAAAGAATGTTCAATGTACACCACAGTAGAATAACTCAGGGCTTTCCTGATTTTGAATAAATAAGAAAAAGGAATTCTGCAAAATATAAAATAAGAACAAAATAGTATGGAAACAAACAATTTCAAACAAACAATTAAAGTAAAGACAAATATGAAAAACTCTTCAACACATTACACTAATATTTAAAAGGTTTATTTAAAGAACGATAGAAGGCAATAATGCAATTAAGTAACGAAACGTAAAGTTTTTATTCTTAATTTTCCTAAATCCTTCGAATTTACAAGTTTCTACTGTAATAATGCAATCCCATGAAATTAAGAAGCAGATTTCAAATAGATGATTAACTCTTGATAATAAAGTAAAACAAAACGACAAGTTTTCAAATGACTTGTCATTAGGCCTATTGGAAACATAAAAAGCGATTGTAAATAAGATAAACAGTTAATATAAATACTGTACATGATATTACATAACTGTAGAACATTACGTAACTAATTTTTATGGACATTATTATTATTAGTAGTAGTAGTAATTTACATTAATATTAATAATTTCTATTATTAATAGTAATAGTTGCAGTATTGTTGAAACGAGCTGTTTTACATCAAGTACCTTTGATAATAAATAAAAAATATGGTAATGATACCCGAAGTCAAAAATGACATTATTGATATCCATGATATTTGGAATCAATGAGAAATCAATGGTATTTTATTAAAAGAATGGTATTGATATTTGAGAAGGAAATAAAATTTGGAGATCGTATATATCCTTGAGGAATACCCGCAAAAAAAAAAAAAACTATTCATCAAAAGTATAATCTTTTTTTTAATGAATACAGTACATCCTCTAGTTAAAGTTGATATTTTTCATTATATTATTCATTATATTCTCCATCTTCTTTTTATTACAATACATTTCGATCAGCTACAACAAATTCATTACTGATCTTTAATGGAAAATGAATGAGTATTCAGTGAGCCTATTTAAAAATAATACGAATAACACAAAGAAATTCTTATAAACTAAAGTAATACAATGTGTTTAATTCATAAATTGTTTAAAGCTTAAATTGTTAGTTTACGTTATTTTGATGTGATATCTTTTACTGTTTAGAATACGAAGATATTTTTGAGTACTGATTATTATGTCATAATTTGTTAGCTTTAAAATCCCTACAAACTCTTATCTGAAGAAGATCAGTAATTAATTTGTTGTAGCTGATCGAAATATTGTAATAAAAAGAAGATGTAACGAAGAATATAATGAAAAAAAAATCATCTTTTTTTAAATGTCCTAATAAAATATTTTTATATATATATATATATATATATATATATATATATATATACAGTGGAGCATCGTTTATACGTTTCTCGTTTATAAGTTTTTATCATTTATAAGTTTTTTTGAATGGTCCCGGCAAATTCCAATGCATATTAACAATTAAATAATTTCACTTATACGTTTTCCTGAAATCGCAAATTTCATTTATACGTTTTTTTTCAAGAGAGAAAATGCGAATTTCAACCTCAGATTCCCACCTGCCGATTGTCCAGTCTTCGAAAAGGCACGCAGTCTTAGACAATTGCACTGAAAAACCTCTGCCAAGTTTTCAACAAACAACATGAGTTTTAACACCATGCAAGAATACCTCATTAGCAGTGATTTAAATGATAAAGTTAAGATGGCACTTTTAACTGTGAACAATGAACTTTTTTCTCTGCATTCCAATAAGCCCGGCAACCTAAAATAACAAAATATTTTGTAAACCCTGAATGAATATGAATAGTAGTACTAGTTGTACATTAAATCCGGAATAAAAAGTTTTGTATTATATACCTCTTGTATTTCATTTTCATGTAATATTTTAATTTTCCTCTGACTTTTTATTAAATATATGTTTTAATATAGTAAGAGGCGTTGCAGAAGTATTTATTTGACTATTTATTGCTCATTATTACGAAATTGTTCGTAACTTTTGTGAATTTCGTTTATACGTATTTTCATTTATACGTTTTTTTTCCTCAGTCCCTTGAAAAACGTATAAACGGTGCTTCACTGTATATATATATATATATATATATATATAAAATCCCAGAAAAAAATTTTCGTTTCGAAAAAAAATTAATTCAAAAAACATATGCAGACTGTTAGTTACATATCTTCTCTTCAATTTTGCGGCAAAAATGGCGGTTTCTAGTTATTATTACCATTGAAAGAATCAGATGGCTACTTTAACACATTTCCTTAGAAAATTCTTAGTCTTGTAGATTTACAATCTAAAGATTATCAATGTTCCTTCTTTAAGGAAAAGGTCAGCTAATTCTTCAGAGTTCATGTAATAAACATTGAGCAAGTGCGTGGGCTGCACAAAGCGATTTGTCTTTCATATATTTTTTATAGAAATGTAACGTGGGTCTTCTTGACGAGTGAAGAGCGACTCAAAGTGACCTTGGATTCCCAGATTGGGAAATTCAATCAAATAATGCATTGTGGGTGAACGAGACCGACAAAGGCATTGCAATTCAAACAAAATGAATCGAAAGATTCTATAATGTCTCTAACGATCGATTTTGCTTAGCTTCTGATACACTATAAATATTCAAGGGGAAAGTGTTTTTCCTAATAATGGATCACTAGAAATATTTGGTTTCTAGATAAGAACTGGAAAAAAGTTAATTAAGTTAGAGAAATCAAGATTCGTTTGTTTATTGCTATTACGTTGTTAATAATAATAATAATAATAATTTATTGACTACAAAAATATTTACAACAACAGAATACATCTGTACCATTTTGACAGCCCAGTTGCCATAAGGGAGATCCCGTTGAGAAGAACAAAAGGGTGTAATACATTACTTAATAATAATAATAATAATAATTTTTTTTTTTTATTATGATTCTAAATACAAAAGTTACAGTCCCGTTAGGAATGACAAATTTCTATCAACAGGTTCTGAATATTGGTATACTACAAATGTTCAAATTAATTTTAAATACATTGTTAAAAAATATCAAATTACTTACATAGTATTGTTTTTACAAGTGATTTTTGTCAAGTAGACCGCTAGGTGATAATTTTCAAAAATTTTAAATTAGGCAGTAACATGATTTAAAATTAAAATAATTTTATGATTTAACTCTCTATATAATTATTACATATGTATATTAAAGTTACCTATGTTTAGCTTATTTTTGTCGAGTACAGTAAGAACTAGTAAGGGGACGTCCATTAATTACGTGAGGTGTTTTTTAAAAAATTTGAACCCCCCCTCCCCCTTGGTGAGATTTCAAAAATTTTAACAACCAAAAAAAACGGAAATCTTGCTAAGATATATATTTTCTCTGAATGAAAAAGTTTACGTGAGATTTTCATTGACCCCCCCCCCCTCGGTGAGATTTGGTGAGATTTTGCCGGACCCCCCCTCCCCCTTTTGACCTCACGTAATTAATGGACGTCCCCTAACAATAAATATTAAGGACATTGGTAGTAAATTGAACAAAATACGTAAGTGAGACATTACAAACAGGATTTACAATTACAAAGAAAACAATTGAAACAAAAGAAATTCATATTAATTACATTCTATCAGCCATTCTATTATTTATAATAATAATAATAATAATAATAATAATATATGCATTATATATATATATATATAGAGAGAGAGAGAGAGAGAGAGAGAGAGAAAGAAAATAGTTTGTTTAAATTTTATTTTATAATTATATTATATAATTGTTTTATTGTTAATATGTTATATATATATATATATATATGTATATTATTTAATAATATTGTTAATGTTATTTATTATCATAACTTATTAAAGTTGCTTGAGATTAACTGCTTATTAATTTCTTTTTTCTAAAAAAAATTCTTTCAAGATTAATTCTTTCTACATGTATTCATTTTATAAGTTGTAATAATATACTTTGTTTTACTAAAAATCATCAAAATTATAAAAATTAATATGTTATTATAAATTAGAAACATTCAAACTTGTATTCGTTTGAATATTGATAGTTAATAAGACTTTTTGGGATAATTAGGTAATCTTCTGCAATACTTTCAAGAAACTAGTGTTAGAACGAAATTTCAGTTACAACGAAAGGATTCGCAAATTATAAATTCTTCAAAAACAGACTTGCTTTCTCGAAGGAGTGAGTTAGGATAATTACGGTGATAAATTATGTAAAGCTGATTTGATTTTTTCCCCTCCGGTCACAAAAATATTCAGGTTTATCAAGAAATCTACGATGCAATAATGCCGGCAGAACGAAAATGTCTTTTGGGCCTGCGCAGAAATCCAGATTAAATAAAACATATGTTTACAGCTCATATTTCTGTTGATCATAAATTTATATGAGGCCTCGAGATCAGATTAGTTTAGTCGTGGCTCTAGAAGACAGGGAAGCTGGCAATCACTACTACAAGATAAATAAAACGATCGTAAAAACATCGAAACACTAAATATCAAGAATAAAACACATCGTAAACAATGTAGTCAATGAAATTTATTTTACTTTGAATAAAAATAATGGTTATGTAAACCTATAAAAGCGATATTTTGTCTTTCTGACAAGAAAGCATAGTCACTGAAGAGCTTAGGAAAAATAAAACAATAGTTCTCATTTACGCCACAACTGGCGCTGTAACTGTTATTTGTTAAGATCCAATTTGCTTTTGGTTCCCCATAGGATTGTAAGAATCGATGTAGGCCTACGGCCAAAAATATCAAAACAAAAGAAACGTGATTTTTCTGAATCCCTTAGGAAATGAATAAACATTCAAAACACCAGAAACATTGCTACATTTATTTAAGTGATTATTTTGTTCATCGACTAACAACATTTTCAGTTTCTGAACAACCATATAAGAGATGACATTTCTGCATTATTGCCATAGTCTGCAGCGCCATTTTCGCCCTGTAGTCAAAATTCATAAGCAATGTCTTTTCGCTAGATCTCTTCGGAAAATGCATTGTTCTGAATAGCTCATTTTTAAAAGCCCTTGTAGTTCGTGCAACGGAATGTGCTTTACTAAGCTCTAAACAGCAGAAGTTACATTATAGTATAAAGAAAAAGTTGTTTGTTAAGTTATAGATACAACCCTAAAAATAGCCTGTGTATTCTTACAAGCTTATAAAAGAAAAGAAAAGAAAAAATCATGTTTTGGAAAGAATTGTAAATATGCTTCTCAGGATATCTCAGCATATCTATGTATGTTTAATGCTTTGCGGCAAAATAGGGCAGCAACGCAGAAAAGCCTTCTATTTTCGTAACCACGAAAATACTCAGAAGTTATGAAATACCGTAATTTCTCGAGTAATGCTGCAAACGTTCTCTCTTCAGCAGCCAAGTAAAAATTGGCCAGTTTCCATTAAAATGGCGTCTCAATATTCGAGAAGAGAAATTTTCGAGTAGTTCCAGGGAAACTTTAAATTGAGTTGCCACACTTCTGAAACAGCGATGGAGTGGAGCATTTATTTAAATGTGATTAATTTCGGTCACAGAAGTGAGAAAGATTAGTCACCCAAAATTATCCTTATCGACTAGCAGAAGTGAATTTGTCATTTTGATTAATAATTATTCGATGGGTTCTGCATATCTCTAGGATAATAATAGATCGAACAGAAGGTAGACGTTCAAACTTTCTTCCCATAAATCACTGGTGCTGCAGAAGCATTGTCAACAGAGGCTGTCTGCCTGCTTGCGTTGACATTTTATCATAAAGTTATATTGTTATTTGAAGACTGAGGGAAATCGCCCCAGTGGATTCAGGCGTTCACTGGCTTCAGGCCAACGAATAACAGTTGGAGGGTTTCGAAGATAATTCGAGATATTTACAAATGACAGCCGAATTGAGAAGGAGTTTCGATACCCACATTGTAAGTGAGAGCCCTCCAGATCGATACTGAGGTGACACTCGCCAAACAACGATGAATGACGTCGTCACAGGAACCAACTCGGCAATATTTTTTTTTTCTTAAATCAGTGAGGCTGGGAATATGTATTACCTAATTTTTGTGAAGATAGATATTATATATCAAAATAGCAAGCGTGAAGTACCATTGCAAATAAATACGAATTCAACCACTAGACGAATTAAAGAGGATGGTTTCTGTGATTGTTTTGAATATCTTTTGCATTCTCTTCCGTAAAACTATTAAGGATGTTATGAAAAATTTATTTAAAGCAGCGATTCTTAATCTTTATTATCCCCTTCCTTCTTTTGGGTTCTCATAAAAGATGTTGTCGCACTCCCCATCAAAATGGCCGAAAGGGATCAGTTGTTTAAACGTAAGCGAAACATATAGAAAGACAGACGCATATTTATTTTAATGCCACTAAGAACTTAAAAATGCCTAGAAAATTGCAAAAAAAAAAACCAACCAAAAAACCCTTTTCTATAATATCTGACACAATTACACTCAGTCATTATAAATAAATATAAAAAAAAAACCAAACATACATTTAATTATTTAAATTTACCTTTTTTTTTTTTTTTTTTTGGTATTTTTGATGATTAGGCTTCTATAAAAAAAAAGAACAACCCTCCAAATACAAACATTCTACCTTAAACTTTTCTGTTCCTTAAAAACTGATTAATTCTTCAGTCACTTACGTTCGGATTAATCAATTAATTTTAAATAAAGCAATGGTTTTCAATGGCGACTTTTCACTTTCACACGCAAATTTCTTCATACGAATCGAAATGCAGGTATTTTACAGTGGTCACGGCGAATGTTGAAACAGGAAACACATTATCATTGACTAATTTCTCAGTATCACTGCCATAAGCTCCGCAGGAAATATCAATCTCAATTATCAAAAATAAGAAATATCAAAAATCTCACATACATCTTCTTGAAATCGACGAGCAACGTTAAGAATAATTTGCCTACTTGACTTTTGAGAAGTTTTCCTCGTCGAAATGTTGAATGTGAAGCAGTGACCGCCATTTTCTCTTCTATTTGAATGTGACCGACCGGCCAGGAAAGGAAAATCTATAATCTGCGTTGCATTCTGGGAGTTTCAACTCTGGCCGCATTGATAATAATTCATCTTTTAGTAATTCAAGTTTCAAGAAGATGCACTCAATTCACACGGAAACTCGGACAAACACACATGCAGACCGATTTTTATAAGTCTGACTTTTCTTATGAAACTAGGCTTAAAAATCTACTGAAATTATTAACAAAAATATGTGTTAGAAGAATAAGTGTATATAGCATTGTAAGTGCAGGTTGGTCTTCTAATTCTAAATAAGCTTTGTTAACAACTTTTAAACACATTAAAAGCTCAGACAAGTGTTTAGTAAAGACATCTTAAAACAGTTCTTTCAAGCTAAATTGGTGATCATCAGTTGAGAGTAGTCACTGTAAACAACCAGGTACAGTTAACCAATACAGTTAATAGAAGTGGCAGTAGGAAAAAATATGGAACTTCCACAATCTGAAGAAGAAATACACAATAAAAATAAAATAAAGAAGTTCATGTGCTAGCCTCCGACAGCCTCAATGAATTTTCTATGAGTATTAAATAAATAAAGCACTAGTAAAACTCGGTCTAAACTTTTAACGTGTTTATACATTTTTAGGCGCTTTTTTGTTTATTTAATGCACATAGATAATAATTCATTGAAAGTAGCGGATGCTAGTACATAAATTTCTTAAATCTTATTTTTATTATGTATTTCTTATTTTTAAGTCAGATTGTGGAGGTTCCAAAATTTTTCCTACAAGTTTTAACAATTTTTTTTTTAAAAAGTTTTTTACAAATAAACAAATTCTTCCCTTCCACTCCTTTTTGAACATTTTCTAATCAGAAATTTTAAATTTCTGAAAAAAAAATTATATCTATTTTTATCCGTTATTAGTATAACAAAAAAAACAAAACAAACATAACCTTAATCTTGCTTTACTTATAAAAAAAAAGAAAGCAATATTTTTATAAAATAGAAGAATTTTTGTACGAATTGTCTCGTATTACAGAAGAAAAAGAAAACCTTGCGAACGTGGATTTTTTCCCAAAGCGACGTAAATATTATAATTAAATTTAATAAATAAAATAAAAGAAACGAACCCTCCAGATATTTCCTGATATATAAAAAAAAAAATTACACTTCTTCATTTTTAGCTTTACCATAAAATTATATTCACTTGTTTAAGAGAAACTCGAAAAAATGAAACACCAATACTTAAAACGGAAAAATATGAATTTAGAATTTCATTAAATATTTTGTAGGAATGGAATAATATAATTCAGCAATAATTCTATAAACAAATAATATAAGTAATGAAAAGTTGTTGTTTGTTTTTCTGAAGTTTGACCAAATTCTATTATAAAATTTGCTATTGTTAAAGCGTATTTGCCTTTCAGGTTTTATCGTTTATAATTTCTTGCATTTTAAAATGGCGTCAGACGTGACTTGGATCATAAAATGAAATGTAATCATATTTTGGAATAAATAAGAAGTAATCGAATTATTTTAAAAAATAACATTTCACTAAAATTTTGGAGGAAACATCGAGGCCTGTCGATTGATAAAATAATTAATTCTCCAGGAAACGTAAGAAAAATATTTACGACAGTTAACATTTTAAAATTAGGCCTAATTGCCTGACGTAGCGCTATTTCAAATTCAGAAGCATACATTTCGTGTTTTACCAATATTTCTGTATTTCCGTCATATGCTTATTATGTTAAGAGACTTATTAATTATAGTTATTATTGTAAACTTCTATTAAGGCACCTGATTTGTTAGAAACGTATTTCAGTTGTCTAATACTGTATTGCGTGCTCTTAAATGATAGTTAGCGAAAAATAATGATAAATTGTAGAACGAAGGAAGTTCTGTTCCATTTTTAGGTCTTCCTTTAAACAGATTCTATTTTCTTTAAACTGGAACAGGAAACGCAAGGACATTTACAGTTATATTTTAAAATTGTGTCTCACAATCGAATTAATAATTATTTTATTTTTAATTTGGAGTAAACGTCCGTTTGAGAGCGAATGTTGTTCTTTTATAATATAGGCCTACATTATATACACGATGAACAGGATGGTTCAATAAGTAAAGAAATCTTAAAATAATAATAATAATAATAATAATAATAATAATAATAATAATAATAATAATAATATATTACGTAACCCAATCCTTTATCGCAAACCAATTATTTGTGAAATATGTAAGTAAGCCTAAGTCTAGACACTGAAACAGAGTTCTTGACATACATGATGAAATCCATGAAGAAATACCTGTATTTCTTCAATCGATAATGATTATCGTTTTGATATTTTGACTGCTAATTTCAGTTGAATCAATTTCTTGACAACAATTAATGAAATTGATTCTTTTAAAATTGATCTTTTCTAACCATTGAAAAGAAATATGAAAAATGACTCGAAATACTTATCAATCAGTATTGAGAATATCAATTCCGTGTCTTGTTATTAATGAATTCAAACGTTGAAATAAATTTTTTATTCGGTACTTAATTTTTCTTTTGCTTTTCTAAATAATTACCTCTTTAAGAATTTCATATGCCGTTTGACATTAACATAGCTCTTTTTCTATTTCGTTTGCTTATTTCTAGATTCTGAGAAACTGCATTTAGCTTTTATTAATAATTCGGCGTTATTAATTAATATAAGTTATTATTTTCAATATTAAGAAGCCTTGAAAGTTACTTTGCAAACGTTGCTGAAAGATAGTGTCATAAAAACACATTATTGCATCAGTTGGATGTTTGATGATTGGGAGAATTTAAATCTTTAATAGAATTATATTTAATTCAGGTCTAACCTTAATTCCATTTGTCTGAGCTCACACAAATTCGTAAGATATTTATTGATTCGCAGAAGAAGGAGAAAAAAAAATGGAATACAAGTGTAAATTGTTTATTCTGGATTTTTTTTTAGATGAAATTTTATTTATGAATCAGACTTTTTATTTGATTTTCAAGTTGAAACAGATACATGCCTTTTTAATGCTCATTTTGTACACTTGATTTTTTTTTTTATTAGAATTAAAAGTAATTATTTTTAGAATTTTGATTCTGGTTTTTCTTTTTAATCAAAGAAACTACAGTTCAGTTCATGAAAGAAGAGCTTTTGATGACATACTTTGCTTATGGATTGCTGTTTCCAGGACATAACAGCTCCATGTAGTGGTAAAATTCGTAACTAAATCGTAAAAACATTATGAAAACAGATTGGTTTTCATATTTTCTACAGTTATGAATATATTTTTATATTATTGTTAGTATATTTTAACGTTCCACACTATTCCCCTTGCTTGGATATGCAAATTTTGACCTTTCTTGGTCACGCTTATGCGATCACTAAACGACGCCATCTTGGACTGACTGCTCGGAGTTCAAATTGATGACGTAATGACTAGTTTGTTCCAGGCAAAATCGATCGCTACATAATGACCATATATGGCAAACCCTCTTTTTTTTTTTTTTGCAAAATACTATAATTTCTGTTCTTCGATATACAGTGCAACTTGGATAATTCGAACGTCTTTAATTCGAAATCGTGGTTAATTCGAAGATTTCTCTTAGTCCCTTGAATTTCTTATTAAATCAATGTTAAAAAATCGTGGATAATTCGAAGTTTTTTATAAAAAATTTCGAACCATAACGACTTTTCGGCGTTTTATCGTTAAGAAATTCGACACGTGACAACTGAAATCCCCTTCCCGCCACCGTTCGACACGTGACGCTTCAGACGCCATTCGAGCTTTCTGCTATCAGTGTCACCATGTCTTTCAGTAAACCACGCGTGTACAAGAATTTAACGTTCGCTGAAAAGGTCGCCGTAATTCGCGAGGTGGAAAAAGGTGAGAAGAAGAAATGCCAAATCGCCAAGGAGTACGGGATAGCGCCGAATTTCGTGGGTACATTGAAGGACAAACCAACATAAGTGAAGCTGTTTTCACTAAACATGCTTGATGATTTTGCTAACCTTAAGTGACTGAATTCTACAAAATAATCAGACATTGCACAATTTTCGGGAAAAACTATAATTTTCTGTATTGAATGTAATATGTACTGTAGCTTACGTAATATAAATCTTATTTTGTTTACATACATATAGTGTTTAAGTCTTTCATACCATCATCTTTCTGAATAAATATTTACTTATTGACAGAATAATCAATTTCAAGCATTCAGTGGACCTGAAATTAAAGTTAAAAGATGTAACTTGTTTAATTCGAAGTCTTGGATAATTCGAAGTTTTGTAGTGGTCCCTTCAGCTTCGAATTATCCAAGTTGCACTGTACTATAATTTCTGTTTTTAGTTATATATATCAGTGGTTCCTAATAATTCTAACTTTCCGACTCCCCAAAATGACGTTAGAAGAAAAGAAAAATGTCGCCCGCTATTAAGCTTTAATTGAGTGTTTTTGTGAGAGCAATTGAAAAAATTCAAAATGGTTGTAACAAAATAATCATTAATGAAAAATCGTAGGTGTGCAGGTAAAAAAAGAGATACGTCATAATGAGGTAGAGGAAGATTAAGTCAACACATGCTTTTAATTCTCATTTTTAGATTACCTAAAAATAGTCAAATTATTCATTTGACTAATCACCATTCGCGTCAAACCTTTAAGAGACACTGGTTTATAAATTGTCAATAACGTAATTAGATTTATCATCATGTCAAATTCTTTCATCTTTATCTTGAAAACGAATTCTTAATCAGTTTTTTTCCTTTTAGTTCAGTTAAGATAGGATGTCGTAGGCCTACATTGTGAAAATGTATTATTTAAAATAAGTTTATATTAAAAGATGAAATAAAATAGTTGTCTTTTATTTTGTAAACACAATTCCAAGTAAAACTAAATAACACGTATTTGTCCTCCAAATGAAAGTTGGCCGGCGGAAGTTTGAACTGCGCAGCCCTTCCGGTAGCTGATCAATTATGTTTTCCTGTCACAATGGACGCCGTCGTCTGTTTTCACTGAGAAAGACATGTTGATAACGCCAAATTAAAACTTCTCTAGACTATTTAGCGTTATTTCAATACCAGTTGCTAAGTATTTATATAAATAAATAAATATATATTATTTATAAATACAATGCTCTTTTGCAAAGTAACAAGCATTTACCGTAATGGCGGCGTCCTGTCATAAAATCAGACGGAAATGTCTGACCAGACTAATCGATCATACATGCGCAGATCTCACAAAAACAGGTCGGCCATCTCTCATTTGGAGGACAATAGTTGGCTTTCGAATATAAGGATATACAATAGTGAATTATCAACACTTTGTATTAGGCTAAGGTTTGCAAGAATTGCAGGAGTTTACTACGATTTGTCAGTGCACTTTAGAAAATAGTCTTCAAATAAATACTTATTTGTAAGTAAATACTATCCTGTTAATAATAATATTGTAATTTGAATACGAAACAAATTATTAAATTAACACGCAATAATTAGAAACATCATATTTGAATTAATACCGGATTTCGGATTACAAAATAGCCAAGATACAACTGCTGATTTCAGCGATAGAATCATGACATCATTCTCAACGTATCGATTGATTCGCTGTCCTCACAGAAGGAAACGATTGGAACAAATTATATTGAGCGTTTATCGCAAATTTTGAATGTTGGGCTGATAACCATCGCAATCAATTCATTTGCCGAATTGAAAGAGCGCTGTTAGGGACGAGCACAAAGTTTGAAGCCGGGAAATCAAAGCAGCCACAAAGACGTTATACTGTAGCTGGCCAAAGCCAGGCACGATAGGTTTGAATAGACCTAAATTTGCGGCAGTGGATATGAATTTTATTCTCCAAGTGATCTCTTCATTCTCAAAGTTATTCAGATAATAAATAAATGATTTTGAACTGCCATATTGAGGGTTTGATTACGAAACAGATGCTTTCTGTTTGCATATATTATCAGTGTTCTGCAGTGATTAACTAGAAATATAATTTATTTTACTAAAATCTTTTATTTCTCTGTCTGTCTGTCCTGGCGCAATTGTTAATTATTAGTTTTCCTTGCTGAGAAAGTCAGATTATAAAATTGTCTTTTTTTTTTTCCGCCTTGCATGAGATTCGAACCGAGGACCTTCGTCCTCGTAGTCAGGAACGCTAACCATTGGACTACTGCTGGTCCCCCAATATCCAATCCTACTTTTATTCTGTTTGTTCTATCAAATAATGAGTTCATTCAAAAAGGAATAAAATATCACTTTTTGCCATAACCGCTTGGAATCGAAACTTCTTGGATTATCTCATACTTACCAGGGGGAGACATGAGGATGGCCTAGTATTTTTGAAAAATACAATATCGTTACAAAAGAATTTAAAATTACTTCTTACTAAAAGCAAGTTTATTTTAATACTTTCAGGAGTAATATGTTCCTTTCATCACTTCCGTCTACATTTTTATTTTAATTTTTAATTTTCTTCTCTTTCTCTTTCTCTTTGGAAAAAGAAAAGCTGCTATTTTCTTAATTTGTCTATTCCTTACAACAATGTCGAAATACTTTGTATTTTCTTTTAACAAAATTTTTTATCCCTATTATATTTAAGATTGTAATAATTATGTGAAACTATTAAAGAAAGAGTCAGAAAGAAGTTGCATTAGTCTAGTCTAAAAAGGCCTATCCGCATAGAAGCTTTAAAGTTATTTATCGTTATTACGTTATTATATCGAGCCTGTCTAATGGATTGGAGTCGTGAGAAAATTTGACAAAAATTCCAAAAATCATTTTCTTTTATTTTATAGAAAGCAAACGCTTTAGATATCATTTTTTTGATACAACGCTCACGTATTTTTATTTCTATGAAAATAACTTTTGGAGAATTAAAAAGATTGAAGTAGCAGATTCAATCTTTTTTTTCATATACAGTGAAACCTCCACTAACGGACACACCCGAAAAGCGGACCCCCCCCTCCAATAGCGGACAATTTTGCAATCCCTAGTCCCTTAATATAGACGTTTCCAAGTATTGACCTCCGATTAGTGGACACTCCCAATAACAGACAATATTCTACAGAAAATGAACGATCTTGTGTTGCTTTTCAAAAGCAATAGAATCAGGCTACAGTAATACGTAGCGTCCAGAGGAAATTTTGAAATTATGGATCACGAACTCCAACGAAAACTCCAAACACATTAAAGTTCGGAAACGGAGATAAGTGCGATCGACTCTGTTGTCTTCGATTGGTTTTGTGCTGCACGAGCGAAAAACATTCCTATTAGTGGGCCATTATTGCAAGAAAAGGCGTTGGAAGCAAAGGGGACTCTGAAGGCCTTGCAAAGTTAAACGATTTAAATATTCATATTGAGAAACATGTTTTCAATGCAAAAAAGAAAAGTTAACTGATTACTTTAGTTAATAAAATTAATTTTCTAATCCGTTTGTCTTACTTAAAATAAAGAGAAAATTAATGCTGTAATTTATTTTGTCATTATTTTAAGTAAGACTAATGGATTAGCATTCATTTAAAAAGGAAAATAGTAAAAGAGTTTGCAATTGATCATATTTTCTCATAGGGCAATGTTAATTGTAGAAATTTTAAGATTGTACGTAATTTTTCATTAAATGACATGTTTTAAGCTAAAAAATGAAAAAAAGATAGTCCTCCCCAATAGCGGACACCTCCCAATAACGGACGAAACTTCCGGTCCCCTGACTGTCCGCTATTCGGAGGTTTCACTGTATTTTTCTTAGATCTCGAATCTTAGATCTGTGTACATCTATCTAAAAATCAAAGCAGAATAGTTTTTAAAGTTCCTTAATAGTTATTCTGTTTTTGTTTGTTTTTTCTTTAATTTTCTTTTTCTGAAATTCTAATATTGTTCTGAATTGTTATTCTTGTTTTTTATATCACTTTCTTTATTAGTACCATTGGTTCATCCAGCGACAGCCGAACATTAAGCGGAGGTAGCAGAGGCAGGTCAGTCGTCCTCTGGATTCAATTCCCACTTAAGAGTTGGAAGCTTCATATTTCCTTCTGGCTGATTTTCAATGTCAAAATCACAGCGAAATCCTTCAGCTCTCGTTGGTGAAGATCTATTTGTTTTTGCATTTGATAAAACGAAGTAAGTGAAGTCTTATAATATTGTTTACAGTGTTGATAAGCTGATTTTAAATTATAACTAAAAAATTAAATGAAAAGGGAAGAAAAATCTATAAAATGCACAAATTCGTTAGAATTGTTTGCTTTTAACGCATTGAGCCATTATCAATAGCAATCTGGGACAGCTGTTTCGTCCTTATTAGGACTCATCAGCCAGATTTAGCTTTGATAATGGAGCTCGGAATGCGTTGGTACCTATGATCCCGTCTCCCCCGTTTTCGACTTTTCGTTAGGTCTTATGCCTTTATTAAATGCCTTTCGAGCTCAGCGCAAAGCTGGCCGAGGTAAATTTGCTGTACTGGTTACAGCATTTTTTCTTTAGTTGTTTGCTTTCAACCGGGTCCCACTTTCCTGAGGGGGAAACGGGATCATAGGTACCAACGCAATCCGAGCTCCATTATCAAAGCTAAATCTGGCTGATGAGTCCTAATAAGGACGAAATAGCTATCCCAGATTGCAATTGATAATGGCTCAATGCGTTAAAAGCAAACAATTCTAACGAATTTGTGCATTTTATAGATTTTTCTTCCCTTTTCATATTACATTAATGCACGTTAAACCTTCTTTATTAAAAAATTAAATGTAATAGAATAATTTTTCGTCTATTTTTTTCCCTCCCCTTATTAGCCTCATCCCCAAATCTTTTAATTCACGGAAAATAAGACATGGCCATATACAGATTTTGGGAATGTTCTATCTTGACTATCCAACCAAAAAAATAAAATCAATATATTCCTAAAAATAAAAATTTTGGGAAGAGAGGCAGAGCCTTAAGCCCATTGCACACGGATCCGAAAATCGATCGGTCGGTCCGAAAATTTGAATTTACATATTCAAAACACCCTCACTCACCTTACCTTTTTTTCATTTCAGTATGATGATTTTGGTCTCAAACGCTCCCCTTAAGCCCATTACACATGGATCCGTCCGACCGATTTTCGGATCGATGTGCAATGGGCTTTACCTGCTTCTCAAACAAACCCACGAAATAATAACTGCACATAAAAAGACTATACCTTTATCTTTTGTAGTGACCCATTTGAGAGCTATTGTGATAAAGACCAAATTGGTAGCTATTGAGTTTATTCCTGTCCGTCCGTGTCTCCTGAACGAAAGGTCGGATCGACCAACGGATTTCACCATCGTGTTCAGAGGCCCAAACACTATAGGAATGAAGTATTTTGAGGGACCAATGCCCCCCCCCCCCCAATGTTCGAGATATTTGCCATTGTTTTCATTGGATTTCTGCAATTTATTAGCTTAAATGTCAGAAATGCAACCATCTCATTTCAGTTGCCAGCTATAGCTTGATGGGTAAGGTCTCAAATGCTGGGGGTTGTCTGTTCGAATCCGTATACCTACTGGTTGGTTGGTTTTTTTTTTCCTTATAATAGATTTTTTTTACGTGCGCAACAATTATAGATGATAGAAAAACCGCCTTCGCACAAATTAATAAAAAGAATTGTTTTTAAAAAGTTAAAAACATTTAAAAAGTTCTACTACTACTAGTTTCAACTCCGTATTATTGGAGCTTTCATCTCGTTTCCCTAACTTTCGTTACTTTCCTAACTTTTTTTTATTGATTTTTCCTTATGTTAATGCACTTCCTTTTTTTATTATTTTTATTTTTTTTGTATGTTTCAAACCTTGGGTTTCCCCAGCAAAAACAATATGGCGGGTCAAGGACCAAAGCACATACTGCCAAGTGTAAAGATGTGTGCAAGAATGATTAGGGATGTGTGCTTGTGTCCATAAATTTCCTAACTATGCGTGTAGTGTTGAGTACCACAGCCTTCTGCAGTTGTGCATAAGTGTTTTTGTGAAGTCCTAGTGTGCTGAGACTGTGGTGCAATGTGTGAGGCACCAGACCAGTGGCAGACAGAACGATGGGTACAACACGTACTCGATCCTGCCTCCACTGCTTCTGGAGCTCGTGTGCTAGATCAGTGTATTTACTGATCTTGTCTGCGTGAGTTTTCTGCATGTTCTTGCTGATAGGCACTGCAATATCAATTAGATAGGTCTGTTTGTTGACCTTATCAACAAGTGTGATGTCTGGTCTGTTGTGATGTATGGTTTTGTCTGTGTGAATGGGGCGGTCCCAGTATAGTTTATATGAGGGTGATTCTAATACGCTTTGTGGTATGTACTTGTAGTACGGGACCGTGCTCTTAATAAGTGAATGTTTGTGTGCTAGTTGTTGATGAACGATCGATGCTACCTGATTGTGTCGGTGGAGGTAGTCTGCTTGAGAGAGAAGGGGACAGCCTGATATTACGTGGTCGATCGTCTCATGCGTAGTGTGGCATTTCCTGCATTTGTCGTCATGTGTGTTTGCATCGTGTAGAATGTGTTTCTTGTAGTTGCGTGTGGAGATGACTTGGTCCTGTATTGCGATCATGAACCCTTCGGTCTCCCCAAACAGCTCACTACTCGTCAGCCATCTGTTCGACGCTTCCATGTCGACATGAGGCTGGCAGAGTTCGTGATGATGTCTGCCATGGAGTTCCTTACGAGCCCATGATTCACGCAGCTGCTGAGTGTGGGTGTCAGGAGTGGTGAGTGTTGGAGAAGAGTTTTCGAGGTTCAGGGGTGTGAGGTGTGTGTCAGCCTTGACAATGGCTGAGTGAAGTGAGGAGTCTTCTGCTCTTTGGTGGAAATGTTCCCTAAGTGTATGTACTTGTTTTTCGTGTAGGGTGATGAGGTTGATGAGTCCTCGGCCTCCCTCCTTGCGGGGAAGAGTCATCCTTTCCGTAGCGGACTTGGGGTGGTGCATATTGTGTTTCGTGAATGTAGTGCGTGTTGCGCGTTGTAGTGCTTCGAGTTCGGTGTTTGTCCATGGAATTATGCCGAACGAATATGTTAGTGTGGGAACGGCAAAAGTGTTGATAGCTTTAATTTTATTTCTGGCGTTGAGTTGTGTTTTGAGGATTTTGTGAACTCGAGCAAGGTATGTGTTCTTCAGTGCATTTTTGATGTTTGCGTTGTCAATGACGCGCGCTTGCTGGAAGCACAGGTACTTGTACGTCTCTCCCTCTTCCATGGATTGGATGGCCAACCCATGGTCCAGTTCAAAACCCTCCAAATTCGAAGTCTTCCCACGTATTATGTGTAACTTGCGGCATTTGTCAATTCCAAATTCCATCCCAATGTCTTTGGTGAACTGTGTGGTGGCTTGTAGTAAATTAGTAAGTTGTGCATTGTTTGTGGCATAGAGTTTAATGTCATCCATGTAGAGTAAGTGTGTGATTTTATATGGTGTCACAGTGCCTGTGGTAAGCCTATAACCGTGTTTTGTGTTATCTAGTATATGGCTCAGTGGATTCAAGGCGAGGCAGAACCAAAGAGGACTCAAGGAGTCTCCCTGGAAAATACCTCTCCTTATGGGAATGGGATCTGTAGTGATGGAGGTGTTAGAGGTGCGTAGGTGTAATGTTGTGTTCCAACTCTTCATCGTGGCAGCTAAGAATGCAGTGATCTTGGGGTGTATTTTGTAGATATGAAGAGTGTGTAGGAGCCAGGAATGAGGGACAGAATCAAATGCCTTCTTGTAATCGATGTATGCGATATGTAAGCTCCTATTCTTCGCGCATGCCTGGCGCAGGATTACAGAGTCAATAAGGAGTTGCTCCTTACAACCCTGGGAATTCCTGCGACAGCCCTTCTGCTGTTCGGAAAGAATGTTATATGTCTCGATGTGTGTGTAGATCTTGTCTGCGAGGCAGGAGGTGAGGAGTTTGTAAAGTGTGGGGAGGCAAGTGATTGGGCGGTAGTTTGCAGGTTGCGCTGTTTCAGTGTTCTTGCTCTGTAGGTATGTGACACCCTGTGTGAGGAAACGAGGCATATGTTATTTTTTTTATTATTATTATTAATATTATTTTACTTTTATTATTATATAATATTATTTATATTATGCGTCCTTAATTTTATACTTTAGCACAAAATTATATTCACAGGGATACTAACCCGGGATAGCGAGACCCGGGATCTT
This sequence comes from Thereuonema tuberculata, assembly GCA_023159025.1. Classification (NCBI taxonomy): domain Eukaryota; kingdom Metazoa; phylum Arthropoda; class Chilopoda; order Scutigeromorpha; family Scutigeridae; genus Thereuonema; species Thereuonema tuberculata. The sequence goes on along the minus strand of JAFIDM010000179.1, from coordinate 25,739,218 downwards.
AACCTATCGCACCTTCTGTCATCGGTGGAGTTTGGCTGGTTGATGAGTCCTAAAAAGAACGAAACGGTCCAACCCAGTCTCTTCCCGGTGACAACTCAGAATGCGAATCCTATCTTGTTACGTTGTGCCTTCCTTTGTTTTCTCATAGTCATTTCTTTGAATCATCAGGCAATTAAATCTCTTTTTCATTTAAAATTATATTCACTCGTTATAATTTTGTGGTAAAGCACAATTTTTTTTTTTTTGGTTATACATATTAATTGTCTTTGTAAAATAAGAGAAATTTAATAATGTTGAAATTGTTGCTGCACTGAAATAATAATAATTCGTTTTATTAATCTTTTTAATTAACAAGTACGAGAAATATGGTGGGCCCGGTAGCCGAGTGGGTAAGGGCGCTTGGCTGCAGGTTGGAGGTGGCGGATTCGGTTCCCGGCCTCGGTGGAGGGCGGGAATTTTTCCACGCTTCTTTCTCCTCCAAACGGGTCCTAGGGTCTACCCAGCCCTCTGTAGAATGGGTACCGGGTTTTAAGGGGAAGTTAAGGCGGGCGGGCGTCGGGCTGACCTCCCGACCTCAATCTAGTCCCGTTGGTCTCGAAACGCTGAGAGCCTTACCTCCAGTGCCCCAAAAGGCCTGTTCACGCCTGTAAAGAGGGATACTTAACTTACCGAGAAATATCGTTCTTAAGAGAAAACATTACATTAACAAAATAATCTTGCAGCTTCAGTGTCTTTGATGGTCGTGACTCATAGTTGGGAGAATCCACAGAGCTGATTTTATCAGTCTTGAATGAGAATGTCATTAAAAAAAAAATATTCTATGAGGACACTGTCCAACGATTTGGAAAAATGGACGAGTTAGGATAAAAATATATTTTTTCTTAATCACTTAATGATTACGAAACACATTACCTAATTCGTTTTAACCATGAATTACGATTTTTTTTTAATTGTACGATTGCAGAAATCTCTGTAGCTTAGTAGTGCTTTTTTTTTGTAGTAATTTATCATTTTATTTACCATCCTGTTGAAAAGAAGCTTCTAGAGATAATTAAACTGTCCACATTTTTTTTTCTTTCCCTGGAGTGCACTATCAGATTTCTTTGCTATCGTATAATTAAATTTCCTAATAAATAAAAAAATGCCTTTTATTCATTTATTCTGTTTATTTATTTTTATTTCTTTTTTCCTGCTACTGCTAATGAGATCATATTTGGATTCTGTCTGCCCTCTAGTGGCTGATTCGTAATTATTCCTAATTGCCATTCGATCTGTCTCTTAACGCTTTCGGTTTCGATCTTTGGGACTGGAGATTCGCCCGCTTTCCTCATTGCCTTGGCATCGTTTCCGAATGGCTCCGGAGCAAAAGGAGTCTTTAAAACTCGGTTGGAGAATTGGTGGAACGAGTGCTTATTCGTTTATTGATTATGGGAAGTGGAGAGTGGGATGGAGAAGGGGGAAATAGGGGGGGATTTTATATCGAACTGGATGAGATGGTCGCGCTGCGAATCTAGTTAAATTCGGCGTTGGTGCTTAGAGTGGGCTTAATCGACTTTGCCGAACCCTTCCCCCCTTTCACGCCCGGTTTTTGGGGATTCACTCTGTTGAACACACATGCGAAAGAACCCAATGGGTGTTAATCAGCTTTCGGAAGACGTTTTCGATTGAGCAGCTTTTAAGCTCAAGAACGGCGCTCGGATTGAAACTTTTTTTTTTTAAATAGACCATTGTCAGCTCAAATGGCAAATAAAAATGAAGCTGTCCAATTCACGTTAAGTGCGTTGAATCAGTCTGAATATGATTCCAGCAGTTTGTTATAAATGCCTGCCAATAAATTATCGCTGATGTTTTCTGTACAGCAATAGTTGCCTCCGTTTTCATTTTAGAACCATTGTTTTTCATAATTATAGGTTTGGACAAGACTTTATAATAGTGTTTACATATTTTATAATAAAAAAACCCAAACATTTGCATAGATAACTCAGTGTCTATCATCAGTGATGGTCGTTCGAGAGCTGCTGCTTATGGGATGTCTTGTGAGTTAACGTATTAAAAGGATACTTTTTCTCCTCCTTGGGCACCAGATGGCGCAATAGTAGAATTTGAATCGATTGTATATGTCAATGTTTATGGCGGGAAAGTGTTTGGCTTCTGATAGGTTTGCCTCGCTTGAGAGTCGCCATTGTGAATAGTTTCTCTCAACAAACTTCAGTCCTGGAATGATTAAGAGATCATGGGTGTAGTTCAAGGTCAGAGTCATTCTTTCGTTGGGCGGGGAATAGTTGATTGTTCTTCTGTTTCTCTGCAACTCTGCTTTTACGTATCTTCCTCATTTATGTTTCCTGTCATCATTATCGTAAATTACTCAAACAGCGTCATTGCGATAGGAGTCCCAACTGCACAATCATTTTTTCAAGTTGGAAATAATACTTTAGGAAAGTAATTAAACATTGCTAAAATAAATACAATTAAAACAAATTATAACCGAAGGATTTAAATTGGAAGTTTCTTAAAATAAATTGTTATTTAGACCGGCAATTGATCCATTAAAATTGAAATTAAAATAATTACTGTCCTAAAAGTAATGTAAAAGAATAAAGAAATGACACACAACATAAAAATATCTGAGCTTTCATAGGTGAGAGTCTGGGACGGCCGTTTCGTCCTTTTTGTGGACTCGTTAGTTAGACCAACTCCCCGACGAAACGCTCAGATAGTATAAAGTATAGGAAACCGCTGTCGCACCCGAAAGCGACCTCTCTCCAAAAGAAAACCAAATTAAAAATTAAAATAAAAAGCAAAATTTCAAATCCTGGAATTTGAATTTAAAAGGTGATATTACATAATTATCATCTTTGCACTATCTGCGTGTTTCGTCGGGAAGTTGGTCTGGCTGACGAAGTCACTTTTGTCATTGGAAATGAAATTTAATGAAAATGTTTAGGAGCAATAAACGGTATGACAAGTTTGTCTGATATTTTTGTAAGAATCCTCAATATACGCTTTAGAGAAATAAAAGAGAGTTGAAAAAGAAATTAGAATGCAATCATTTAGGAAAGGACAACATCCAAAACCGGTGTTTAAGCTCTTAACTCAAAAACTACTTTTCTTAGAAGCTGAACTTTTAATGATAAATGAATGTTATCTACTTTGGTAGAAATTAACTAACAACCTAACTTGGCTGTTAATAGATTATTAACTTAATCTATCAATACATAATTTGTAGTGATAGCAGATCCTTACGAGAATCGTACATTGCTGTTTTTCCCTAAAATACTCAACTAACAACCTGCGTATCTTGTATTGTATTGAACTATTATCAATCTAAATTATGAAGTCAAAAAATTGTGATAAATGTGGCTCTTGTTCTACAGATGTTGAAACAAAACGCTAACATATTGATGACAATATGCTAACATTTTTTTTCCTTTACTGGAAATACCAGGCTAACACATACAGTATTCCAGAGATACCTCAAAATTTTAGTTTTCCTTTTGCTTAATGCTTTTTTTTTTTTTCACAAGTTAGCCCTGAGGGGATAGTAACACAGTCTCTCAATGACATTTTAGGTTCCTGTGAAATTAATGCTAAAAATAATTGCGATAAGTAGATTAATACAACAAAAAATTATAATTTATAACCCATTCAATTCTCTAACATAGGAGTGCCCAAGCCGGGGAGTCATGGCGCAGACTGCGCCATTGAACATCTTTTTTTTGAGGGGGGGGGGGGGGGGAAAAAAAAAAAAAAAAAAGTGAAAAAAAATGTTTTTTTTTTTTTTTTTTTTTTTTTATTTTTTGGGGGGGGATTAAAAAAAATGAAAAATAATGTGGAGGGGAGGGGTGAGCCATAAGGTCTGGGGGTGGGCACCTCTGCTATTACATATGTTTTATATGAGATTGTAGTTAACTACAAAACATATTAAGTATAAACTAAGAAATTTTAGAATATATTTAATGTAGCTAGTATAGTCCTAGACGAAACCAATTATTCATTTTCTTCGTATAACAACGAAGATTCTTTGTTGCTAATTTTTTCTTGTTCTTCCTAAAATCCATTTAAGATTTTAAACATTTTAAGATTTAAATATTTACTGAAGGAAAGGTCGACGAAGATGAAAAGCTTAGAGAAAGAGAGAGATTTTGAATGGGAGAAAAAAAAAAAAAGAAAGTCCTTTTGAATTCTTAAGAATGCTATTGTCTAATTTTGATGTCTTGCATTTTTTAGGCAGCTTTTCTACAGAAGTCTATGAAGGCGTTTCCCTCTTTTGATGTTCCTTGGGCAAATACTAAAAAATATATAAATACAAACTCATCAATATGTTAGCGTTTTGTTTCAACATCTGTAGAACAAGAGCCACATATACAAATTAACAATGAAAATACAGTGGAAACAAGGTTAAACAAGGTTTTTTATTTATTTATTTTCGCCCTTTCATTTAAATTAGTTTTTAGGTTAAAAAAAAAAAAAACCTTATATTTTTAGCTTGTGTAGTTATTTCCAATTCGAGTTTGTTTGTGTTTTTTTATTTACTTATTTATTTATTTATTTATTTATTTATTTATTTATTTATTTTTTTATTGCAGTAAACAACTTTCTCTACGTATATTTGTCGGAATGAAGAGTCAGTCAGAAATACAGATTTATATTAGTTTTATCTGTGTTTGTTAAGAATATAATTAGAAATGGTAAAACAGATCAATATAATATCTTCAGTAAACCAATGGCTCTCCTGAGCTCGATTAACCGTCACTCTCTGTTATCCGTCATCGATCGCAAAACCTACTTCTCCGTAAAATACGGGACATTGCCGCCAAAAAAAGCTCGAGCCTCGAAGAAACAGAAGAAGATGACTGATTACAGCTTCAACATATAAACCTTATTATCTAGTAGGCCTACTGTTTTATGTTTCTATTATTATTATTATTATTTGTTTGGTGTTTGACGATATCTATTTGTTACCGATAGATTTTTCTTTGTATTAATTTATTGTTTGCCTTTCGTCCCAAACCAACATTGAAATTTCGTTACTGTACATGTTTATTGCGAAATTTCTGTTATCCGTCTATTCGGTTAACCGTCACAGTCCCGGTCCCGAAGGTGACAGTTAATCAAGTTTCCACTGTATCACTAAAAACAAAGCTTCAAAGCTGTCATCTCATCTTCAGTAAAATTTCCTTATAAGGAAGTTTTGCCTATTAATGAAAAAAGTAAATATAGGAAAATCATCTTTCAATATTAGCTTTCCTTACAATGTTTTCTTCTTGTTCTGAAGAGAAACTAAGCTTACTACGTAAATAACGTTTGGTTGTTAGGATTTTTTATTTATTTATTTTCGCCCTTTCATTTAAATTAGTTTTTAGGTTAAAAAAAAAAAAAACCTTATATTTTTAGCTTGTGTAGTTATTTCCAATTCGAGTTTGTTTGTGTTTTTTTATTTACTTATTTATTTATTTATTTATTTATTTATTTATTTATTGCAGTAAACAACTTTCTCTACGTATATTTGTCGGAATGAAGAGTCAGTCAGAAATACAGATTTATATTAGTTTTATCTGTGTTTGTTAAGAATATAATTAGAAATGGTAAAACAGATCAATATAATATCTTCAGTAAACCAATGGCTCTCCTGTTCATCTAAATATAAACATTATAAAATTGTCTCTTTCGCGAAGTGTAATGCATTTCCGTCAAACTTATCAAGAAAATCTGCCGTGTGTTTATAAATGAATTACTTAAATAAACACTAAATAATACACACAATTATTCACCAAGAGGAACAGTGACGGATACATAATGATTAATTCCCTTTCTATGCATCAAAAAAACACGAACTGAGGCAATGCGTAGTTAACAACGCTTATGTTGGTACTAATAAACATCCACGTGCTTTTCGGATTAAAATGCCAATCTCTTTTCTTACATTTTGTTATTTTTTTTTTTGCAAGAATGCTGATTTTATAGCTTTTGATTAATTTGTTTATTTATTTATTCATTCTTTTTTTTTTTTTGAGACTTCGAACTAATTATTATATAATGATTAAGTAATGTTTTTGTTTATCAAAAATGCTTTCCACATTTTAAAAAAAAGTAAGTAAAACAAGGTCAGTAAAATTCGTTGAGTAAGCGGAATTGCAACACATTACTCCGCTCTTCCTCGAGTCCAACGAGTGTCGATAACCCTAAACACCCTTTCGCTGATTACGAGCTGTTGTTGACGGATTGAAGGACAGTTCGAGTTCGCATCGAAATAATAAGTAACTCCCTAAATAGAATGAAAATGCTGATAACGGATTCGAACTGTTTATTTACCCATTAGAGGTCGAGTTACACTGGAGCGTCTTGGAGGCGCGATGCAGAATCATAGACACTTAACTGAGTGAGAAAGGGTTCGATGTGTCGAAAGTCGATTTCTATTTCCTAACACCAATATTGAAATAAAAAAATAAGTAAATAAAATAAAAAAATCGGCGCTTGAGCAACTTTCATTCCTCCCAATGTGGTTTTCATTCGTTACTACACAGTATCAAAATTGTGAAAGTTGTAATAACTACGAAAAACAACTTACTGAACTTCTACCTTTTATTTATCTAAAAAATTTAAAATTAATTTTCACTCAAATAATTGAGCTCAGTCAACTACATAACAATATGAATAAAAAAAGATAAATCGGGGTAGGAGTATCGTTATTTACCAACTCTGTGTTTAAAATTTGTCACCATTAAAGAGTTTAAATCGTTTAAATCATTAAAGAGTTTTTTATGACTATATATATATTTCGTAATTAATTAATTTAAAGTATTTTGGTAGGGTTTTGGGATTCTAATTTTAAAGTTTTTTTTTTTTTTAATTCAAATTCATTGAAAATGGAAGCCTATTGTTTAATGGACCTAGAGATTTCGTCGATTTTGTATCAAATCGTTTTGACTTTGGATGGCATGCAATTTTCATATTTAAATTTTTTTTTTTTTTTTATTAGATACCCAGTATTTTAAAATACTTTTCAAGGTTTATTACAATACAGTAGAACCCCGATTATCCGAGTTAATGTGGACCAAGCCTAACTCGGATAACCGAAAAACTCGGTTAAAGCGAAAATTGTAAATAAAATAAATCGTATAGGTTTAAATGTATATTTTAACAAATACAAAAGTTATATAGATACACTACATACAATTCATATTGAAAGAGTTCTTTTACTTAAACCTTACCTTTTACTTTTCTGCACACCATTTTTCTAATTCGTTTCTCTTCCTTTTCCAGTCTCCAATAGTAACAGCTCCCGACACCGAGATCTTCCACTACTTTCTTTATTGATTCACCATTATCTATTCTTTGGATTGCTTCTAATTTTGTTTCTATAGAAACAACAACTCGCTTTCTCTTATTGCTACTCATTTCAGTAGAATTGACTGAATGTACCATCGTATTTTTCAGATACACTGGACAATGTGACCAATCGAAACCATTCCCCGATTCCAGGGAGGTGATCAGTCGAAACCATTTCGCGATTCCAGGGAGGGAATCATGTTACCAGCCAAAACCATCTCCCGATTCCAAGGAGGTGATCAGTCGAAACCATTTCCCGATTCCAGGGAGGGAATCATGTTACCAGCCAAAACCATTTCCCGATTCCATGGAGGTGATCAGTCGATACCATTTCGTGATTCCTGGGAGGGAATCATGTTACCAGCCAAAACCATTTCCCGATTCCAGGGAGGTGATCAGTCGATACCAGTGTAATGCTTCAATCAGTGAAATCAAAGTTGCAAAATGTCGATGCCTTCAGATATCGAAAGTCATTTGAAGTTGAACTTCCACCGTCAGCATGAAAAGGAAGGAAGATGACAGGCTTTTCCCTGTATTATTTTAAGCCAGGAAAGAAAGAAATGTCTCTTGGTTAATCCAAAATATTACGAAATGGTGTTAGATTGTATTAAGAAGAGAGCCGAGTGGAACGACAGTGAATTCTCTAACCGTCTCCGAGATATATAATAGTTTAAAATTAAAATCTTTCCCAACAACGGCCCGTGAATCATTCCATGGTCCCATGCATCCACGCCTTTCATTGTTTAGTCTTGGTCATTTGTAGAAAGACCATTCAGAATAGCCTACTGATATATTGGTAATGCTGCTCAAACTGATTTGTTTTAATTATTTTACAAGTGACACTTATGTATTTTATAATGACCTTAAGTTTTTTAACCTTATTAAACTTCTACAACAATATTTTGCCTGTGGCTTGTTTTCACTACGTCGATTATTAAAGAATTATTTCCATAGTCGTAGTGGAGTCTTGTGATCACTGGATTGCTTGTGTATCAGTAGAATGTCAGCTGCAAACCAAATTAAAAAGCAAAACAAGAACGAACGAACACTTGGTGCACCGCTAGATTAAAAGCACTGGCTTATCACAAAGATATTAACTTTCATAAACAACGTCTTTTTTATTACAAATTTCCCCTGTTCGCCATTAGGGTATTATACGAATTAGATATTCCATTTATTTGCAAAATACTACTCAATAGTACATCGAATATCTTTAAGAATACGTTGTTATTATTATTAGCTAGTAAAAGATGTTGTGGGTTTGGTTTAATGATCGAACGCCTCTTAATAGTATCAGGGAGGAAAAAGACAATTTTAGAATGCAATTTGTAAGTCGAATCTACCCATTACATTTCTTTTATTTCCTACATTCTCAGTTTTGTTGTTGTTGTTGTTTTTTTTGTTACTGAACAACTGTTTCTTTTTTTTAAATCAACTTTTTTTTACCATCTTAAAGTTGGCATGCCAACTACATTTTGTTTTTCATTAAATGTTTATGTTAATCGTAATTTTATTTTTTTTCTTTTATTTATTTTTTATAAATACATCAGTGGTAAAGTCTGATTATCTGAATTTCATATTTTTGAATGAAACAAAGTTTATTAAATAAATATTTTTGTATTTCAGTTGATTTCCTTATTTTTTACAAAATAAATCTTATCAAGTAAAGTTTGGATATTAATTTCCAACTGTGTTTATTTTTAATTCTTTTTTTAAAGAAACTTCATGAATTAATAAACGCAATGCTCATTATTATGCCTAAATCAACATAAGCCAATTAATTATTCGAATGGTAAACTAATTGATCGGTTACAAAATGTCATCACAATCGATACTTGAATAAACCGATGAGCTGACATCTTGTTAGGCATAATTTTCACTGGAGTTCAAAACTGGTTCACAAAAATGATTTTCTTCCAATTTAACATTAATTAGCCGTCTTATTTATTCTTATTTAGTCGATGTAATATTTCAGTAATAACATTTTCCTTGGCTACTTTGCCTGCATCAATGGTTCATATGAATATCATCAGTTCGTAAACAAAATATTCGTACATATTCGTGCATTTTTATAAAATAATTGAAATAGAAAAAAATATAAAAACTGCATCAATTCTAATATGAATAATATCACTCGTTTTTAGTGGGTTTTTAGTTCTACAAGTGAATTGAAGTCTTCCACGAATGAAGTGGAGCCTATACCACTAATGGGAAAGGAGGGGGTGGGAGGGCACAATGAGGGAAATCTGTAACATAGTATATTAGTCTTTATTGTTGGATAATTAAACACAGAACTTTTTTTCTAGACAAGAAAACTTGGTCATTTTCCGTAGAAGCATACTCATAGCCACTGTTTAGAGAGCACTAAGCGCACAAAGCTATTTCTTATATAAACAATTGGTGTTAGAAATACTAGAATACTCTCTAGGAACACAATTGACACGCACAATTTACGCAAAGGATTCGCACCCCGAGCTGTCATCGTGAAGAGACTGGGACGGACCGTTTCGCACTTGTTATGTGCTCATCAGCCAGCCAAACTCCACCGATAACATGCTCAGGAGGTGCGAAACTTTAGCTATCCCGGCTCTTGCTCCCAAGAGCGGGACCACTCCCCAAAGAAATACAAAATAAAAATTAATAAAACGAGAATATACAATATTTCTTTGGGGAGTGGTCCCGCTCTTGGGAGCAAGAGCCGGGATAGCTAAAGTATCGCACCTCCTGAGCATGTTATCGGTGGAGTTTGGCTGGCTGATGAGCACATAACAAGTGCGAAACGGTCCGTCCCAGTCTCTTCACAATGACAGCTCGGGGTGCGAATCCTTTGCGTAAATTGTGCGTGTCAATTGTGTTCCTATCTAGTTCACTCCGCACGTTAAAGAAAGGTTAATACTAGAATACTTTTGTAGACTAATCTTTTTATAAAATCTTCCAAGCTTGTTTACCGGAAAACCCTTTTGGAGAAGCAGCGAACCATCGCTCGCAGCGAGCTAAGGGGGCGTCCATTAATTAGGAGAGCTCAAAATGGAGGGGGGGGGGGAGAAAAAGGTTTTGCAAAATCCCACCAAATCTCATTTAAAGGGGGGAGGGGGAATCAATGAAAATCTCACGTCAACTTTTTCCTTCAGAGAATATGCATATTATAACAGATTTTAACATTTTGTAATATTGTCTATGCCTTTCCTAAACTATCAAAAGACATGGACGTCATATGTCCAATCATTACAATAGAGGAAGCACATGAATGCCCATGGAGTGAGTGAAGAATTAGGGAAAGTGATGTCGCAGCCTATTTTTTTTTTTCTTTTACTAAATTTAATTCAATTCGTTATAGTGCAACTTAGGGGCCGTCCATTAATAACGTGATGTGTTTTTTAAAAAATTTGGACCCCCCCCCCCCCCCTTGGGGAGATTTGGGGAGGTGGGGTGGGCCCCCCCCCCCCTCACGTGAGATTTCAAAAAGTCAAAAAATCAAAAAGTTCAAAAAGTCAATATTACAAAATGTTGTAATCATTATAATACGTATATTCTCTGAATGAAAAAGTTGATGTGAGATTTTCGTTGACCCCCTCCCCTTCCCTTTTGACCTCACGTAATTAATGGACGACCCCTTAAGCATAGTATCATTTTTCTCCTCTTCTTTCAAAGAAAAAATGTATTTCATAGAAGACATCAGTAACGCTTTAGATATTTAGTGGTTTGAAGCAAAATACATGAACATGTCAAATAAATTTAATTTAAAAATTATTAAAAGGTCGCCGTCGCACAAGTCAAATATGAAGTTAAAAAGTTTAAAGCATTAAAAACATTTAAAATTAACGACTAGTTTCGGCTTCTAATAAAGCGAAGCCTTCTATTTAAATAAATAAATATTAGAAGCCGAAACTAGTCGTTAATTTTAAATGTTTTTAATATTTTAAACTTTTTAACTTCATATTTGACTTGTGCGACGGCGACTTTTTAATAATTATTGTAAATATCAGCGCACGTAAAATCTTTTTAATTATTTAAAAATTATAAGAGGAAATCTGACCTGGGGGGGAGGGGGGGGGGGTCCCACCACATCTTTCCAAATCTCACCAAGATGGAGGGTGGGGGTCCTAATTTTTTAAAAAAACACCTCACGTAATTAATGGACGCCCTCTAAGCGAAACATTTTCCATCTTCAAATGCTGGCAAACAAAATGGCGGACACAGATGGCAAATAAAGTGATATAGCTTAAAAGAATGGAGAGGGTGGAGGCGTAAAAGCTTTATCAGTTATCGGTGGACAAATGAAGAGCGTAAACCTTAGTTTTTAAAACTACAGCTGAGAGTACTAGAATCGGTACCGGGAAATAAAATCAGGCGAAACTCGGAATACAAGCGTATAACATCAAAAAGTCTTTTGCATGAATAAATGAGTTAGCAAACACAAGTTGGTTTAAAATATATAATAAAAGTTTAAAAAGACATTACGAGAGTCGACTGCTTTCGGAGGCCTTTCGCGGCTCCCTTGCCTTTTGTGACAATTAACTTATTTTGAGAGAAAGTACCGTGTTAGTTTACCGTTCCGGACGAAGAAAAGCCCTGATTAAATATATTATTAAATCTGCTCAAGTATTTAAAACGGAAATATTTAAATATTTAGATAATGAAAACTCAAAAAATAAAATGTACATCAGATATAGCCGCGCTGGTGTGGTCGAGCGGTCTCAGGCGTCGGTCTGTCGTGAGATCAATGTGCCAGCGCCCGGGTTCAAATCCCGGTAGCGAGCATGGATGTTTCAAAAATTTCCTTTCCTATGTTGTAGCCTCTTCTTCACTTTCTCTTCGGTCTGACGTCATTCCTTAATGGCGTCCTGGGGAAGGCCACGGGAAACCACCCCAGTATCTTTCCCTTGTAATTCTAGGGAGTCTGCTAGGGGTTCGCCGTCTTGGGAACACTAGCGCTCCCTGGAGCACGGATGCTTCGGCAACGAAGCTCGCACTTCGGTGCGAACCGACCACACACACACATCAGATATAGGACATTTGTTTTCCACAGAAGCAGGAATTGCGTAGTACTGATTTTCTGGACTTCTATCCTTACTTATCGGTTGCCCATGTCAATCTTATGACCGTACAATATCCTAATAATAGTAACAGTAGACTTGGATACAAATCACCATAACAATTCCACGACAAATGTATTTCAAATCTGATGTGGAAAATATTCTATCAAGAAATTTTTCAAAAAAAATATAATAAATAAATAAATAAATTTGGTAATTTCTTTTTAACGATAGACTTTATACTTGTTTTGACAAGGCTGGCAAAACTGGAATAAAAGTTGAAAACCAAATATTACATGTAATTTTTTTAAACAGTTTTCTCTTGGATATTTTAAAGTCAGCTCTTTTAATTACAATTAAATATTAGATTATCACCTTTAAATTTTAAGGAATGGCAATTTAAAACGGTAAAGAAAGAGTTGTAAGATTCTGTTGTCGACAGTGTTTAAGAATATTATAGCATTTGGACAGCTTTAATATTTTTTTTTTTCTCGTTTGTTTTATAGAATGTATTTGTCTCCTGCTGTTTATTCATATTTATGACCCCATGTTATCCCACCCACTTTGGACGGTGGAGATTATTCCCCAACTAACCGTAATTGAAAGAGGAATTATTGCAGACCAGGCGATTCTAATTACGTAGGACCAGGTGGTTCCCCCTGGCATCAGACGGAGACCCCCCGTAGACTGTTGTTGACCCTTATCATAGTTTATGACGGCTGTCTGACGAGTTTCCTCCGGGCCACTTACTATTCGGCAAAGCTTTGGAAACTTTGGCGTTTCTGTTTTTTTAATAATTACCGTGATTTGAACTGACATCTTTGCAGGTTCACTAGAAGCTTTTTTTTTATTATTATTTTGAAGAACTTTTGACTTCTTTTCAGAAAGAAAAAAAATAAAAATAAATAAATAAATAAATAAATAAATAGATTGCGTCACAGCAAGTAAATAATATTCTTGGAAAATTTAAACAAGGATTGTAAATCAAGGATTGGACAATTTTGCGACTATATCCCATTCTAGCACAAAATAAACAACGGTAAGAGTTGTGTGTGTCCTTCTCGTGGACCAAGTTAAATTTTTAGTGTCATCTTTGTAAATAACAAAGTATTCTCCTACAGAAAATATGGTCATTTATGTTCTATAAACTTATTAAAGAACATATATATTCAGTCGAATGCTTAAAATACGTATGCATTTGGCGTCTGCAATCAACAGCTGTCGCAATTTCTTTTTCGATGAAAATAAAACTACGTATTATTCACTTTCTTTCTGCGCATGGGTTACTTTTAAGTGATATTACATAGCCTTCCTGCTCCTAACTTATTAACGATTTTTTTCCACGATTGGCGGAAAACAAATTCAAAACTTCCATGCCAATGTAATATAAAGAACTAAAAATCCTCGGGTAACAGCTCAGTTACAAGCTTTGAATTAATTTAAAAATTGTTACGTCATTACACTGAGTAGTAAACTCTGCAAAGTCCTTTGTGAAAAAAACATAAAGATCAATTTACCAATAAGCAATCAGATAAATTCTTGTATCGGCAAGAGGTGGTTTGGTCATGAATTTAATGTTGCAGAGATTTACTTCTAAGATTTTTTCATTCCTCAGTTTCCCAATAAGGGATTAACGTGTCCAATTCATAGGCCGGATACAAAACGTTGATAAATTTACAATTTGACACGTTTGATAGTGAATGATGATAACGAGAATGTTATTTCCAAACTTATGTTACATAG
>JAFIDM010000179.1:25712131-25725100 GCA_023159025.1 Thereuonema tuberculata | reverse complement strand
ATAGTGAATGATGATAACGAGAATGTTATTTCCAAACTTATGTTACAGAAGAACATGGTAGATAGAGCGTACGAATATATATACAATATATATATATATATATATATATATATATATATATATATATATATAAACAATATGCTACGGTAAATGTGATAATCTGGTGATTATATATACTAACCGATTATTATATATAATCACCAATAACTTTGGTAAATGTGATAAATTATTGAATATTTATGAAATTCACCGGCGAGTTAATGTAATTCCCAATTCGTAATGGCGAATGTGATAAATATCTTCACTGATTGAGGCATTTTCAGGTTGCATGATTCACCCGTTGCAGTTAAGGTTAGGAAGCCAAATTATGTTCACTATACCAACTAATGCAGTACTAACCAATTGGAGGCTTCGTAAATATTCATCGTTTTTTTCTGGTTTAATGGTGATGGCCCCTTTTAGCAAGAAACGGCTTTCCTATATTCACCCGGATGTGTTGATAACTTTTGAAAACAATTTTCCCCTTCAAAAAACATCGTTCATCTATCCAACAATAAACTTAGTCAACACATTTATCACATTCGCCATTACAAGTTGGGAAATATATAAACTCGCCGGTGAATTTGATAAATATTCAATAAATAAAATATGAAGCTAGTAAGCCCATCAATGTTATCGCACATAATTTCGGATGATTTCATTCTGCATTGACGACTATTTTGAAAAATAAGGATAAAATCGTAGAGGCTGTGAAAGGATCTGCTTCCATTTAATAGCGATAAAGCAACGATAAGGTGAGCAACAGTCTTGGTGAATATTATGGTCTCCTCTTCTTTCTTTCATCACTACTAATGTTCTTGTTTTTTATCAATAATAATTTTAATAATCCAATATCAGTGAAATATGTAGTGTTTGGGAAGTTCCTAATCCTATAACTATGTTGATTTAATGTATTGACTTACTTCTTGCCGGATGGTTGGTGAGAGCAAATTATCTTCAAGGTATGCATATCTCCGAAACCGCTTCAGTTGAAAACACAAAATTTCGCATTAGTGTTCTTTGCCAAAATCTAAAACATACGATTTCGACGAATTTTTGGTATTCGCATCCTATGAGGTGAAACAAGGGCGTAAGGGGGGGGGGGACTTTATTGAAGGGTGCTTTGCGAAGTTTTCAGGTTATAAAATCAGAATATAACATTAATTTGTAATCATCACGTCATTTTGTACCAACTGGAGAAGGCTTCAAGTGATAGAGATGTGGAGAAGGGCAGAAAGGGGTGAGAAGTCTTATATTTCAGATCTAGGTATTAATTTGGTATGTAGGGCTTATCGAGTTACAAAGTGAAAATATAACATTAATTTGTAACTATCACGTGACTATTTTACCAACTGGAAAAGTTTCAAAGTAATCACACAATTATTTGAAATGAAGATACGGCCAATTTATCCTCATGTCATCAGCGGCATAAGTGGTAAAAGTAAAAATTAAAATTTAGAAAAATTTATAAAGACAAAAAACGCAATATCTAAGACTCTTTTTGCCCCTTCGAGTTTCGCAGAGCAAAGATTTCAATCAATGTAGACACACAAACATTTACGCGTTTGTTGTTTTACTTCAAATATTTTCTTTCTTTTTTTTTTATTAATAAAGCCTATTTAAATTGATTTTTAAATAAAATATGCCTCATTTACAATCTTCAATGAAAATCTTGTTGCCAGTAAAACTGAAATTCTCCAATTTTATTGATGGATTTTAGACAAGTTAACATAATAAAATAAAACTATTAATGGATTTTCAATTCAGTTTAAATTATTGCTTGCAATATAGTTATGTGTTTCTATACAGTTTGTAACTTATCTCATTCTAGATTCAAATTTGAAATTCGAATTTCTAAAATTCAATTAAACTTAATAATCGAACTACGCTCCTGTGATTCGATTAACTATGAAACGAACTTTAAAGATGAATGTCTGAATAAAT
This sequence comes from Thereuonema tuberculata, assembly GCA_023159025.1. Classification (NCBI taxonomy): domain Eukaryota; kingdom Metazoa; phylum Arthropoda; class Chilopoda; order Scutigeromorpha; family Scutigeridae; genus Thereuonema; species Thereuonema tuberculata. Next base: position 25,723,117 of record JAFIDM010000179.1, on the reverse strand, counting down.
GCTGAATAAGGCTGATTTAAGATTGATAACTTTCCTAGAATAATTATCAACTTTGTTCCCGCTCTCTTCCCTGATCAATGCTGAGTCATGGTTTGGCTCCCATATTCACCACTATTGTGTCACTATCGATCTTATGACAGCGTCTCCTTATGATAATATTTTCATGATATCAGAAGAAGTTATTGACTTAACACGCATGTATTGTATATAGATCAGTGAAAAAAAATAAAAAATAAAAAATGCACAAATATACAAAGGTTCTCGCACCCTGAGCTATCATCTCGGGGATCTAGGACAGTCGTTTCAGCCTTATTAGGCCTCATCAGCCAGATTTATTGATTTAATACGCATGTATTGTATATAGATCAGTGAAAAAAAATAAAAAATAAAAAATGCACAAATATACAAAGGTTCTCGCACCCTGAGCTATCATCTCGGGGATCTAGGACAGTTGTTTCAGCCTTATTAGGCCTCATCAGCCAGATTTACCCTTGATGATAGCTCAGGGTGCTTGACAAAGTTGAGGTTACCACTTCTCATTGTTGATGTAGTTGGGGGGCAAGCTTCGGGGAACTGAAGTGGTAGCCTCAAATTTTATGAGATTAACAAGGGAATCGCATTAGATTCCGAAAGCTCCGTAATGTATTTTTAAGCTTTGATTATAAAGATTTTTAAGATATTGATTTGTTTGAAATCGTTGTAGGTAACTTATTATTTTTCTCTCTGAGTTTGCGGGACAGGAACGACTTGTGAGATGACGTTGTTGTGGTTTTATATGTTGCTGAATGTTGTTGTTTGCTGGTTAACATGGAGGCACGCGTACTATTAATATACCTCGAATGGTGTAAAACTTAATCTTTCTCTTAAATACCGCAGTACACAAAGTATAAAGGGAGAGGAGGGGAAACTCTTAAGAAGGTTCTGTCCGTCCGTCCGTCACAAACTTAGCAGCACAAAGTAAAAGTCGACAGACTTTACTCATACCGTATTGGAATCCTTATAGAGATGTGTAAAAATGCTATTTCCGCTCTGCAGTCGCTTCCTGTCTCACAGGAAGTGTAAGGAGCACAAAAATGAAACATGTTATCACCTCTTTAGCCCAAACTAGAAGTCGACAGACATAAGTGATAATCTTCTTTAACTCTTTAATACTAGTAGAAGTGGAGAAAGTAGTATTTCCGGTCTGTGGTCACTTGTGAAAAGTGATCAAAAATGGAACATGTAACAGGGTCGCCGTGGTTTTCATATACAATAAGAAACAAAATTTTGTCCTTGTTTTTATTTCTAAACTTGATTATTACAAAAAAACAAAATCGGAAATATATTAATAGCAAGCTTTTTCTAATTTAAGAATATTACTTTTTTTTATATATACAGTACATAATTTTATCCTAAGATATAAACTGACATCAAAGAAAAAACAACGGGAAAGGAAACAACAAAGTACAACATAATTTTTTATTAGAAACGTCCCAAATATGCGAAGCGTTAAGAGAATTACAAACTTTTGTCAAAAGTCCGGGTCGGCATAATCTGAGGATTTTTTTTGTTGCTGTCGTTATTTATAAAGCCTTTCTGTGAATTCTGTACGAGTGCTCGGCATCTTATCATCTGTCTCCACTCACTGGAAGAAGACGGTATTTCTCTCCAGCAGAAGACTAATCCTTCGTCAAACTCTTCATTGCCTTAAAGCAGACGCCATGTTTAAAACGGTATTAGGGAAACAAGACAACATGGCGACGACCAAGACATTGCTACTGATTAAAATGCTACTCGGAAAAAACTTCTCCGTTTCGCTGCTGCATCGAACGGTACCTCAACGACCAGAGACAGTCGATATTTATTTTCTTTTTCAGGTCGTCATTAGTCCTTCCGTGTGTTGTTGGCTCGGCCGTATAATTGGACGATGATTTTTGTTTCCTGACCTTCCCTCATTCGACTGCCTTCAAGCTGTCGTTGCCCTGACAATGGGTCTTCTCGAAAAGCAACTTTAATTCATTAAAGTTCCCTAAAGGACACTTGTTACCCATCCAAAAACCAACAATAGGAATGACCCCCCTCCTCCCCAAAAAAAAGAGGGCCCTATTTTTTTTTGCTTTGTTTACAGAAAGGAAAGATTTAATTAATTCGGGTCTTTTCCTCAGAAGTAGGAAAAAAATTGTTATTCTTTTGGAAACAGAAATATATTGGGAAGAGAGTCATCTATTGGAGCGCTATAGAAAAATATGTAGGGAAAAAAAGACAACAACACACACACACACACACACACACAGAGCTTTACTGGAAATTTTTAGAAAATCAAGTTTCAAGTGTTATTGTTAGTGTATTTTAAAGCATATCCTCAGGGGTTAGAGTTAGGTTTTAGAGAAGTCTAAATAAGCGTGATTAGGCAACAGTCACCTTTCAGGTGAAGATAGCATTTTACATTGTAAGTGCATAGTCTTCCTTGAAGGTCTGCCGATCAAATAAGTAAGTTATATGTATGTAAGACTTCCGCTAGATGGTTGCGAGGCAAATGTGAGAGCTTAATCCCTGGAATTTGGTCATAAAGAGACGCCTTCGAATTTTTGGCTTATAATTTTTGGAATAGTATTCTTTTTTAACAACGAAACATTGTCGTTTCCCTTTCCTTGAGGTCCTACAGGATTGATTTTCTATCTTTCCTCCCAAAGTTTCCTTTTTTTTTTTATCTTTTAACTAAAACTCACACAATCATGTATATACAATTAAAATGTTGGAAATAGTTGTTAAAAGCCATTATAATTTCGACTAAGATATTTTAAAAAAAATAAATTGTGACGCTTCATCTGTAGGTTTTATTCCTAATTAAATCTCCATTTGCTTTCTCTCTCGTAATTCATTTTTTTCTGTGATCTGTTACATCAAATAAAAGAGTTCTTCTCGCTGCTTCTATTCTCCTAGAAGCTCAAGAAGTTCGAATCCTTCTAGCATAACAAGACTTATCTGTTTCGAGGTATCACCTCTCGTCAGTTTAGGAAATATCCTTAGAGGATTACATATCGAAAATGTTAGAGCTAATTGTGGCGCTTCAGCTTGTGTTTTTTATTCCTAAGTAATTCTTCATTCGTCAATTCTCTCTTAATTCCTTTTCTGTGGAAAATATTAATAAAGGTACTGAAGATTTTAAAGTTAAAAAATTAAAAAAAAAAAACATATTTAAGTGTTATTTAATTTTATCTAACATAAAAATGTTTCCTGAATTTTTAAGCTTTTATTTTTGTATGTTATTTAAGATATTTTTTTTTTAAATTACATAATCGTTTATTTATTAATTTGTTTCTTTTTTGATAATGTTTTAAATTTGGCCGTAGTGAAAGCATTGAATTTAATCTGAATAAATTATCGACATTTCCATTGACCCATTTCATTATATTAATCACATTAGATATACTATCCAAATTACTCATTAAGAACGATAAAGAACGTGAAGTGTTATCCCTGCTTCAAGGATAACAATCATGTCGCTATCTACAGAACCATTTTCTGTGTCACTGCAAATAACTGATGTTGGCAAGTTGGGTCACAGATTTTAAAGAGCAACTACCAGAACGCCTCTCATTCGTGATAGAAATGTGACAGTTCTTTAAAATAGTTGAACGAATTTGATAAATTCTTTTCAGATTTCTTACGTAGTGGACTTAAATACGGTAATTCTTTTGACTCAAATAAAGCAACAAAATTTTATTTAAATTTTCGATCAGACTTATCTTTGTTTTGCTACAATAGTAAATTTTCTTCTCCCCCCCCCCCCTAAAAAAAGTTGGGATTTATTTGAACTCTTTATCGTGTTATCAAACGATCAGACAGCCTTTTGTTTTGTTTTTTCTTTTCGAGTTAAAAAAAAAATGGATTTTTTTTTTTTTTAATGCTGAATATGTTTAGTAACTTTGGAAGATTAGTGAAGGATTAGTGAATGGGGTGCTGAACAGAGAGAGACGCTTTTGTAAGCGTGGCAAAACTGGTTTTAGTTCATTACAAATATTCTATATAAGTAAACTAATTATTATATATTATAAAAGCGTTATTTTGTCTGTCGTAAGACTTTATGTTTTTCCAATTTTGTGACCAAACTATAAGAGATAGATTGGTTATGTAAATGGATAAAATGTAGATCTTTTTAAGACAAACAAAATGCTACAAAAATCTTTCGAAAAAAGTTTTTGGTTTCCAAGATGGCGCCTTTTAAAGGGTCAAATTTTGACTTTTTCTCAATTTAAACGAAAAGTATAAAAGATAGAAGAGAACATTAAATTGAGAAAATGTTGGTATTTGAAAGTTCTATCGAACGATATATCACTTATTCACGAACCCATCAGCGTTTGCAAGATACATGCAAAAATGTGAATTTTCGGTGTGTGACGCCGACCCGCAATACATCCGAGTTATTCGGAGAAGCCACAACAGGCTGGGAAGTTATATATTCTCCGAAGATCGCAACATTAATTTGCTAAATAAATAAAGTTTGTTTTTTCAATCCTATATATGCAAGGGTTCCGGAGCGAAGCGACGATACCCGGCTATTATTATTATATATTATAAAAACGTTATTCTGTCTGTCATTCTGTAAGCAAAATGTTAAATTACAAATTACTAAAATGTTACTAAAATAGAGAATCTATTCATAAGAAATGAAAAGATATTAAACAACTGTCCAACTATACTGATTGGCGACCTAAATATAGATATTTTCAAAATTAATAAAAACAATGCAGTACAGAAATGCGTAAAACTTATGTGCAGTAATGGTTTCAAAATCATCTTTACGGAACAACAAGAAACAACTGTACAATTCATGGAAATACGAAAGCAAATATAGATCATATTTTCATAAATAAACATGATATCAAAACACCAGGAATAATAATTAAAGAACGAATCGGATAAGAGTTGAAAATAAGAAAATAACAGATCCAAATATAATCTATAAAGAACTAATCAATGATGTTAAGAAAACAAAATTCATGAAAATCTACATATATAAAAAGAAAAGTCCTGACTCACTCACTGACTGACTCATCAACGCCCACCCCAAACCCTTGGACCTAGAAAGCTGAAATTTTGCACAGAGGTTTCCTTTATGATGTAGACAATGAATAAGGCCGGATTTTTCGAAATTCTTAGGGGATAGGGAATAATCTTGCAAACTGACGATGAAGTGAACGGCGGCAACCCCAGGTATGTGGCGCCAACCCGCAATACACCTGAGTTAAGTGGAGAAGGCCACAACGGGCTGGGAAGTCGTATATTCTCCGATCTCAATATTAATTTGCGAAATAAATAAAGTTTTTTTTTTAATGTTATAGATGCAAGGGTTCCGGAGCGAAGCGACGGTACCCGGCTAGTTATAAATAACACTGTTAGCTGCCGAAACGTTTCATAGTCTGAAAGCATTACCGTAGCATGAATGCCTGCATCTGGATTGGATTCTGAAGTTAGACTACATGGATCCAATTAAGCTTAAATTAGTTAGCGGATTAAATGAAAATATAATTCGATACTGAAATGCATGAAAACATCTAATGCGCTCGTCTTTCGAACCACTTAGCATTGACATTCAAAATTGCACACGAGACATTAGCTCATAATTTGCTGTGACTTTAGTGAATTTGTATTGCCTATTCGAACCTCAAGTAAAAATTATGATGGTGGTTCTGGAATTCTTCACTGAATCCCTTATATTAATAGTTTGAATTCCCATTACAAATTCCTAGGATAGGTTGGAGGTCATTCTGATCACTTTTTTTGCTTATGGACCCATATCAAAAACACTTCCGTTTTTGATCTGTTAGTTAGTTTTTGGTTTGGACGTTCCGTTACAATGCTGTAGCCCATGTTCCCAATATCGTTGAATGCATTGCACTTGCGGATCACGTTCTAGTGGATCCGTTCAAATACGCCTGGCTGTGTTTGGATCTCGTGCGCCACCACCGCGATCGGCGCCCCACTGGGTGATTCAGATGCGACAGGTGTCTAGAAAAGGCGGCTCTGCATGTGCCCCCACAGAAAGAAGTCTATGAACATCAAATCTGGAGAGCGTGGAGGCCACGCCACTGGCCCCCATCTTCCAATCCACCTTCCTCCATAGATTTGGTTGAGGCCTGTTGCACGTAAACGGAATTGTGTTTTGGTACAGGTTCATAAGCGAAAATGATCAAGTATGACCTTCCCCTACATACCCTAGGAGTCTGTAATGGGAATTCATTTACATCCTGTATTTCCTTGGCTGTTTCGTGATGTCATCTATATCAGCGGTCGCTAACCGGTTATCTACGGACCATTAATGGTCCGTGCAAAATTTTTGATGGTCACACTAAAAATGTGTAATACTTCAAATTTTCATTTTTTTTTAATAATTACACTATAACTTAGTTACCTTTAATGGGTGCATCTCATATTAATAAGATAAAAGTTTTCTAATTATTATTTACCTTTTTTTTTCTAAATTCATATTAGTGGTCCGCCAAATTTAAAATTATACATTTAGTGGTCCATGAAGTTCTAAAGGTTGGCGACTGCTGATCTACATAATGCTAACTGAGGAGCCCCATTAAGCGTTAAGCATTTCTCCTACGAAGCAACTTCTTAAACCTTGGTCCGAATTTTTTACTTTATCAAAAAAAAATTAACATTTCAACCTCTAATTTCATCGAGACTGGACCAACTTTAGGTCCAAAAGTTTTTTTTTTTTTCTATAAATCATTCGCAGCCAATCCTACGACCATGTAGAACGTGTATCCATCTAGTGGTTGCTTTTCTGATGGCAAAGCACGTGAGCTCCTGCTAACCAATAATGCAAACGCTGTACTGAAAAGCGAAAGTTCCTAAAAAATGCTACTATTCATATTCTATTTTCCATGTCATAACTATAACTGATTACCTAAAGCTAAACAATCAAGTGAGTTAGCCTCAAAGCAATACAAACGTTAATATATGTCAACAGTCGGGAAAATTTCTGAATTGTTTAATTTTAAATGTTTTCAGATTGGTTACAAGCCAAATGTGATTTCAGTAATGACCTCTTTAACTGTAAAATGTATAGGAAATGAATTATGTATTATTAAATGAACCTTAAACAAAATTCGCTGTCCGTGTAATTAAAATAACCATATCTACTGGTCTCTCCCAATCTACTGGTTGCTGGGTAGCATGGGTTGTTGGCAGAAGCTCTGTGGATTAAAAGCGATTTGATTAACTGCTAACTTTTCGCTTTTTCCTTGTCGTTCATAAATTGAATTCTTGTTCTTCGTCTACCAGATCTTCCTTCCATTTTTCCCTCTAACTTACATTTGTAGCCCAATCCGGGGGTCTGATTAAGTGTCCTACCATGATATTTGACCTTATTTCTACTGTATTAAGAATTTATCTTCTTATTTATTTTCTTTAGTATTTCATCATGTGGCATCTTTATTTGTCCATCCTGTTCTTAGCATTCGGCGCCAGCATCACATCTCAAATGATTGTAGTCTGCATTTACCTCAACAAAAGAAAGTCCATGTTTCTGATCATGTAGTGCCTCACTCCAGACATAATTTTGAATGAACTGTTTCTTTAAGTAGTATGTTCTTGGATACCAGCATCCTATTGAAGACATTTTTTGCTTGGTTATTCTTTCTCTTAACATCTTTTCCCATTCTTCCATTTGATGTTATTATACTACAAAGATTAGCAAATTGTTTTACTCGTGTTAATCGTCTCCTCTGAAAGAATATAGTTTTTTTTTTGTTGTTGTTCCCTAGTATATTTCATTTTTTTTTGTTTTCTTCTCATTAATTTTCATCTTGCATTTTTCATTTAGGAGTTTATCCGATTCTGTTAATATTCCTGTAGTCGTTTTTTGATTTTCTGCTATTACAGTTACATCGTAAGCAAATCCTATTGTGTTGTGTTTTTTTGCCATTTGTCTTTTTTGTCATTTTCAGAAATTTCCTTCATACCTTCTCCAATACAAATATTCAAAGAACTGGCGAGAGACTGCATCCTTGCTTTATTCCTTTTCTCAGTCTCATTTTATTTTATTTTCCTATTATTAATGTTTGATTTTTCAGATTAATCTTCTATCTCTCTAGTCTACATTTACGTATCACTATATTCTTCCAAAAAGTTATTTTTTTTCTTTTTCTAAACACTATCATAAAATGTCGTACTAGAAAAATCTTTCCTATTACTAGGGGTTCTTAAGTGCAATGTGGTTTTTATATAATATACATATAAAAAATTACATAAAAAAAAAATTAATCTTTTTTTTAAAGAACTGTAAGAACACTAAAAATAAAACAAGCTTGGTTCAGAAATACAATTACAATCTTTTTATGTAGCGAAGCCTTAACCGGAAGTGTAAGTTTTTCCTAGAGCTAATTCCTATTAAAAACCCGTACTTCCAGTTATTGACCTTAACACGATAAGTATTTATTTCTAAGATTTCTTCGATTCTTGATTTTGCTTCTGTTAAAAATAAAATATTGGAAATTTTGCGTAGAGGAAATAATTTTGTGTAGTTTATTACATTCATGAAAGCTTTATTTGTCTAATATCCATGAAAATTGTCAATAAATTCAAATTAAAAAAAAAATATTTTTAATAAATTAGCAGTTGTTAATTGTCTACATATGTTTAACAGTAATTTTAACAATCTGCGGGAAATTAACTATTTAAAATTTAAATAATATTAAAATTAAAAAGAAGACAAGCTTTCAAGAGAACATATTAGATCTGATTTTATTTTAAAATTATTATTGCTATTAAAATTATTTTATTAGTAAGTAAAGACTAACATAGAATCAGTCAGTATGTTAGTATATTATGAACATTTTAACTGTTATTAATATGCTTTTATAAAATGCTTCTTAATTTTGTTTCTTAAATTTGATATTTAAATTTTTGTTTCAAATTTGAATCCTAGCTAATCATATAATATCAAGATTTTGGGTTTAAATATAAAAATAACGTAAGCAGGTAATAGTACTAGCCAGGCAAATATAGTTTACAATGAAATACAATAACTAATTCACATACATAAAAATATTTGCATCCGTAAATAATTTTGATCTTAAAATAGGAGTTTAAATAGGAAAAAAAATGGAATTTAAGTAAATAACAAATTATTGTTATTATTTTCATAAAAATCAATAAAACGTTCAAATTGTCCTAACCTTGGATGACAACTTAAAATTATTATATTTTCGTTAAGTTTAATTGATGCCTAGAACCAGTTCCCTTACATATTTGGATTTCTTTTGTTTGTTGGCAGAATGGACGGAACAATCTTAAAAATAATGTAATCGTGATTTTTTCGTCGTATTCCGCGCATTCCAGCGGTTGTTGTAGCGACGACTCCTTCACGTGGCAGCACTCCCATATGGGTCACCTTGGACCACGATAACCCCAAGGCAGCGGCTATTTCCCATTTTGTTTGTAAACAGTGGGTTGCATCATTTCACTCGGTGCCAAAACATTGCCTGCCCTGACGGAAGAAGCGACCGAGAGGCGACTTAGTAATCAACATATTGAATTAATCAAAGGGGGAAAAAAAAAGAAGGCAAGTTTCAGATAAAAGTAAAAGTTATCTCCATTTACATAACAACAACAACAGCAGCAGCAACCCATAATTCGAGTTATTTATTGATACGCGCTTATTATTGTCAGTTTTAAAAATGCAACTCATTTTGAAACTTGCATCAGATTCCAACCGTTGCCTCAAGCTTCTTTGCAAAAACAAATACTGTAATAGAAATATCCAAAGTACAGTATCGCAAGCATTTATCGCAGATGCTCAGTGACGCTGCTTCAATAAACAAATTTCAACTTTGAAAGTGTAAACAAACGGTTTCTGTGAATGCTTAGTATCCTCACTTCTAGGAAACTCACTCAAGAGAATAATTAACAAATAAATTAATTTACCAGCAATATATAAAATTTTGTAAACAATAAAGAAATAGTAACAAATTCTATTATTAAAGAAATAAAAATCAATTTTCAATTACCAAAAAGAAAATATAAATAAATAAATAAATAAAAAATCTAAAACTTATTCGAAATGATTGAATTTTATTTTTTTGTTATTTTCATTATGTTTTTGATCAACAAATGAAAGAAATAAAGAAAAAAACATTAATAAAAGTAAAGATTAAAAAATATATATTCCAATAAATAAAGCAAATATTTCAACTTAATATTTTTACTTATCCAGCTTTTGAATTTATTACAGGATTTTTTTTTTCTAAGTTGTAATTTGCATTTATTTTATTATCATAAAAAAATTAAATTGAATGTATATTTTCCTTCTACTCTTGAAAACAATTTAATTAAAACAAACAATTTTAATTGAAATCCCTTACAAGTAAGAATTTAAGGAAGTCATAAAAATCAAGAATAAATTTAAGAGGGAATAGGAAATTGGAATAAAGATTTTAATTGTAATTGTTTTGCTAAGTTCATTTTTTACTCATGTAAAATGACTTCCATTAATTTGAAAACGTTTCTTTAAATGGGGGAAAAAAAAAAAAAAATCATCTGTTTGTGCACAAAAAATAAGAAATTTATATTTTTCTGCATTCATATTCATAATTTTCTTAAAATGTGTAAGGAAAAGAATGTTTAGAAAAAAGGGAAAAGACATCTTTTTTTTTTTTGTAAATTTATTGTTAGTATTTAATTTTAACTACTTTAGCAAATGAATTGGTAAAATCTTGTATAAATTGTAAAAAATGTTATACCATTTGAAGAACTAAATGAAATGATGTAAGATTGTTAAAAAGGCTTGTTTTAAAGTAAATGACAAGTTATTGTTGTTATAATGATCCAATGTGAATATGCCAAGATAATGTAATGTACGTTATATGATACGTAGACATCTATTTATTGTTTCAAAAACAAAACTATTTATTTGTTTGAATTATGAAGGAAAGAATGAAAAGCTTTCCGAAAATTTGCTATTAAAATATATTTAATAAATAATATATTTTTAAT
>JAFIDM010000179.1:25688195-25707131 GCA_023159025.1 Thereuonema tuberculata | reverse complement strand
ACAATAATGTAAAATAACCCTCTTTTACCCGTCACCAAATTTAATTCTATTCCGGATAACTCGTCACCCTCAAAAATGGCCAAAAGCATCTTTCTTCTCCGTTTTGCATGCCATCGTGCTGTCTTTTCAGCCCCGCCCCTTCACTTTAAGAAAGCCAAGCCTTTACGGGGAATTTTCGACCATGCCTGTCACTTCATTCCTTTCCTACCCCTTCGGGTTCTTGGAATCTCGCTGCTAATCCTTCAAAGCTCACTTCTCGCTGCGACTCTGTCGAGTGTAGACGTTTCTCTTGACCTCTCCTGAGTGTGACTTCATTTTCATAGCAAGTAAACTCCGCTCTAAGGGCTATTTTTTCTCTTGCAATTTTGTGGTTCGATTATGTTTTTAACATGCCAGGGAAAAGAAAACTTACCTCATTATCTTTTAAAGAATAAAAAGTCTTAATTGCACTTTTTGAAAAATCAAATGTTTCGAAAACAGCTTTTGCCAAAGAACACCATATTCCCAGGACTACATTAAACGATATTCTATCATCGAAACAAGTAATTGAAGAAGCTTACTGCAAGACAAAAGAAAGAGAATGAGGAAATCGAAGTTTGACGGAGGTTTTAGTTCGATGGCTAAAACATGCCAGATCGCAAAATGTGCCGATGTCTGCAGTGATTCTCAAAGAAAAAGCTATGGAAATTGCTAAGGAGTTGAACATTGAAGATTTCGGCGGCAGCAATGGTTGGCTGGAATGTTCCAAAGACAGACATTGCCTTTCTTTTAAAACCATTAAAATGTGGTAACCATAAAAACTGTTTTTTTTTTCTTTATTTATTTATTATTATTTTCCATTCATTCATTTCCATGTATTGATTTCTGAAAATTTTCTTTTTCTCACCGAATCCTACAGCAATTCATGAAAATACTGTATTTCGGTGGGGTTTTTTTCAAAAATTCCCACTCCGCCTAAGTCGTCACTCCGCTTAAGTCGTCAAAAATGGTTGTCCTTGAGTGACGACTTAACGAGGTTTTACTGTATTTACTTTACTAAATGCTTGAGTTTTCTTTAAAAATATACCCGATCCGTTAACGACTTCTAATTTTTATTATTGTTTAAATCTAAAATTTTCGCATTTTGGGCAGTCTGCAGACTTATTCTTTTATGTCTAACTTTTTATTATTATTGTCATTTTTTATTTTGTTAGCCATTTTGGGTTGGTTACATTCTAGTTTTGGATATAAAGCAATTAGGCTTTACTTTGTAACTCCATCATTGTAATCCACTGTCATTTGCTGGTACTTTGATAGGCATTTTTAATTGGATTTTTGGCAACGGGGAATCTTCCTTTGCATTGTCTTCACCACTTAAAAGAAAATGCAACATCTTAAGAAAGATACCTTTAAATTATTTCAGAAATTTATTTTTAAAGATAAGGTACCTTTACAGTAATTCATCCAAGCAATATTTGGATATTTGGATATTTTTACAGTACAGTCTAGCTTTGAAAGTGTAGTTTACTGTATCGGAATGTCAAATCGTTTTCATGCCATAGTTTATTACCAGTTAGATATTTTGTTTGCTTATTGAAGGTTGTTTGACCAATTATTACCATTTCTTCCAAACTCAGATTTATTTGGTTGAAGGTGAAGTTTGTCATAAAACTCTTTTCTCTGCGTCGTTACATTTTTATGGTTTATGACAGAAAAAATAAAGAAAAAGAAATTAGACGACATGTTGTCGCAGCGTCGAAAAAGGTATTGTTTGTTCTCCAGTAATAATTGCAAGGTTGCTTTTACGACAGAGTAGCTTCCCGGAAGGCAAGCGTCCCGCCATTCCCTGCCGGCCTCTTTTCTTTTCTTTCTTTTTTTTTTCGGGTTCTTGGCCTCTTGAGAACCATTTGTTCAAAGTTGGATGATGAAATCTCTATCAACTTTTACGATACCGACTTTAACAGCCTTCAAGTAGCCTTGAGAAAATCGCAAAGAATAAATTCCAAACACGCGTTTCAAATGGTTGGGTGTGAACTCGGCTGTGAACTTTATATATTGAATAATGCTCCGAATTATTGATTTTTCTGCTCAAATTTTTATTATGTTTTTCCATCCTTTATCTCGAAGAGGATCATACATAAACCAAGATATGAAATAGGGATGCTATTAATTGCTTGGATTGCGCGGTTATAGCTTTACAATAATAATTTAAGCTTATGTTTCTGGTAGTAAATTTAATATTAATAGTTTACTGTTTTATTTGTTAAATCGAGAATTTTGTATGCTATAACTCGGTGTACTTTGCATTTTAAACTACATCTGCATAATATTAAGTGCGAATGCTGACTTACTATTAAAATAAGTTGATAAAATACTTATCCCGTGCCGCATTGTTTAATATGCTTTCAGAACGAAAACATAAAACAAAATTATTCCGTGGAATACACACAGATGCTAGATAGGGTTAACGATTCAACAGAAACTGTTCTTCCACATAACTTCGTCTCAAATTTCCAACGGACTATTATCAGATGCTTAACAGTGATATTGATGGATGATTTCTTTGCTAGATCACCGCAATTATCGCTATCTTTGTTGTGGCGACCTAATAGAAAGAAAGCATGCACCAGTATCATTGTCAGAAACCTAACAAAGGTCCATGGAAAATCTTGAGACCTACTGTAGATGTCCATAATAGCGAATAGTGAGTTACAACGTATGCTTTGTTAGTGATATAATATAAAGAGGTTTAAATCTATATAGCATTGTTAGCTAAATAACGATAGTCAAAGGGATATCTTAAAAGACACGTTCCTTTGGTTAAAGAAGCAGAAACTGAAGAGCAATTTATGAATTACATATATATTGATTAATAGGAGAAAAAGGAGAAAAGCTCAATATTTTGGGAGGTCATAGTCTCGGTCATTATATGAAAAAAAGGTTCATATAAACAGGTTACAAGATCTATCCTATTCCGAACGGTTTCCAAGATAAAGCTATTTGAATGTTAGAGTTGCAAAAATTTTGATAAGGAAACGATAACACGGCACTATTTCTAACATTTATTTTAAGGGAAAAATTTGTTATTGTTTACAATAAAATTTCAAAAATTCTACCGTTAATATCAATGCACTTTAATATTATTGCTCGTGTGAGTGCATCTTTACGGTCGTCTTGTGGACACTAACATCCATTTTTGCGATCGACTACTTTGTTTTTTGTATCCACTCGTTTTCTGTACACTTCCTATTCCTTCCACTCCATAATCAAAAATCTAAAGGGGTTAGATCTACAGATCTTGGTGGCCAATTAATGTACTGCCACGATCAATCCACCGATTAGGCAAATGCATTGAAACGTTTCATCTCAGGTCGAATGTAATAAAAGAGGCGCTCTGTTATGCTACATAGCAATCCGTTTAGCCAAAGGAGCATCCTCTAATTGTTCTGTTAAATTCAAAATATTGTACATTCGAACAGCTCTATTTCGGAAACTCTTCGGAATAAGACACACGTTCATATAACAATTTTTTTCTAGAATAAATGTTTGAAGAAACATACAAACGTAGATTACATAGAACATGAATTTTTAACAACAGCCCATAACAAAGCAAAGTATTCGTAAACATCTAAGACTAGTTTAAAGGTCTACTATCTCAATGAAAGTTAATTTATGCAAAATATCTTTTGTTTGCGGATGAAGAAACAAAAACGGTAGTACGAAGCTGAATTTTAAAATGTTAAGACTGAGTTTAATGAAGTACGGAGCCTCCAAGTTTAAATAACTAAAAGCAGAAGACGAACATTTTTAGGCGTCGAATCGAAAGTTGTCACACCAACTATATTATTGTTTCCAAAAGGGATTCATCGTAATGAGACTATTCTTGTATATAAATAAAAACAGAATTCAAATGTACTTTTAATTGTAAAAAAACAAAGCAGGTTATAATTGGCAATACCAACTTTTTTCGAATATTCTCTTAGTAAGATAACAGAAAGTTGGTCAAAAGAAAGAAAAAAAGAACAGCTATTTTGTGACTAAAAGGGGAAAAAAAAATTGGATTAGAATGGAAAAGTAGCAGATTTGAAGCAGTAATGTGGAGAAGAAATGAAAGAAAGAAAAAAGAAAGGAGAGAATCAGATGAAGAGAAGAATGTAAACAATTTTTAAGTTTTTAATAAATCGATTCCCCAATATTATCAATTTTTTTTTCTTTTTATTCAGTTTTTTTTAATTTAAGTTGTTACGTGCTTTTTATTTACTTTTTTTCTTTAATTTTATTTCACATTTTTTTGTTTCCATTGTACAGTATACTCTCGATATCTCAAACTTCGATATCTCGAAATCCTTGATATGTCGAAAAATTATTTTTCCCCCTGATATTACATATTCACCTAATGTTAATTTTAATTCTTATGTCGAAGAGTTTTCACTCAAAACCTTGTTATGTCGAATATTTTTCGAAGTAAAAAATGAATTTTTCCGAAAAAATCTAAATTCTAGTTATGTATTTTGCTAGAATTTAAAGTCATTGTATTTTACTAATTCTTTTCAATTTAATGTAATTATTATCGACTACTTTTAAAAATTAAAATTATCGTTGCTGCATTTAGACTTATTGTCAACTATCATTACATATTTATACTTATTCTCATCTATCAAGACTCTAACTTTTAGAATATTATTCCGTATCTTGTATTTCAGTGAATTTTTATGTTTTGGTTATGACCTTCTCGAAAACTCGCTATTTCGAATTCTTTTTAGCATCCCTTCGACTTCGAGATATCGAGAGTATACTGTATTTGATAAGTTTAGTTTTCGTTTTTGATTAGTTTTAGCTTTATTAATCACTGTTCGCTGTGAGAACTTCACATCCAATTGATGAGTCTGTATCGTTCGTATTATCGAAAGAATCACAGTACGATCACAGAAGAATCAGAAGAATTAATGACTACTGGCTGTTCTTCACAATCTATCAAGCAGTTCAGATTCCAAAATTCCTCTTCCACGAAATAGCCGAATTGCACGCAAATATTTCTGTCGCCGAGTGATTTTTATCTTCACTGTCACCTAATCATGAATTTCTATGCCAAGACTGATACCTAAATCCCCACAATTTTAATTTTCTATACAATGTACTGCCGGAAATATTTGGTAACTCAGGATCGTCAGTAACAACTTTCATTACATTTCTTACTGTTGGTATTTCATTCTGAAAAAACATTTTATGTATTTTATCTCTAATTGCAGTGCACAGAAATGCATCTCAAATTTTGTCCGAACGTGATGTATTTGCTTTCTGAGGCCTCTTCTTGCCTTATGTGTGTAAAATTCCCTCCTTTTGAAACTTTTTCTTAATGGCATCAAAAGACGTCACCGATATTCCTGTCAAAAATGTCGTTTTCTGAATGACTTCATCAACTGTCAGGTGATGTTCCAGTTCTCTTAACTTGGAATAAACATTTAAAATTATTTGTTTCGCACTGCTGCGAATCGACTGACCTTTACAATTACTAAATTAGAGAGAGAAATTCACCAACGGACAATAAATATACCTTCGCACTTTGAGCCAACATCAACGGGAATTCTGAACAGCTGTTTCATCCTTATTAGAAATCTTCAGCAGAATATACCATTGGCTCAGTTGCGCGAAAGCTTTACCTAAAAGCATTCTCGATCCCTGGAATGGGCCGCCGAGATAAAAACAAAAATAAAAAATAAAAAATGATCCTGAAAGATCCAAAGCGTTAACCCCTTGTCCTTTCACTGAAAGGCACTAAGGAAATTAATTACAAAAAGGCAACATCATAAGTTCAATGAAAGCAAGTTTAACGTCCGTAATTATTAAATGGAGAGAGAAATTCACCAACGGACAATAAATATGCCTTCGCACATTGAGCCAACATCAACGGGAATTCTGAACAGCTGTTTCATCCTTATTAGGAATCATCAGCAGAACATACCCTTGATGTTTGGCTCAGTTGCGCGTGATATGCACTGGAGGCTACCATGTTGAAATGAGACCCTCAACAACATTAACCAATCGCATGTTCCCTTGCTAATGTGATCGAAAATAAACAAATCTAATAATTTGAACAGTTACATTTTCTATGTAAAGTTCCCATATTTCTTTTGTAGATCTCTCCTTCTACAGCCTCTACCATTAAATATTTCCAACATTACACTACATTTAAATGTAAAAAAACTACATTTAATACTAAAAAGCAAATTTTCAAAAAGATTACGTCTTTTCTTTTTCAAGCCTAAAATAAGCCTTCAAGCCTTCAACTTATTGTTATTTTAGGCTTGAAAAAGAAAAGACGTTATCTTTTTGAAAATTTGCTTTTTAGTATTAAATGTAGTTTTTTTACATTTAAATTTAGTGTGATGTTGGAAATAGTTACATTTTCTGTCTCTTAAAATATTTGTTTTAAGTTTTCAAATCAACAATAATCTTCTAAAATTCAGGTTGAAATAACAAGAACACCGGAACTATATTCTTCGCTGCAGAATAATGCGTTACGCGGTTCTCTGACATCACTTCAATCTTTACAAAAAAACTAATTTTAGGATAATAGTTTTTAATTATCTTAATCACTGATTGACGGACGGATATCGTGCATTCTGAATGTCTTCTGTGTTCTAACTATTTTATTGTAGATTAGATTAGATTAATTGAAAGTGGGTGGCAGGACTGCCGAGCACGTCGACCTGAAAGATCTTTTATACTATCCCACGGAAAGAAGGACAGACGGAGAGAAAGACTGAGAAAGTATGGTGTGAGAAATGCAGAGAAACGGGAGAACCCCGGGAAAACCTGCTCAGCGCGGATCGCCACCATCAACGAAACCCACATGAGAGCCGAACCCAGTACTCAGAGGTGAGAGGCCAGTGTCTTAGCGACATCGCCAACCGCGCGGCCATTTTATTGTAAGGAGCGTTAGACCCAACTTGTAATATTCTGAGTTTGAAATTCCTTACCAAATAGAAAAACAAAAACAAAAAAAATCCTTTGCTTTAGTTTTTTCGTGACGAAAAACAGTGTTGGCTTGTTTTTTGTGCTCGGCAGTCTTGCAGAGAAGCCAACAGTGGTATGCTAAAGAGTATTATTCAGGTTTTGTGGCTCATCCTAAGGACGTTGCAAAGAGTCCATTCAGATGTAGGCATATTTAAAAATAAATTGTTTCAAAGACCACTTTTCAAAATAGTAAGATACAGACATATCAGTGCTTTAATAAAAGTTTTCTTCCCGATCTTTCTTTTCTTTCTTCTTAATTTTTGGGTTTGTTCCTTTGAGTTTCAGTTATAGTAGATTGGACGACCAATCATCGAAACATATCGATGATGACATCATACAATGAAATTGACCAAGATTGATTTATGACTTAATATTTACATTGATTAAAGGCTTACCAAAACTTTTCAAATCTCAGTTTGAATGGCAAGAATACATTTAAAACATAACGTTAATCAAAATAGATCAAAGCATGTAGTTCTTTTTTTTTTTTAAGGGAATTTATGATAGAAACTTTGGTAAGACATTTTTTTTTTTACTACGGTCTATAGAAGCGATGGAGGAAGTAGTCTTTAAAAAGGACGACAGTCAATCGATGGTAGGATTGAAGTTAGTGTTGGAGGGGCCAAAGATCATTCCAAGTACCTCTTGTCTTTTGATTTATTTCTTCAAGAAGACTTCTTTTTTTCCTTCTTCTTCTTTTCTTTGTGTTTTAAAGGCGAAGGAAGAGATAAATAAGAACTAAATGGAATTTTGAACTTTATTGAAGTTGATAACTTCGTCCTTTGCCCTGTTGTCATTTTAATTCATTTTTTTGTTAAAAGAATTTCATTGACTTTACCTATTTCAAAGAAAAAAAAAAAAATTCGATTAAAAAAGTGAATTTCAGGATTGATTGATTTCTTACCTTTGGAAACTTAAAGTTAAAAAGCTGATGGAATAAATAAAAAAATTTAAAAAATGATACGAAAATCAAATTCTAAAGAATCTAATAAAACTACTGTATTAATGATTTGAAATGGAGATTCAAGATGGCGACGTAAACATTTTCCAAGTGAAGTTTGTCGGACTTTAAGACGCCGCGGGGGGAGGCGCAAGCGGCTTTTCTTGGTGGCGGATGAACGCGGAATCAAGTGACCCCCGACGTCCACTACTACTTGGAATCGATTTGCAGATCTACGATTTTCCTTTTTCCTCTTTTGGTAATGCATTCCTTTGAGAAAGACGGTAATGTTACCGAATCCAAATACGATCAATAGATTGAATTTTTATTATTTGAAGCTAAACCGCAATGCATTACTTCGATCCCTCTCGCTCGAAATTAGCCAAGCAAGGCTGCAAGAAATGGTTAAAATAGTTCAGTATTTCCAAGTTGACGTATTTGGGAATAGTTTGTGTTGCAAAATTTCAGTGCGCTTTTTTTTTCTTTTCCTAATTTATGTTTTTTATGTCTTGGTCTGCTAAAATTAAGATAGAACGAAGAAAACATTCATTTCTGTTTGTAAATAAACTTTTTTTGTTTTAATTATAGATATTCTCATAGCTAAATATTGCATAGTTTTTAATGAATTGAAGCCTTTGATGTAGATGTGGACATCTACATTTTTTATTTTATTTCGATAGAAGTTTGGATGGCAAGTCCGACCTTACAACCAAAAAAAAAAAAAAATGCGTCGAAATGATTTCTCCAAAATTTTGGTGGTGGAGGCCAGCCCAAAAAAATGAATCTGTAAGTACCATTCATCCCTATTTTGAAATTTCAGGAGAGGCGAAATTAGTATCCTCGCCTTCATTTTATATACACGCAAGAGAAAGACAACGTGACTCGATTAATATTTGGCTAAGTTGCTAATATTTTTGATTTAATAATCTAATAAATACCTTAAAAAGCTTACCTGCGAAAAGAGATGGAAATACGGAAACTTAGATCATAAAACTTTGCACCTTCTTTGTTTTTAGCGAGCATGTTGATTCCTTCCCTGCATTTTACTTTAAGGCGAAAAAAATTCTTCATCGCGAAAGCATCAGTAAAATCAAAATAATTCTGGTTAATTTTTATACAACTTCTTAATCGATTAACACTTTTTTTTCTTTGAGTATCTTCTTTATTTTTAATTCCTTTTTGTGACCTACATTCTATTTTTATGCTGATTTACTTTATTTTTAATTCACATTAATAAAAATGCAGTTCTATTTATTGTGGCTGGAAGCAGAAGCAAGATCCAGCCCTAATTAACAAATCTGGAAAAATGTGCTGGTATAAGACAGAACTGGCGTTAATCTTGAAGAAAACAAACTGACTTGTTTAACTTTTCATGTGCTCTGAAAGAAAAGAAAAATAAGCAGGACTGCTGATTTTAGTTTGTTTTGTGAAATCTAAGGCCAGGCATTGTGTCGTCTTGTTTTGTCGCCCGAAGAATCAAAACTGAAAGGTGAGTTGCTGTTTGTTCTTTTTCTAAGATCAGCGTCTGCTGTTGGTGTTCGGTTCTAGAAATCTCTGGCTTATCGGTTTACACCCCCAGACTCTGCAGGGACAGCTCATGTTAATTCATTTGTGCAACGACATTAATCCAGATAATTAAATTTCCCACGGCTAGAAGGATTCATAATTCGAATTAGTCTTGCAAAACACGAAACAATCGACGCATCCAAAGTAAATATTAGATCGCTGTCAATTTAAACTAGAAAGCGGAATCGGTTCATCAAGCAAGAGCAAACATAACCACAAAGAGGAAATATTAATAAGAGACTGGAAGTATTCAAGCTGCTGCTATAACTTGCAGCCATGAAGAATTCGAAGGATCTACAGATAAAAATTTACTACTGCAATAAGAATCGCTGTTAGCGCTGTGTGTGTGGAGGGGAGGTGTGTTAAACAGTGGAGTGCTAAAAGAGATTGTATCCTTAACATAAGGTGCTAAGCTGCGATTCCTCTTTGTCTAACTGCTGCTTCTTGTATAAAGTGTTGGCAGTCTTTATTCAGCTGTCTATCATGCCGCAATTCTCGATAAGAGGAAAACTAATCAAGATTTTCAACTCTTGCCTGCTTAAGATATTCTCTTAAATTTACAACTCGGAATATAAAAACATTGGTTTGTAACATGTGTGTGTAAACTGCGTTGCATCTGAACTCGGACTATAAGTAGAACTGTTTAATCGAACTAATCCACCAATTGATCGGAAATTATTCTTATTTTTTTTTAGATATTTCTAAAATAATATAGAACCACTCTTAAGAGAAGAGGTTAAACGAACATAATTTGCTTGACTACCGTTGATCTAGTCTGTCTATTAGAGCGTTATTACGAATCAGTGCTGTGATAGTGATCTTATAACATTTCGCTAATATCGTAGATTTTAGCATTAGAGTTGGAATGGTAGCTGGTGGTAAGCGCTTGATTTCAGCCTGGAGGAGCCAGGTTCAATCCCCAACCCCGATTGAGATCGAAAATTTTCCCATGCTGAAGTGTCCTCCACACGGATCCTAGGGTTCACCCTGCCCTCTCTAAAATTGGTAATGGGTTTCTTTCCTGAAGGTTAAAGGCTGGCGGGCGTCGGGTTGACCGCCCAACCTCAACTTAGTCCCGTTGATCACGAAATGCCAGGAGCCTTACCTCCCGCAACCCTTAGGGCCTGCATAGGCTTACATTTGGATACTGTAATTTTACTAAATATCCTAATAATTATTAAATCAAATAAATAGTTAACCTCACATATTTGTATTTTCTAACTAGTCAACAAATGTAACGTGAGATTTCCCATAAGGAAAATTAAAATTATTAAAAAAAAACAGTGTTTCATAAATTTGATTTGTTTATTGTCTGATGTTCCCGCTGACCTTATTTGTCCTGTGTTGTACATAGCATATTTCCGAGAGCTAGCTAGAGAAAGTCGCAACATACGGAGAAAACAAGAAGTTTGCTGTTCTCCGACTAACATTATAATTAAAGGATCGGACCCAAAAATGCGTTGTTTTAAAGCTATTGAACAAGATATCATTAAAGACCAGTTTCTCCAAAGAGTATTAGTATTAGACATGTCGCAACTTACTAGGATTCAATTGGCTTAATCGAGGATGTAGCTTACGACTGTTTGGAGAAACCGGCTGTAAATGTTTCATGGTCTTAACTACCCTAGTTGTGAATTTTATCGCAGCCAGACAAGCTTTCTAAAATATACATTAGAGTAATAAGAAATAATTGTTCGTCCGTTTCATAATCATTAGCAGTCGAGAGAGTTTTATCCTTTCTGTACATTTTGGAATAATAATGTGCGCTGTTCTATAATTCATCCTTAGTCTGGAAAACCGATCACTTCAGATGTTACTCCATTTGCCATAGCAATATCCTGTAATATTGCTGAAAAAAAAAGAGGAACAAAACTATTCAAGTAGCCATTATATTGGATCCTCATCTTCTTATTCAATTGAAACTTCAAATGGAAAATTGCTTTCGGGGAAAAAAAGTTAGAAATAAAATCATGATTTCATATTTTTTTTTTTTTAATAACCATTGCTTTTCGTATTTGTAATAATGTTTCAATTGCTCGACGAATAAAGGGATGCTTTTATTAAACTCTGCTTTCAATTTCGAAGCAAAAATACTTCAATTCCTTTTCCGGATTTGTTCGCATTCCATTCTTTATTAAATTCAACTATAAAAAAAAAAAAAAACAAAAAAAAATCTTTGAGTCTGTTGGCTAGATCAGAAAATAATATAGATGACTACTTTTGAATTTTCGAATATTTTCATTCTGATTTAAAAATTGAAATTTTAATTATGCATTTTACATAAAATTACTGCTTAGAAATAGGGCTGGTTAATCGTTTTTGTCCAAATCCGTTGTGATACACCTTATCATAAGGTAGTGGCTAAGATTTTTTTCAGAATTTTGTGATGAAGTTGGTCGATTTTAGACTTCTGAAAGACGCCTTATATCCCCGGTTTGTCTGTCTGTGCACATATCCCACAATGCTTCGCAACGGCTTCTGTTAGCTCAGTTATAGGTGGCCTGAATGTTGTAGGTGGTTTGTTGGTTAGAGGGTTATGCTAATAATGCGAAGGTCGTGGGTTCGATTCCCTCATCAACTTAAGTTGTTTTTTTTTTTTAAATCATTATTAGGAATTAAGTGTATTAACAAGGTTTGAGTTAAGAATGACGATTATTCCATATAAATAGAGGTGGGTAAGATAGCAGGGGGGGCGCAAACAGACTCCCGCGAGCATTTTCTAGAGCCGGCGCAGTCTATTCTAAAGTAAAGGTGACTCAGAAGCCGTTGCGAAGCACTGTGATTGGTTTACTAATCACTATCCCTTTGTTTTAATATTTTTTTTTTAACTTCCAAACTCTGGAGAGCTGGTTTTTCATACACCTGAAAAGCCTCTATTTTGAGCAGAACAGAAGCTGAAAATTACAGCTTTCGTTCTGTGAAGAGATACACAAATTTCAGATTCGGATTCCCCATCAAAAAAGTTTTTTTTTTATCAAAAATATAATTACAAATTGTCTCGTCAAGTTTAAGAAGATCCGTTCACTTTGTTCAAAAGTCTACTGAACCATGCCTACCAACTGTTCTGTTAGACTTCACGTCCTTCTGAACTCTGAATAGAGAAATAAGTTTTTTGTTCCACTATGTTTTTGTCATTTACTTTCACTGTTCAAGAACTCAATCAGTTTCTCTCAATGGGGATGTTTAAGGTCTCTGGGTCGAGGCTGGAAAAGTCACGTGATGTGGATGTGTCACTTCTAAAAACATGGCTAAGATTACCGAAAAACCTCTGTATATTAAAGATTTCTCAACTTTAAATATATTGAATTATCGGCATACAATTAAGAAGGCGTATGGAAATAATGTAGATACGTTATTTCTAGATGAAAGGAATAGAACAAATTTCTCTTTAAATATATTTATTCCTTTCATCTAGAAATAACATATCTACATTATTTCCATACGCCTCCTTAATTGTATGCCGATAATTCAATATATTTAAAGTTGAGAAATCTTTAATATACAGAGGTTTTCCGGTAATCTTAGCCATGTTTTTAGAAGTGACACATCCACATCACGTGACTTTTCCAGCCTCGACCCAGAGACCTTAAACATCCCCATTGCTTTGATAATTGTTTTTTTTTTTATTATTATTTCTCTCTGTTCTATTCTTAGTATTACTGCTTTATGTAACTCTTATTTTCTCTGATAAACAGAGAGACGGAATCGCATTAGGCTCTCTTTCTTTGAAAGAAGCAAAAAAAACTAAGCAAGTGACCCGATCTGATTCCATCTCCTTTGAAGCAATCCAGTTTTAAGAAGGCTGGCTGTGTCCGACCGACCGGTGCAAACGAAGCAAGCCATCGATCTTTCTCTCTTTTCGAGACCAAAATCGTTCATTCGAACTCAGCTGCGTCTCACATTTTATATTTGTGTCAGAAACTCCTTTGACAAGAGACGAAGGGACGAAATCCATGGACTCCTTTTCATGGGTCTGCGCGGCTCGATAGAACGGCGAGTGCACCTCGTATTGACTGAGATGAATCGCCGCATATCGTTCGGCCTTGTTGGTAAATCCGTTTTGCAAGAGGAATATTCGTATTAAAAGTTTGCAAAAAGAAATTTATTTAGCCAATAAAATGCATTTTTTTTTTTTTTTTTTGGAATCCTTCAGAAAACTACGACGATCCCCTCAAATCCGCATGTCACTCTCTTCCTTGATAGAAAGAACAAAAATCCATTCAACAGAAATTTTATGGTTATTGATTAACTTGGAAATTTTAAGTCGTAAAGTATGTCTAAATTTGCTGGAGAAACTTGTAGAAATGTGATATCATCCCTTTCTATGAAATGACAGAACTTCATATAGTATCTTTGCCATAGGTTTTTTTTTAATTTGTTAAGTTGATTAAGATATGAATCCGAAATATTTTCTTCTGAATGTGTGTGTGTGAATATATGCATGTATATACAGTAGAACCTCATTATAACGGAGTAATTGGGGCTGAAGGTTGTCCGTTTTAATGAAAGTCCGGTTTACAACAAATAATTCTATATCGGTGTAATGCATCAGGGTGTACATCAATGAAAGGACAATAGTTAGCTATAAAAAGTACTTAACGACATGACTCAAAGGTTACTGAATAAAAACTGACGAGTGTGTGCGGCAATTTGTGGAATTTCAGACAATAACGAAATTAAATGATCGATAGAATTGAGAAAGCAAACGAAGGAACAACGCTACAAAGTTGCGAATCCTTCCTTGTAGCGTTGTGCCTTCGTTTGCTTACTCAATTCTTTGAATTATCGGGAACGTTAAAAAATTTTTTTCATTAAATGATCGATGTTTAATCGCTTGCTTGGAAATGTAAAACTCGTCAGATAAACATAAGCATCCTTTATTATTATTATATTTTTTTTAAAAACTGTCCGTTATAAGCGATGTCCGTTATAATGAGGTCCGTTATAATGAGGTTCTACTGTATGTGTAAATGCGTATATATATATATATAAGTTTTTAATATTAATTTCAACAAAGTTTACATTTGTAATTATAGGGGTAGACGCAATAATATACATACCCAAATGAAAACGGGCAATATTTCATTTGTGCAGCAGAGCCAAACCATTTAGAATAGGCGTCTGCCATCTAGTGGCCGTAAAGGCGGCGGTATCAGTCGATCAGCAGCAGTCGTACGGGTTTCGTGTGACAATTGTGCTATCAGTGAAACGCCATTATGTCCGAACTCTCAGATTCGAAAGAGGCATGATCATTGGAGCGTGCCCCGCTGGAGCTTCAGTGACGAAAAGAGCCAACCTTGTGAGTGTTACAAGAAGCACTGTGTCAACTGTTACGGCAGCCTACACAAAACATGGTAAGACGCCATCTGTGAAACAAGAACAGTGAGCGAAAGTCGAAGCTCACCGACAGGGATAGACGGGTGCTGAAGCGTATAGTGACCCGACAGAACAAGACAACTCCGAGATGAACACCCATCTCCAGGATCAACCAAAGCTATCTATGGGGAACTGCATGCTGCGAACATTCAGGCCAGAGCGCTATTCCAAAACCATTGTACAGCCATTGGACAGCCATCGCTTCAATGCATTCCGAAGTGTCACCAATGGTTTTGGAATAGCCGCTCTGGCCTGAATGTTCGCAGCATGCAGTTCCCCATGGATAGCTTTGGTTGATCCTGGAGATGGGTGTACAGACATTGGACACAACAGCAGTGGGGACACGTCATTTGATTTGACGAATCTGCATTGACATTACTTAAGACCACTGGACATGTTAATGTGTGGAGAACGCCCGCAGAAGCCTTTCATGTTGACTGCCTCCTTCCTAGCGTTAACGCCACACTTTCTGAACTAGAAACCGCTCTAGTTTCTGGAAACTAGGAATGGCTGCGTATTCCCTTGAACATTGTTCGTGATCTGTATTTGTTCATCCCAAGCTGTAATTCGAATAAAGCTGTAATTCAAGCGAAGGCCAACACACTACTAATAAAGATTTTGTATCTTTCACATTTGTTATTATTATTTTGTCCACCCCTTGTATATTTGGGATTGGTGTAGAAATCATTTTAATAGAACTGAAGATTGAAAATACTACTGCGCTTTTATTCAAGTGTTACTTTTGCTATACGATACTTCGGAACTCCCCTGCGTTGCTTCACGCGAATCAACGGAAATAAAGAAATCAACCTCGACTTTTTATCGATTAATTTTTCGTCACAACAATTGTGGAAAAGTTTGATTTTAGAGCCCACGGTATGTTTCAAAAGCTGGAAAGATACGGCCAGAAACATTTATCAGTTAAGATGATCTGGAATATTGTAACAACTCTTCTTCGCTCGGTTCGTTGTTTCAAACGTATGATTTGGTTTAATGGTCTTGGAGAAAGGGGCTAATTTTTGTTTTGTTATTTTTTTTTTAACAGATAACACCAGAGGTAGATTTTCCAGAGAAAAAAAAAATGTGCTCTGCTTATTTTTCGAATTCAGTGAAGTTAACGGCAATAAACCAATCAAACTTCGTACTTTAACGAAATTGTCTGGATGACTTAATTTTTTGACTGACCAATATTGAGTTCTTTTTCCTAATTATGAAGATGAGAATGTTATAAGAAATTCTTCAAAGAACTTGAAAGCTATTTTCCATAAATATTGCATACTTTCTTCAGATTTCTTTGTTTTTTGTAAAGTTGGGAGAAATGCAAAGTTTCTTTTTATTTGTAAATTGTAATACATACATACATACATATATACATACATACATACATACATACATACATACATACATACCAGGGGCGTATATAAGGGGGGGGCCGAGGGGGCCCGGGCCCCTCCCGAAATAATGAAGATATGTCCTCCGAACGTTTTTTTTTGGTTGAACAGATAGATTTTCATTGTTTTTTTTGTTTAGTTGAATAGATTTTTTGGCCCGGGCCCCCCCCGAAATGTCCTCCCAACGTTTTTGTTTTTTTTTTGGTTGAACAGATATGTTTCCATGGGGTGTCGGCCCCCCCCGAAAATATATTCTATATACGCCACTGATACATACATACATACATACATATCCTCTTCGTACATAAATGGCTCATAAAGCTGCGATCTTCTGTTCTCATGTTAAGAGCCACTAGTCTTACTTCTGTCCAGTTTGCCCATTCAGCTCTTCTCCTTTCTTCTTCCATCATCATTAATGGAAGACAAAATATTCCAGCTTAGACAGCCATCACCTGGGATCTAGTAAGTCGCAGCGCAAGTCGCAGACTCTATTATGCATAAATACAGAAATGCAGCAGTTTCGGTAATCGTGATGTTTTACATAAATGGATGATTAAACCATCGCCCAACTCTCCTTCTTTTGTAATCTTGTTTGGGACCGGCTTGGGCGGAGTTCTTTGTAAATTGTAATATCTATATAAAATAAGCAGTGTCTTTAAGCTTACTTAATTGCTGAAAGTTATTTAAATCCGTAAAATACACTTCAGTTGCCTAAAGCCAATTGATTTAATCAAAGATCCTCAAATTACAATGGATAATATTGATTGTTATTAGATATCCTTAGAAATTCATTGAAAGAAATTTTTGTTTCGTATGTTTGTCTATCGAAAGTTATTGTTACCCTCAATCGCAATAGAAGACGCTCTTAAAGAAAAAGTTTTGTTTACAAAGCAAACATTTTTTGTTTTGTTTTGTTTAATTTCGTAATTGTAATTTCAGGCTTCATAGAGAGTTTTTTTTTTTGTTTTTTTTTAAGGTGGAGATACAACACATTTACACAGATTCTAATGTTTCCTGAGAACAGTAAGTTAAATATGTTCAAGAAAATAATTCACAGGTTTGCTCTGAAAATATCTTGCAAATTTTGAAAATTAGGCCTACTGATAATAAGTAAAAGGACTTTCTCCGTTTCTCGAAATTGAAAAAGCGTGCACTTATATAGAATACACTGTATTTTTTCAGTAACTGTAGTTATCCAGCTAAAACATAATAACTTGTATAACATTATGTTTCAAAAACATTACTATCGATATCATTAGTGGTTTTTTTTTTTTTTTTATAATTAAACGCAAGAATTATTTACAAATTGTCTACACTTATTTTTACCTTCCTCTTCTTTTTCTCTGTATTTCGAATCGATTTTCGAGTGTCTGTTTTTCTTTTTATCTTGGCTTCACCTTTCCCAAGTTCCTCTTCTGTTTCTTAACTTCGGAACAGTAAAATGAACCGACTTAAAATATTAATGAAGCAATCAAATTCTACGACATAAATATTCATTCCCCAAAGCAGATGCTATTTACCTTTTTAACTGTAGTTCGAGGTGCATTATGGGAAACCTATTGTATTGACAGTTAATACGTACAGACATGAATGATTTATGAAACTTGCTTGTTTTTATTTGAAACTTAAAATAAATAAAGTTTGCTACGAATAAAATGTGAAGAATGTTTCACTTTGATTAAAGTAATACTTGTTTGTTTGAGTTATTAAATAAATTAATTAAAAGATTCGAGGGAATTATCGTTAATCAAGATAGATTCTTATTAAATATTTTTCGTAGTGTTTTATGGTAATCGATTGCATTTTCGTTAGTAAAGAAAAGGAGTAAATGAATCAATAAAGATGCGAATCACTTCTTCCTCCCCATCCTCCTCCGGAATGTAAATGATGTTGATCTGTGTTTAGTAGTTTCAAGCTTTTTTTTTTCTTTGAAGTGAAGTCACAGCTATCGGGTCACGGATTTCGCACAATCTTGTGGAGGTTGATCGACATCGAAAAGAAACAGACACTTGTCCGAGAGTTTCAGACACTTGCCCTTATTTCACGAAAAAAATGGCCCTTGAAAGTTCGAGGCGTGCGTAAATGCTGGCAACGTTTCCGAATTCTACCGAGGTATGTGTGTTATAGTGGTCAACGTTACAGACTTATGCACGAGGGTTTTGGGTTCGAGGCCCGTCTGAGCTCTGTTTATATTTTGCTTCTTTTTTTTTTTATAATGATGACGTATGAACTGTGGCGTTACTGTATAAAAATAGCAAACGCATTTTATCAGTTTCTCATTGAAGCAAGACGTTTTCTTCCACGGCGCAAGGTGGGATGATAAAAATGCGTTAGAGATGACAGCTGCGACCTCTTCTTGTAAGTCTTATTTTTCCTTAGAATAAAATTTCACAACTGTGAACCAAGCTAAGTTCATGCGATTTGAGGATAATAGAAATGCAAGGTGCATAAGGATTTTGTAAACATAAGAACAAATATAATTACAATTATAATTATAATTCTTTATAATCTTTATAATTCTTTTTTTTTTCCCCGAAAATCAGTTAAACTTCGTCATGGACTTGTCTTTCGAATACAATTGTCTGCCTTAATATGGTAAAACATATTAATTTGGTTATGGAGCCATTGCAGTGATAAACTATTAAAAACCTAAAAAAAAATTTATAT
>JAFIDM010000179.1:25655195-25683195 GCA_023159025.1 Thereuonema tuberculata | reverse complement strand
GGATTAGAGGGGTTCTACTGTAATAAAAAAAGAAAAGTAACACTAATTTTAAAGAAAATTAGCCCTTTCTTTTTCTTTCTTCCCACTTCCAATCTAACGTCTCTAAATTTGTTGATTTTGGCATTAATTGGCAGACACCCATCCACACCTATTTTGGAAGTGATCAGAAACGAGCAGTATAATAAAGAATTGTCTTATTCCATTTGATTAAATTCAATAATAATTTTATTTTCTTTAAAAGGTTAATACAGTACAGTCTCGTTAGGGACATAGAGTCCCTATCAACGAGTTCTGGCAATTAGGTAAAAACAAAATTATGTTTGATCTACAAAAAAAACAATAGTATTAACAAATAATATATGATATCATTATCCAACTATAATTTTTACAACAGTTATGATGTAATCACCAATAATATTCTTACAATCACTTATTATTTTAAAGTAGTCCATGATATTTGTATAAATAGATTTTACATCAGTGTATCAATATATGATTTATAGTTACAGTATACTTATAGATAGAGTATAAGTTGAAAGGACTGAACAGATTGTGACAATAGTGATGAGCTTAAATATTTTCTATTATCCATTTTTTTAACTTTCTTTTTACAATTGAGATGTTTTGATAATCATCAAAAATATTTATATTCATGTTATTTAGAAACCTTTCTATATTGTAATTGATATTTCTTGAACCATAATTATTGTTTATGTATGGATAGGTTAATTTAATGTTACTTTCTTTCCTTAAATTGTAGTTTTGTATGTTGTTGTTTTTGATCTTCCATACCTCATAGTAATTTTGAAGTATTATGTTATATAAAAACTTTTGTTTTGGATATAATATTCCGTATTTAGTTAGTAGATTATTTCTTTTTTGGGTATTTTTCCAGATTTTTTTTAGAAAAGATTAATTTTAATACTTTAGTTTGAAGGATTTTTAAACTTTCCAGATTTATTTCGTTTGTATTGGCCCATATGTTTACTCCATAATTTAAAAGCGAGTCGAATAAAGCATAATAGATCAGAATTTTAGTTTTTAGTGGTACAATATTTTTTATGTAGTGAAAAATATAGATTGTTGAGTTTAATTTTTTATATATAATATTTATTTGGGTGTTCCATATAAATAAGTTATTTATAGTAATTCCCAAATATTTAAAATCATTTACAATATCAATTATAGAACAAGTGTTGCAAATGTTGGTTTGTTTGTGTAGACATAAATGGGAATGAAAATGTATTCTTGGATGGAAGTTTGTTGTTTGTTTTTTTGGTCTGATGATCATGCATTTTGTTTTGTCTTTATTTATTGTTAATTTGTTATCATGCATCCATTTTTGGAGAATGTTGAAATTTTCTTGAATAATATTGTTTGCAATTAGTGGATCTGTGTTGGCAGTGAAGAGTACTATGTCATCTGCATATATGTACATATGACAATTTTTTATTAATAGAAAAAGATCATTAATGTAGATTATAAATAACAGAGGTCCTAGATTGGATCCCTGCGGGACACCATAACTGATCTTTCTCCTCTTACTTATGTTGTTGTTAATGTTAACATATATTTTCCTGTTATTTAGATAATCCTTTAATATTTGTAAAAGATCACCTCTAATTCCGCTGTTATTTAGTTTTTCTATTAACAATTTATGATCAATTAAATCAAATGCTTTACTTAAATCTATTGTTGTGAGGATTATAAATTTATTTTTATTTAATTTACTATTTATGTTATTGCTAAAGGTTTCTAATAATTTAGTAGTACTTTTTGATCTTTGGTATGCATATTGATTTTTATTTATTACGTTATAAGCTTTTGTGAATTCTTGTATCTTTTGTATTAAATATTTTTCAACTATTTTATTTATTGTGGACTGTATGGCTATAGGACGATAATTTTCAAGTTGAAATTTGCTATTTCCTTTGTATATAGGTATTATTTTAGATATTTTTAGTAGTTTAGGATATGTTTTTGTGTGAATAATTTGTTTTATCAATGGGTGATAATTTTTGAAAAAACAACTTTTATTTCTTTTATTTCTTTAATGGATATTAAATCTAATCCAACTGAGCTTTTATTTTCCATTCTATTTATTATATTTAGAATTTCTTGTTCCGTTGGTTCATTTACATAGATTGTGTTATTAATTGATGTATTATAATTTTTATTTATTATTTTTATTAATAATTTATAATAATAATAATAATAATAATAATTTTATTAATTTTATTAATAATAATAATAATAATAATAATAATAATAATAATAATAATAATAATAATAATACGTAATATCAGGCTGTCCCCTTCTCTCTCAAACAGACTACCTCCACCGACACAATCAGGTAGCATCGATCGTTCATCAACAACTAGCACACAAACATTCACTTATTAAGAGCACGGTCCCGTACTACAAGTACATACCACAAAGCGTATTAGAATCACCCTCATATAAACTATACTGGGACCGCCCCATTCACACAGACAAAACTATACATCACAACAGACCAGACATCACACTTGTTGATAAGGTCAACAAACAGACCTATCTAATTGATATTGCAGTGCCTATCAGCAAGAACATGCAGAAAACTCACGCAGACAAGATCAGTAAATACACTGATCTAGCACACGAGCTCCAGAAGCAGTGGAGGCAGGATCGAGTACGTGTTGTACCCATCGTTCTGTCTGCCACTGGTCTGGTGCCTCACACATTGCACCACAGTCTCAGCACACTAGGACTTCACAAAAACACTTATGCACAACTGCAGAAGGCTGTGGTACTCAACACTACACGCATAGTTAGGAAATTTATGGACACAAGCACACATCCCTAATATTCTTGCACACATCTTTACACTTGGCAGTATGTGCTTTGGTCCTTGACCCACCATATTGTTTTTACTGGGGAAACCCAAGGTTTGAAACATACAAACATAATAATAATAATAATAATAATAATGTTCATTAAGAAAAAAAAGCAAGTGCTTCTCTTCATTGTAAACTCTTTAAGAATCTTTTTTTCTATTAGAAGTGACTTTCAAAATAAAATAAAGGCTTCCAGAAACCTTGAAGAAATTTCAAATGATCGTTATTGACATTTATTTATGTTTTATTATAGGCCCAAACACTTGCATACTTTCGAGAGGAGTGCACTGACAGATCCTATCAGCAGTGAGACGCAACGTAAATAGGTTGGGATGGTCAATAGAGGAAGACAGTTTCCCTGATGATAAGCTTTTAAGAAAGGGTAAGACAAAAAAATAACCTCTACTTTGCATACTCAGATAGAAAAAAGGGATGTGGGGGACAATTTGTGACGCACAAATGAAAATGAAAAACTAGCTTAGTTTCATTCTACAGAAGGAAGCATAGTTAGAAAATGAGAAATTCATTTTCCCATTCATTACGATCTAGTGGTGTTTTTTATTTTGTTATTTTTGGAGTCGTTCAAGTATTACGTAAGCATAATTTTAGTCATTTTAGCCCCCTCCTTGTAAGCAAAAATAAGCAGAGCTCGAATCTACCCCCCCCCCCCCTTGTGCTTACTGTTCGTTTTCGATATACAGACTCACCACTGGCGGACAATTTTACTCCGCAGAGGGGTGATACGCTGAGATGGGCACTTTTCTAAGAAATTCTTTTGGACATTTTTGCTTTTAAGAAAAAAAATAATGTAGGAGTATTTTTGCAATATTATTTATTCTTTCCATAAATCTTTCCCGAAAAGCGCAAATCGAACGCAGCTACTAGTAAACTAACACTGATAAAAAGTAAACATCCCCTCTTTATTTCTCCTCACCCCTATTTTAATGAAATCGAAGAAGACCTGATGATTGCGCAAAAGCGCTGAAGCTTCTCATAATAAAAACGAACAGTACGTAAGATTGCCAAATCACTATAGTAAATACCACTGAAATACATATGAAATACTGAGGAAAAAAACATGTTTGTCTGTCTTACGTAAGCATTGCTCCGATTCCCCCCTCCTCCTCCGCAAAAATAAACAATTCTTGAAACCCCCTCCCCTTGAATGCTTACGTAATACTTGAACGGCCCCTTTGAAAGTTTTGGAGAAATATACATTGTATCTAAGTTAAAGATTTAAAATTTACATCGCCATGCCTGGCTTACGAGAATTTGTCTTTTTAGTTTTCTAAAAAAATACTAAAAATTAATGTAGACGCATAGTTGATATTTTCAGTGGAAGATAGAATTGCCTTTCTCCCTTTTGAAAATATCATTTTGGTAAATAGTTTTTTTTTTTCTTTTGATAAAGAAATATTCTTGGTAGGTTTAGAATATTTCTTATTTTTTTGAAAAAAAGGGATAAAATTTAAAAGAGAAACTACATTTCAGAGTCTTAAATCCAAATTGTTTTCCAACATCAGGAATAATGACAATAAAAAAGAGAAAAAGGAATTTTGAAGATTTTGTTTAAGTGTTCTTCAAATAACTTTTTAAATAAACAAAGAAACTTTTATTAGAAAATTAAAGAAATATTAAAGATAATGGGTAGAAATTAGTAGAAATTTAATGAATTCTCTTCCTGTACATGTTTTTTACAAGTTGAGCAATTTCCCTGAAGAAATTTCGACTGATCGTTATTGGCATTTATTGGTTTTTAGCTGCCCGAGGATTCGATTTCCGCATTTTGAGGTTGTTTTTATTTTCTTAATCTTGGTTTTTGAGGGGCCACTTGTGTTTCTAGGAAGTTATCACTTTTCCCCTCGTACGCCTTTTAAGTCTTTGCTTGTTGGGTAAAGTGCTGGTCTACACGAGCGTTGAAAACGCGGCGTTGCTACCGCTTTTACAGAAACGAGCGAAATCCCATGTATTTCTATGAAAAGTGCAAGATGCAATCTACACGAGCATTTTCAACGCTGGTCTGGTCTACACGGGGCATTGATGAGCGTTAGCAGGGCTCAGTTCTCGAGGCTGCTCTTTCCTTTATTTTACCCCTATAAGAATGTCTGAGGGCTAAACTAACGCGGCGTTAGCAACACTCATGTAGACCATATCTAGCGTTGCCAACGTTCTCATGTAGATCAGGACATTTTTGACGTTACAACGCGGCGTTTTTAATGCTCGTGTTAATAATCTCGAAAAAGTTGTCCCAGGGTCTCAGCTTGACTCAAAAGGTTTCGTTTTGATGCAAAATTAACAATAAGTGTTTCCTTCTGAGGAAAGAAGACTTTCTGAGGAGTCTTCCTTTGTAGTGACTGTCTGTATTATACATTGTATAAAGCCAGGTATTTCCTAGGTATTTCTGGAAGCGTTGGCAAATCCTGTATCAAACTTTCAAGAAACGCCTAATTTCACCATGAGGCTACGACCAATATTGCTGGTGTCTATATTGCTGGTGCTGGTGTCTGCTTGAGATTGGAGTAATCTGAACACATCCTTGTGTTAGTTATTTCCTATTAACAGAGATTGCAGTAAACATTGTAAACTTTACCTACACGGAGATCCTAAACGCCCATACTACGATTAACTTACGATAGATCGTCTTCGAGAGAAATAGATTTGTCGCAAGTCCAGAATATCAAAGCCATTATCGTATTTCCGATTTCTGTCTTTTTTTCTTAGGTGAATGATACGTTTCTTCTGATACGTTTCCTTTCTGCTGCTGTTGAACTGCATTTTGGTTGTTTGGAATTTCGGGAGGTAATCCATTCCGGCTGAAAGTTATTGGCGTTTTTTATCAGGTTTCCGGTTTCTTCGACTGATAGTAGTTTCTTCTCCCAAAGAGAAAAAAAAAAGTGATTTCCATTTTTTTCCCTTTTATGCTTCTAGTGAATAAATAATAAAAAAAAGAAACCAATCACTAGTTCATTAATTTTTCATTTTCTGATCCAAGTAATTTTTTTGGTCTTTCTGTCGAATAAATATTCAGTGATTCTATGTATGTATACAAAAAAAAAATCACGTGCAACATTTGTATTAAAAACTCGAAACTAATCATCATCTTTTTTCCCAACTATCTGTCTCTCTCTCTTTTTTTCTTCATTTAATCTTCTTTTTTGTCTTTTTTTTTTTCTAAGCTTTTACAAAAATATGTTGAAACAGCAGAATCCGACTCAAAGACCATTATATTAAACCATTTCTTGCCCGTCTTTTCTTTCTTTTTTTCCTCTTGTTTTAAAACGACACAAATGGTTGAAGAAGAAACTGATTTATTTCTTTAACTGAGGAGCGCAATTTCTCAGCGCAGCGAATGCTTAGTTTCATACACTTTAATGTTTTTAAGAAAAAGGCGGAGAGGAAATAAGTTTTCCCAAGAGAAATTACTTAGGGTTTCTTGCCATTTTCCGTTATGCCACTGAAGTCTTAAGAGTCGCGCGAAATCTGAGCGCTTCCCTTCATTTGAGAAACGTATAACCCTCATTAAGGGAACGTTAGCATTATGTTTTTTGAGAGGGTTGGAAACACAATCTAATTTCAACACCGAAACATTACTCATCAGCAAATTTCACTTGAAAACCTACTTTACATAGGCCTAAACGTTAAAAGAAGAATACTTAAGGAAGAAGAAAAATTACATTTGATAACTGTCCAATTGAATGTGTCTGGTATTTACATAACACGTTGATTTAACTCAGTTGATCTCTCTCTGGGTTTATCAAACTTTTATTACTGCTTGAATACCTCCTTGAGGTTTCAATTAGTAAATATGTTGTTTTTGGTGTTATATTTATATCACCTTAATTGGTATTATAATTTTCCCTTAATAATCAACCATATTACTTGTATTATGAATTAGTTTCTTGCGGTACCGGCCATTAATCAAACCTCATGTACGATATGTACTACATATAATACCTCAGTCAGTGCGGTAGTTAACGCGTTAACCGCACTGTGCGAGGTATGCCTGTACAGTAAAGCCCTGATTATCCGCGGAATTGGGTGGCAAGGGCACCGCGGATAGCGAAAAGCGCGGATAATCCGGAAAAAGACTAAAAATGAGGTGTAAACACGAAAAAAAAAATATTTGAGCATAAAAACTATGTTTTATTGTACAAAGAACATATGTAAAACTTTTAAAATATGTATAGTACAGCAGAAACCTTTGCTGTACAAAACAAAAGAGCAAGAGCCTGCCACTCATCCACAAATTCCGAGAAGGCCTATAGGATTACGATGCACAATAAACCTGTGAGTAATTTTCGACATTCGCAATATAGAGCCTATTGTATTTTCCTTGTTGTTGGCTTGGATTAAATAGGTTTTTTTTATTTTTTTATTTGAGGTTAATAATTAAAAAAAATTTTCGCGGCACTCGCGGATAATCGGGACTTTACTATATATGCATACTGTATATCCGCAGTGTAACTAGTAGTGCAGTGTGTCTGATAGGCTTTTGGTATTTGGAACACTCTTAAATAAGCCGGAGAACAATAAAGAAGGCCTAAAAAAAATTAAATTCGAAATAATAATTCTAAACGGCCAAGGGAATTATCAACATAATTCAAAACTAATCTTTCTCGGAAATTGAAAATTTTTGACGAATATAGGCTGTAGCTGTCTTTTGATTTCAATGTAATCTTCGATCCCTAGAATAAAAAGAAATCCCCAAGTAATTAATAATGGAATTATAGAAAAGTTACTGAGAATTAATTAGGATTGTTATTGTATTTTTTTTTTTTATTTCGGTGAATTTGGAAAGCCGTAAGATATTCTTTGGTATCTTTGGGGAAGTTTATTATTTGCCATCCCAAATTTTTTCCTGGTACTCTATTGACGAGAACTAAATTTCAGAAATTGGAGATATGAAAATGATCAGAACAAAAAAGTTTTAAAATGAACATTTTTAATTAGGAAAAGTAATAGAGATAGGAATGTCCGTCAGTTTGTGATAACTCACAACAGCTGAAGTTTTAAAGATAAAGTTTAAATTCTTAAATATCCCTACTGATTTTAGACCAATGAATAAGGAGTTATCGGCAAAAAAAAAATCTTAAAATCTAAAATTTTTATGGTAGGTAAAAAAAAGTTACCAAAATGGATCCCTGTTAATTTTGATCCATAGAGGTTCCATAGGGCGGTGTTTCTCAATCTTTTCGCTTCACAGCGTATTTTTGTATTAGCAGAAATTCCCGCAGCACACCAAGCTTTTTCAATGCTTTCTGTTGCTATCAAAGGAATCTTTTGAAAAACATCTAAGATTTACCAATGTAATTGTCTGGTTTTAAATAAAAGATACCCTAAAATATTTTTAAGCTGATATGGATGAGAATGAATAATTTATTATACCTTAATTATTAGAATGAAACAGATTGGAATTATTACAACAGAATGTTATTTGATGTTTATTTGTCTAGAGTGAAGCTAAATGTGGATTACAGACGCATTCTTAGAATTTTGTCTCGCGGCACGTCAGCTGAGAAGCATAGCTGAGAAGCACTCTTAAAGCGTTGTCATCGCGATATCAACTTATATAATTGGCTAAGTTCATCTGTCTGTCTGTCTATCTGTCTGTAACTCGAAATAATTATTCTATTAAGATAGATCCAAGGGTTCTCAATGATAATATTGAATCAAAAGTATTCAAATTGGATGAAATGTTAGTTCATTTTGTCATTCATGTTGTTTCCATGAAATTTTATCCTTCGGAACTGACCTAGACAACTGAAATTCTAACAAAACATACGTTAAAATCAAATAATTTTGTTACCCACTGCACCCATTTTAATGAAATTTGGCATACTTACTCAGTTTTTTACGCTGATTTCGAAACTCAAAACCATTTTTGCCGTAGAAGCTTCGTTCACAAGTATTTAGATTACAAAGGTGAATTTAAACGACTTTTGGCGTTACGGGTCAAAAACAATAATTATTCCATTCTTACTTTTAGTAAAATTTATTTACAAGGACAAACATTAGACACGGTTGGTATTTATTTACCAGAGCCTGTTTTTAGTCATGGACAGTTATATATTGCTATTTCTCGAGCACGTCGTGCTTGCGACATCAAAATCAAAATTCTTGACCAAATAGATCAAGGACATCTGATAGAAGGATCTGATGCTGTTTTTACAAAAAATGTAGTTTATAAGGAGATATTTACTTTACAGTTGATAGTTGATAATAAAATGATTTTTCAGATTTTTTTATGCCTGTTGTTTGACAGGCTTTGCTGCTAGTATTAACATATTTGATCAAAATTAACTGTCATTAAATCCATTTGTACTTTTGATACTTATATGCTAAAATTTGGTACGCCAACTACACCGTCATCTTCTTATTCTTCCTTATTTATGTGTGTTAAAGTGTGCTTTCTTTAAAGATCTTCTCTAAAATAAGTAGAAACAATTGAAATCCTGATGAGAGGCGGACGCCCATGGTGTGTGTGTGTGTGTGTGTGTGTGAGACACAATCGAATCAGTTGCTATCGAATGATATTGATTTTGTTCTATTCTGAGACAGACAAAAGCAATTCTTTTCCTGATGAGAAAAAACCTAAATAAATGGAATTCGTCTGTGGAAGGTACCCTATTATTTACTTGATGATGAAAACATGAAACGCTGTGTTCTGTTATCGATTTTAATAGCTCATAGTAATGAATGAGATGTTTGGTCAAACTTCTTTTAAAAAGCTTTTTTACATTGGTTTCGAGATCCTTGTATCATATATTGTGCGAATTACTGGCACGCCAAAGGAAAGGTTGGTGATGATTTTAACCCTCTTCCACCATTGTATCTTTTCAGAATATAATGGTTGGATCGGCATCGTTTCTTCACTCCCCGCCCCATCCCAGTTGGAAAAAGGACGAAACATTTCATTATTTCTTGAATGGCAAGGATCAACAATAAGTATTTCTCCTCATTTCAATTCCTGGACGCGCTAGTAGTGCGAATATAGGTACAGGTATATCCCACGGGAGGGGGGGGGATAATGATGGCCCGTGGGGCACTGGAAATAAGTTTTCCATGACCCGGGACTGAGTTGAGATCGGGTGGTCAGCCTCGCCCGTCTATACCCCCGGGAAAGAAACTTAGCACCCATTCTGCAGAGGGATCGGTGGACCCTAGGACCGTCAGTAGGAGAATTTCAGCGTGGAAAAAATCCCCGTCCTCCGCTGGAGTCGGGAACGGAACCCGGCTCTTGAGAAAAATCCTTAATTTGATTAGGAAGAACTCTAGTTAACTATTCCGTGATACATTATCTTGTTAACTATTAAGGTTATCTTAATCTTCATAACGTTCTCTGTTATCGGTTAGATTTGTTTTAGATTTTCTGTTATTTGCGCGTTGGTTAGGACACAGTAATCTTTATTTGATTTGATGTGATTTGATTTTTCTGATTTGTAATATAAAAATTGAAGTCAAGAAGCTGCTAAAATACAAGATATGATATTGTACTTTTATCTCGAAAATGAGATTAGAATGAAACCCCATTAAATGTTAAGTATCTAAAAGATAACCAGTTTGAAAGAGGTTGAAGAGAGAAGCAAACAGGAAGCTTTAGATTTTGTAATTAAAAATAACTTTTATATTAGTTTTTTTTAAACTATTTTTAACTATTTTTTTTTTAACTTACTTTGTAATTTTTTTGCTTTTTTTAACTTTTCTTTACCATATTTACCATATCGAATTTCTTTCCCTGTAACACTTAAGAAAATATTAAAAAAAGAAAAGGATTTGCACCTGTGAAACATCTGTCTTGCTTTGTTTATTAATAATATCTCGTAGGCCTACTTTCAAAGATTATTGAAGAATTATTTCTGTTAAGAAGAACAAAATAAAAACCCAATTCCGTTACGAGTTTGACAATGAAGGTGGGCGGTATCTTTTAAAAACATTTGTTATAAGTAAAAGCCCCTAACAAAGAAGACCACAGCCGAGGTCGAGTAAGAAAGACACATTCAAATAACGAATTAGCCCTTTAAAGTGTCATAATTTTCTTCTTTCATAACGTCACGGTTTTTTTTTTCTTTCTTAAGGAGGATGTAGCCTTCTCCCCCTTCATTTTAAGGTACAAGTTTAACATTTATAAAAGCCCGCCAAACTAAATAATGCAAGGTTCTCTTATTGGTCATAACGGATTAGGTCGCTTGGTTGGTTTCACCTGTGTTAGTCTTCACACTGAAGTTTTTATGTCATGCTTTTAATCATATAAATAAAAATATTATTATTCTAACTTTTTTCGTTATTAATTTCTGGATCTGTATTGTATTTAAATATTATATTGATTGGAATTCATATAAATACTTAAGTTGAGGTCAGGTCGCGTAGCTGGATCGATACATCGGCGACCTGGATTGGCCGAGTTGGATACATGCATGGATTTTTTACTTT
Source organism: Thereuonema tuberculata (assembly GCA_023159025.1). Taxonomy (NCBI): domain Eukaryota; kingdom Metazoa; phylum Arthropoda; class Chilopoda; order Scutigeromorpha; family Scutigeridae; genus Thereuonema; species Thereuonema tuberculata. The sequence continues at coordinate 25,671,889 of JAFIDM010000179.1, read as the reverse complement.
CTTAAAACGATTCCAAATCTTTTGATTCGCGGACCTATTTCAAATAACTTAACGTTTACGCTAGTTGATATTTATTCTTAATTTGATGGAATAGCCATTACAAAATTTTGGTAGCCTCTGGAACTCCTTTGCAAATCACTCGTTGGGTTCTTACACGAAAAGTGTAAGGAAACTTAATTTCAAGGTTTCTAATAAATAAAAAAAAAAATCTAATCTAATAAATTAGTAGTTTTTTTTTTTATTTTTACTTTAAATACGATCTTTTTCTTTTTTTAATGGTGCAGCTGATATTTATTGCTAACATTTTCTATCCTCCAAGGATGTATTTACATTCTTAAGTTCTTTGGAGTGTTGAGATGTTTTGAGAAGTTTTGACAGCTGCCGATGTTTTTCCTGCTTTATCGCCTTCATATTCGACGATGTAGATCGTGTCGCGCATATCTTGAGCTGTCATTTGAGAGACGCTGTACGGATTAAAGCCAAGGCAATCACTTAACCAACCACCCTTCGCTTGTACGATAGTTGTTGTGTTTGTATTAGAGCAAAGGCAGTTATCACCGAATTGCCACCGCATTAGTTGCGCAACATTGGCTAGAACAAGGTGCTTCTCGACCACCTCATCACGCCATTAAGGGTTCTAAGCGAGTCCAAGAAAATTTTTTCATATTTCAAATTAAAAATATGTACAGTATATATAAAAAAATATAAAATATATAAAAATCAGCAGATTAAATAAATAATTACTCTTTTTAAAAACATTAAAAAAAATCAAATTAATAACAAATTACGTTGCTGATATTCAAGAATTTATTGATGGAATATTCAAATGCGTTACATATTAAGTAAAAGTTAAGTTTAGTGCAGTTGATACAAATTAAAATCAGGTGATTTTATTGGGCAGTTTTACTCTGCTCTGTTTTAAGAATTATGAAGTATTAGTAGTTGAGGATGCGAGGATTTTCTTGTTGTAAGTGCCTTGTTTCATTTACAAAACTGTGACGAAGAAAAAAATATGCCTATTGTATATTGTTGTTTACTTATTTTTACTTATCTTATCTAATATATTGGATTTTTACCTTATCTATTACAGAATGTAATCATGTTGGGGGAAAAAATGTAATGAATATTCATTACATTTAAAATATTGAAAAATATTGAAAATCTGTTAAAATATTGAAAATCTGTAGTGACACACTGCAGTGGAACGTGATTCTAAATGGAGTCCATGGTCCAATGTAACACCATTGAATTTAATCTGAACTAAGGTTATGATATATGAATGATAGGCCTATATTAATGATACAAATTTAGCAGCCTTTTAAAGCTTAAACCATAGAACTCAAAAACTGATACCACATTTGCTTTTCACTTATTTATTTATTTTAAAGAATATTTAAATCTTAGACTGATTTTTTTTAGGATTTTTTTTTTAGCGATCATGTACACAAAGGGGGACGGGGGAGCTCTTAAAAAGTTTCTGTTGGTCTGTCAGTCTGTCACCACGTTTAAAGCTAAACTATAACTCGGCCTGACATGAGTGATGATTTATTGGAACTCTTACGTATATTTATGAAATGAAAAGATAATAATTAATAAATATCGTAGATACAAGTAAGTATCTACTTTATTGATGGAATATTCAAATGCGTTACATATTAAGTAAAGTTTAGTTTAGTGCAGTTAAATTGCATGAAGATTGTGGTGTCACCACAATTTCTCTGTCGAAGTGATTTGGAGCACATCGGTATATTCACAGCCATTCACAGAACATGTCACTGGCCCTGATGCTATATTTTCTTCAAAGAAGTAAGGATCAATGATGAAGGATACCGTGAAGTCACATCAAACCTTTGTTGAATGAAATGGAATTTGATGATGAACGGGTGGATTACTAATAGACCAAACACGGCAGTTGTGAGTGATTACAGCACCATTCAAATGGAAATGAACCTCATCTATCCACAGTATTAGCCAAGGCCATGCATTATCCACCATCATACCAGCAATTGAATGCTTTCCAATGCTTTCTGCGTGTCATAATCACCAGAAACCAATTGTTGACTGTGGGATATTTTATAGGGGTAAAACCTTAAGGCATTTCGGGGAACTCTCCACACAGTCGTATACGGCCTATCAAATTCCCGTGATATTGCAGATGAACTACTACTACCATGTGTATTTGTGATTCCCTGCTCCACTACTGCAATTGCAACTTCGTATCTTCTCTGCAGTATACTTGGCTTGCGAACCCGTCCGGGTTTACAGTCTCGTCAAAACGAAAACTCATTTTCCGAAGATATTAATCGTCAGTGAACTTCTACGTATAAGCCTACCGAAATGCCTTAAGTTCAGCAGAAGCATTGCTGCTTCGTTGATAGAAGAGTTTAACAAATAACGCGCGATCCGGTAAAGTGAGCTTCATGACTCTGCGCTAATCGTGGATTTGTGAAAAATGCTTTTTTTACTCCCCTAGGCGGAGGTTATTCGATTACGTCGAAATATGCAAATTATGGGGATAGCTGCCCCACCCACAATTCACCCTTAGCGGTCGAAATTTGAACTATTTTTTTTTTTTGGTTAGAAATCGAAACTGCATACTCAAGACAACATGTGTAAGAAATTTGGTTGCGATTAACCCAGTAGTTTTTCTTGTAGAGAGGTCTAAACACTTATCTTTAATTTGGCTCACCTGTTATATTGTGGTGAATGTTTAAGGCCACTGTTTCGTTAAAATTAGACTGAAATCGACTAATAGTAAAATCTAGCAAGAACTCTTTATATAGACGATGCAGGAGTATAAATAGGCTATTTACAAGGCTGTGATTGGTTGCCATGCTTTACAAATTGATTGGGGAATTTAAATTATACGTGGGATTTTTAATTGTCTTTTTAAATAAGAACGAATCAGAGATCAGAACCACGGTAAACGGAAAATTTGAATAAAATAACGAATTTAAACAAACAGTAAAAATTAGAGTATTCAATGAATAATGAAATAAATGATGATAAAGATTATTACAATTATAAACAGTAAGATAAATTAGAATTCAAAGTGAGTAAAAATAATTACAATATAATACTTTACATCATTTAAAATGATTACTTTTGTATGATACATATTTAAAATAAATACTGTAATTTTAGAATTACTGTAATAATATTAGCGTACCTTAAAGTAGAATAAGAACTTCATTTATTTGAAAAATGACAAGAAAAAGAAAACAGCACATGAACAAAATAGGAAATTGCCTTTCTGATTTAGATTATGGGAAGGAAATTGGGAACGGCCGTTTCGTCCTTCTGCGGACTCATCAGCCCAATTCATGTGCTGTTTTCTTTTTCTTGTCATTTTTCACATATTATCCCAGCACGTTAAACTTTCTTTATTAACTTCATTTATTGTTTACATATTTTCAAAACTTTTTTTATTATTTCACGAAGTTAATAGTTTATTTCATATATTCGCAAGCGTTCAGCGCTTATTCTGAACTAATTAGTACTGGAGATTAGGATATCTCAATTTCTGACGCTCTGTGAACGCAGTGATCCTGAATTATTGCGATAACGTAAAGGAGGCATTTAGTGAACTTCTATTCACTAAAGGAAAACAGACAAAAGAACAAAAACCACCAAGTTATTTTAGGTTTAACTAGAATAATAAGTTAAATAGGAAGTTTAATGTGCTGTGAAAATACTTAAAAATCAAAAACAAGAACAAATTCAGCATTTGAATAAAATTGCCTTTTTGATTCAGTTATCGGAAGGAATTGGGAACGGTCGTTTCATCCTTCAAGGGATTCATCAGCCCAATCCGCCTTCCCCGATAAAAGAACCAGAACGGCAAGATCATATCTGAAAGCCACGAGTCGTAGGAAAAGGTTCTTGGTTGTGTAAAATAACACAACATTTAATTTTGTTGCGTTTCTTGGTTTCGGAGTCACTGCCAGGTGTGGCGATTGACCTTCAGATATGATCTTGCCTTTCTGGTTCTTTTATCTGGGAAGGCGGATTGGGCTGATGAGTCCCTTGAAGGACGAAACGGCCGTTCCCAATTCCTTCCGATAACTGAATCAGAAAGGCAATTTTATTCAGGTGCTGAATTTGTTCTTGTTTTTGATTTTATTTATTGTAGGTTCTTTAGGTTTTTTGCCATTGGGATTTACAAAAACTAAATAAACCCCGATAATTTACTAAACAAACTTCTTAATAGGCCAGGTCTGTAAGGAATAACACGTCTTAAGGTTATTCCTTATTAAAATTTATTGCTATCATCATCTCTTTAACATCTATGACACCGTTTATAGTCCGTCTTTCGCAGACCTGTTATTAAAAACCGTTCGAAACATCCATTACTTGTTTGTATACGATTGTCTTCAATTGGAGTAGCATCTAATATTATTCAGTCGTATGTTTTAGGGTGATGTGCCAATGCTGATCGCGATGTCCTTAATTATATTTGATTCGTCCAATTTATTTTTTGTGCCAGAGGAAGATACTAATTACTCGAAGCAGGCAGTTCTTGTTAAATGATTTATTTGAAAATCTTTAATGTAATAATTAGTTGTTTGCTCTGCTAGTTGGAAACCATAATTTCTTTATGGTGGAATAGTGCCAAACAGTATTTTTTGAAGTGCACTTGCATTTATTCCTTCACAAATTTTTTAATTTAAAGTTAGCCCATTTGATTAAGCTTCTTTTTCTTTTTTGTTGTTGTTAAAATTGTAATGTAACTGAATGTTTTTCACTGATAGTCTGAATTTAGGTTGTCGAAAAGTTTTAAATGTCATCGCATTCTTCTTCTTACTAACTTTCTCAAAATTCCAATAAGCATCTTCAGATCTTGCTCCACTGCCTCCTATGTTGTTTTTCTTCAATGTATTTTTCCCATCTACCGTCACTTCTATTGTCTTCCTAATTAGTTTTTTCTTCTTTTTTCTTCCTCCAGACATATCCTCCCACAGACCTGTTTTACCGTTACTTTCACTGAGATGTTTCTAACCCTTAAGAGTTGATCTCATTTCTGCAGCAGTCTTCTCTCTTGATCCCCTCTAATCTGTTTTAAAATAAGCTTTGCAAAATTTTAATTCAAAAAAAAAAAAACAAAAACAAAGCGGAAAAAAAAGTATAAATAATCGTCCGAAGAAAGTAGTGGCGCATTACGAAGACGAAAAATCTCTTATTTAAAGAAGAATTACTTAGTAGCTTAAATTTTTAAAAAATATTACATTTTCGTAATTTATAAAAAAGGTTGACAAAGCCCTTGCATCTGTTTAAAAAAACTTTTTTAATTATCCAATAAAAAATATATTTACACAACCATAAATTGGACATTTCCCAGAACTGTTGCCTATTTATTCAAACAATTTTATTTGTAGCTCAAAGCTTGAGAAAGGTCCCTCTCGGGACAGAAACCGGTTGTGTAAATATATGTTTTATTGTATAATTAAAAAAGTTCTTTTTAAGCAGATGCATGATTAAAAAAAAGTAGTCATGATACTTTTCACTTTCGTAATTTATATCAGTAAATTAAAAAAATTAGATTTTCTTATAAAAGAACAAATCTCTGTGTTAATCTTTATAAAATTATATTGATTTCTTTTACCATACATCTCTTCCCCATTATTTTTGACCTAGAGATTGCATATATTTACAAATTGCATATATTTCCGACCTAATAGTGTCGTTACTTTTATTAATAATGGACTTGGTAGTCAGATAGTAAGGCGATTGACTACGGACTGAAAACCGATTTTTTTCGGCACTGAATTCTCGTTCAGACGGTCCTAGGGTTCACCCAGCCCTATGAAGAATAGATACCGGATTTCTTTCCCCGGGGTTAAAAGGCGGGCGAACGTCTTCACTTAGGTCATGAAACCCGGGGAGCCTTATCTCACAAAGATCACTTAGGCCTTTCGTAGGATACCTCACCTTTAACTGCTATTAATACTAAAATATTGATCAGTGTTGTAGTTTTGTAGTTATATTTATTGAAAGAACATAGTAAGCCACCGCAATCGTAGTATTCTCCTGTTAACAATTGAAACTATGCTAAGTAGACTCGTATATGCTGCATCCATATAGTTATCCACCTAATCGCCAACAATGTAAATTTTATAAGTAAATTTTCCTTAGCGAATACCAGGTCTGAGATTGTTTGAAAGAAATTAGGCAATTAGCTCTTCATAATCTTACAATCTCTATAGTAATTGAATCGCAAATATGAAAAAGGTACTAAGTCACAGAAATACCAAACTGACAAAACACAAAAAAAACCTTCCACATTCAAAACTAGAGCCAGCAATTAAAAATCCATTGTTGTGGTGTGAAACGACTATGAAGCCGACCCATGCCTGTCATCTGTTTATTTTTAGGTCAGTATGCAAATGTACAAAGACATAATTAAAAATTTCGACTTCGACTACCTTTTTCCAGATTATGGGTGACTTAGATACCTTTTTCCATGTTTTGCAATTATATTGTCGCATTTTGCAGTTAAAATAAAATGTTTTATTTCAATTTTTTTTAGTACAAACTTAATCATATAAGTTTTATATATATATATATATATATATATGTTATATATAGTATCATATGGCAATGTAATACTAGTGCAAAAATAATGAAAAAATGTAAAGCAGTATTCAAGTTTTTGACCTCCTGAGACTACTGGAAACACCTGATTTAGTTCCCATTTAAGTGATGCATGGGGTGAACACAATTGAACCCATTTTCAGTCCTAACTCAAAATGTACAAAAAGCTGACTTAGTACCTTTTTCACATTTGCGATTCAATTAGAATTGGTGCATTTGTTTTCCAATTTAGAATCCATCTTTATTAGCAGTATTATTTCACCATCTTTCTTAGCAGTATTATTTTATATCTTCTTGTGATAACGTTGCATCAGTTCGGGAGCGACTGTAACTTTTCATAATCTCGATTATTCTTGTCTCCAGATTTGAATTCCATTATATTTTCGTTCTTCCGATGCCTTACCTGTTTTTCGTTCCGGCTATCCTGACAAATCCAACCCGGCATTTGCTACTGTCAATTGATGGCGTGTGCTTCGAATTAACAGTCAAGTGTTATTTCTCTTTCTTTCAGACGCGTTACCTGTATCCGTCCATCTTCTTAATTTTTAACTCTTCTAAAATTGTCTGTCTTCTGATTGGCGGAAAATGTATATAATCTATTTTTTTTATTTTTAAAATTATGATTGGCATTCATTGCGAAAGCGCAAATAAAACATTCAAGATGCTTTGAATCTAAGGTTTTGAATTGACTTTGAATTGGAACATTTTTGTGGCTGTTTACAAAGTAGTGTTGCGTAAAATGAAAGATAGATTTAGATCATTTAATGTAGGAATTTAAGGTTTTTAATCTATTCTTAAATTTAAAGGTTAAAAACAAATTAAGAGGATGATATTTAAACAGCGCCGTATTGAGACACTAATCCCACTGTCTCAAACTTAAATTTCCAAGTTTTGTTGAAGATTTTTTTCTTTCGTTGTTAGGAGGAGATGGACGGAAACATTAAAGATAGGGAACTACTATAATGAAGGAAAAATCTTCATCTATTCAGTGAGGTTTTTCTTTCGTAGCTTCAACTGTAGCGTTTTAGGAATTTAATTAAAAAAAAATATTAAAGATTCTATTGGAAGTGGAAATAATTGAAATTTATTCTGCGATTTATTACAAGATAACTTGTTGGCGTTGCAATTACCCAGCATCAGTTGCTATAGTGTCTGTGAATCGAATTGCCCTAGGTTTTGCTTCATCGTGTTTTGCATTTTTGCTCGTTTCATTTTGATGATTTAATAACATCCTCGAATTATCGAGACTCTACAACCACCTCCTCCTCCTCCTCTCTTTTTTTTTTTTTTTATTTGGTGGCGGGAAATTACTTTCTGCTGAATCATCGTCACGACATAATATCATAATCTCAGCTTTAAGTTTTTCATAGCATTCCAGAAAACATTCAAAAATATCCAATGAAACTTATTCGGCCTTTATTAATTGTATTAGTTGTCATTAGGCTTGTAATTTAATATATTAAACACCTCTATATATTAATGGCTTTAATAAATTAAAGCTATCGATCACGTCTCAACCGAGAATAGGTAGAGCAGGAGGTGAGGGTCCTGAGATCCTAGCGAGAAAGAGATCGGAGGGCAATTCGGACTCCCCCATGCTTTTAACCCCCCCTGTAAGAAACCAGATACCCATTTGAGAGAGGGCTAAGAATACCCTTAGGATCAGTCTGGAGTTGAAACACGGATAAAATTCCAGGCTTTTCCAGCTACTCCAGCCCTAGACAAGCGCGTTGTCCCTTTAAGCCAGTGTTTCCCAACCTTTTTTGTGCTATGCCCCACCTAAAGTATCTAAAGAATGCTATGCCCCACCAAATTAGTTATAACTTTCACAACCAAAAAAAAAACAAAAAAAAACAATTTTCCATTTTCCAATTGCCTCCCTGTGGGTGGCGCCCCACGTTGGGAAACAGGGCTTTAAGCTATCGGGCCCATCTATATATTAACTTTTCATTACGTTTAAGTTCTCTAAAAATATTGTTGTTGTTTGTTTTAATATTATAATTATATATTCTTTAATCGTCTTTTCTTCTCTTTAAAGACTTGTCTTTTAACTGTTAATATATATAAATAAATATATAATGGGCAGGGGGTGGGCAGAATAATATGAACACCCTTATAACAAAATGGGCCAGACTTCAGTTGTTAGCAGAGCTACACCATCTAGAACAGACGTCTGCCACCTAGTGGCCGCGAAGGCGGAGGGTATCAGTCGATCAGCAGCAGCCGTGCGTATTGCATGTGAAACTTATGCTAGCAGTATTATGTCCGACACCTCAAGCTAGGCGAACACTGTAAGCCCGGTCGGGTCATGTCTGATATGTCTAGCAGAAACGTGTTTTATGCGACTTCCAGGGTAGAACACGGCAGGACATGCAGTGCATATATTTCCGGAATCCAATTAAAAAAGTGCCGAATTGAAATAAGTCACTGATGACATCATTCATAGTTTGCTCCGCTGAATATTCTCAATTCAACTGCACTGAAAACCATCAAAAAGCTATTATTGTAAAAACAAAGATCATCATTCGACAGGAAACAATCTTTACACTGAAATATAGTAATGAAATTTTATGCATCAAAATACGATAGAAAACATTTTGAAGAAGGAGTTTCAAACGATATTGAGTGATATTATGCTTCTTTCTCATCTATGAATCAAACACCGAAAATAATTTTAAGTTTTGAATTTGATAATTTAACTAACATTTTAACTAACAGAAATGAAGCCGACGCACTAGTAGACAAGTATAAAAACTATTTTAATAATATATTAAATATACGACAGTTTCAGGTACATATTGGGAGTACCTTTCTTCAAGTGAGGGGCTACAAAATTTTTACATGTATAAATAGAGAATCCAACTCTCTTAATACTTTGTGGAAAATTCCAAACGTCTTGGTTCATCCTCTGACGTCATTGTTCGGTCTGCCCTCAATGGAGAAATCTGGAAACTACTTATAAATAATTTGATAATTATTAAAGCCTTTAATATGGCAAAATTCACATTCAGAAATTAACAGAAATTTAGCAAATCCATCCTGAGATATTTTCTTTTTGAATTTCTTAGATTTGTTACGATTAATTCTCCAATTCTTTACTAGCGAGCGATCGGCTATCCCAAAATTCCATGCGAACACAGCCGATGCTGTGAAATTATGAAAAAATCTAGTTTTTAAAAACTGATAATTTATATTCTGACACATAAAATTAATGCATTTAATATAAACTTTATTTATTTTCGAAAGATAATCTCAATATTGTGTTAATAATTTTTTAATTGCTCTCCGTTCAGATGAAGTGGAGACAATTTCATAGCGGAGCCATTTCTACGAATGGGCGTGACGCCATGCTGACGTGTTCGAAAATTTCACTCTGATTGGTTACTTTTCGGCCGACCAGCGGCCTTGCATGAGGAAAATAAAATCATTCGGTCAATCAATTTGGTCAATCACGACCGCTGGTCGGCGGACAAGTGCTTTTGCTTTATCTTGTTCGTCCTATTTCAGACTTCGAATGAGACATGATCATTGGAACTTGCCTCGCTGGAGCTTCATGACAGTCAACCTTGTGGATGTTGCAAGAAGCACTGAACACTTGTTATGACAGCCTTCACAAAATATGGTAAGACGACATCTGCGAAATAGAATAGTGGGCGAAAGTCAAAGCTCACCGATAGGGATACACGGGTGTTGAAGCGAATAGTGACCAGACAGCACAAGACAACGGTGTCTCAGATAACCTCTGAGATGAACACCCATCTCCAGGATATCGTATCAACCAAAACTATCCAACGGGAACTGCATACTGAGAACATTCATGACAGAGTGCTATTCCAAAACCATTGGACACCGCGTAATGCATTGAAGCGACGGCTATGGCGACATGAGGATAAGCACTGGATACCACAGCAGTGGAGACACGTCATTTGGACTGACGAATCTCCCTTTACATTATTTCAGACCACTGGACGTGCGTATGTGTGGAGAACGATCGCAGAAGCCTTTCATGTTTACTGTCTTCTTCCTACTGTTAAGCATGGAGCGGGTTTTGCGATGCGATGGTGTGGGGTGCGATATCTTGGCGTGCTCTGGCACCACTGTATTTCTGCGTGGGAAGGTCACAGCACAGCATTATCTCAGCATTCTGGGCGATCATTTTCATCCTAAGCTGCAGACTGTGTTCCCTGGCGAACGACTTCTGTTCCAAGGCTCCCATTCACCCTGCTCGGTGTGTCCAAGCATGGTAAGATGAGCACGAAGATGAAGTGGAACATCTCGTTTGGCCTCCTCAGTCTCCTGATCTTAACATCATTGAACATTTGTGGGGTATTTTGGAGGCTAAATTGGATGCTAGAATTCAACCTCCCTTCACACTTTTTGAACTAGATTCCACTCTGCACGAGGAATGACTGCATATTCACTTGAACATTGTGCATGGCCAGTATTTGTCCATCCCAAGTCAGATACAAGCTGTAATTCAGGAGATGGGTGGGCCAACACCTTCTAAATTAAGATTTTGTGTCGTTTCACAGGTGCATATTTATTTTGTCCACAGTTTTTAATCAATGTATATTGCCAGTGCTAACATATGGAGCAGAGACATGGACGTTGACCAAGAAAGCTATTCAGAGACTGCACACAACTCAAACTCAAAGTAGCATGGAAAGATGTATGTTAAGAGTTATGCGACGTAACTGTAAAAGAAATGTATGGGTGAGACAGCAAACCCGAGTGTCTGATATTATCAATATAAAGAAGCTCAAATGGAATTGGGCTGGCCATGTAGCAAGGCGTAAAGATAATAGATTGTCAACATAACTTCTAAACTGGATTCTGAGGAATGAAAGAAGGTCCAAGGAAGCGTCTACAAGGCCGATGGGTGGATGAAATATAAATGTAGATGTCGCAGATCGACCGTGCATTTGATTCACATCACGGAATTCCTCATTAAATATGATTCCAAAAAGTTATATAATTTTTTTTTTGATCGGACGTATACTTTTCGAGATAATCGAGGTTTTCTAGGTCCGGAAGGGATTACCGAAATGTGTTTAAATGACCATTGAAAACATTATTATTTTTCTCGACAGGCGATTCACTTACAGTTCGCATCTACACAAGAACTTAATAGAAAATAAATATATATATATATATTGGAATGTGTTGTATTGTAAACACGTACGATCCATGTATTGTTTGTTGGGTTGTATTATTCATTTTTAAATGTATCATAACGAATTAAGGAGGACGAAGAAAGAAATTTCTTGTCCTTAATTTAACCTGGAGAAGTTTTCTACTGACGAAAACGAAATATCGTGATTAAAGAAGAGATTTTATGAAGGCATTTTAGTTGTATTATTTACAATGTTCCTCTGATAAACATAATGAAAACTGGTTCATTATCAGTATGTCTTTTTCCTTTCAAAAATAATCGCTCAACAAACCAAAATTAAACTAAATCAAATTAATTTTGAATCATCAAAATTCATTGGTCAGGCTTAATTCGCCCTTAATACGTATCCATTGGTAACTATGTAACCATGCAGTTCCTTCCACTACGAGCGTCACGACTTATCAGCAGTCTAATGAAAGAAGATAAATGAAGACGCATTAGGAATGAATTAAGGCGTCCAATGACTTGATAGTTTCAAAATTAATTTGATAGTTTTCGGTTGTATGCGTTTTTCATGTTTTAATGCCATTTTATCGTCTGTAAGGGACAGACTACATTTTATAGGTTTTAATTTTTCTAAAACAGTGTTTAAGCGCAACGTGTTAAGGTTGCTACAGTTGAGGCATAGGTTAAGTCATTTGAACAGATCAGAAAATGTTTTAGAATGAATGATTACATCGAAATATACATGTTCAGCAATTTGTTTATCTGCGATTCTCTAACTTAAAAATTTTTTATCCTAAGGGGCTGAGATTTTTTGATGTAAATGTAAGCTAACATATACGAGATTTCGTTGATTTTGGTATCTATTGACAGATAAGAAATGAAAAGGAGGGAAATTTTTGTAAAATAATATCGAATTGTGTCGGTTTTGAGTTATCTACATTACACTTACTTACTTGTGAGTTCTACTTAATGCTATAACTGAAATCTCACAGGACGTACGTTGCGACACAATCTGTATGTCCTGTCATTTCAGCAGTAGATATGTGATCGACTAGATTTCTTTACGCTACAAGGAGATAAATACAGTCGGATCTCGATATAAGGTCACCCGCATAAAAGGTCACTTTTCTAAAGTCCCGGCTCACTGAATAGGAATTCTATGATATGGATTATCGGATATATGGTCAGGTATTAAATACCGTAATCGCAAGGTCACTTTTGTTTGTGATTTCAGTGCCACACTGATTCAATTCCGAGAAGTTTTCTTTCTTTTTCCGACAAAATTCTTACTTTCAAGAAAGAAAAATGTATAGGAGGGAAAAAAATTAAAAAAAGACTGACAATTTTTTTAGGAGCTAATATGGATAGTTCTGAAAAACTGAGACCGCTAGTTATCGGAAAGTTTGAAAAGCCACGTTGGTTTAAAAACGTTAAGTCTTTACCTTTGGATTAGGATGCAAACAAAAAAGCATGGATGAATGCTAACATATTTGAGAAAATTACACGGCGCGGCGTTTCGATAAACATTTTTGAAAAATAAATGAAAAGTTGTTTTCATCGCAGACAATTGCCCTGCTCATATCAACATACCTCAGTTGAAATCAATTGAGCTTGTTTTCTTATCCCCAAATGTTACCAGTGTTTTGCAACCTTTGGATCAGGGAGTCATTCAAAATCTGAAAATGAACTACAGAAAGCTCCTTCTGAAAGACTTGATTTCAGCAATTGATGAGAAAATTTTTTTTCACTTGTCTGTGTAAGATGCAATTTTTTTATATTCATAAAAGTTGGAGCTTGGTGTCTAGCACATGCATTTCAAATTGCTTTCGACGTCCTGGTTTTCAATTTTCTACAAATAGTGTGGATGAAATAACAGATGAAGATAATGAAGACGATATTCCTTTAGCTATTTTAATGCAAGATCTCAGAACTGCGGCTGTGCTATAGAAGGGGAAAGTGAATACGTGAGAATTTATGATGAAATTGCTACCACTTCTCAAGCTTCGATTTCCGAAATTGTTTCCAAAGTTTTAGATTCCATTGCATTAGAAAGTGAGGATAACGACAGTGATACTGAAAGTGAAGCGGTGACACAAGCAGAAGCGCTCAGAGCAATAAATGTCGTAAGACATTTTTTTACGAGTCATGAGGGAGCTGAAGAACATTTTCAGAAACTACAAAACTTAGAAAACATTGTACAAAAGATGAAACCAAAATCGCGACAGTCCTGTATTATGGATTATTTTAAGTAAGGTCAGTTGTACATCAGTATTTTGCTTGAACATACTAGTACTATTTGTATACAACTTTATTCCGAATTAAAATTTTTAAAAAATAATTTCTTTTTGATTCCATTAATTTTAATTGGTTCAACTAAATTAAAAAAATTATAATTAATAAACTGATATTTTGTACGTATTAAATTTTACAAAGAATTATACTGTATTTATATAATGCTTATTTATTGACAAATGCGTATGAATCGGTTATAAGGTCATCCCGCTCATAAGGTCACTTTCCCGAGGTCCCAAGGGGTGACCATATATCGAGGTCCGACTGAGGTCCAACTAAAACCGCATTGGAATTGTTTCATATGGTAGAAAGTAGACGGCAAAAGAGAAAGCTGTGAGACAGCAAATTGCCTTTACTAATATTTCAAATCTCTTTCGTCTTTGGTAAATCACATTTCCTGTTTCAGTGATCGTTGTGGAGAACAGCACCTATACAAATTTGATGCTGCAAAGTGCTCGACCGCTGTTCAGTCATTACATAGATTTAAAATTTATGGTTGCTAATCATAGTGAAATGGAATGTGACTCCATGCATTCCGCCATCATTGTAGAGCAAAATAATGGTCGGAAAAGTGAACTAGCTCTCCGACTGGAAGACTATTGCCCGAAGAGCACGAAGAAAGCGCAACAGGGACTTTACATTGTTTATGAACTAATCTATGAAAACATTATCGATTGGAAAACTTATCTTGACTATCACATGGCTATCAGAGAAGAAGATATTAATGGTAAGCGGACGGGTGTCAGAAGATGTGATGACTGAATTTCACTAAAGAGCGACCATTCATAATGCAATTTAAAGAACGAGGAATGCAGACCTCTTGATCGCAGCAAAAAGGACAAGAAACAACAAGTTCTCGTTGTCAGACTTCAAATCTTTATACAGCTTCGTCCTATCTTTATCTCAGGAAAACTACTTCTCTATTTAAGTCAGATCTTGCAGACTTAGGATCAGAATATCGGCCAATCCACGAGAGTTTACCTCGTTAAGGAGATCAAAAACGAAAGAAAGCCATAGACCAGGTATCAACTGACTGATCGAAAAATCTTATTGACGTATAATTAACTTATAATTAACTAAAATATTCACAAGTGTTTCTGATTATTTTAGAACATTTTTTCTAATTTTGTGAAATTATTGCCTGCTTTATTTTGATTGTGCGCGTGACTAAAATTTCACAGGTATTTCTGATTGGTTCAATGCATTTTTTGTAATATTATGGTAAAACAATATACCTGCTTTATATATTGAAAATCACAAGTAGACAATTCATCAATTTACAGATTTTTAGGACCAGTGCAACAAGTAGATATCTCAGTTTTGTTCAGTAATAGTCAATTTCACAAAACGATTCTGGTTTGACCTCGAGTACACTTCGTTTCTCATCAGTTTAGCAAATAAGTTCCGAGATCGTTCGAAATTTTTGTACGTTGTAAAATATAGATTTTCTTGCGAAACGATTCTTTGCAGATGTCTACAGTCTTCGCGGCCAGAGTCGAAACTCCCAGAATGCAACGCATATTATAGATTTTCCTTTCCTGGCCGGTCGCGCACATTCAAACAGAAGAGAAAATGGCGGTCGCTGCTTCACATTCAACATTTCGACGAGGAAAAGTTCTCAACAGTCAAGCTAGGGAAATTATTCTTAACGTTGCTCGTCGATTTCAAGAAGATATATGTGAAATTTTTGATATTTCCAATTTTTGATAATTGAGATTGATATTTCCTACGGAGCTCATGGCATTGATACTGGAGAAATTAGTCAATGATAGTGTTTCCGGTTTCAACATTCGCCGCGACGACTTTAGTTATTGTATCAAAGAGATATTACTATTAAAAGCTCAATCAACTTAATCATATAAGATCAACAGGTTTTTAAGATAATATGAAGAGTATTTAACTTTCCTTTTCGATTTGGAACATCGGCGTTGCACGACACCTGGCGTCAAAACATAATCTGATCAACTAATTATCTGACGAACTGAAAGTTAACTTTCTGGTAGATTTTCACTATCCACTAAGTTTCGGATCTTACCGTACGGATATTAGAGATTTGGTAATCCACCTGTAGTTTCTTTTCTTAAACGTTTTGATAAAGTCGTCACGATAGTCATGTATTGAAAGATAAATGTATGCTTTTCAGAATTCAAATATTCCAGAAGTAAATACACGATGTTCTTTATTTGTATTTGAAGATTTACTTACAGTATGTAGGAGTAGTAGACATTAGGCATTTGTTAGGGATTTGAAGATGATTTGTTTTTTTTTACCTCTTCGTTGAAGAAGATGTGTTATGCTTTCGGAAACCTGTTAGTTGAGATTATCGATCCGTTTTAAGCCATCAAAGGCTTTGTAAAGAATAATAGAATTCTGCTTTGTTATGCATTATTAAAGAGAAATACAATGTAGTGACAGTGCACACAGAGATAAAGCACACGTTGACTGGTTCACCAGAGTTTAAATCCTTTCGGAATTAATTGAACTATTTAGAACAGCAAGGGAAACACTGAAATATTCTAATGATTTTTATAGTAGTGGTAATTTTTATATTCATATTTATTCAATTATTCCATTATCCTTATATTTTTAGTGTTTTGTATTAATCATCATTTAATCTATTGTACATTTAAAATTCTGTCGTTAACCGTCAATTCTGTTTGTTTATTTTCACATTCTTTCCGTTGGTGTGCTT
>JAFIDM010000179.1:25629229-25654795 GCA_023159025.1 Thereuonema tuberculata | reverse complement strand
TTTGCTTTTCATGACTTACTATCTTTCCCATGTCAACGCCTCAATTGATAACAGAACAATGCACCACAATTTTGCTTTAAATGTTCTTCTACCCTGAACCTTTTCTATTTTCAATATTATATGGTTTTATTTTGTGCACTACTTACGATATATGCTTTACAATTTTATTTGTATTTCCGGCATCATCCATTGACGTCCATAAATATTGTGCTGTCATTTTTTTTTTCATATTCCAGAACAGATAATGAAAAACAATAGTCTTTGAAGACGATGCTGTCAATTTGGAAGACAGTTAGTCGCTTTGCTAAGCAATTAGCGCCTGAATATAGGCTAGCAGTGTAGTTCTACGGTATCAGTTAATTCATCGCTGCTTCCACGAGTGATTGCGTCGTCATCAAATGTGGTACCTCGAAGATTGTCCATTACTTTACTCACTTGTCAGAAGAAACAGATCAGGACTATAGGACGAGTAGAAAACGCAGATAATTCATTTCATCCATCGAAAGACTAGGATCCGGCCGTTCATTTTTTTAATTTTTTTTTTTGGCTGTTGGAAATTACAGGCATGGTCAATCATGAATTTTAATTTGTCGATTTTTCCCGATAGTGAAACAACTAATTGTAGAAGACCTTTTGCATTTGCTTGTGGTCATTTTCCATTCATTTTCAGCAAGTGAAAATCTCACAAAGGAATATCACGATCTGGAAACGCGACACTTAGATCAACCCTATGCCAAACGATAAGGCTTAAAATCCATAATACCTAGATTACAGGTGCAGAAAATTTTGTTTTTGTAAATTGCCATTACGCATACTGTCTACGTATATATACAAGCACTCTGGCAGCAGCCGTCGTGGAGTGGTGGTTAGCTTAAGGGATTGGAATACTTGTTCTTTTAAGTTCTAATCTCACTCACTTTTCTTTTTTGGTAAATGCTGTACTGTAAAAATCATCGGAAGCGGTAGTGATGCCTTAAAAAAAAAATGAACAATAAAAAACTCACTAATGAAAAATAAGTGAGAAAATTCGTATGACAGCCGTTCGCCGGCCTCAATGAATATTTTTAAAGCATAAAAATTAGCCTCAATACGGAGTCCTCGTTGTTTACTGGTGACTGCTCCTGGCTGATGATCGCCAAAGAGCGTGAAACAGCTGTTCCAGGATGTCACTTGGTAAACAATTTGGTCACCGTACTGTAATTTACAAATATTTCACTTATGTAAGTATACTTAACTTTTCTGTTATATTCTGACAGCGAAATGGAGCAAGAACCAAATACTTCAGTGAGAAGTGACTTTTCATAAAAGAAACAGCAGATAAGAACTTCAACAAGTGATCGCGAATCCATGTGTAGTGGTTAATGGGTAGCATTATATCTGATACTGTGAGTGATGTAATAGATCTGAAATCTATTGAAATAGGCGAAGAAATATTTATTCGTGTAAAAGATTACGGATAGTGAATGCATATATGGCAAGAAATCCTTCACTAGGTGTTCATGGTTGTCGAAACATACACTGTTTCCACTGCTATTACGAGTTATCTTTATTAGAAATTTTAAACTCTTGGAAACGATGATTTTTTTTTTTAACTAAACACAAGGACATTGGAAGCATGTTCTGAACAAATTTCCTTCAAACGAATGCAGGCGTGAAGAAATGGTTAAAGTAGCAGATGATTGGAAAGTATGGCAATGCATGCAAATATGTTGAGCTGGGAAAGCTTGATATCATGTGAGAAGTATATGTAAAAGTGGAAAATTTACCAACAAGTGAAAGATTAACTACTACTCTATCTAATAAAAAAAAGGGTTGGGGGGGGGGGGGGAGATTCGAACCTACAAAGTTAGGCACACGAGTCTGTCGCGCTATCCTCTAATCCACTGCCGACTTTACGTATTCAAGGAACGTAATCTTGCATTTCGAGGAAAATGGTTCATCTTACGGAAAAATCACATAAAACGTATTTGTTATTTGTGAGCTGCATTTGTGGTGTTTGGGACTCTGCTCTTTAAGCCTCTGGTATGGTTTTGGTCAAAGTGCCGCGTTTGCAGATCGCGACCTTCGCTTGTACAGCACGGTATTTATGACAGATTTCAAAGATAGGTGTTGTTTAGAACGAATGGTATTTCATTAACTATTGCGAGAAATAAATAAAATAAAGATAACAGCATCAAGAATGTATCTATGATCGGTGAGAATAGGAAAGCTATAGGCCTAGTTTTAATTTTTTTTTTTTTAAAGTGAAATTAAGCATTTTTGGAGTGACTTAAATACAACGAAACCTGATGGAGTATATGTGAATTTTAACGTAGGTAAAAAATCATTAAAAAAAGTCTCAGATAACATAATGATTGACTAAAATAAAAATAAAACACAAAGTTTAAAAAAGACAAGTGACACGTTTCGGACCGGTCACGGGTCCAGCATCGGACTGGGAATAAAAATAAGACGTGGAGAAGGGACAGAGGGAAGCTATTGCGCATGCGAATTGTGTAGTGGGAGAATCGATGTTGGTGGAGTGTGGGGAGGAAGGTTAAGGAAAGTGTATTAAGGGGAGGGAGGAAGAAAAAAATTAAATTAAATTAAAAAATTGTGTAAGAATTTTTATTTTAAATTAAAAAAGTTTAAAAATAAAATATGGATTGGCTGCATTGTATGAACCTGGATTAGATGAAATGAAATACGATTCAGCAATGAGGCGTTTAAAAAGGTTATGTTCCCTATATATGATTGTTATGTCTATTTGGTAGTTAGTTCTTTGGCAATGGGTAGCCGTTTGATATTGAGAATTTTTATTTTTAATGGCTTTTATGTGGTCGCTGAATCGTAAAAATAAAGGGCGGGACGTCTGATAAGTGTACAGGCATGTTTCGTTTTAAACATTGAATTTTGTAAACAATATTGTTAGTAAACTGATTGTGCGTATTGATATGCAAATATTTTGTAATTTTATTGGATAGGGTAAATGTCAGAATTAGGTTGGAGCCCTGGAAAATACGGCGTAATGGTTTTTCCAAAGTTTTTCCAAAGGTCTTCGGATCGATCCTTAACTATGCGTCTGGAATTTTTGCCAAATCGATTATTCAACTTCCTTGTTAAGTGGAAATAACAGCCGTCGTAGTAGAGGAAGACGGTGGGAGCGTAGTTCTAACCTCAGTGCCTGTCGTTGAATAGTTGGTTGTGTTTCGAGGGACCTTTACCACCTCACATTCCGTCATCGTTCAAGAATTGCGTCAGCTGTAGTTTCAACTTGCAATTGAAATGCTTGGATTAATGCATTCTTCTTGGGATTTTTTTTTTAGGGGGGGTGGGGGGGGGGGTACTTTGTTTTACGAAAACCTCAAAGCCACGGGGAAAAAAAAAAGCAATTCCTTAGTCTCCGAGAAGACAACACGTTCAGGATAGATTTTCTGTATTTTGATCAGATAGCGGTTTTTTTTTTTTTTTCAGTGAGAAATTCGTGGCATTTGTCCGATTGTTCGTGTCTTTTGCTCTCGTCACATTGGGACTAAGGTGAGATTGGTTTTTTTTTTTCCTACGAATGCTCAACATTGAAATGTAGGCGAGAAATAGATTGGATGAGGCGAGTGAATTGGAGGTGACAAACGTATTACATCAAGCAGAAGCTGCATCACCAACGCAACGGATAATTTCCACCTAAAATGAAATGCCGAAAATATAAATAGATATGAATACACTTTCATTAAAATATTAATTTATATAGGTATATTACTATTTTATTGCCCATTAACTTCTAAGGCTTTTTTATTTAAGAAACAGTGTTTTTTTTGTGTGTTTTTTTTTAAAGAAAAGTTTTTGAATAACTTATTAGTCGGCCTATGATTAACATTAGAATTTCAAAAAATGCCGTATACAGTTATTTATAAAAATTAAATAATAACAACTTTTTTGCTATCATTAACAATGGACATAATGGCATTGTACAAACGCAATTTTCTTTATTTCATTCTTTTCAGGTTATTTTAATTTCCTTCTATTTAATTTGATTGTTGAAATTTTATTACACAACAGTTTCCAACACAAAGATTTTTATTTAAATGTGTGAAGATAATAATGATTCTGATTATTCATAAAAAAGGATAATATAAAAATTTTGATAAACATCGCTTCTCTTGATAAAAAATTTTGAACAAAATTTTGATATAACAAATTTTGATAAAATTTTGATATAAATTTGATGTAAATTTTGATAAACATCGTACCTCCACTTCCATTTCTTATAAGGGAAATAGATAAACTATTTGAATGAAATGCTCTCAATAAAATTTCACTGCCTTGAAAACTGACTGCATGAATCGTTGTATAGATAAATAAACCTCACTTCCTACAAATATTGATATTTATTGATATGCTAAGCCTTAGAAGCTGTGACTGATCCGCAGCACTAATAAATATTAATATTTGTCAAATTGAAATGTGTTCAAAATTTCGTTGTATTGGATTATTTTCATAAGGCTTTTTTTGTGTCATATAACTTGCTTATCTGAAATGATAATGGCTTAACTTAACAAAGAGAATAATAAAAATTCACGAATATTTAATATTTATTCCCAGATATAATAAAAAAAATCCCTTTCATTTCTATGAAATTATAGGAATATTTTTCCCTAATAAATGTAATTTTTTACATGACTGCATGGATTTTGTTATAAAGTTATACGATTGCACTGTATGGTTTAAAACTAAGCCTATCCATTCTATTATGCATTGTAATAGCACATTTTAGTATTTGCTATTACATAGTAACAGGAAAAAGTGTTTTCTCAAAGCAGCAATATGAAATTTATTGATAGTTGATGAGCGTTTGATATTATGTAATAACAGCTGTTCAATTGAAACTGTTTCTGATTTTACTGTTCGTGCAATTATTTACAAATGGCGATAACGCTCAAGTAACGCCCCCGTCCTGCTACGCGTTTTATTTGTTTCTAATCAGAATCAATCCGATGAGTCATTTCATTGATGACTGAATTTGTTTCTGTGAATGGAAGAATGTGACGGCGTTTATAAGAAAGCACTGCAATAACTTTGCAAAATGCCCTCTTGGGCTTTTGCTGACCATAAAGGCTTTGGGATGCTTGTTATCTCGGGTCGATGGGAACAGATTCCTAATACAACAGATGGCTTCTTCTCCAATTCATGAAGTATCATCATCGAAGAACAGACCGATCTGAAAGCTTGACAGATGCCGGAATAATAACATGGGCTACGGAGAGACCGCATTGCAATGTTTTCTAACAATCATTCAGGAGCAGGATTGGAAAGGGAGGACTTACAGTTGTAAAAATATGTTTGCTTTTAAAAAAATTTGTATTAGATACATTTGTATCAAATTTCCATTGTGTAATGGGGACTAAGCATGAAACATTGACCGGGGGGGACCAAATAATTCTGCTCATATTTTAAGATGGACCATAAATGATAATCATGGTATCAAATTTTAAAGAAACTCCGTCTAGCGATTTAACTGACGGATTTCGTACTACGTAGACCATAATAAGCTATGTATCAAATCCGACGGAAATCCATTCAGTGGTTTTAAGGTGATGCAGACCTTAACAAACAGACAAATGGACAATCAGAGGGAAAAAAAAATGTTCAAAGTGGAATAGTTCGAATGCTTCACATGTTCAATAATTATAGGAATATTATTGCTTGATCTATTTTTTTTTTAAGCTTAATTCCGTCATTTGTGAATCGTGTATTGCAATCCAAAGAATAATGCGACCCCGAAACCCGTTTCCTTGCCTCCAATACAAGTGATCTTGCTGATACCATAATGAAACATACAAATAAAAAGAAAAAAGTGGATAAAAACTGCATATTTTAATGGGCATTCCTGCTTAAAATGAACTCGGAGATAGATGTTTTTATTACTAGCACTCATCAGCCAGAGCTATCCAGTTGTGGCGTGGTAAATGTGCATCTTTTATCCTTTCTTCGCGTTTCATTTACGCACATTAAACAACTTTATAGAACTGATAGAAAAGTTTTTAAATATTTATTTTCATAACAAGAGCTAATTCTCAGATTTTAAATAAAAAGCTATAAACAGTTTACAAATGTAACTGTAAACAACGATAACCGTAAGGTTGTTCACATTGAACTCTGATTGTAGAAATCGTCAATAAGAAGAAGGAAAAAACTGCTTCCCATTTACAGACAGAGCCACATTGTCTGGTGGTTTTTTTTTTGGTTTTGCGCCGTGTATTTTAATCGTACTCTTATTCCTGCAAGAACAGTTGACATTAGGTTCCGCGGCATTTGCTTAAGCTTTGAATATTTCATGGAGAATCTTACGTTAGGATGAAACACGAGCGAGAGAGGGAGAAAAAAAAATATATCAAATCTCCACTGTACTGCGACGAAAGAAAGGCTACATCAAAATTTCATACTTTAGTCTTTAAACCTGTGCATGTCAAGCAACATCAACATCTACCAAAACAATAAAGACAAAAGCAAAGGTCATTTGTGGAAGTGCGAGAGAGAGAGAGAGTTTAACGGCATAAAACATTTAATTTGGCTGAGTTAAGAAAGGGAAAGGAGAAAAAAAAAAGGTAACGTCTGCCTTAACTAATTAAGTATAAGACTTAAGAAAAAGGACGAAGAGAAGATAATTGAAGGGATTATAATTAGTTAACAGTAAGAAATGGTTCAGATATTCCAAACAAAAAACAACTTATAATTAGACTAATTACTGATTAAGCTAATTTTCTCGTAGTAATAAACATCATTAAGAAAACAAATATTTACTAAGGAAGTAATTTAAAAGCTTTCAGACGCATAAAATATGCAAAGTTCCTTAAGTCTATTTGAAATCGTTGGCTTTCATTGATATTAAAAACATTAGACGGTACGTAAACCAGAACGATAAGTAAGGCAAATAGGAAAAATATCTTTTGAGTGGTAGGATGCAAATGGAAATAGCTAATCACTTGACTGAAATACGAAATAGTAATATTTTTCTTTTAATAGAAGAAAATTGATACTCCTCTGTCCCGTAATAATAGTAGCAAGTGAATATTTAAACGAGAATTATTGGCGAATGCAGCTGTAAGTTAAGTTGTAGCGCAAAATTGCGGAGCATTCAATCAAAATTAGTATTTCATGACATCTGTCATTTGTTTTAACACATCTTTCTTTTTTTAGGTTAACCTAATTATTACAAGTCATAACTATTTTTCTAATTTCATCCGCTAATCGAAATCAATTGCTTTTTTTTCAGTTGAATAACAACTCATTGTAAAAGTAAGATGAAAAAAACAGTGTTTTCAAGCAAGGATCGAGTTGCGATTGTCCAATACTTGATGCATCAAAAGAAAAACGAAAAGTTGCAGAAAGGTGCAATTACGTTAGCTGCAAAACAATAACGAAAGTATTGAAAAATCCAGAAACTATCTGAACACTCAAAATAAAAATTAGGTGTAATATTTTTAATTTATTGTTTAATTTAATCTAGTTTTTTGATAATAAATGTTGCGTTCTGTATTTAATTTCTTTTGCTAATGTTATTATGGGACAAATTAAATTCATCAACTGCTACCATTATTATGGGACAGAGGGAGTATTTTTTATTGCTTAAAGATAGACGAAGTTTTGGGGCCAGGCGTGCGGTCTCAGCCGCTGATCAGGCATCTTGATGTCTGGATCTGGTTTGGACGATTCAAACTCCTCCTATATTTGTCTGTTTCTCGAGGTTTAATAACTTTCGTATGATGTGTCGAAGGCACCGTTAAATCGGCCAAATAGTCTACACTTTCTAAAAACTTTCTAAAAACTTGCTGAAAGCAAAAAAAAAAAATCTATGATTAGAAAAAAAAAGAAAAAAAATGGTCCGTCAAATTTTTATATCGTTTTTACTTTCTACTTCGTTTTCAGTTTGAATCAATCACTTTGACTTCCTCCTTCGTCTGCTTGAATCTTCAGAACGAATAAAAGCCTTTAGGAATAGGATACCTCAAAAGGAAAAAAAAAAGGGAAAGTGTACAGAGAAACAATTGTCTTCCCCCTTTTTTTTTTTTATCTGTTTCCGTTTTATCTCCCCAATACTTCCTTTTAGGTAACGGAATAGTTATTGTACTTATTGTCACCATAACATTAACTAAAATTACTGAAATATGATCGTGTAGGATCATTTTTTTAATGACTATTATTTCTTTTTTTAAAAAGAAAAAACCGGAAATGTTATTTAACTTTTATTTTATGGATAAGAGCTAAAAGTATAGAGGAGAAAATTGAATTCTACATTTTTTTTTTACGTATTTGTATCAAGTATGTGAGTTGATTACATATTTTTTAAGTACGGTATTTGAGTTTCTTCTGTTCATCTTAATCCTGCAGACAACAGAAAAGTTGATAAGAACTTTTTTGCTATTTCCTAAAGCTGACAGGAAAAGTCATTAGTAACATTGAATAGATTCATATTTGTGAAAATAAATTCATGTCTATGTAAAATATTTATTTTAAACGTAAAAGACAAATTCCATTAATGCTTATCCTTTTAATTAACCGTAACTAAACAATTTTATTTACAAATTGTAATTGATTTTTCTCTTGTTTGTTCACTCCTGAATATTAAATCGAATCCCGTCCAAGTTTGGTGGAATAAAATATGTTGGCATATTCTAAATAAGCTGTTAACTAAGAATAAACTGTTGACCATCAGCTTCTGTGCGTTTTGAGAAACAGATAAACAAAAGTTTTTGGTGAAGTATCAATGTCTATTCTGCTTAGCTTAAATTATTATCATGAATTTTTCAGTTTTCCAGAACAGCCATTGGATCGTAGTAGTGTCGATTTACACCATTTGCAGAGCTTGGAGTGTTCTTAACTGTTGGCTGCTTTTGTAGGTCCTCGCTCTGGGTAGTACTGTTGTAATACATGGGCAAATATGGATTCAGCCCGAAATTTCGGAAGGCTAGAATTATAAATCGTTTTGGAAAGTATCCTCCATATACTCTTGATCCAAGTATTGCATTTAGTTGAGATATAGCAGAGTCCTTGTATTCAATTTGTACGGTTATTTGTCTCTGAATGTTATCCTACATCCATAGGGTTACATCAGTTTCAAATTCACGTTTACCGCTTCTCTGTACCTCTTTTGCAGATACGCTGAGTAGCTCTTGTAAAGTTTGCTGAAACATCAGAGATTTCGTCATTTTAATTATTTTTGTTTGCTTATTTGTTACTCATTTTATAAAATAGAAGAGTGAAGTACATACTAAACTTCGGCGTCCTAATCACATCTATATTATTATTTCACAGTTTATGTTTATTATATCTCTTAGCCATCACGCCATGGCCCTCCGATAGTATACAGATTGCCTACTGAAACGGCACGTCTAAAACGGCTTTTAGTGATTTATGGGTAAGTGTATAAACATAAGTAAATAAACATAATCTGATTGTTAGAACAGTATGATGGAATCTTCGCCGAAATTGCAGAAAGTAAAGTAGAATTTTACTGCTATTGTTTTAATCTTCTTGAGACATTGTTAGTTGGATAATAGTAGAATTCGCGATTTTTTTTTTATTAGAATACTTTAATAATAATTTTATAAATTTCGCTATTTATTAAAATGGAAGTCTAAGAGAAATAAGAATGGTCTCAAGAAATTTAAAGGGATTGTAACTTTTTATTACTGTCCAAGAAATTTTACTCACTATAAGTACTTGACCGTAATGTTTAAAAAAAAAAATGTTTTATTTGAAATTACTGTGGGTCTATTGTATGCTTTAATTGCAGTAAAATCACAGTTTCTTACAATTCTCACTTGCCACCGTACCTACGTTTTATTTACGAAAATAAACATTGACTTATATAAAAATCATTTATTCAGTTTCCCGAATAGGCAGAGAATGTTTATAATTGATTAAAATAAGAAATAAGTATTTTTTTTTTTTTATCTTTTTGAATTTCTTCGGTTTCAGTTTCGATATTAATCCGTAAATCTCGACCAACGACGATATGTTTTCGAGATTTCAATCGGCTTGCCGCTTCAGATTTTGAGGCCGGAATGCTGCTATAATTTTGGTAAATAATTTAGCTTTTTCTGGAAGCATCCACGAAAACATAGGGAAACGATGACCTCTCTTCGTGAAAATGTAGTCAGTAATTTCGAATAAATAAATAAAATTGAATATGTAGATTAATGGATTGCTATAAGCTTTGAAAATAGAACCTGTTCTATATTAGAGCATCAGAGGCAATCCCTTAGCCATCACGCCATGGCCCTCCGATAGTGTACAGATTGTCTACTGAAACGACACGTCTAAAACGGCTTTTAGTGATCTATGGGTAAGTGTATAAACATAAGTAAACGTATAAGACGTGCCAAGAAAGTTTCTGCATTAAAGCAGCTAGCTAACTGGTTTCAGATTATTATCTAGTCTTTATTAGTTTCTAACTAATAATTATGAAGGCTTGAGCCAATTTCTTTCTTAGCGCTACAACTATTTACATCTGTAAATGTCTTGTTCCACTTTGCATTATCGCAACGCAATTCACACAAACGTAATAAAAAGGTTCTCTGTTTTCTGTCGCTAAAGTTTTATCAATTTAATCCTTTGTTACGTTGAAAAATAGCGCTACATTTTCCAGCCGAAGAAATTTAAAGCGGGGGGGATTCCAGATTTAGAGCCTTGCAGGTTGAAAGACTTTTATGTGCGATTAATGTGACTATTTTGCCGCTGTCGTTTTCAAAGGATGACAAGTACAGTGGCTATTTCAGCTTCAATTAATCTCTTGTATCAGGAATTGGAATAGAGGTGTGTGTGTGTGTGTGATGCTGCAATTCGTCATACGGCAAAGTCAACGTGATTTGCTAGTTTGGGTTAATTATTCTGCGATAACAACTAATGGAATGTCCATATTAATGAGATTAATGACGCAGGCCTCATTTACTTTGGAGTGCAGAGGAACACGTGTTAATGCCGAATAGCTCCCGGTCTCTCTTCATACAGATGTTCCTGCACAAGGGGAAAACGCCGCGCCGTAGCGGCGAATTGATGGAGAAATAGTTTACGAGACGAATGCCGGCTACTGACTACGAGTTATTGTTCTTGGTTCCAAGCTTTCCTCTATCGGAATTTAATCTGTCCGACGCGCGAAGTTAATTGAACTTGATCTCAGGCTTTTAAGCTCTGCCGGCAAACATTAGTTCACAAGTTTGGTGTGGTTTTAAACAGTTCTTCAACGAATTTAAAGGCTCCTAAGGTTTTTAACAATTTTTACCTTAAATCTCAGAATAGATCTTTAAAAAAAAATAATTGTGTTACTTTACATTGCTAATGACTTATAATCCTACTAAGTTTATGAATATATTTGAAACCTATATTAAGTTTTGTTTTTGTTTTTTTCCATAAAATAAACAGTAATTAGCTTACAATTGAAAGAAAATTAAGTATTCAGTAAAGTATTAAGCCATATATTAGCGTTTTTCTGTGCAAATTAAAAGTACAATCACAAAAATGCATTTATGATAATAAAGGACTAAAACCAATTGTACGTAATAAGTTAAATATAATATTGATTGATTACATTAAAGTATATATTATTGATTTTATTACTTTATTATCATAAATACATTTTTTTATTCTGTTTTTCAGATGCACAGAAAAAACTAATAAAAGGTTACTTAAAAAAAAAAAACTAAAAAGTTAAGACAGGCTTATTGAATCAAATAAACATAGATAATAATATAATTTATTTCATAATACTATAAATTTATTATACAATTTTCCCTTTCTCCTCCCCTGTCCATACTCCTCTTTATCAACTTAAATAAATAAATACAATACTTTTTTTACGAAGGTTTGTAGGTTTTTCTTTATGAAAAAGTACGAATAAACTACGAAAACTGCTATAAAAAAAAAAAAAATAAGGCCTAAAGATCTTGAAACATATTTTCCTTAAATATATATTTTTTTTTAAGCTGTTTTCCTAAATTAACACAAACTTTATTCTGCGTGTCTCTGCTAAATACAAACAGTAGAGATTTTTCCGTTTTCTGGAAAAAAAAAAAACAAACAAAAAAACAAACTGAAACCGCAAATTGGTGAATTACTAAGAGGATGAATAGACATTATTAAGATATGAATTGAAAGTCAATGGTTCTGATGTTTTCTGTGCTTATTTTCCGTAAGGAGCCACACGGATAAAATATTGAAATGCAAAAGTTAGATCGTTTATTATCCGTAAATACTCAAGCCAAATTTCAAGAAGATCCGTTGAGTGATACAAAAGTTATTAACGATTAAAGACTTTTAACTGATACTGTGAATCTGGCTTTGCTGAGAAGCGTTTCTAGGAAGGTAAGCAACTATGACGTCACACGGTTTTCAAGACGTTTTATCTATTTCTTAAAAAAAAAAAAAAAATTCAAATTAAAAGGAATTTCTTTGCATTTCTCGTCTTTTCACCCTTACGTTCTGAAAATATTTTTTTTTTTTTTTTACAAAAATTGGAAACTCCCCAATTCAGTAAATCAAAAATTGAATGAAATGGACAGTTGGTGGTCAACATAGAAAAAAAAAGGCGCGTTCTTCTGTAGAGGGAACATTTTTGCTACAGCTGTCAAGTAACGTATTTTTAAAAGACAGAATTGAAATTTTGTAAGGGATTCGTTTGGACTTGGAAAATTCAGTGAACAATTGTTCCACTCACGGTGTCGCCATGTGAGATAAAGAATCCATTTATCGGATTTTGGCGCAGTAATAATATTGTTTGGCTCCGAACACTGAAATCTACAGGACACGGTTCGGTCACCACTTCACTCAGAAATCTGATTTTACTAAAATTCAACGCAACTTTCAAAAGTAGGAAATTCTGGAAACACAGTAAAGGAAGGGGAGGGGTATAAAGCTTCAGAAAAAATTAAAAATAGCAGCTTTGAAAAACAATTCGATTTACTATAAAACTATAAAAAATGAAGCCTGCTATTAAAAATGACACTAGCTTTTAAATTATTTATGTCTCTCCATAAGGAAAAGCATCATTGAATAACCACGGGAATGGAACGGTTAATAATAATGTTATGTAAATAACTTTGCAGAAGATTGGGAGTTGCACTGAAAACTTTAATATTATTTACAGAACGTTACATCTTTATTTTTTTAAATTAGGATTACCGTTCTTGGTTAAATCATATTTTTCTCTTTTAATAATGAGTCATTTCTGTTTATTTTTACTCAATGCCATTGGTATGGAGAAAAAGAAAGAAAAAGGTTACTTTTTCTTTTTTTAATTTATAGGTTACTGTACTTTCTTCCATCGAGCCATCTTAGTCTGTTCAAGATCATTAAAGTATAGTTTTTTTTAATTAAAAAAAAGCAAGAAAAAGTCTTAAAACTGGGTAGAATAAGAATGTATACTTCTGGGTGACTAAAAAATCAAAATAAGTATTGGTAAAGAATAGGGTCTCCTCCTCCTGTAGGGTCAAAGAATCTTGTGTTAAAATTACGATCAACAAGAAGTATGGTGGTAGCTCCTGCTAATACTGGAAGGGATAAAAGAAGAAGAATAATAAATACTGCTCAAACAAATAAAGGTATAAATTTTAATAAAA
Source organism: Thereuonema tuberculata (assembly GCA_023159025.1). Taxonomy (NCBI): domain Eukaryota; kingdom Metazoa; phylum Arthropoda; class Chilopoda; order Scutigeromorpha; family Scutigeridae; genus Thereuonema; species Thereuonema tuberculata. Next base: position 25,641,206 of record JAFIDM010000179.1, on the reverse strand, counting down.
AGGTATCTTTTTTTCTCTAATGAATCCTTTTGTTTCTGGAATAAAACTGAATTGTAATTTGCAGTTTTTAAAAAGTTTAAAGCTTTTTTGAAGGTTATTTTTTTTTGTATGTTGCAATAAAAAAATTTTCTTTAATCCAACATCGAGATAACGAGAAGCTATTGTGGTGACTTAGTTAACTACTTTCTTGTATTTCTGTTTTGTTTTTGTTTTTTTCTAAAACTGTAACGCATTTTTCTTCATTTTTTTAAAAAAAAATAACATTATTAATTTGTTATTTAAAGTTGGTGAATGTTCTGTTCTCTTTATTCACTGAAAAAGGGAAAGTAATTATTAATGAAGGTAGAATTCCCTTTCCCCCCCCCCTTTTCAATCCCCCACCGTTGAATTAATAATAAAGAGCTTAAATTTGTTCATTAATACCGTCAATTACTTTTCCTCCGTGGTCATTTCCAGTTTTTGTTTTTAATATTGATAGGATCCGTATTTCACTGTTTTGACATAAAAGTACACATGAAGTGCTTGAAAAACGCGTGTGGTTATGACAGTAATTACACCCTGATTTCGAGATTGTTGAATTAGTTATCATTTGGGCTTAGTTCAGTTGTCAAGAAATACTAGGAGGCCTGTTCTGCGATCCTTTAACATATTTAATATTAAAATATATATATATGTATATATATTTTATAAATATTTATGGTATTTCATTGCTACCAGAATTTTTATATGCTGTGTGTGCTTAAAACGATTAAAATCAACTGAAGTGTAGCTGAGCTCTAACCAGTATTGCTTAACTTATTAGTCAAACAAATATTCATTAATTAAATAATAATAATAATAACTGTTTAAAGTACGCTCAAAATGCTTCATCATAATAATTTTAAATATATCTATGGAACATTGTTTTTTCAATATTCACAGATTACTCACAATATTTGGGAAAAAAATATTTGAAAGATACAGCAGATATAATCCTCAGTGAATATTCCTGGACATATAACAATATTGGAAATCAAAACTGTTACATCTACGATGCTTCAGATAACATAGGCTTGTCTTATTTTTGATGGAATGAGGGTTTAAAGATTAGCTTAGTGGATTTTATTTACAAAATTTCTTAATTAGCGTTATAGTTTTTGCGTGTGGAGGAAGATCGGTTCAGTTTATGTGATATTTATGTCTTGTGATAAAGTTCACTATGCAGGCCCTCGGGATCGCTGGAGGTAAGGATCCCGACTCTTCGTGACCAACGGGACTAAATTCGGTTGGTCCAACCATCGATCGCCCGCCTTTAACTCCCGGAAAAGAAACCTGGTACTCCTTCTGTAGAGGGCTGGGTAGATATCAATGTCTTATGATGGGATTTTTAAATATAATTCCAAAAGAATCCATGTAGGTCTTAAGTTCTTTCTCATACTTTGTGGACTGTTATTTGTTAGATGGCTAATAGTATAAAGTACGGTTTCTTTCTGTTATCAGTGGTAATTGGTATAATTCATTGTTGAAGGGAGTCAATAGGAAGAAAGTATACGTCACTGTTGCCATCCAACAACGGTTTAGGGAAATCTGACAGGCACTGCAGCGTGTTTTCACATTGCTGAAGTGTAGTATTGCGTCTTCATACACGACCATTTTTGAAAGCTCTGAAAAACACTTTTAAACGCTACCAAATCAAATGCATTCTTACCACAGGATAACATGAGGGAATAATCTTTTAACAGATTCCTTTGTGTGACTTAGAAACGTCATAAGACAACAGTTCAATTGGAAAAGATAAATAATATTGTATTTAACTACGAAATGAAATCTCGCAAGATTTCATTTACAATTACTGGTTCTATAACCGACATAAACATCAAATTCCATACAGATAATGTAGAGTGGTTAACGAAATGAGTGGTTAAAGCGTTACCTGATCCTCTCCCACTTAAAAGACCGAATGGGTAGGAGGGATCTTAAGATCGGCCTGAAACTCGCAAATCCTGAAAAGATTATCATCAATTTCGTGACCGAATTTGAGCTCCAACTATTTCAAACTGATGCGGTATTCTCTCATCTTTCTTTTACCCCGGGCTAAAATAATAAGAGCAGGGTCTCCGTTTCCTTAATATGGTATAGATTACGGGCTGCCATTTAAAAATAATGATAATAATAAATAATTACGACCTACAGACTGTCTAAAATCAGAGAAGAATACTTAAACTGATGATTTGTCATTTTATTTTATTTCTATCAAAAAATATCAAAGACATCTCCGTACATCTCATTATGTATTCAAGATTTCATGTAAATGCTGATTCTTCTATGTTTGTACAAGTGTATTGTTACTTCCATATTATTTTCTAGTTCTTATTATTTCAGTTTGTTCATATTTAACTTGACTTTTTTAATTAACTTTGTTTCAGAAATTATTTTGAGAAAGTGTATGAATAATCTAGAAATTTATATCATCGCAGGCGTCAAATCCTTTGTTTCGATAAATGTCTTTATTCCGAAAACAAAGATTGTTTTGATAAATGTATCCCTGATAATGTTGGCTTCAATGATTTTTTTTTTCAGATTTTTTTTTTTTAATACTCTGAACTTTATATTTCTCTGGCTCTTCTCTCATTGCGTCACACACACACACACACACACACACACACAGAGTAATTAACATTAATTAACTTAATAAACTTAATTAACTTAACGATACTTAACATTAACTTGAATGCAGTACCGGTGGCCTAATGCATCGGTTCTCAACCGGTGGTACGCGTACTCCTTGGGGGTACGCGAAAATCTGTAAGGGGTACGCGGTTAACTACCAAAAAGTATTCCCACTAATTATTTTCTGAGACTTTTTTGATTTTATGTCTCATTAACAAAAACTTTTGTAATAAAATGTCCATTAAAATAAAATTTCTTGTTTTTAATTTAAATTACCTATTCATAATTAAACATGAACTGTTTAAAGTTAAACTTTAAGTAATATAACACATTTTAATAAAACTAAAGTGTTTTATGTTGGGGGTACGCATAGTTAATGATACACAAAAAGGGGTACTTGAGTTGAAGAAGGTTGAGAACCCCTGGCCTAATGGATAAGACGTCTGATTTCGGATGAGAAGGTTGCAGGTTCGAGTACTGTCGCGGATGTTTCGTTATGGAAATTATTTCTATATTTTGAAATTGATTATGCACACGTTCAATGTCCGCTTGGGTTTTATTGTATTAATGGGTCGTCCTTAATTTTATGCTTAAGCACAATTTTTTTTTTTTTTTTTTTACTTATAGAATATTAATTTCCATAATTGTACATTCCCTTGCCGTAACTATTTTAAGAAACTCTAGCAAAATAAGATGAATATTATTTGAATACAGGGCGATGTTTAAAACATAAAACAGTAGGAAGTCGTAATGCAGTTTAATAGAATATCGTTATTACTATTTTTAGCCCTTAACAGTAGTTGTAGGCTTAGCTGCCTCGCCCTACATTTTTTTTTCCAAGATTATAAATATTGATTTTAGTGACTGGAATAGCTAGTTTCTTTCTTTCCTTTTTTTTACTCCGGGTTTCGAATAAATGCCGTCCTTAGGCCCGCCTTAACAAATGAGGGATTCAATTTAAAACTCAAAACCATTTAACCAAAAAAAAAAAAAAGTACGCCACGACCACCAAAAAAAGAAAAAAGAAAAAAAAAAAAAAGAGCATATCTCTCTCTATAGTACAGTAGAACCTCATTATAACGGACCCTATTATAACGGACAGTTTTTAAAAAAATTGTAATAATAATAAAGGATGCTTATTTTTATCTGACGAGATAAAACATTTTACATTTCCAACCATATGTGTTTGAAAATGTGTATGAACACTTACGGCACCTCCGTCATTAACTGAAGAAATAAGCAGCAAACAAACCCAGCAGAAAAAAAAAATATTTTCCAAACTAATGAATGTAAGCAATCAACATGAACAAAGACCTTCTTATTCTAAAGATTAATGAAGTGTATACGTACACATCTTTTTCAATTCAGCCTACTATGTTGAAAGCTGAATTTTTATTTTTTATATAATAAATACTTTTTACAGCTAACTATTGTACTTTCATTGATGTACATTGATGTACTGCTGCATTACACCCCTACAAGAATTATTTGTTATAAACCGGACTTTCATTAAAACGGACAACCTTCAGCCCCTATTACTGTCCTCCCAATGAGAGATGGCCGCCCTGTTTTTGTGAGATCTGCGCATGTATCATCGATTAGTCTGGTCAGGCACTTCCGTCTGATGTTATGACAGGACGCCGCCATTACGGTAAAGGCTTGTTACTTTGCAAAAGAGCATTGTATTTATAAATAATATATATTTATTTATTTATATAAATACTTATTGTTAGCAACTGGTATTGAAATAACGCTAAATAGTCGAGAGACGTTTTAATTTGGCGTTATCAACATGTCTTTCTCAGTGAAAACAGACGACGGCATCCATTGTGACAGGAAAACATAATTGATCAGCTACCGGAAGGGCTGCGCAGTTCAAACTTCCGCCGGTCAACTTTCATTTGGAGGACAATAGTCCGTTATAATGAGGCTCTACTGTATATGTAAAGACTTCGTTTAAACATTCATTTACCAATCATTTTTGCCCCTCCATTCTCTGTTCTCATCTATTTTATTGCCTCTATCGTATTCTTAGAGAACTAATAATAATTCGAAGGTACATGATAGTCAATAATAACATTCATTGATATCCAGTCGTTCATAGGTTTATTTGTTACCATTTCCCAGAAGAATGATTTTTTTTAAAAAAAAAACAAGAGGAGAAAAAAATCATATTTTTGTTTATTCGGTTTTGTATTTGCTTTTCCATTAAGCTAAATACTATTACTGTATTATCTAAAATAGAAAAGATTGTAAAAACAAAAACTAAAAAAGTTTGGTAATTAATATTCAACAAACTTGGCTTCAGATTGTTCCGCGCTCTTAAGGATTTATTTCAGTTTTTATGTTGTATCTCTTTTTCTTATTTTGGTCTAATGGAGACAGTGATGAAATGAAATCCCTATTGTCTGTAAATAATTAAAGCTGCCTTATTTTGTAGTCGGGCTCTTTTGAAATGCTGACGGAATTACTAAGTTCTTGTTTACACTGAAATCGAAGACGAGGCTCCAGTGGCCGATCGATGCGTCACTGGTCCGCGAACATCATCGGCCAATAAAGGCAAGAGCCTCTCGATTGTTTGTGTTTTATTTTTATTTTTTTCCTCCTCTCCTAAAACGTAGCAATAAACACGTCATAATTACGGCACATTCGTATCGTAAATAGTGACGTCATCAACTTGTTCAATACGACGGAAAGGATGCGGTCGAACAATCCGAATCCGTTTCATGGAGTTGTTGGTCTCGTTAAGGACACCAAATTACAGTATTTTGTGGATTAGTGTTGAGATCAATATGAACACAGCTCCATAAATTGTTTCAAATTACGGCACTACACAATTGTAAATCACCGTGGAACTCGGTTCGAGCTCTTGTTTTCTCCCCATTGGACTAATGAAAAATGGGCTTTTGATTGCCCCCAGCCACAGCCTGTAATCGAAGCTCACGCAATGATTAGGAAAGGTGAGAAAAGATCACATGATTAGCCGACACTAAAATTAATGATAACACAAAAGGCCTCGTCCAATTTTTAGGAAAGTTAGGTAAATATTAGATACCAAAATAAAACCCATGGTTGGTAAATTAAGATAGGTATTCCATAGGTAAACTATACTACTACGGTTAAAACGGAGAATACGGCAAACAGCTTTCGACAAGATGGCTGCCTTGGCACTATTTTAAGATATGAATTTTAGTTTTTCAATTAACTAGTGAAAGATAGAATGAGATTAAGGTAAGTCTGCACTTTAAGGTACCTTCTCTTGCTAAAAGGGGCAATCAACTATAAAATAACTTGGTAAAACGCCCCCGTCGACGCCATCATGTGTTCCTGCGCGGATGTATCCTTAGGAAGACTATGATTGGCTTGTGCCGGATTCTCCTGTTTAACCACTATTACTGTCTTAATTTTCTATCATGTTTTGTACATAAGTACGAAATGGTAACAGATGATAAATTTAAAAATAAATTTTACTATAAAAATAATAATAATATCCTTTTTTATTATATGATAGGATACAGTTTTCTTAGCAAACAATGCCAATATTATATTGATGTCCATTATCTGCTTAATAACAGCACAGCATCTTATATAATAGTTAATTTTAAATATAAAAAAAAAATACATCTAGAAATTTGCTAATGTTTGGAATTTCCTGTTTTCTATGGAATTTAGTTTCATAGGAAAGAAGCCGATTAAATTTATTTTTTAGTTAAAGCATAATAATAATAATAATAATAATAATTACAAAACATGATAAATGCATAAATTAAGGCATGACTGTGTAAACATAGACGTTGTGAGGATAAAGATGAAACTGTTAGAGCATTAAATCAGTGCTAGTAATGAAATTGCGGAGTCGCACTACAAATATCGTCATTATAAAGTTGCAGAGATTTTGGCAGCAATTCAAAAAAAAAATAAGGGTTTCCTGCACCTAGTAATTGGTGGCAACGTGTATGAAAGCGTTCTAGAAAATGAAAGTGTGAAAAAAATATACAGGATGTTCGAATACTAACTTAATGGAATTAACCTTGAAACACAACAGGCCATACAAAAACATAGCTGCGGTTTGTTTTTTATTTGTTTGTTCTTTATAGCGTTGGGACGAGTGATCAAAAGGGGCCATAGGAAAAAAAAAAAAGAGGGTCTTTTTTCTTTTAATAAAAAAAAAAAATAAATAAATAAATAAATAAAATAACTCGACTCTTATCTTCCAACCTAAAATAAAAAAGATAATAAGCACGTATCTCCGTTTTACTGTCACCTGGGATCATTTTCTTCCCCCCCCCCCCCCCCCCCCGGACATTTTTGAATGCCGTGATGGTTTATCTGTTGCTCAAGAGCATTGCAGCTTTCGAAAAACACATAAAAACTATTGGCATGAGATGTTGTGATCAATTGAATATTTCCACACGAAACTACTTAACGAGAACCGCCCCGAGACAGGGTTAAACAAAAATTGGAAATTAGCCATAAACATCTACGTCTCATAAATGTCGATCAGAACAGTTTCTAAATAAGTAGAACAGGAATTTCGGAAGAAGAATCAGTACGCAGCAGCTTTTCAGGAACTCCAACACTTGAAAAATAGAAAATATCGTCATTAAGTTTTATTTCTTTTTTTTTATTCCGTTAGAATTTTCATAGAATCTCATGAGCGCGATAAAAACTAAGAAGAAATCTCAAAATAATGATGCATCCAAATAGTTGAAAAAAATTAATTTATTATATTTGAGATTTTTAAATTTATATATTTCTGCTGACACACGTTAAAAAGGAAAACAGGTTAAAAAACATTAAAATATTTTTAAAAACGCATGCGTGAATACAAACCTTCAAACGGTAAGGATAAAAAGAAAGTGTTTTTTTATCTTTTAACAAAAAGAAAAAAACAAAACTCATTGTGTCTAGCCCCATTTTACACCCCCACCCGGGATCGTTGTTCGGCTTCCGAAAAAGTATGTTTTTTAAAAATGTTTTAATGTCTGTCAGCCAAAATATGCGACTTTAAATTGAATTTCACACATGTCAACCTATGAATATATGTTTAAAAGTTGTTTATTTTCTGTAGATGCGATTGATTCTGTTTTATACCGACGAGTTTGAAACCTGCTTCTGGTTACCTTTTACAGTAGCTGAAGTCATCAACTTCATAAGTAAATGAGATAAAGCAAGTACGAAAAAGTCTTTAATTGCTTGTATTGATTTAAGATTCCCTAATCTGACCATTAAGCTCGCTTCTGTTTACTTTATCAAAACGCGTGTTTTACTGATACAGCAGTGTGTGTGTTTAATGGTAAAGCATTCACTTGAATAGCATCAGAATCGGATCTTTTCTCTTACAATTACAGTAAAGATAGCAATGAAATAAAAGACTGTAGTCGTATTGAATACCTATATGAAGTAGAACGCAGGGTTTCTGCATGAAAATAAGACGAATAGTTACAAAGACGTAGGTTAACAGATAGTAGATCTCACAAGGGAAGTGCGTGACCTCGAACGCTGAGAACCGCACGAAAATGTGCTTAGAATATAAATCGCTCATGCCAAAAACAGTGGTACGAGTCATTCTCATGAAAAACTGCACGTCTTACCACGAGAGAAATTGGAATGATCACCTATTGAAGGTCCAAGAGAGGAACTTTGGTAACGCGAAGAAACAAAATATCGATATAATAGGATCAAAAACACACACATTTCAATGTCGTAATTATTTTAGGCAGAGGGAATATAGTCTCGACATTGAAATTTGTATGTTTTTTGGAACAATTATATCGATATTTTGTTTCTTCACGTTACCAAAGTTCCTCTCTTACACCTTCAATAGGTGATCATTCCAATGTCTCTCGTGGCAAGACGTGCAGTTTTGCATGAGAATGACTCCTACCACTGTTTTTGGCATGAGCGATTTACATTCTAAGCACATTTTCGTGCGGTTCTCAGCGCTCGAAGTCACGCACTTCCGTTGTCAGAAACTACGGATAGTGCTTCCTGTCGATCTTTCTTTCTTTTCTTTTTTTTAAACGGCTACAATCTGCTTGAAAGCATCAAAGAAGAAACGTAAAATGTCACAAATTACCACAGATTGTGGATAAGATTTCATGATTCTGAAGAACGTCGAGATTTAAAGAAGTCATTGAGTTTCTCGCGGAGATTTATTTTATCAAAACCCGCATTGAGATGCATATCTAAAGATAAACCTAAAACGCTTTCCGAGATCGTCTTTATAGTTTTTTTTTGTCCTCAAGCAAATCGTCGAATTTGGATAGAAAGTTCTATCTCACCTCGGTAACTCGATTCAGCTTCCTCGTTGTTGTTTTTTAATTAGAAGACCGATCCTTTGAATCCGACTGGAATGTAGAGGATTTTTTAAAAGGGAGCTAGAATAAGGTATATGAGTAATCTGGTATGTATATGTAAGATAAAAGGTTTATGTGAATTCTGTGTAGAATTCTCAATGTATTTTTCAATTTTTTTTATTATTTACTAGCAACATGCGTTGCACTGCCACTCAAAGAAAGAAAGTATTTGAGTTTTAAACCTATTTATTGAAGTGCTTTTGGATACACAGTATTTTTTGTTTTTCCGTCTGGTGCATACACAAATAAATCAGAAGGTTTTCCGACGCGTGAGCATGCCACATACAGCTGTCCATGTCTAAAGCATGGATTTTTCCAAATTTAGTCCACACACTTGTAGCGATTGTCCCTTTGTTGATGGTCATTGCAAATGCGAGTCGCACCGGAAACTGCAAAGGTTGAAACCGGAAATACACTCATTTGTTGAAAAGAATCGCGCTCCAGATGTAAAATGGTTCTACTAATTCAGAAATCTTCGTGGGCATGCGCACAACATTTCACCAAAGTTTCATCGCAATCTGATGAATGGTTTAGGAACGCATTCGGGACAAACAAACAAAGAAATATTCATTTTTATATATTAAGAAGATTGAAAAACTTACAAAATAATGTGTGTCAAATAAACGCTTAAATTTAAAATTATATGTCAATGAATTTTAAAAGAACAATGAAGTAATAATTAGATCAGTGATCTTAATGTCTTTCGCTTTGATTCAATAATAAATTCATGAATGTTTTGGGAATTATCAAGAAAAATGTATAAAAATTGTGAGTGGCAGAAAAGATCCTTAAGAATAATGACTTAAGAGTTCATTAAAAGAATCAAGAAATCCCGTATCTTTAATAAAAATTCAAGTTTGTTTATCTGTGCCAAGGAACGTTGAATAACTGTATATTGAAAATGTGTACGCAAAGCTTCAAGAGGATCTATTTACCGGTTCAGAAGTTATCCAACCCACAAATGCACATGACTGATTTTATGATCTTCACTTCTCTAGAGAACGCAGCTAAGAATAAAACAATAAAAAAAAAAATTGAAATTCGCTGTTTTTATTGTGAGATTAAAAACTTAAAAATCATTCCCCAGAAATTTAATTTAATACAGTGCTTTTTTTTTAAAAAAAATTAGGGGATAGTTATTGAATATATGAATAACTGTGTATCACTAATAGACTTTTATCACTTAATGTTTTTTATTTGTCTTATTTTTTGACGTACCAAAATGATTCAGTTTCGAAATTTTGATGACTCAGTGAAGGCTACATCAAAATTGATTGAATTTATCGTTTTATTATGTTTCTATAAAAGTGATTCACGAGGATCTGACAAGAATAGAAAGAAGCTAAAATAAATGAAATAATGAGATACTCAAACAAAACTTAAAAATAAATAGCAGTTGATCAAAACTTTCTCCGAGCATAACTGCATTAACCAATTTTAAAGTATTCATCTTGATCAACGTGCAATAGATACGTAAATGCTAAAATGACCAAAATATACACAGTTTTTAAAAAATAAATAAATAAATAAATAAACAGTCCAATTTCGGAAATCCATTTTTTTTTTTCGATTTTCGTCATCCGAAGAAGGAAATCGAAAAAAAAATGGATTTCCGCAACTATTGTGACTGTTTATTTATTTTTTTTGTGATTTTTTTTTTTTTTTAAACTGTGCTTATTCTTGTCATTTTAAAACTTAAATTTTAAAAGAATTTGGAACAAAGTACCTGATCTAGTCCTTAACAATGACATCACCATTAACTAAAATCTAAACAAATTTAAATATTAATATTATACTTTAGATATGAAATTCAAAATAAATTAAGTGTTACTTTTTTAAAGCCATGGACTCAATGATTTGGAAAAGTAATTTTAAAGTTTTGATGGTAACTTTGTGTGATGACTAATAATAACAATAATAATAATAATTGGAACTTGCCTTAACGTACCCTCTACATACGCATAGAAGACAAGTATCTAAAGAGTATGTTTTTAATATTTCAGTTATTTTTTGCTTTATTTTTCTGGATGATTATATTGTCTTATATAACAAAGTAAAAATAACAAGATTATTTTCTGCTTTTATATAATTTCAAATTACTAAATTTTCTCATATTTCAGTTTAAAGTTAAAAAAAAATAAATCGTAGAGCATTTTTTTTTTTCTGTTCTTACGCAGGAACGGTTTTATTGTTATTTGGTTTATTGTTGTTCCGATATATCAGTGATCTGTTTGTGTCTGCTTTATCTTTTTTTTTTTTTTGATAATGACGATTGAAGTGAACGTCACCGAAAACAAGGGGGCGTGTTTCATTGGCGTCATTGCCGATGGCCTGACCTAATCACGTGACGACTCACCTGACTCTCGGAAGAAGGGAAGTCAGTCTGGAATCGTGCCACCTGGCTGCATCAAGCGAACTGCAGCGTCTAACCTACAAACACACGCGGAATACTCGAACCGTGCACGAGTAAAGGAACTGCTCTTTATCTATCTCCAATTATAACGCAAAGGGGCGGGTGAGAGAGAGAGGGGGGGGGGCTTATTGTTCAGAGAGGAGAAGTGGGGTCCTCTTGTGTCGCACAGACAGTGCAAATTAATTGGTCGTCGTCGCTTCTGTGATTAATCTTCCTGTTTCAGACGATCATTGAAGCTCAGAAAACTCAAAAAGAACTCGAGCGTTTTGTTTTATTGATCAGAACCTGCCCTTGATCATTTACTTCGAATCAATGTTTTATTTACCCAAAAGAACTGACTCTTTACTTACTTGCTGCTAAAATAGAAACATTAATCCGTCAACTAAAGTAGCATTAGAGGAAATTGACATTTCTGACCTTAGAAATGTAACTAACTACTCAATTAATTTATTATTATTATTTATTGACTTATTTTTTTTATTTTAAAGGTACCAACTTTTACATAACGCTTATTTATTTATTTATTTATTTATTTATTTATTTATTTATTTATTTA
>JAFIDM010000179.1:25608993-25629219 GCA_023159025.1 Thereuonema tuberculata | reverse complement strand
TTATTTATTTATTTATTTATTTATTTATTTATTTATTTATTTATTTATTTATTTATTAGCAAAAACAGAAATGACAGGATAATAAAAATCTACAAAATTAGAATAATTTTTTTTTTAATTTCTGAAACCTTAAATTCAATATTGTATTGATAAAAATAGTAAAATGATAATAAATTACTAATAAAGTATAACTTAAGACTTAATTTTTTTTCCTAAAAATAATAGGGGATTAAGTAATTCCCCTTTATTTTCAGACTGTAGTTTCTTTAAGTAAACTAATGTTTAATGTTTTTTATTTACTTATGTATTTATTTATTTATAATGCTAAATTGATTCTTTCACGCGAACAGTATTATAACCTAAATGCTACAGAAATCACATGTTAAAAGCGACAATAATTTGTATCTAAATTTTATTTCATTTTATTTTTTCGTCATCACAATTTTGAAAATAAATCTTATCTATTTACTCACGTCACCTTAAACTAACCAAACGATATTCTTTTAATTGTGTTTGTATTTTTAATTGTTGCGTTACGTTTTTGGATCAAGAATGTTGTGAACGATTCAGTTGATGAATACATACATGTGACTTTAAAACCAAACGCTTTTACAATGGAAACACAACCCTTCATGTTATATGCCTTCCAATTGTTGTAATGGACGCGTAAGACGAAGGGAATCTTCAGGACTTAAGCAATTTACGTTTATTTTCAAGGGTTGAGTAATTGTCTTCTTTTTATCGTTGTTAAATAGACAAATTAAAAGTTCAAATATAAACAAAATAAATCGGAAGAAGGAAAACGGCGGGTTTTTTTCTGTAAAATTTCAGTAGAAGAAGCATTAATCTCAAGACTCGGTTCTTTTTTCTCAAAGAAACCTTGGATTTTCCCTAGATGGATTTATACTTGGAACTGATCTTCCCATTTGCCTGATGACGATTACCGGTTTTGAAAAGAACAGGAAAGATTGTAACAATTCTTGAGAAAGTTAAAGGAAAATATTACTCTGTAATGGCTTTAACATGACATTCTTTATCACTTCCTTTATTTAACTCTAATGAAAGTGAAACCGAATGAAAATTGAAACGTCCTTTTGACACTTTTTAGTATTGATTGATTGAAAGAAAACTGGCCTCTGTCAGTGGCATGCCCCAATTAGCCATTCCCATTTTAAACCCTAGGCCTATGTTCATTTAAAAAGCTCATTTAGTTAATATTTTTGTAAAAGGACAATTGTAGGCTGTATTAAGTCTTGTTTTTTTAACTGTAAATTTCGTAAGATTCGTTTCCTTTTCTTGTAGAAATATTAGACAAGGCACCTTTTCTGAGCTTTGAATAATTGACCTTGACATTGATTTAAGTGAATGAACTTCCACAGAATCAAGAATTCTTACTGCGGGGGTTCGTTATGTCACATGTCATCAAAAGACGTTGATTCTTTTAGTTGATTTGCATAAATCCTTTAGGCACTCGAGCAAAATGGATCCTAAACTGACCAACGAGAACTAAAATAATAATTGCCCCGGCAGATCAACGGACATTTTTCCTAATGTTTTTTTCATCTGAAACAAAGTAAATAAATAAATACAGTAAAGGCATCTTGATATCTTAACATTCTGATTGCGTTGCCTATCGTTAGTAAGTGATATTTTTCTTGTCAAAATAATAATAATAATAACAATGTAAAATAATATAAAAAAGAAACATTCTTGCCATTCTCTTTAATCTTTGGTTTCCACTCTTAACAAAACGACTCTTCGGTATTTTGTTCGTTCCCAATGAAGCGACAGGTATTGAAAATGAGTAATTTATTCTGTCAGTAGTAGAATAAATTACCTTAATGTCATTGTCCTTTAAAAAAAATGATTAACAAATGAGATTAAAACAAAACAAATTTAGATAATGTGGAGCATGTGTTATGAAAATGAAATAAAAATACCACACTGGATAAAAATGATTAAAAAACTTGAAAAAGACCTGCTGGTTCAGGTGGAAAGCTTGTGTAATATTATGTTTTAAATACAGTTGTTTAATCATTTTTATCCAGTGTGGTGTTTTTGTTTCATTTTCATAAAGCAAATTTAGATTTGATAAAAACTCTATTTTCTCCCTCAATAATGTGATAATATTTTCTTGAGAGAATTATAATTAAAGGTGGGGAAAGGAATGGGACCTCCAAGAATAAAATTAAAAAACAAGAAATACACAATAAAAATAAAAGAATAGAAACTCATGTGCCAGTCTCCATTTGTTAGTAATTTTACTGCACGTTAAATTTATTTCTTATAATTATAATTATCCTTACATTTTTGTGGTACGATGACTTATATTTATTATTTCCTATTAACACTTGTATTCAAATGTCGAATGCATCAGTAATTTCTACGTAAGAAAAATGCCTTCCCTCAACTTTCAGTAACGAAAATGATCGCACTAAAAGGAAAGTCATTTACACTGTCCGGCCACTTTGTTAGTTACATCCCTGCTGTGCGCACAAATGCTGTGTCTCATAACAACTGTCCAAGTCGGTGGGGGCAGTGTCTTTGTGGGGGATGTTTTCCTGGCACACGTTGGGTCCATTGATACCTCTGGAGGCACGTCAGGATGCTAGAGCGTAGCTGACCAAGTGCAACCGTACACGTTAACAGTTTATCCTCATGTAGATGGCTACTTCCAGCAGGATAATGCGTCGGTGCACAAAGCCCGCATATGGGATGGTTTGAGGAACACGACGATGACTTTTCCTTGTTGCAGTGGCCCGCTCAGTCCCCGGATCTCGGCCCGATTGAAAATTTGTGGGATGAGCTGGAACGGGCTGTTCACTCCAGGCCTACAGCTCCATCAAACCTCCAGGAATTGCGTGACACACTCATGTCTGCATGGTACACAATACCCCAACAACGTTTTCAGCATCTTGTGGAATCCATGCTTCGACGAATTCAGGCTGTTTTGAGGGCTAAAGGAGACCCAACACGCTACTAGGTATGTGTACCTAATAAAGTGGCCGGACAGTGTATGTCAAGTATTATGTAAATAACATGGTTACAGTGCTTGGAAAAACTGATCATTGAAGAGCTCTCCTGCAGAATGAAATAAGAGCAAGGTTTGCAATTGTGCAACTTCAACGAATTGCAACCAACCTTAATCAGCTCGAAATCAGAACAGAATTTAGATTTAAACAAAAGAGGAGCAAAAACTGTCAGTTGCATCGGAAACAGGGGCCGTTGTAAGATTGTATCAGAAGCTTCTAGTTTTTTTATTTTTTTAACATAAGTCTTCTGGAATCTGATACTGAACACAAACGTTAAGGCTGAACAGCAGAAAGAATAAGCAACACATTCATTCGACAAGTTAAAGACTGAAGATGACCGGAATGGTTGTGGCATTTCCTGTGACATCAGGACGTTTATTGAGGAAATATCTTGAGAAAAGCCGAGAAGGAATTATGTAAAGTATGATCTTTAGGACCGTATGGTACGATAAATTAACTGTATATTACAGTTTTCGAAGTGATATTAACGGAGAAAGAATCCAGAAAAGAAATCAGAAAGAATTGAAAGTAGGAGAATCCTGAAGGTAGCAAGTATTTAGTATAATTGAATAATCCGCTCATATTAATGAATAATAATAAAGAATTTGATTTTTATAAAAAGTCCAAAAAAAGAGGTGATAAAAGTTCATGAATAAGTCGCTTTATTTTCTTGGAAATCAACGAAATGATTTTAATTGATTTAATATTAATCCAAAGTTTCGAAGTGATCAAATCTTTGAATGTATCCTCCGCAAGGTGACCAGATCACGTGATCTCAATCTGAAGACTCGACGACAATGTCCGCTTGGCCACTAATTGCAGAACAAGGAGCAAAAAAAGCGCTCGGTCGTGCCAATTCAATGGAAGTCTAATCGCCGAACAAAAAGTCAAATATGTAAACCAGTTAAACGGTCTCGAAGCGACTCCGAAAAAAAAAAAGGGTCGATATGGACTCAGAGACGAAGTTCCTTGTGAATGGCTAATGATCGATTCTCAACAGTTTATTCTTTCTAATAGCGATGTCCCAGAGGGATGGCAATTAACAGTGCTCTTAAAACAACTGTAGGAAGAAATTTACGTCTAGTGAAGATGTGCAGGTTCAGTCACTTGGACAGACAAAATAAAAGCAGTTATGGGAATCTCCAGTAGAGAAAATTATTGAAAAAGCTGTTAGGTGCTTTTACCTGAAAAAAACTTTCCTTTCATACTTCAGTCCGATGTATATTACACGAGCCTTAAAGTCCCCGCGGTGAATAAAGATCCTCCCAGAATGCAACGCAGCTTATAGATTGAGCTTTCCTGGCCGACCGCTAACATTGAAAGAGAAGAGGTCGCTTCTCTTCTGTTTCAATGCTAGCGGTCGCCCAGGAAAGGACAATCTATAACCTGCTTTGCATTCTGGGAGGATCTTTATTCACCGCGGGGATTGTAAGCGTTTTTGCTTTCATTTTCATTGCTTTCTGTATAATAATAATAATCTTTAAAAAGATTAACTGAAATTAGCAATTGTAAGCTGAGCAAATAATGCTTCTCAAAAAAATATTTTGAAAAATATCAAGTAAGCAAAATATTTCTCAATTCAATATCAATGAAATAAAAAAAAAAACAACAACGAGTGTGCAATGTCAAAACCACGACGTCAGTCAGGTGAGTGGGTGTCTCCGTTTTTCAAAATAGACGAGTTGAAAAGAAGAACGAACCAATCTCCGTTGTACACTTTTATCGAGACGCAATATCGTTATTCATTTTTCTTCTTCTTTTTTTTTTTTTTATGTGGGTGTTCAATTCAGCCACATTGCAATTGATTTTTTTTTTTTAAGGACAGAACTATTTGGGTTCAACTTCATGGTATTGACTCTACTCGCCCTGTAAAACAAAAGCGTTTGTCATTAGGCAAGTATACTAATTCAAAATAATAAAAAAAACAAAACACCCTAGAATGTTGAAAATTTGCATCACAAACGTAATGGTGTGTGCTCCTCTACTGTTATTTTTATTTCTAAATTTCAATTTCCCTCTTACCTTTTAGATGTCTCCTTTTCGTTGTTATATCCGACGAAGAGAATCGTTGTAAATATTTGCTTTACATGAAGACATTGGGAATTTCAGTTCATTTAAATATAATCACGAGTCACGAAATTATAATGTAGAACTAGGCCATCCCCCTGTCTTCCCCTGGTAAGTATGAGATAATCCAAGAAGAATCGATTCCAAGCGGTTATGGCAAAAAGTGATATTTTATTCCTTTTTGAATGAACTCATTATTTGATAGCGCGCGCCATTGTTGACGGAGAGAAGCTACAAAAAATAAACATTGAAATTTAAATTGTAATCTAGTAGGCTAAAATTAATGAGTTATTTTCTTTTTTCTCTGGCTCTTCTCTCATTGTGCCACACACACAAAGGAGAGTGATAAGAAACAATAATTGATAAGACGTCTAACTTCGGAACGAAATGTTGCAGGTTCGATTCCCGTCGCGAACGTTTCATTGTAGTAATTATTTCTATTTTTCACAGGAAATTAACAATTGCGCCGGACAGACAGAGAAATAAAAGCTTTTAGTAATATAGATTACCATAAATAAATAAATTCTTTGATATTTCTTTCTCTACTTTTTTGGAGGTCATTTCTCTTTGGCGTAAATTCACATGTTTTCATTTTAAAGCTAGAAAGAGACAGTTTTTCCAATAGTAAATTTGATTTTTTTTATTCGAATAAATAACGGGTTTCACCGAGAACGAATGAATGAATGGGTATGAAATCAATCAGGATGTCTCCGTCACAACAGGAAGTAGAAATACGACCACTCGAGATAATCAAGCGGACGAAAATAACACTCAAAGACTCCTTTGTAGCTGGTAGTTTTATGACGGTCAGATTTGTCCAGGAGAAAAAAAAAAAAAAAAAACTAATAAAAATAAAGAAAAATCAAGCTTATTTAATTTTTCTTTAATTAATTAAAAGAAAAGATATTTAATAAATAAAAATATATCAAATGTATTTACTTATTTTCTCTTAAGCAGCCAAGATCATTTTTTATTTTTAGTATAGTATATAAAAATATATTGGCGCAGCGTACACTTAGCGCTACAGTTTTCATGTTTGCCTTACTTGGGTAAGATCCTGCCGATCTGTTATGCCTGGACTGCAATCTCACTTTTGAATAAAGATTTGGATTGTTGGTCTTTGTTTTCGATTGTCGATGACTGTCAGGTTTCTGTCTAAACTCCAGAAAAGGCTGAAAACGTGAGATATTAACGTATAACTAATAATTACATAAAAATAAATAAAATATACAATAAAAGGCACTATGACATTGGCGATCATCAGTTGAGAGTAAGTCATCAGTAAGCAGCGAGATCTCAATACAGTGGTCATTAGAATTAATCGTGAAAAGGAATATGATGATGATCGCAAATAAAGCGTGAAATGGTCGTTCTGAGATGTCATCTAGTAAACACTTGGTCTTAACCATTGTTGTTTACAAAATTTTAAGCTTATTGTGTTTCTGTTTATGCTTAAGGAAATTAATTTGAGGCAGCGGAGGTTAGACATGAATTCTTCCTGTTTTATTGTTCAGTTTTAATTTTTGGAGGTGCCGTATTCGTTTTCACGAAATACTGTATAATGCTTATATGTTACAATTGTTATCTTTCATTATACAAAAGAATTGAGTTTTGATTTTTATATTTAATAAAAATAACTGAGTCTTTTCTTTTGAGACACTCGCTGGCTATTTAACAAACTACATACTTTAAAGTCCCTTTCTTTTCAGAAGTTTTTTTATTTTTCGTACAAAGAAGTGCGAATGTTTAGAATCATTGATAAAGCCGTACACCTGATTAAAATTATGAATACAATTTTAATAACTAAACAAATTACACGATTAGTTTCGCCAAGCTCGAGAGAGGGCATTTACAAGTAAAAAAAGACTTGTAACGTATATCAGTACACATAAAACTTCTAATGAAGTGCGTATGTATGTATGTATGTATGTATGTATGCATGTATTTCAATTTTCGATCACTATTCAAAATAAAGTTTCAGAAATATAGTACTTGAGCTTTAACTGATTTTTTTTTTCTTTTTCTTTCCTTTCCATTCTCTGAAAAAAAAGATAGTCAGAAAAAAAAAAAAAAAAGGAGCAGACCTGTTTTTTTTTCTTCCTTATTGTTTATCTTCTGAATAATCTACAAATAAAATGAAGCAGATCTTTGTTAAGGAACGGGTTGTTGGTTCACCTTATATTATTATCTTAAGAGAATACATTTTTTTTCCGTCGCTGTGCTGAATTTCTATTGCCCTGTATTTTGTTATCTTGATTAAGAAGAGTCCAGAACTATCGATTCCAGATAACCAAACAAAGCAGCAACTGCAGCAGATTCCCGCTCTGCCGGTATCTGACTCCTAACTAAGTGGATCCACGGGCAATCATTATTTTCGGAGCAAACCAAATCCATTCTCATTTTGTAGGGGGGGGGGGGGGAAAAAAAAAAAAAACAAAGTTTCGAAAGACCCAATAAGCTTTTGTTTTATTTTTTTTGTTTCTCGTTGCCTTAGTGTAATACTGGCGGCAAACCTTCACCTTAAAGTTTTAATAATGATTTAGGCTTTTGGCTAATTAACGCAAAGTCGTTATTCATTAATGTTGGGAGGATTCCGAGAGTTATGTCGGATGCGAACTTGGGGTCAGTTTATAAATTTTGGAGGAGGGCGTTTGTCTCCGGGTTATCGCTTGTGCCTTTGAGATACGGCACGTGCTGAGTTGCCTCCGATGAATTCTAATTATGTCTTTCTTATGAAACCCCCCGCAGAACAAAAGCCTCTCTATATTGCAAAATCATTATTTACTAGAACAAGGAAAAAAAATAAAATAAGAAACAAAACCCTCCATTTATCTTACAAGAAAACAAACAGAAAGTTTAGAAAATAATAGTAATTTAACTGGAGTTGAAACAGTTAATTAACGTTAAAATTAATTAGTATTAAATTAGTTCCATCATTTGATATTTAGAAGAATGGTTTTATTTTTGATTTTACGGCTAAATACGAACTATGTTAGAATAACAATACTAATTAATTTCTTTTAGGAAAACAGTCTGAAAATTAATTATATTGTTTTGCTAAATTAGAGAAATTAGATATCTCTTGATAGAAACAAAAATATTTTTACTAATACAGAAGATTCTTTTGTTTGTTTCAATTTTTTTTCAAGTTCTTTATTGGGCATGTAGAAGGAATAATGGTAAAAATAATATTATTACAAAGGAACTTTTTTTTTTTTGCCTCAAGTTTAATCGAAATAATTTTTAAAAAAACAGTGAATTAATGAGTTATTTCGCAGAAAAAGAATTGAAGTGAATTCAAGGAAAACAGTGGAAAAAAACAAATAGACTAAAAGAGACGAAAAATAACAAGGAAAAAAAACTATCTTCCTCGTCGTTTTCATTTACAGCTGATGAAGCTTTTTTTTAAAAAAAAAAAAAAAAAAAGTTTCCAAATCGTCTTTAAATTGAAATATATACGTGTTACACTACCCTCCAAAACGTATCTGAACACAGTTTTCTACATTACATTCTTAACTTCTCATATAGCAAAAATAAAAATCTTCAATTTATGTTTCATTGTTGCTTGGTGAATAAACAATTAAAAGAATTTTCCATAATCGATCATCTCGGAAGATGTTTCTTTTTTCTTTTATTAAAGAGTATAATAGTGAATATATTCTTTGGTTTCTTTAAATTATCTTAGGAAATAATAATGAATCACAAGATGTACATTAAAGAGCAAAATTGTTGTATTGGGTTTTGTTATTTTTAAAGGCTATTTGTTTTTTGGCCTATTTCCAATAGGAAAGTGTTGGGAAGTCAACAATATATTGACTTCAGGAATACATTACTTCACGCTCATTCTCTGTTTTTATTGTTATAATTTTTTCTCTTAACGACGATTGTTACTATAAATGTTCTCTCGTCAGTTTTTTTTTGTTTATACTCTCAGTTTTTTTTAAATAATGTACTTTAAATATATTAGCATTAAATAGTATTTTAAAGGCTATAAAAGTGTGCCATATCCTTACAGTATGGTAGCAGAGCGTGTGGTTGCAAATACGGATGCTAAAAGGAAAAAAAACACACACACACAGATATAGCCTGAAAAGTAAGGGAAACAAGACGATGATTACCGAGACATATTAAACCGGACCTGCATGATGGCCACAAACAAATCACTCCAGATAAAGATAGAACTACAGTTGACTCGTGATAATCCGCCAGTTACGGGACCGAGGGGGTGCGGATTATCAAAATTGTCGGATTACCAAAGGTTGATTTTTTAAAACTGAATTTTGAATTCTAAGCCAAGAAAATTTAAGTTATGTATATACAGTACTGTACGTTCTACAGTACGTAGATTGTTACAATACATGTTGAGTACATATTTTACGGCCATTGAGGATATAAAAAAAAAAAAACTCATTAGGCATAGTTTTACACAAATGAATACGTATGTATGATAATACTAATTTATTACTGTATTTATGTCTTAAAAAAATAAAATTATAGTATATAATGTAAAACATAATTTTATGTCTGAAAATAAAAAATAAAAATAAGTACATATGTATTTACGGCTTAAAAAAAATCTGTAATCGTTTTTTGTTTCTTCTTACGTAAAGAGTCTGTCATGGCTTTTTCTTGAATATCTTTTAACATTAAAATGTTCTCGTAGTCGAGTTCCCTCTCCTCACACCAACGTATCAAAATGTCTGCAGCATAACTTCATCGCAAGTGATTGTGCATTTCACCTCCATGGCCGTCTCAATCGGGTCGGTTTTCGAGCCAACCTGTGTCGGATTGCCAAATGTCGGATTATCGCGAGTCAATATTAACAAATAAAAATTATACAACTGGAGAATGCAAATGATTGGTATAATTAGAGCTAGAAAGTTATGGAAAACAGTAATACTAGCTAATGAACCTTGTGAAGATAGTTAAATATGTTTCAAAGTTGATCTACTTTTAAATCAAGAGTATGAAAAGTGAGATGATCAGGATGCTGAAGCATTTAGCTTATTATTACCAATATGTCGAGGCAGGTGTTAGCTCAGTATTTTTCGTGTACATGCGCAAGGGAAATTTTATAAAGAATTGAAAGAGATATGATGCACAATATGGAAAGTGCAGTGATAGACGCTGCACTAAAGCTAACAAGTCTAACTCTCAAACCAGATGAATCAATAGACGAATATTTTGACAGAGCAAATAACTCTCAAAGAAGAATGTGTATTAGCTGGGAAAAATAAAGATGATCGTGAACTCATTGCATACAGAATAGAGGTCTTACTAAGAGGTACAGTCAACTGCCAGCCATGCTTGAGATGACTGAAAATGCAACTATGGATAGACACTTGCAATTTGCCAAAGAGTTCATAATCGAGACGGGATGGATAAGCCTTCAGAAAAAGCTATTAAAGATAAGAATGAACACAAACCTGTCTAATACACAAACAATATATGCTTGGTATGTGGACATAAAGGGCCATAACGCCCACCAGTGTTGGTGTCGCTAAGGACAACTGGATGATAGAATAGTAAAAATGAAGTGAAAAAAAGTTGGCGAGATCATAAAGGGAAGAAGCCTGAGACTGCTAAACAAACCACCACTCTCATAAATCATGAAAACCAAATATTATTTTATTGTGGACAACAGACTCAGCTGATTCAAAACATACATGCATTAATAAGAACATCTTGGAAAACATCACTCGAGATAACAGAAAAATTTATTCCGCTGTAGAGGAGACTGAAACGAAAGCCAAGAGAGTATATAATGTACAAGGGCTAATTAAATACGGAGACGTGAACCTTAAACCAATTACACAATCCAAGTATTGTACACACCAAACCTACGTAATAATTTACTGTCAGCTCTAACACTCGATGAATTGGGATACAAAGTAGTTACAGAAAATGGCGTAATTACCATAACTCACCCTCAAAATGATAATACCTACACTAGCAACGAATAAGAGGACGGCTTTGTGATAAACATTCATCACGTGCAACTACCTCGTAAAAGCAAGGCAAATGAAAACAAAATCAATGTCAGATCTATGGCATGCTAGAGGTAGACATCTTAATTACAAATGTATAGAGGAACTGAGAAATGGAAAAACTCATTATGGATTGGACTTACCCAAAGGAAACCTTCACACGACTTGCGAAGTTTGAATTCTCAAATCCCGTAAGCCAGTAACTAAAACAATGTCTCAGATCCTAGATTTAATGTTTACAGATAGGCAAACTGAATAAGAGGAATGGGAGGATCAAAATATTTTATCACTTTAATGGATGATTTCTCTGATAAGATATTTGTAGGATTTGCGAAAGAAAAGTCTTCAGTAAGAACAGCATTAATGGAGCTAATTGTATAGGTCGAAAATGAACATCTAAAAAGACTCAGATCAGATAACAGAAAAGAGTACCTTAATCATTAATTCTCATTATTCCTCAAGATAAAGAGATGAAACGTAAATTAACCACTCCATATTCACCTGAATCTAATGATGTTGCAGAAAGACTCAATAGATCGTTATGAAATGTGGCAATATGATTGATTGAATCTGGGGGCACGGCAGTGCCCCCGCCAAGACGAGCCGAAGGCAGGAAGGGCACTACGTACCTTTTCTGGAAGTGTTTCGTCGTATTTTCGAACCCTCATAGCTTCGGCCTGGATAATACTAGAGAGCTCAAATTTTCAGTAAAAGATGCAGTTAGCAGCCTAATGAAATTCGCTAAGTTTCATTTATTTAGCTTTTATACTTTGGATTTTATTAATACCTAAAATACGTCGATTCCGTCACTGACTCACTGACTCATGATCATCAAAACCTCTAGGGTACTTCCTGAAGTCCTAGAAAGCTGACATTTGGTATGCAGGCTAGGATTAGCACACAAACAACAACAAAATTAAAAAATCCGTAACTTTCACCCTCCAACCCCTCATAAAGGGGGGGTCTGGTTATGTATTATCGAACCCTCCTAGCTTCGGCCTGGATAATACTAGAGAGCTCAAATTTTCAGGATAAGATGCAGTACCATACTAATGAAATACGCTAAGTTTCATTTACCTAGCTTTTATACTTTGGATTTTATTAAGATCTGAAATACGTCGTACCCTCAATGCTTCGGCCTAAATAATACTGTCATAATGTGATTTCTTACAAAAGTGCCAACAGCTTGTATATACAAGTTGACCAATAGAAAAACAGAAAAGTAGAGTATTGAAAAAAAAATCTATTTTCTATATAATCTTAAAACTAAATTTAGTTGTAATAGATAATCCCACCCAAAACATTTCATGTAAAATAAGTTGCCAAGACTCACACGCTCATAACGCTTTCACTGTTAAAAAGTTATCAGATCTCATCTTACAAAAAGAAATGAAATCCCACCCATAACATTTCATGTAAAATCAGTTGCCAAGACTCACATGCTCATAACGCTTTCACTGTTAAGAAGATATGAGATCTCATGTAGAGCCAAGCCCCTAACTCTACAAGGCCTAACTCTACAAGCCCTAACTCTAAAAACCCTACATCTTGGTCAAAAAGTATGGCTTGGCCGTTTCATGGAACTATTTCATCCCACCCAAAACATTTCATGTAAAATACGTTGCCAAGATGCTCATAACGCTTTCACAGTTAAAAAGTTATCAGATCTCATGTAGAGCCAAGCCCCTCACTCTACATGCCTAACTCTAAAAACCCTAATATCTTGGTCAAAAAGTATGCCTTGGCATACTCTATATCCTTTACATAACTCCATGGGATTGTCTGTGCGACAGCCACGAAACGGCCAAGCCATACTTTTTGACCAAGATATAGGGTTTTTAGAGTTAGGGCTTGTAGAGTTAGGGGCTTAGCTCTACATGAGATCTCATATCTTTTTAACAGTGAAAGCATTATGAGCGTGTGAGTCTTGGCAACTTATTTTATATGAAATGTTTTGGGTGGGATCCAAGTTATCACAAAAGTTTTGGGCCGAAGCAATCCAAACTGGCAGCTATTTACTTAACCCTTAAACCCTACCAGGAGGTCCTCCAAACCCCAACCCTGGGTAGTAATAGTGTTCTCCTAGGATGGGTAAGGTTTGAGGGTTAATAAATGGCCAAGATTTGGTAAAGGAAACAGATGTCCCGATCTGACTGGGAATAGGAACAAGACAAGCGGTAACAAGATATGGATACTTGTCTGTCTTTGTTTCTACAAAATACCAGATGAAAATAGGAAGAGGATAGGTCCTAAGAGTAGACCTGCAATAATGGTAGGATGCTCGACAAATTCGAAAGCATACCGAATATGGAACCCCCAAAGATAACGATTGTGAGACCATGAGATCTACAGTTCATTGAAAATCATCTAGACATTGAAGCAGAAAAACAATGCAAACAAAACTGAAGATGAAAACTGGTACATTACATTATTCCCAAATAAACATATTGAGAATACTGACAAACAGCCGAAGATACAAATTTTACCAGAAGAAATAGATTGTCAAGAACCGTTAAGTAATAACCAACCAATAGAATAGTAAATGAAGAATCCTTACAAATAGATAACGATAATAAGCAAGAGATACAAATTAATCCATTAAAACGGAAGCTGAGGTATACCAAAAGGGGCACACAAACAATATTGTTCTGAAAGACAGCAGGACACGCACTCAGGATAAACAACAATAAAAAGATGAAAATGCTTTGGCAACTAAATTAAATCCCATATACCATAAATCAGAATTATATGACTAGACCAAAAGAAGTCCTGATAAAGATCTGTGGATAAATGCAATGAAAGAAGAGTATCACTCCCTAGTGACACATAAAGTATGGACGCTTACTGATTGTCCATCCAATCGGTAAGTAAGTTACAAATGTCCATCAGCATGGAAATTTACTCGAAAATTAAATGATTACGGCAGCTTTAAGAAATATAAAGCATGTCTGGCTGCTTTTGTTGTGGACAGCGACAGGTATCAGATTATGCTCAAACATTCTCATTGGTTATGAAATTAGATACATTAAGGACTATTATAACCTTAGCAAATGAATTTAGATGGCCATTACGTCAAATAGGCATAAAAACGGCGTACCTGTATATCGTTGAACCTGGGAAAGAGAAACTGGTTTGTTGGAATTCAACGTAGCATTTACAAAGTGGACTATGTTGGCACTAAAAATTGCGAAAGGGTACTTGTCAGATTGGGTCTAAATCCGTCACCAAATGACCCGTGTTTATTTATTAGAGCTGATCATGACAGCTTCGTTGCCGCAAGTGTCTACGTGGATGATTTCATGATCACTGCTATTAACGACCAAGTAATCGATAATTTCTTAAGGGACCTAAATAAATCAATTGAAGTTTTCGACTTTGGATTTCCAAACAAGATTCTTGGAATCACTACAATAAAAGATGATAATACCATCACTTTGTCGCAAACACATATTGACATTCTAGAAAAGTATAATATGACAAATGCAACTGAAGTAATTCGCCATTCAACATAGGCACTGACTATAGACATGTTAAAGATTCAAAACAGTGTAACAAGGAAACATTCCAATAAATCCTTGGTATTTTACAATTTATAGCAATATGCACGAGACCAGACATTGCAAGGGCTCTATCAACATTGTCTCAGTGAACGTCAGCTCCAACAGAGGCGCGCCTAAATGGATTACGCCACATTCTTCGATATTTGAAGAAATCAAGGGATTTGAAATTGAGATACACAAGAAGCAATCGAAGGGTCGAATCCATAGCTACAACATAGCTTCATGGGACAACATGGATGGAAGTAAATCCATATCAGGATACATTACAATAACCTTGTTCTTGAAGGTCACGTAAACAAAAATCGGTCGCTTTATCTTCATGCGAAGCTAAAACTCACGATCAAACAATTAAAATGGTTACGTGCAATACTAAATAATAATAATAATAATAGTAATAATTTATTGCCTATAGGTTTTTTCTTACAATATACAGCAATTTATCGATGTGACACTCAGTTGCCTTAAGGGTGATCCCGTCGTGAAGGCAGACAGAGTGTCGTCACAGGCGAAGAATTGATAAAATAGATACATATTACAGAACATAAAAAAGAAGTAGAAATTCTATACATAATAATTCAGTTAGGATACTTACATTTAAAAATAAGTCGATAATTTGATATTAAATTTGTAGTTTCATTTGGTTCCGACTGAGGAAACAGAGGAGAGGGGTAGAGAAGAGTATAGGGAAGGAAGGGTGGGAAGCTGGTTCAAGTGTTGATAACATAGGTTGGGGAATTTCTTGGTGTGGAGAAGTGATTCTTTAGTTTTCTCTTGAGCTGTGCCAGACTACGACAGTTCCTAATATCTTGGGGAACTTTATTCCAAAGATTGGGAGCGTGTAGCTGACTGCTCTTCTTTCGTAGTTGGAGCTGGTTTAGGGATTAGTAGGGCCGGAGTAGTTCTTGTGTTTTAAGAGTGAGAGAGTGAAGTGTTTTCTAGCATAACAGATGAGGAGAGATTCTTATGTAATAGTTTATAAGTGAATAGGGTTAACTGTATTTTATAGATTTGATAGAAGGGGATAATTTTGTATTTTGTCCAAAGGAGGTGGGTTGAGTAGTGTCTTGGTTTCGTATCCACAAATCTTAGAAAATATTTTTGCACCTTAAGAATCATATTTTCATAAAATTTGGAGGGGCAGCCCCAAACCGTAACACCGTAACAGAGATTGGAATGGATTAATGACCAGTATAGATTCTGAAGTATCTGAGTTGGTAGAAAACCCAGTTTCCTAATGATACCAAGGTTTTTAGAGATTTTGTAGGCAATTTGTTGTGCGTGTAAATTCCACGATAAATGACTTAGGTATTACACCACCTTCTAAGTATACACTCGGAACAATACATTGTGACAGTCAATTTGCTGTAGATTTGATTGAGAGCAGAACAGTAAGTGATAGATCTAAACACTTTGTGAGAAAACTTAATTTCACAAGAGACTTATGTCAACAGGGAAATTTTCAACTATAGTTTATTTCAAAAAAAAGAAAACAAAGCAGATTTTGTCACTAAGACAGTGAATGGGAAAGCACTTACCAACTGCTTAGAATATTTGATGAATGCAATTTAAAAGCATAAAGAACAGCGGGATTTGTTGGGAAGTCAACAGTATATTGACTACGAATACATTACTTCACGATCATTCTTTGTTTTTATTGTTATAATTTTTCCCTATATGATGATTGTTATCACACATGTTCTTCCTCGTCAGTTTTTTTTGTATTAAATTACTCTAAATATATTAGCATTAAATCGTATTTTAAAGGCTACGAAGTGTGTCATATCCTTACAGAAAGTCATCAAATCAAATCAGTCAGTGTGTGTGGTCTTATGTATCCGTCCCTAATAACTTCTAAACCTCTAAACGGATTTTCTTTAAAAACTGATATTTAAGCGACAGGAGACAAGATCGTTTGTTTTTTTGTTTGTTTTTTTATTTGAAATCATTTCCCTGCGAGTCGTTGGTCGTCGTAACATAAGCGCGTGAAAATAATAAAAATTGACACAGGGAAGCGTTAGAAACGAAACATTGTTTTTTTTTTGTTTGTTTCAGTATTTGAAAAAGAAAGGGGAGGGGGTTAGCAGCAAGATTTAAGGCTTCAAGTTCTTTTAGAAATTTTTTATTAACTTAATGCTCGTAAAAATTTCCTTTTTTTTTATTTTTATTATTTTTTTTCTCTTCGTTTTATTGCAATAGATCTATCTTTTGATCAAGGCAAAACACAAAGCATTTCCAAAATGTATAAAGTTCTTGATATGAAAATAAAAAAAAATCCCTTCTATTTTAAGTTGCTCCATCAAATTACGATAAGTAAATAAATAAATTACGAAAAAAGTAAATAAATAAATAAATAAATAAATAAAGTACTTGTTGTTTACATTTAAGTATAATTTGGAAAATTAGGCTTCCTTCTCTCTCTCATTTGTTGAGGATCGATTTTAAGGTCTACAGCTTCTCCCAAAATAATTTCTGTCTTTATTTATTTATTTATTTAACTAAACGATTACATAAGTTACCTTGTTTATCGAGTTTGCTTTAAGCACTTGGTCAACAAAGACGGTCGGCCATTTTTTTTTTTGTAGGTACAAACAAAGACCTACAAAGACCATGTAAGGAATAGTTAAACATTTTGTTCCAACAAAAGGAAAGCACAGTGGATTTGTCAATGCTTTTAAGACTCTTTCAACAGAAACAGCAACTGATTTTTTTTTTATTATTATTGATTAAAAATATTAAAGTTTTTTTGGTCAAAAGGAAAGCGGTTTTTTTATTGTTTTTTTTTAATTAGTCAACTAAATCATTGTTGTCAGGTATCCTGAAAAATTAAATTCTGTGCAGCAATTAATTACAATTATTAAACTACGAACTGGTTCAATTCCCGAAGTTATTTATCCACCAGACGGATCCTAAGGTTCACCCAGCCCTCTGTCAAATGGATACCGTTGGGGTTTTTTTTGTTTTCTTACTCGGGAGTTAAGTTGACGATCCCGACCTCAACTACTCCCGTTGGTCGAGAATCGCGGGAGCCCAAACCTCTCGCGCACCCATAAGGCCTGCGTGGCCTGTTGCGGTACAGTTTAACCTTTTTAATAGAAACAAGTCAACTAACTCAGATGATAATAATTCTGAAATAATTTAAGTAAGACTAATTTTTGATTCGTAATAATTTTTGACAACGGATTTTATAAAACAGCAAGAGATTTTTTTTTTCCATTTTCTTAGCCTTTTTCATTTTCTTTTTTTCATTTTTTTTCACAGAATTTGAAAAAATAAAATCTTGTATTAATTCTATTAGTCAAAAATTAAATTATATTTTTGACTAATATAACGAAAAATAAAACTGAAGTTCCGTCTCCACGAATACTCTCGACTATAGTTTGCAGATTTGAATATGCGTCTTTTTTTTTTTTTTTTTTGGGGGGGGGGTTAGAGGTCCGATTTGTGATTATATAACACTTATGAGGACAATTGAGGGTCGACAAGTAATCCCTGAATAATTCTGATACTTAAGAAAGCCTAATGCAGTATCTGTTTATGGTTGACCAAAGAATTGTATGGAACACTCGCCCTGTGCATTGCCGTGCAGAAAAATGCGGCAACGACTTCGGCGTATGTGACTTCATATCCTTACTTTGTTAAAACAAGCCTTCCATGTGCAAAATTCTAAAGAAAATAAACAAAAATAATTAAAAAGCGAGAAATCAAAGGCAGCACCTGAATAAATTGAAATTGCCTCTCTTGTTCGATTATAGGGAAGAAGTTGTGAACGACCGTTTCGTCCTTCATCGGACTCTTCAGCCCAACCCCGCCGTCCCCGATAAAAGAACCAGAGAGGCAAGTATCATAAGTGAGGGTCACCGTCACATCTGCCAGTGATAAATAAATAAATAAATAAACATACAAATAAAATTAGCTTTTGCTTTGTTAATAAATCTGAATACGTTTCTGTAAATAAGAATTCCAACAATGATGTAGAATCAATTGAAGTCAGCTTCATTCATTGTTCATAGTTTGCATGAACCCTTTTTTTTATGATTATTGTTCAAGGATTAGGTCAAGTTTTGATTTTATTGTTTTAAAACTATCTTCTAATTGAGTTGAACTGTGTGCCAAAAATGACAGTGATTGTGAAGTGATGAAAGAAAAGAAGCGTTTCAAATGTCAGGATGAGCTTCGCCAGCTTCACTGCGAAATTTCAAATTTCTTGAGATCGTAAGCAGTATTTGATTTATTTTATTTAGATCTTAGGCAATTCATCATTAATACAGTGTACACACTATTTTGTTTTCCGTAAACAACAAAGGAATGTTAAGCAACAATGATTAGTTCGCAGTAAAATATTTAAATCAAAACGTTTAATGAATCATATGTACAGAGTGGAAAGATCAATATTTTGGCAGATGATTACATCGGTTATTTTAAGCAAAAAAGTTCATATGAACGAGTATCCTATTCCGAATTGTTTCCGAGATATTTTAAATTTGCCGGGCAATTGTCTGATGATCGTTGGTGTCTATCGCACGGTGGCATCAAGATCTCCAGACCTAACCCCCTTGGATTTCTGTTTATGGGGTTGGATGAAGAGTGAAGAGTACAGATGTAGAGTGAGACGAATTTCTCGCTCACATAATGGATTTTTTTTGCTCCCCTAAAGGAACGTCACGATGAAGTCAGACAAGCAACACGTCATGTTCTAAGAAGAGTTGAGAAAATACATTGATGTTAAGACGGCGGAGTTTTCGAAACTTTCTTATAAAAACTGTAAGAAATCTGTAACTTGATCAATAAATATTAGAAACAGTGCGGAGGATCTTTTTTGTTATCATTCATTTGAAACTGTACGTTCAAAATAGCTTTTTCTTTAAACCATTTGGAATAGGACACTCGTTCATATGAATTTATTTGCTTAAAATGACCGATATTATCACCTGCCAGAAATATTGACCTTTCATCCTGGGACATCCAGTATAAATAGAAAGGATTTATTCCGGGGGCAAGCTTAGGTAACTGATCAGCAACAACCCAAAAAAAAAACAGTTTTCAAAATTTCGAGAGTTGCGGGGGAGGCAAGATCCCTTCAACTTGCAATCGTACCTAAAGAAACTTATAAGAAAACTAATCTACACATTTTGAGGTTTCGCCCCCCCCCTCCCCTCAATATACTCCCATATTTCCAGTGATTGAAACAGCGAAGGTAAAAAAATAACTTCATATTTATTTTAGGAAATTATTGTTTACAATATTCTAAACATCTCACCAAATTTAAATGTAAAAAAACTACATTTAATACTAAAAGCAAATTTTCGAAAAGATTACGTCTTTTCTTTCTCAAGCCTAAAATAACAATAATTTGAAGAACAATACTCTAAATTACATTAAATTCCTCGAAAAAATATAAATAATATATGAAAATAATACCATTTAGTTCCAATCTTTGTTTCTTTAACAATAATACACGATGGGGCTTAACAATTTAGTTCCTTGATTGTAACCTTATTATTACATTTTCTGCATATTTTATCTACAAAACTTTTAATAATAAGGTTACAATCAAGGAACTAAATTGTTAAGCCCCATCGT
>JAFIDM010000179.1:25562912-25598993 GCA_023159025.1 Thereuonema tuberculata | reverse complement strand
TGTGCTCTTTGGTGGAAGTGTTCCCTAAGTGTGTGTACTTGTTTTTCGTGTAGGGTGATGAGATTGATGAGTCCTCGGCCTCCCTCCTTGCGGGGAAGAGTCATCCTTTCCATATTATTATTATTATTATTATTATTGCACACTTTACTTCCCATGTGTCTTCATAAAAATTAGTTTATTTTTTTATTCATTTTTGGATTCTGCCAATTTCTTTCTATTCAATTTTAATTTTTTTAATACTGATTTCTTACTTTTTTATTTTATCTTTTCTTTTTATTTTTATTTTCATCTCTATACATACATACATACTGTTATTATTATTTATTACGGCATA
The DNA here is from genome assembly GCA_023159025.1 of Thereuonema tuberculata. Taxonomy (NCBI): domain Eukaryota; kingdom Metazoa; phylum Arthropoda; class Chilopoda; order Scutigeromorpha; family Scutigeridae; genus Thereuonema; species Thereuonema tuberculata. The sequence continues at coordinate 25,598,659 of JAFIDM010000179.1, read as the reverse complement.
TGATATGTTTATTTTCAATGCCTCTCTCTACAGTACATAAAATCTACTTATTTACATATTAATTTATTCAATAATTTTTCTTTTTACTTCATTTCTGATTTTAAAACATTCACACCAATTCTTTTTCCCTTCTCATTTGCCCATTCCCCATCCCCCTACGCAATTAAAAATATGCCGCGAAGGGCCTATCCTGCTTACGTCCTTTGCTGTCCCATTATATCAGTGTGTTTAAATGTTTTGGACAAGAAGTCCAAGAAATCGTCTGCTCCAAAACATTGATAAAAACAACAGCGCAGAAATTCGTGTAATTCTAAATCGTCTTCCTGACGAAGGCTCAAGGACTCGAATTAAGTTCAGGCGGTTTGGGAGGAATCCCTCATCAAACGTTACATTATTTCTATATCCCAATATCACAGCCTACTGCTCCTTGAGATCCAAATTGTAGGGGTATCTCATTATTATTTTCTGTCAATAGTTTCTGCCTTACACCCCTAGCAGTTGCCTAATGCGCCAAAAAAGCATTCTGCATTATAATTCACAGTTCTTTTATTTGCTTATTTTTCATTTTTTTTATGAAAAAACGTGAAAAGTTCTTTCTTTTCAAAAAATATTTTTTTAGAAATTCTGTAACATACTTCAAAAGTCTTAATTAAAAATTGATGGATTCTAATTATTTATAAGTTAACTATTAATAAAAGCCCTTCAGATTCACTTTGTGTAATTCTAAGTTTACCTCGTGGAAATTTCCCTGGAATAACTGTCCTCGGAAATCCTTATTGAAGGTTCCTCCACCGAAGAATGCGTATTTCAGGACGCCTGCGGGTCTGTCAACAAACAAAGGTAAGCACTAATGGCTGCCAGTGAAGAGAGGCAAAGAGTCAACAAGAGCTTTTGTGGAATTAAGCAAAAGTCATTGCATTCGCCCTAATAAACAGGACTTAGTAAATGTGAATCAGAAAACAAAACAGATGAACAAAAAATAAATTATTAGTTTTTAAGGTGGTATTTCAAATAAATAAGGCATTTAAGTACACACTCAAAATAAATGCATGAGTAAAAAACCTTCAAGCTTTCGCGCAACTGAGCCAAACATCAAGGGTGAATTCTGCTGATGATTCCTAATAAGGATGAAACAGATGTTCAGGATTCCCGTTGATGTTGGCTCAATGTGCGAAGGCATATTTGTTGTCCGGTTGTGGTTTTTTCTCTCTATTTAAAAAAAACCTTCCCTTAGGCTTAACTTTATTTTAAGTAGTACCGTAGTGGAATCCCCTCGATCATCCTGATCACCACCCACTCATCCCTCAGAGGAAGAATTCCCTGTTGAATTACTTCACAAAAATAACAAAAGAAGCAAATATTTTCCATTTTTTATTTACTGATCCTTGCATTTTATTTTTTCCCAAGAAATATTTTTTCTCATTTTTTTTAAAATTTTTTTTGGGGCAAATGAACTCTTAAAATAAATTCATTTGGAATTAAAGAAAATTATCTTAATTATTTTACTTCGTTCCAATTGTTTTTCAAGGGTTATTTTGATTTTTGTTATTTCTATTCATTAAGAACAAATTCCTATTGCTATCCGTGAAGGAAGCTGAGGTCATGACTTTTACTATAAAAAAACCTAAGTATACAATATGCGCCGTGCTGGCGTGGTCGTGCGGTCTCGGCGGCGGCCAGCCGTGGCGTCCAATGCGCCAGTACCTGGGTTCGAATCCCGGTCGTGGCATGGTTGTTTCTTTCGTCTCCTTCTGTGTGTTGTGTCCGCTGGGGACCCGAAATCTGCTCTGTAGGTAGTGGTCCCCATTTGTTTTCTATATGTTACAGGCTATAGTATACAATATGTAAACATTATAATATTGTTTATGCAGAGCCTTTTCTTTTTACTTATTTTTACATATTTTTTTTTAATTCTTATTCGAAATTTTTATTTTCCAGTAGGAAAATGAAGGCCATCAAAAGGTCCGTCTGTCTGTTTCTCTCGCCCCTAGTAACTTTGAACCCACTCAGTAGATCGGCTTGAAATTTCGTATGCCTATTCGGGGATTAGAGACGCTGTAACTTTTATATTTGAAATCTTTTTCCAAATGGATCCATGACGAGCAACTAAGCGCGGGAAGGCGACGAAGATTCGCACAGAAAAGTATTTGGAATCTAAATAATGGATTTCTGTCCTGTTTCTATTAATATCTCATTGTCTTAAACAATTGGGAATCAATCACTTTAGCTAATCTATTGTGTGTGGTTTGATTAAATTAATAATCCGTTGTAGGTAATGCAAATAATAACTCAGATTTTATTTTTTTGTTGTTGTTGTTTCAGAAAATGAAATTTGTACTTTGTATTCAAATAAATATAGGGTTTTCGTTTTTGTTTTGTTATTGTTTTCTTTTTTTTTAACGACTTCAAAGAAGAAAAAAAAAAAGGAAATTTTAAGTACAATAACTTGGAATTTTTATACTTCTTGATCATATTCGTTTAATAAACATAGTACTAAGAATTACCTCGTACTTTCAAAATGACTAATTATAATTAGAAAATTGAATGTAATTTTTATTACGAACATCAAAGAAAAACTTTGAAAAAACTATAAAAAACACACAATAACTAAACTACAAAAATTTCACTGAGCACTGAGTTTAGTTATTGTGTGTTTTTTTTATAGTTTTTTCAAAGTTTTTCTTTGATGTTCTTAACATTGTACACACATTAATTTTGATTTCGTTACTAATTTTTATTATATTCTTAATAAAAAATTTTAATCAAAATTAAACAAGAAGATTTTATGTATTGGAAAGTGTTGTATAAATGGAATGTAGAAAATATTCATTAGAATATAGCACAACGTGCTGTATTTTTTTCCCCTCTGCCTTTTCGATAATAGTTGCATATTCGTGTGAATATATTTGTTAGGGAAAGTAATTAGTTTTTTGTGAATTCAAGGACGCTAAACGCTGTAGTGTAATTTTCAAGTAAGGAGCATTTCCTGGAATAACCGGGAGATGTCAGACAAAGGACTATGATGCAATCGTAGCGCTTAGTTACAGAGGTGTTCTGCGAAATGGGTTATGGAGAGCGGCGTTGTGGATGGAGTGTTTACAATTCCTATAGTGACATTTCCCTGTGCTATTTCCCTTGTATTTCAGGCAATCGGTAGTTAGCGGCACAATAAAGAAACTTATGTCGGTGACCATGAAGATTGGGTAGGAAAGCAGAAGAAGAATTGGGTTGGGGAGCCAAGTGAGGTTTTTAGCTTTTCAGGAACACTGATGGTTTCCCCAAGCAGCTGTCTGTAGGCCTGGGGCGTCCTCCCCTCCGCCCCTCAGGAGGCGCGATGGAGAGTAGCCGATAAAAGACGAACTCCCCTGGTGGGACCTTGCTCCAAATAGATGGTCGTCACGCTTTCCGGGTTCAGTCGTTCGTGGCGGCTGCTCCAATCGCCTTAGCTCGTCACGAGAATTAATTAGGTTGTGACGTCACGAGCTTTGGGTTTCGGCCAATACACTGGAGGAGCACAACAGCAAACGACAACACTGGATAAATAAACATCATGTAAATCCAAATCAACGAAAAAGAGGAGGCAACAAGGGAAATGGAAGCCAATTTAAATAATTTCGCGTCTAATTTACATCCGAACATCTTTGAAACATCACCTGATAGGAAAAAGGGTTCAAAGTAGAGAAACAAAATCAGTCAGATACAGGATGATAGAATTTAGAAACGGTTTGACAGCAAATCCATTATAAAAGATAAAATAAGCAGGGTAGATGTTGTAGGGTTTTGCAAACCCTGAAATACCATTAAATTTTATCCAAGAAGTGAAAGCAAGCCCGTAAATTTAGGAAATGTTAATCAGTTTTACAAGGTTAAAACAAAGGAAGAGTTTTTAATCAAATTTCAGATTTGACTTGGATTAAAAGAAAAAAGCTGAAGTGACTAAGACAGATTTTCTACTGATATTTTATAAAAGTGTGCTTTTTCAAAGTGAATAGAAGCATAAAATACATTTGAATGAATTGATCTTTTCACTTCAAAATGACTAAGCATTTTTCGCTGTTGTACACCTATTCGTCACTTGCAATAGAAGTCCAAAATATTTTCTAATTTTTTTTTTTTTTGTAAAAATTAATAATTCTGGATAAATTTAAAAAAACTAACACACTTTCTTAAAAACTTTTTTTTTAAAAAATAAAAAATAAAAAAAAATCTATAAAAAACATATAATAGAGAAACCAGACGTAGGTTTCTACCAATTAACAGGTTTTCATCAGTGTTAACAGGTTGAAACCTATGGTTTCTGTATTACATGTTTTTTTTAAAAAAATTTTTTAAGCAAGTGTGTTAGCTTTTTTAAATTCATCCGTAACTGTATTCACACAAGTTAAATTTTTATCCTCAATTAATAATTCTGTATTACCGATTGCATTCTATCAAATAAATAAATAAATAAATAAATAAATAAATAAATAAATAAATAAAAATTAAAACTTTTTTTAATCACAACAATTGAATTATTATATTACTGCTCACCAGATGTTCGGGCCGGGATTTATTATTTTTTATTTATTTATTTATTAATTAATTAATTTATTTATTTATTTATAATAATTTAAAAAAATAATGAGAACAGTAAAATCTGTTTTAAAATCTTTTTATTATTTTTTTTTTTATAATGAAACGTTTTATTTTTATTTATTTTAGGAAATATTAGCAAATAGTTTAAGGGGGAAAAAAAAAAACCAACCAGTTTCTTTATGTAGATGCAAGTAGCAGAAAGTTTGTAACTGAAAAATGTAAGTGCATTGAAACTAAATTCGTAAGTCAAATTCCAACTTATTTTTCAATTATTATCTTGCTAGCTGACCCGTGCGAATAATTCGCAACAAAAAAACCACCTTTGAGAAATAATAAACAAATCCAACAGCTTGTATGCATGTTAGTTAAACACATTGTCAATAGATGGCGTCTTCTCAAGTTTTATAAAAAAGTTGACCCGTGCTAATAATTCGCATGGTATCTTGATCAGTCACCAAATGGTAATGTGGAAATAAATAAATGAACAGATTGTCAATAGATTGCCTTCTTTTTACAAAAAAGATTTTTAAAATAAATTTTTTTAACGAAAACATTAATTTTAAACAATCTGTTTATTTTTCATCATTAGCGGTGAACGTAATCTTGAAAATATCTCAATCATTGATGTTGATGAAGTATTAAGGGAAATAAAAAAAACACCTTTGAGAAATAATGTATGAGAAGTTGACTAATTTTTATGTTTCTATTGTAATAAATCGTTTATTTTTATTAAAATATAAATCTTTGTTTGTTTTTTTATCTGTTGTTATATTAAATAAACGATGAAATATCATTTAAAGTGCATTTTTATTCAAAAAAGGAAATATTTGAAGGTTACAACGCTAAAGCAATATTTTCGCTTTCGAAAAATAAGGCGCTTCTGTTAAAGTGTGTCTACATTTTTATAGAAAGCTTTTAAAAATAAAGTTTTTTAACGAAAACATTAATTTTAAACAATTTGTTTATTTTTCGTCATTAGCGGGGAAAGTAATCTTCAAAATGATGTCTCAATCATTGATTTTGATGAAGTAGTAAAGAAAATATGGCGTTCCGACAAAAAAAACCCTTTGAGAAATAATATATAATGATTTTTCGTCATTAGCGGGGAAAGTAATCTTCAAAATGATGCCTCAATCATTGATTTTGATGAAGTAGTAAAGAAAATATGGCGTTCCGACAAAAAAAACCCTTTGAGAAATAATATATAATGACATTCGTTTTGTTCACGTTTTAAAGTCAGGAGTTGAAAAAAAAAAAAAAAAAAAAATCAGACGACAATCTCTGACTCAACACATTTCTGCCAGTTTTGCTGGAACTTTCTAAAACACTTCTGAAATTCTTTCTTTGAAATCGACGTCAAGTCAATACTACTATGACTATTCATCGTGTATGGTAGAATGGAGTGAACTTCAGCCAACAGATCGAAGAGAACAGTGTACAGTGATAATTTACTTAATCTACTAGTTTTGACAAAACAGTAAGAATAGAGAGCGTAGTCGAACAACAACAACTGCTATGCTGCGAATGAGACACAGTAATAATCCATGAAGCGCTTATACTGAACATTTAACAATAACACTGTTAAACTTTTAAATGTTTGTGTTATTGTAAACAGTAATAACGACTTTTCAAAGTTCATGTTTCGAGCTTTATCCTCAGGTTAATAAGTTTTAAAGAAGACTTATTAACCTGAGGACAAAGTTCGAAACATGAACTTTGAAACGTCATTATTAATGTTTATTGAAACTGTTAAATGCTCAGTAGTATGTGATACAAAGTCCAATCTAGACTAAGACATTTAATACAATCCATATTATCATGAGATCCAGTAACATTTTTTTTTTTTTTTGGTTCTATAGTTCTACTTTTTACTGATGGGAAAAAATTATATTTATTTTATCTTATCCATCGATCTTCGGAGGTTATTTTTTTTTTAGTCTTGTCGTGGGCGTTTTAAATGAACGATACTCTTGGGTTGTAAAGGAAGCACCGTGCTTCATAGGTGATTGTGATCTTCTTGTCATGTCCTTATCGGACGGTGGTCAATTCTCTTGAAGTCTTCACTGCTGCCGAATGAAGTTTTTTGGACAAGGCCTTTCATAAGATAGAAGGGCAGAGAAGTTGGAAATAGTCAACCCTTCACTATTTCCTTTTTACACCCGTTCCGTTTGGGAATGATTTGTTATATTAAAACATAGAGGCTAATAATGCCATTATCCACAAACGACATAGAAATAGTGTCTGGCGGAACACTATTGGAAAGCGCACGTGATTATATTGTACGTAAGTGGTACTACTTACATTAAAAATCAGAAAACAAAATTTAGTTTGCAATGTAGTTGACTGATCACTAAGACGTATTTATGTTGTTGTTTTTTTTTCAAAAAAAAAAAAAAAAAAAAGCTGCGTGCTATTTCTCATTTCATATTATCATTACTCTTCCAGCAAGTTTTCAGTTTGAGATACTTTGTTTCGTAATGGAGATCGTCTTTCAATATTCAGAAAAGTCAAACAGAAAGAGTAGAAACTGCATCTAAAAGAACAATCAGCAAATTGAAAGACAACGATGACAATACCGCTAAGATGCGTTTCTCACCTTCCAAACCGTCAGACAATCTTACATAGTTTATAGCTCTAGTTTTGAATTTAAAAGCACTTTACAAACTGTTTGTAAAGTGTTCTTTTACATTTATTCCGTGAAAGAAATTTGCTGAATGTCCTGTTTTCTCTGGAATATTTTAATAGTTTCCGATGATAATTACGAGATTGCATGTAAGACAAAATGAATTTCCTTGTTTAAATGTGGAATAATAAAAAAAAATGATGCTTATTTCATTAATAGCTTTTAATGAAGCTATACTCGCCTACTTTTCCTACACTCTCGACAACAAGCGCAAAGACTTTCAATTTGGTTGGCAGAGGCGTTAATAGCCTGATGTTTGGCATCACTGGATGGCCAAAGGCTATATTCTCATCACCTAAAGGTAAGCCAAAATGTTATTTCATATTTCTGAATTGTGTATTAAGTGATAAAGAACAACTTTTGTTTCTTCAAACTTGTTGTCTTAAACATTGCAACTGTTGGATCAGTAAAATAATAGACATGCCTATCTTGAATGAGGAAGCTTTACCTCGGGTAAAAATTGGTAAACCAGTCTATGGCCAACGATCTGACGATCACTCCCTGAATCATCTTCCAACTTTTCCTAGCAAAGGCCCAAAACACCTTTTTTCGTATTCCGTAGAAGTTATGGAAGTCCTGCTTCGTCCTCGAATGTCGTATTTAGTAAATTACTTCCGTTTCCGTCCTTTTCATCTACACAACCTACCCGAACCCACAACTGCATGTACTGTGGATGCTTTCCTCCCATTCACGGGCGGACGCGCATTTAACACATCTGGTAACATTTATCACTAATGCATTCATTAATAGAGGTCCTTGATTTGTGTCTTCACCTGCTACATCACGGCCTTCAAGTGCCCTCACAAGTAAAACTCCCAGGAACAAAGTCTTGACCTTGGACGTCTCAGCGTATCAAATGCAAAAGAAAGAATGAATTCCTCCGCTGGAAGAATTTTGAGTCATCCTGTAATCTAAAATATCAATTACAGATATAAATTAAACTTTATAGAAGTATCTCGATCTAAAAAGTCAACGGAATTAAATAAGAACGATCTTTTTTTATATATACATAAAAAAAAGGAAATCTTTGTCTTCGTATTCAACAGAAAACGACTCTAATTTTGAAATTTCTTATAAATATATTTCGAATTCACAAACAAAAAAGTATTCTTTATGAATTCAAATAATTTTATCCAGGCTTATTCAAATAATACTTTCAAAATGGAGGAAACACAGCTGGCTAGTATTACGGCGTGTAGGCTTGTATTTCATTATAGATTATTATACTTTATATATTGTTAACTTTTAAATATTGTTCTGCTTTTAATTATAAATAGGAAATTAAGAATAATAGTCAAGAATAATTGTAAATGGTTAGATATGTTAAATAACATACATTTTTACTTTTTATGAAATCTCCTTTAGGGAATCTATATTACTAAAATCTTTTATTTCTCTGTCAGTCTGTCCGGCGCAATTTCCTTTGAGAATGGAAAACAGAAATAATTTTTACAATGAAACGTCCGCGACGGGAATCAGAACCTGTAACCTTCTGATCCGAAGTCAGACGTGTTATCCATTAGGCCACTGCGACTACAACTCTTTTTATATTGTTTTCTGACTTATGTTTCCTCCCCCTTCCCCCCATCAATAATGAATGTATTCAACATTTTTTTTAAAAATCTCAAGATTGTTTATTTATTTCCGATCCGTCTATTTATTTGTAATTCGAAAATGACAATTAGAACTACAATTGCCGAAACGTTGCAATATTTTAAATATAATATTCTTACTTAACCAAATTCTATGTGATATAGAAAAACAAGCGCGTGTACACGGGGGATGGCCATGTCCATTAAAAGATTAAAATTAGTTAACTTCTGTTATACTGAAAACTTACACTACTTTTTACCTTAAACTATTATTATTATTTGGAATATTTTAGTAGTAGTATTTCTCTCGTGTTTGGTTTTTTTTTTTCTTTTTCTAAAATTATGTCTCTAAATAGAGACATAATAAAAGCTAAAAATAGTTTGTTTTGTTTTGTTTTTTAAAAAATCGAAATATTAATTCAAACGTTAACAACTCAGTGACCGATTATAGCTCAAGGCCACTAATTCAATAGTTCCACTTTAGGCAATTGATATTATTTTTTTCCCATCTAATAATATCCTCTATGAAAAGATATATTTAGATATTATTTATTATTTTTTTTTTACCACATGAAAATGAAGAAATAAAAACGTCAGATAAAAACGTAAGATATTTATTTACTTATTAATAAATATGCTAATTAATTTCTGTATTTTTCTGATGGTATCGATGAGTTCCTCCTTATTAACCCGAAGACAATTGCGGTTACTAGACTGAAGTTTTGGCAATATCTACCGGATATTACGTCAGGTTTTATTTGGGGCCACTAGTTCCCGAGTTGTAGCTGTGGAATGCGAACGAGTTCTCTCAATGGACACTCAATGCTTCCGCTAATTAATGCAAGATACCATCAAAGTTTGAATTCAAATACAATTAGGAAGCAATATTGTAATTTTCTTTGTTTCTCTGTACTTTTAATGTTGAACACCCCTTAGATCCGAATTGGGCTTAATGAGATTCCGTTTTGCGCAGTTTCCGGTCCTAAATTTGTTGAGCTTTTAATAATAATTTGTGATTCGCCTTTCACTTGAATTACATTCACAATATTTTTTTTTTAGAACTCCGTTGTGTCTGTGTGTATGTAAATGAATGAATGAAACCGAGCCTGTTTACATAGCTATTTCCTGCCTATTAAGGTCTGACCTTATGTTAATTTATCTCTCCCTTGCTCATGAAGAGACTGGGGAATTGCCTGAAGGGGTCTCGAACAGCCTTCCTTTTCATTCTTTCTGGCTGCACGATTATTCTGTGCTTAATGAGTTGCTCTTGGATCTTCAGTCGCATTTGCAGTATTAAAATTTATACACTGAAACATGTATGCATTGCAACGACAACAGCACCAGCAATGATATTGATGATATGAAATGCGTTATATATAATTCAGAGGTGTCTCCACGAAAACATTTTGACTGATGTTAATTTTTAAGATGTTTATGAATGTTAGTAATTGCTTAAAGTTGCGCAACAAATCTCTAACATCAAAATCTTATTATTAAGAATTTAGTAAAATTAACACCTAACTCTTACAAGTCAGTGTGATTGTTAAAAACATTTTTGTGAAATCATTTTTATAAATATTAATATTATCAATATAATAAATTCTCTTTAACCAAAAATTGATGGATATCCGAAGCTCGAAGATATATATGTTTTCATATTTTATTCACGGTAAGCATTATATAACAAGATATCATTGAGGAAGAGCATCGTTTTTTTTTTCAAGTTTGCCTATCAATTGATTTTAAAAAAAACAGGATTAGGCAATTATTTTCTTTGCGGCTTCTAAATATAGGCTACAGTATACTTATATACATAAATATATAATACATACGAAGGTTCGTATTGAAAATTCTAGGAAATGTGATTGTGTAGGATTTCCTAAACAGACTTCATTCCGTCATATCATCATTCACAAAATAATTACAAGGGCTGGAATTTCCCATTTCTTCACTTGAAATTAACATAGTGTGTGTATGATTTAGTTGAATTGAAATGATTGTAGATTAATTATTACAGAGTTGTTTGTTTTTTTATTTTTACGATAAAACTTTAAATATATTATTGAAATTAGTATTTCGAATTGTGAATTTCTTATCTGACAACTAGATAATTGTGTACTATCACACACGTAACACTCTTTCTTTTATAAAAGCTATAATTAAAACGTTTCGCGGCTAAGATTGAGAGCTTCATTGGTCAAAATGCTAGTGAAATACTAGCGAAATCCTAGTGAGGAGCTACAGTTTTCAGTTGTAGTGATAATCACGATTCATTGTGATAATTCAGTTGTAGTGTTTTATGCCGTAGTATTTTCATAAAACAAAAAATTAAAAGTTATATATGTATAACTCCCGATTATCCGCGGAATTGGGTGGCGCGGCAACCGCGGATAAGTGAATTCCGCGGATAATCCGAAAAAGGATGAAAATCAACACAAAAAGGCTTTTAACATGTATTATTTACATTAAAATGGCAATACGTACAGTTACAGTACATACATAATAAATAATTATTTTATTTTAAATTACTTATTTTTAAAGTTTATTATTATGGGAAGGCTCTCCCGTAATTTAGTGTAACCTGCCGGCCTAAGCTCCGCCCACAAGGTCGTTTTTTAAATTGTTTGTCTTTAATTGTCTTCACTTACTTTATTAGCCTCTTTTATTGTTTACCTTATTCTAGATTTAATTTTTTTTTTTAATTCCGTAATTTATTGTACAGTAAAAAAACCGGAAACAGGAGCAGATAATCGGGAGTTTACTGTATTTTAATTTTATAAATTTTATATATTTTAATAAATGTATCAATATATCAGTAATAAATTCTTAAAATTAATCATTTCGTTGGATGTCATTAGTTTAAATATATAACGTGGCAGAAGTTGACAATTGTGATGAATTTATACTGAAAAATAAATAGTATTTTATAATCTGTAGATTATTGCTGGCACTATTAAAAGATTAATATGTCCTTGATGGATGGTGATAATCAATATCAGTGGTTTTATATATGAAATGAATTCAAGATCACTGTAAATAGAATTTTATTGACAAAACATAATATTTCTGACATACATTATGGCTTTATTTAATAATGAAAAAAATCTATTTATTCAAACTCTTCCGCGATTGATGTAGAATAATGAAGAGAAGTGGGGAAAGGAGAAGAGAAAAAAAAAACCCCGAGGACTTGGCACTGGACTTCAGGACTCCAATTATTTTAAATATTATCTTTTCCTAAAGCAAGTGGAGATGAAAATCCTTCAGATCTTATCTGTGTGGATATATAAAGCGGGACGCTGATTACCACGCTTAATTGGGACCTGTTTGGATAATCCAAAGTCCTGATTATTGGATAACCTCGTGTAAACGCAGATGTCCCAAGATTATTGGATAAATGTAGATCAACATAACATTTAACAGAAATCTGTAGATGTCTTGTTTTGTTTTGTTTTTTTTTTTCACCTTGTTAACTAAAAAAAAAATTCACATAATTTGCCCGAAATATAAAATGTTCTCCTATAATTTTATCAAACCTGACGGTAACTCACAATTTTCCAGAACATTTCGAAATACGATTTTGAGGGATTTTAGTTAATAATGAAAATTTGATCAACTGCCGGTGAAGAGCCGTAAAAAATATAAAATATCTACACCAAAACATTATTTGAGAACTAAAATGAAAAGTGTTTTCTTTATTTTCTCTTTAGACTATTCAAGTTTTCAAAAAATAAAAAAAAGTAAAAGTATTAAATATATAATTCATTAACAATACAGATATTTAGCAATATTTAGCAATTTTAAAATATTTTCAAATTCATCTCTCGACATTCGCATCTTTTTGAGAAGATAATTTTATAAAAAAAAAAATTAAATTAAATTATCGTCTCTAAAGTGAAGAAAAGTTAATTTATTACAATTATGTAATTACGATTAACATCATTTGTTTTACTGAAGAGACTTAATGAATCACTATTATTAATGTAATTACAGCTTTATTGTCAGTGTTTATTATCATTCAATTAAAATTCATTATTTTGATTTTAGGTGTTAATTTTTTTAATAGTTTGATGAGTTATTTTATTACATTCAACAATGCTGTAATAATTGATAATAAATTCAACTTTCACGCTATTAAATTTAAATAAGCTCAAATTTAAATTTAATTAATTTCCCTTTAAGGAACTCATAATATTATTTATAACAAATTTAAATTTTTAATTAAATCAATAAATACAATTTCCCACTGTTTATCTTCTTTCTAAACATTGTGCCGTAAATTAGGTGAACTGAATAATTAGAATAAAAAAAAAAGAAACTAGTATATTTTGGTCTTTCAAATTTACAAATGCTAACGAAATAAAAAAAAAAAAAATTGCGATTGAAGAAAACTCCCATATTTTTTTTTCCTTAGTTAAGAGAATCATTTTCTTTTAAGACTTGATTTTTGTTTTTTCTAGAGCATTATTTTATTTTAATTCTCAATCAATGTTGCCTTATATTCATGAGAAGTCCAATCTCTCGCGTGCCACATGCGAACTAAAGCCATGCGATTTCAACGCAAAATGCTTACGTCATCAATGGCGTGATTTCGCCTGCTAACAAATCGCTATCCTTCCACCTAAGATGTTAGACCACTCCCTTTTGAATTTTTTATTCAATTCTTTCGTTTTATTTTTAGGAAAGAAACGTAAAGGAAATTGTAATTGTGTTACTTATTATTTTTTAAAAGACAACTTTTTTTAACATAAGTGAGCTTGAGTTTCATGAGACCGCTTGACGCTTGCGCCGTCAGAAAGTAGTTCTCATCTGGTGATGTTTCGCGAAACAACACATTGCGTTATTTAATAATAATAATAAAAAAATATTTAATTTAATTAAATAATTAGGGGTTGTTGATTGTTTTAAATATAATACATTTTAATTTTATTTCAGTAAAAAATATTAAAAGAGGAGAGACTAGGAGCGAATCTTTTGAAATGATTTAAGAATTGATAAGAGACGGAGGGGGGGATGATGATTTACGGAATAGCTTTCGGTGAAGCCCTGCTCTTATAAAACATTTCCCGCCAGGGTTTCGGTAAAAGTGGTCGACGTCACAGGCGTTCCTCTGTCTCGGTAACTTCAGCCTCTCTCTCAGTGCATTGGTCTCAGGATTACGAGAAGCGACCATAGCCAAAAGAACCAACAGAATATTTTGGTGAAGCCTCGCTCTTACTATGTGGAAATCTTCGTGGCGGACTGCGGCGCTAACGTTGATCTTAGCCGTGAATCTGTGTAGGATAACCTTCGTTCAGAGTGAGTGTTCTTAATATTTTGGATTCGGGATTTGGTGGTTGTCGACCTGGTGCTTCTCCTGGTGCCGGGGAAGGCGGTCGCTGTCCCCGCGGCACACATAGCTCTCGGTTAGGCCTAACCGTAAGCCTAATAGTCTTCGCCGAAATCGGGGTCCGTAAAATTGCGGAGATCCACCGCTTTTATGAACGATTTGTTTCCATCGTCGTGGTGCCTGTCTCTGAAATGGAGAAATCACGGTTCGTGGAATAGATGGAACCGTCAGCAAAGAAAGAAAGCGATTGGACGACCGGCAAATGTATCCAAGAATAGTAGACCCCGCGTTTTCACGTGCATTTACATTTCCCCTGAATACGAAAACATTTCTGAAATCTCGACAGTGTATATGATTTAAAAAAGCCACTGGACTGCGTATTTATCCACGTGTCTCGATTGCGGAATTGCGAATAACTCGTCCAATTACCTGCTCAAAAAAGTCACGCAGAGGTGTTCATAGAAATATTTCCGGGTCAAATGAAGTATTCGAGATCAGGACTTTGTTGGGGGTTTTGTTTCAAAGAGGACGAAGGGGGTCTTAAAAAAAAAGAAAAGATGAAGAAAATGAATAGTAGCTTGATTGCTTGAAAACTTTAATTCAATATTCAAGACTTGAAAGTTTTATGCCGGATATGTTAAAGAAGAAAAAATATAGGGAAATAGGGACTTTATAATCTCCCCCCCCCCTTTTTTTTTTTCCCATTAAGTCTTGTAAATTTTATTTATTAGACAGTGAATGCTACGAATGATTTAGAAATTATTGATAATAGATATGAATGAATGTAGAAGGTAAGTAGTGGCATCAGGATGAAATGTGAGGTACTAAAGAAGAACAAAATCTTAAACGCGAGATTGTTTTCTGAAGGATATTGCAGACGATATAGGATATTGTAGTTTGTAGGCGATTGACTCGTAACAAATGTACTCGTAGATAATGCATGTTTTTGTCGGGTTGGCCTAAATTAGATACTGGTCTTAATATTGACTGAGTCATCGAAACTTCTTGAATATACTTCTTTATTTAGGTCAGCGATTGGTTAATACAAACAAGCAAAATTATTAATTAAATTACAAATCAAAATGGCTGGAATTTAATGGTTTATTATTTATTGTTTATTTTTGTTATTATTTTTTTCTCTTAATAAAAATGTTAAAATTGATCCTGATGGATTGCCAAAATAGTCTCTATCTGTTATTTTTTCTTAAGAGAAAAATAAATAATAATAATAACAGAATTAAATAATTCTGTTTTGCCGAGAAACATCCTAAATCTTTCGAGATTTGACCCAGGAAATTTAATTGAAATGCGAAGTAAATTGTGGCCAAATCTTAATTAAGTCATTAAATTCCTTCCTTGATGTTTCAAATAATGTCTGTTTTTAGTGTTAAAATTGTTACATTAATTATGATTGATAGTTTTATGTTATTTTATTTATTTATTTTTTTTTTTTTTATCATTATCATTCACTTATTTTTATTCATGCAATTTAGCAACAATGTCACTGCATCTAATCTAACAATTGTGACTGCAACAATTTAATTTCAGAAATTTATTTATTTTATTTTTTTTAATTGTTCAGATTATTTATTTATATTTTATTATATATATTTATTTATACGTTAATTATTTTCCTTACATTTTCCTGTCCATAACAAACTAAAGAATTGAATTAGCAATTTCATTACATTACATTATTACATATTACACGAAATTGTTTCATTATATTACCATTATTATTAACTTGAAGTGAGCATACTTAAATGATGTAAAAAGTAATTTCAATAATTAAAAAAAAAAAGTTAAATTCTCTTTAAGTTGAACTTTTAACGAATTCCCAGAAAGTAGACAATGGGATTGTTAATGGATTGATCTGTCACTAATAACCGTTTCTCTTTAGGCCAATGTTCAAGTCACCAGTTCACGTGTACATCGACCAAATGTATTCCCCTCTCCTGGAAATGCGACGGAGATAATGACTGTGAAGACAACTCCGACGAAATTGATTGTGGTGAGTCTGCTTACATTCACTACGATGATATTGGTTGAATTTGAGGTTTACTGTTCAAACAACTTTAGATTATCTCTACCCCCCCCCCCCCCCCCCCACAAAAAAAAAAAAAAAAAAAGAACATAAATAAACACTTTTTTTTTTTAAATACTTGATTTATTTAACAACCGATCATTATTATTATTTAAGCCATTTAAAAATAGAATATCGAAAAATAAACACGGGACTGTTAATTCATTCTGTATTAGACATAAACTTATACAAAATTTGATAAAAATATAATTACTGTGACCCTTTTTTTAATTAAAAAGATATAATAAATAAATGAAAAATGTTTTTTTTTTATTTTATTTTTTTCAACCATTTGCAGTATTCTTATTTTATTTTTTATTCAAATTGGATTATTTATAGCTCTTTTAGTTTCCTGTTGTTACAGTTTAGTTTAGTCTACTTTTCTTCGAATGTTACTGTGTGAATGTTGATAAACGATTCATCGGAAATACGTTTCTAACTCGATTTTTATGTTGTTACATTTGTTATCTTTTAAACTTTTATTTATTTATTTGTTTTTAAACGTTGAATTAGGTGTGGGATGGTTGGGTTTTTTTTTTTTTTCTTTTTTTCTGTTTTTAAATAATTAAAATTTTATGACGTGATGAATTAAAAAACACAAAAAATTAAAAAATTAAAAAAATAATACGTAGTTTTTTTAATTTTTTTCATTTGTTTTTAATTTATCACTTTACAAATTTTAACTGCATATCTAAAATTTTTATTTATAATTAAAATTTTGGTTGGAATAAATTCATTCATTTTTAGAGAATATTTTAATTAAAAATTATTTCAAGTAAATATTTTATAATACAGCTTATTTCACTAATTTTAATCACATTAAAAGAAAAAAAAAAAGATTAATATCTAATGGAGAACAGTTGAATAAAAACTGAACTTTTGCGTGCTTATTTGCAGAAATAGAATAAATTTACTTCATCGTATTACTTAAAAAATATACCAAAAAAAAAAAAAAAAAAAAAAAAAAAAGAATTTGTTTTTAAAAAGATAGCATAAATTGATTTCGAAATTTAAAATCGTATTATTTTAATTTAAATTTACGAAGGGGGGAAAAAATGAATTTGTTTTTAGGAGAGGAAATACAATTTCTGGCATAAGTGTCTTCACTTCATTTTTAATCTAAAAGATAAAGAGATGTGGTGAGCATCACTTGTGATATCGTTTTAAGAGAGTGAATAGTAAAAAGGAAATTAAAAAAAAAAAGTCGTATTATTGCAAAACGAAATCGTGTAATAATTTTAGTTAGGGTTGTTTTTATAAATGAAGTATGTGAGTGATTGGGGGGGGGGGGGATAGTAATTCAATACGAGTTTCCTGATTTCAGAGGAAAATCGCATTTTAGGGTTCCCTGAACTCTTTTTGATTATGTTTTTTGAATGATGGATCTCATAATAGCGAGTTCGATTACTCAGGCTACACATTGATGTATGTTGCATTTCATAGTTGCGTTTACCCTAATATTATCTATTCTTTAGGTGTTGACGTTTTATGTACTAATTAAGGATTTAAGTTGATATTTATATAATGACACAAACTATTGTGAGAATGATGTAGAATAATGCCTCTAAATATTTACAAATTTATGTTTAAGATTTAATTCTTTGTGTATTTGATATTCAAAAGAAATATGAACATACATTTATTCTGGATTTGAAGCTTGTGGTCTTGAAAACAACGAAGAAATGTTTAATTTCAAGGCTTTAGCAGCATATTACTTAAATTTATCAAAATTGACCTGTAGGCATCAAAGGAAAAGGGCTTATTACTTAAAAGATAAGATCCCAGCCATTGTGCCCTAACCTATTTCGAATAATAACGCACTGATGTATATCAAAATGCAGCGAGTGCTAATCCTACCGTCTAGACGTAGCTTGGGTTTATGTAGAGCTGACTTTGCTTAGTGATTAAACTCTGTGGAAAGAAGGATTCAGTCGTTTACGTTGCGCAGCTACTTGAAATTAGGTAAATCTGGAGAATTTGTAATGTTTCATCAAAATGCCGGACGATATTCGTTTAATTCGGTGAAACTTCTTCGGGGCGGATTAAGTCAACGCTCAGGATGGAGTTTGGGAGTAAAAAAAGTCGATAAAAGATTGCAAGAACATTTATTTTTGTTATCTTTGTACGATTCCAATTGTAGAGTAAAAAGAAGGATATAAAAAAAACTGTAATGTTTGATTTGTCTGTGAATTAATTTACTTGAAAATCGGTGCAGATGCTGCTTCGTGACTCCAAATTAATGATTTAATTAAGGCGGATATTAATGTTGCTGTTGGGTGTTCGCAATACAGATTAAAACCATTGTAGCCAAAGCAGTTCATTATCAAAGCTAAAACTTCATCAAACTAAATGAGTTTTGTGGGTAGGTTTTTCATTCGATAGCTAATTTATTTCGGGAGTTAATTAAAAAAAAAAATTCTTTTTTTTTTTTTTTCTTTTTTGGTAATTGAACAGAAGTTGGCGTCTCTTACAAAAGTTGTACGCGGGTGTAATTTGGAAAGTCAAGAGAACAGCTTTTGTTTTCTTTGGAATTTAGTTGAATTGAAACTTACATCTCGATTAAAATTTTAGATTTATTCAGAGATATGATGATGAATTCCCGTTTGAATTCTAGCTGCTTGGGCGCGAAATGTACGAAGTTGTATAGTAAAACTTTTAATTTCATCGTTCTTGAAACTGTTTGACTTCTCTGCCATGCAAAGAGACTCATGTGGAACCAGTTTAGAAAATTTTGGACAGAAAACAGGCTAATTAATAGCGAGGATGGAGAAATTCGTTATGGATATCTTAAGCCAGTGGCTATCAATCGTTTCAACACTTCCCTTTCTCATGTAACACATCATCTGCTGGGCACGAATACCCTGTGGGAAAAATAAATAGTCTCATTTCATTATATCAGTCCTGAATTATAAATTGTTAAAAAAAAAAATGATAATTAGAAGTATAAAACGGAATATAGGTGTGGGTTTATCGAAATTTATTTAATAAGTCGAAGTTTGCTCATATACTAACCAGAGAGGAATATTTTAACCTTAATAATATCTTAAAATAACTTTTTTCTTAGTGAATATTATAAGCAGAATAAACGAACTTTTCTATTTTATATAAAAAGCAGGCTCTATTGTATTGGAAGTTTCCGATTTCAAAATGGTTAGAAAAAATTTGAACGAGTTTCTACCGAAACTGTTGTCAGTTTTGAAAGTTAAGTGTCCCACTAGAGATGTATGTGGTCCTTGGGACCGCGGGAGGTAAGGCTCCCGGCGTTTCATGACCAAAGGGGCGAAGTTGAGGTCTGGTGGTCAGCCCGACGCCCGCCCGCCTGCCTTTAACCCCGGGAAGAAACCAGGCATTGAACAGAGGGCTGGGTAAACCCCAGGACCCGTTTGGAGGAGAATGGAGCGTGGAAAGATCCCCGGCCTCGGTGGACACCCCACCTCCAACCCTCAACCAAGCGCCCTTATCACTCGGCTACCGGATCCACTATTATCAGTACTATAATATGAATTTTTTGAATTAAAAAGTTACGTTTTTTATTAATTGAATTAAGTTACTTATTAATTGAATATTTCATTTTATAGATAAAGACTTTTTTTATTTATTTGTTGTCAAATAAATTTTACTTTCAGTTTGTAAACAGATTCAATATAATCTTCAAGTGAGCTCCACTTTATCAAGTTTCATCTGTTTTTTCCTGTGTTGTTGTTTGTATTTGACTGACTTTTGAAGAGCTTTATATCCATTATGATAAGGTTATTTCTTCATCAAAAACTTATCAGACAGTTCATTACTTTTTTTTTATTAATAAATCAAAAGCTTAGTAATTTAGATTTTTTTTATTTTTCATCAAAATCTCGGCTTTTGGTGTTGATGATTTGTAACAACAGTGAAAGAGCGGAAGACCGGGGCGCCCTCTCTTCCGCCCTCCCCCCTCGTTTTTATATAAGCAAATATTGACATTGAAAGGAAGGAAGATAGATATGACTTGTAATTTTCAAATATTTAGCATGTTAAAATCCAAAAGTATTTGTTCCAAAGAATGATTGCTTAAAGTTAACAGCAAATTTTTCAGATTTTCTGCTGCTTAGTAGTCAGAAGATCAAGATCAGAAGACTTATATTCCCGTTTTGTGTGGGGACGAAGTATTATTAAAATATCGTCAGCAACAATCGCAACAATTATTATTAACAACAATTTGCGTCTTTCGCAACAATCACATTTATAATAATAAGGAATATCAATTGTATTTTCGTAGAC
This sequence comes from Thereuonema tuberculata, assembly GCA_023159025.1. NCBI lineage: Eukaryota > Metazoa > Arthropoda > Chilopoda > Scutigeromorpha > Scutigeridae > Thereuonema > Thereuonema tuberculata. Next base: position 25,578,143 of record JAFIDM010000179.1, on the reverse strand, counting down.
ATATCAGAAGATGTTGCGAAGCATTGTGATTGGTTTACTAATCGCTATCCCTACCTTGTTTTTAATGATAAAGGGACTTTGAAGAGATTGGTGGCTTTGGAGCATGTATCTCTCTTCAGCGTAATTTCTTAAAAGTCGACAGGAGAGAATAGATATTCAGTGTCATTTTACGGTTTATCTACCCCCTTAAACAGTAAAGTAGTATTCGTGATTTATTATAATTTTTTGTTTTTTTTTTTGTTTGCAATTTGGCTTTTTAGTTGCTGAACTAGACGCCCTGACCGTCCCTTCGCTCCTGAAGCCTCGCTTACATACCGAAAAAAACCATTTTATTTATTCAAAAACGATAAAATTACGTCAACTAAAAACTAAAGCTAAAAATAAATTAAAGTTTTAATCTCTAAAGAACTCCTGTTGCCTGACAACGCTCGTTCAAAATTCCATTCTTGCGGACAGTGTGTGTGTATCTCATTATGCAACAATGATCCTGTTGCCTGGCAACTCTCGTTCGAAATTAGATTGTTGTAGACAGCTGACCATTCAACAATAATCCTGTTGCCTGGCAGCGCGCTTGCGAAATTTACAGTGTTGCGGACTTACGCGCACAATCTGCTTTTTTAATAAATATCGATATATCTTTTAATTGTAGATTGCACTTATAGATTTTTAACATAGCTTTGAGTTATCTTGATTACCGATTGATTATATGGATATGCAAATAAAATCGTTGTGCAGTTTTTTTTTATCCACTACTCTTCGAAACAAGTAAAGGGTGGAACTTAAATGTTCGAATAATTTATTAAGTTTAGATTCTTCTTTGTTTTTTATCGCAGTACAAATTTCTGAAGGAAAAAAAAAGCATTGGTTGGGGAGTGGGTGAATTTTAATGCAGTAACTTGGAATTCTTCGCTCCTAAAGGAGAGGAGAAATGCCTCATATTTTTCGGTTTGTTAGTTCACTAACAACGAAGATTGTAGAATCTTCGAAACTAATGAAGCTGCAGAAGGGAATTTACATGATTTGTTCCTCTAATTTAGAGGAGAAATGGTTTTGATTTTTTTCTTTCTTTTTTTCCTCTCTTATTGCTTTCAGATTTTTTTTTTTTTTTAAAGTTTCGAAAACACAAGAAGCAGCGAAGATTTGCAATTTTATTTTATTTTTTTTAGTAAAAATTACAAAAATATCTGGAATAGGTTTTAAAGGGTTTACATTTTAAATAAGATTTATGTTTTTTTTTTATTATTATTATTATAATTATTATTATTATTATTATTATTTTATTAAAGAGATTGTTTCTTCTTAATCGTTTCCAGTTAGTTGTCTTTTGTTATCTAATAATTTACAAACATCCGGGAATATTCGTACCGTCGGCATTTAGATTGAAACGCATGAATCTATTATTATTGCAGTTCCACAGTTGATGGTCCTCCTAAATGAAATAGTTTTCAGTGGTGTGTTTTGTGTGCTGTATTTCCCAAACTAACCAGCCTGGAAAGTTGAAACATGGTATGTTTACTGAAATCGGAAGGCGTGTATTTCAGGCGCATACTTTTTTATATATATAGAGTTCAGTCACGCCCTTCGGGTGTTCCGGAGAAACAACTGATAAGGACGGTATACAAAGAAATGCTGCACCGGAATTCCAAACTTCAGCAGAAGACCGCGGGAAGGGCAGAAATGCTAACAAAGCTCGATCATAGTTGTCATATTTATCTTTCTTGAATAACCGATTAACGTTGAGTACTTATATTTTGTAAACAGAACAAGGCCTTCTGTTGGGTTTTTAGGCTTCTGATACAAGTAGCTTCGACCCGCTTTGTCCGTCCGTCTGTGGACAAGTATCATTACAATATCATTAAATTATCATTAGCAACAATCACAACAATTGCCTCTTTTGCATGCGCAACAATCACATAATACAGCTCTAAAACTATCACAATAATCGCAACAATTGCGCCTTTTGCATTCGCAACAATCACATTTATAGTACGGAAATTAAAGCAATATCAATTATATTGTCTTAAACGTATGAGAAGCCGTTGCGAGGCATTGTGACTGGTTTACTAATCGCTGTCACTACCTTGTTTAATTGTATAAGATGTAAAGATGCATGATTTTTAAATAAAGTAACAGTGGGATCCTCTGTACTGCTGCTGTAATTTATTTCATTTTTAAGAGCTGTAACTCTGCTAGTTAAGCCGGATTCTTAACTAATGTAATATCGGATTCTTCATAATTGAATCGCAAATATGAAAAAGGTACTAAGTCATAGAAATACCAAACTGAGAAAACACAAAAAAACCTTCCACATTCAAAACTAGAGCCAGCAATTAAAAATCCATTGGTGTGGTGTGAAACGACTGTGAAGGCGACCCATGCCCGTCATCTGTTTATTTTCAGGTCAGTATGCAAATGAACAAAGACAATTAAAAATTTTTACTTAGTATCTTTTTGCAGATTATGGGTGACTTAGGTACCTTTTTCCATGTTTTGCAATTATATTGTCGCATTTTGCAGTTAAAATTTTATTTTATTTTATTTTAATTTTTTTTAGTACAAACTTAATTATATAAGTTATTTATAGTATTATATGGTAATGTAACCCTAGTGCAAAAATAATGAAAAAATGTAAAGCAGTATTCAAGTTTTTGACCTCCTGAGACTACTGGAAAAGCCTGATTTAGTTCCCATTTAAGTGATGCATGGGGTGAACACAATTGAACCCATTTTCAGTCCTAACTCAAAATGTACAAAAAGCTGACTTAGTACCTTTTTCACATTTGCGATTCAATTATATACCGAACTCGAGGACCATTGTTTTGTTTAATCTTGTCTTTTGTTTATATTTCTTTGGATTACACTGAACTATGAGTACTGGGCCGAATCCAACTGACGAGATGCAGGAACATCGAAACAGTCTGTCTTGGATTCCCCATACCAAAATTCCAAAAATAGGTCTGTGAATCCTTTAAATGTCTGCGTTTTTATGCCTATTTTTATTGTTATATATTATCAAACTCGGGGAAGTTGACGATCCCGTATTTTCGTGATTTCACGTAATTTACGCGAGAATAGTCTCTATCCATGTCTTCTCACAAAATATTGAAATATTTAAATGAATTATAATACGGGGAAATGCATGAGACTTTTACTACATTTTAATACAGTTTTAATAAATTGAAATCAGTCAATAAACAAGCAATAAATTCATTATGTAGCATTTTCCTAGTGACAGACATTAAAAATACTAAATTTCTTGAGACCTGCTGAAGAGGCTAATGGCGAGATCTCGAGAATTTCGTAATTTTCGCTCAAACGTGATCGTCAAAATAAATGTGTTAGACAATATGTATTATGCACGTAAAGTTTTGTTGGTTTGAATTAAATATTAAATGTCGGAAAAGTTTAGTAATTCGTGTGTAAGGTTGTTAACACTACAGCCACTTTGGTAAATAACGAATAATGTGTAGTCACGTGCTTACAGACACGTGTGCGCGTATATGTGGGAATGGCGGTTCAATTTCCGTTGATATACAGGACAGCGCTAAGTATGCTTTAGTTATTGTAATTTAATATTATCCCTTAAATTACTGTTCTGCAAAAAAATGAATATAGTTAATAGGAACTAAAAGTTTTTGCCCAATGCAAACTATTTAGGTAGGGCAATGGGAAGGAAATTGGAACCTTTGGTCAGGCAATAAGAACTTAATCAAATGATGGCCGTTCCCCTCTCCAGGCACTTGTATGAGAAATTGATTGGAGAAGGCGACCATTTGCTGGGGCCTTGGAGCATCAGAAGGATAAGCCATGTCTTTCCTTCAACTCTTTCGCTTTCCTTCTAATTAATGTCAGTTTAATTTAATTAAATGGCATTTAATATTTTTGGCTTTTTTTTTTAAAGCCATAATTGGATATTTTTCTGCTCTTAATAACACGAAAGCGATGCGAGCACAAGAAATAACAGAAAAATTAAACAAAAATTGACTCGAGACTGAAACCTAAGTAATCTAAAACGAAAGGGGATTCCTTTACACTTGAAATATGACAGTGAATGGAGAGAATGAAGGAAAGAAATTGGAGTGCTTTTAAGGTTACTAAGTTTGCCCGAAGAGCATCTGCGAAAACGATCTCTAATCTCTAAAACACTGACATTACAATAGAACAATTGCTGTAAGGGGAAGTGATCAGGATTAAATGGCTTTTATTGAACGGACCCATCCATCCCTACAATTTAAGTACAACTTTATTTTTTCTTGCTTTTTATTTTATTTAGTTTTTGCTTTTCAAATTTCTCCATAATCAAATGATAAGTAGATCATCGATTTTTTTTCCCCTTATATTCAGTTGTGTACGTAATTATATTCTTTCCAAAAAAAAAGAAGTTTCAGAAATTGATGAGCTCTTTTAATAATTTATTAACCGATAAGGGATATTATTAAATGGAAACATTGTATTAAAATAAGAATTTGGATCATGAGACCTGCTTCGAAGGATAAAAAAGTGGAAAAAAAAAATCCATATTTTTGATGATAAGTTAGTCAGCTAAGTAGGTAAGAAAATTTTCAAGAATTTTGAATAATTCGGAAGCGCATTGGTGCCTCAAAAGAAAAAAAAAAGAACAATTAAAAAACTCTCAAACAAAAAATTAGTGAGAAAATTAAAGTGCAGATGCCTGCCGCGATGAAGTTTTTTAAAGCATAAAAAATTTAATCACTGAATCAACTTATATAATTGGCTAAGTTCGTCTGTCTGTCTGTCCGTAACTCGATATAATTTTGCACCGATTTTAATAAAATTTGGCATACTTACTCAGTTTTCTATGCTGATTTTGAAACTCAAAACCATTTTTGCCGTAGAAGCTTCGTTCACAAGTTAGCGCAGTATTTAGATTATACAAAGGTGAGTTTGGTGCTACAATCATTAATAGGAAACAATATGACATCTACATTATTTAATATTGTAATGGAACAATGCATTATTATTAAATTACTTGAAGAAAGATAATTAAAAAAAATCTACAAATTGTCAGAGAATTAAAGCACAATAGGCTGTCTGTAACTCGAATAATTAAGCTATTAAGATAGACCCAACGGTTCTCAATGGTACCATTGAATCAAAAGTACTCAAATTGGATGAAAATATTAGTTCGTTGTGTCATTCCATGCTGTTTCCATGAAATTTTCTTCTTGGAACTGCCCTCGACAACTGAAATTCTAACAAAACATACGTTAGAAACCAAATAATTTTGATACCACTGCATCCATTTTAATGAAATTTGGCATACTTACTCAGTTGTTACGCTGATTTCGAAACTCAAAACCATTTTTGCCGTAGAAACTTCGTTCACAAGTTAGCGCAGTATTTAGATTACATTTACTTTTTATTTGATAGTTGATAATAAAATGATTTTTCAGATTTTTTTATGCCTGTCAGCCGACAGGCTTTGCTGCTAGTTATTAATAAACAACAATGGGTGAGAGCAAATTGTTTACCAAGTGACATCCTGGAACAACTGTTTCACTCTCTTTGGCGATCATCAGCAAGGAGCAGTTGTTTACTGGTGACTGCTCCCGACCGATGATCGCCAAAGAGCGTGAAACAGCAGTTCCAGGATGTCACTTGGTAAACAATTTGGTCTCGCCCATTGTTGTTTGTTAATTTTGAATAAGATTACAAATGGTAACGATGTGAACCAACAAAAAGGCTTCTGTTTTAACTTTGCCTTTCCGAACACTGCATTGGAGAGTTTCTGTTCCGTCGGCTGAAATAAGCAAAAACATTTATTCATACTCAATTTTGGCGCAGCTTAGCCACTGCTGCTTTTGCGCCATTAAAATACCAACAAACAACAACAACAACATACTCAATTACTTGACTGACGATGTATCCTGTATATTCAGCATAGCAACGACGTGCGTATTGCAACACCTCATGGCATAACGGCCAATTTAACCAGGAACGAGTTGTAGTAGAATCGAAACTAAAATTTCAGTAGATTAACAGGGGATTTCCTATTTAAGATTGGAGATTGTGAAATGAACCCCGATGGGATGATCGTTACACAGTAATTCGAACTTCAGTTGCGATATTATTCAAGAAATGGCTTTGATTACAAAAGGCGGGTCATTTTTAAGGAATCACAAATTTTATACATTAGTTACAATAAGGCTTACATTTATCAGTGCTGTATCTTTTAATGCAGTGTTTCTCAAACAATGGGTCTCGACATTCAGTGTAAAAGCAGCTCATAATAAAATCTGATTATTATTATTATTATTATTATTATTATTTTTTTAGTTGATAGTTTGGGTGCGGGAAAGGTCGCCAAATTGAGAATGTACGAGAAAGTGGGAGTTCCCAAATCTCAGAACAGAGTTTCTCAATCTTTTTTTTTCTGTAAAGACTCCTTACACCGTGTGGGGCCACTGAAACATTCATGTTTGTTCTCGCTGAAATGAAATCGTATGAAAATTAATTAATGTAATTTAACGTTACGATGACGTAAGATTGAAGAGAGAATAAACGGATTTCCTATAACCAGACACGGTTTGTCCATGACCACGAGTCTTTGAAGTTGAAAGTCTGTTAGGTCGGTCATTAATTTTTCATGAGTTAATTTAATTTTAAAGTTGTTCGTCATTTATTGAAGAGAAACTATTGTGACTATCTTTAATAATATAATTCGATGTTAATTTGCAGTGTAAAGATCTGTTTCAAAACATTTGAAATTCGTAATTTTAATTTTGCCTTAACTGATATTGAAATCTCGTAATCGGCCACTTCATTTCGCATATACGTTTATATTTTTACTCTTTACCTCTGAATGATTAGTAAGTAGTCTTAAAAATTGAAGGTAGAACTAAGACACTGCCCCTCTGTCTTCTTCGCTTCGTAGCTCCCTGATGGACCTAAGTCTTAATCGGCGATGAAATCCAGATAAGTTCGATTGCCTATCCCGTATTTGCCACCAAAACTGTATATCCCGTTTCATGAATGGATTGTCGCTTATAATCATAAAATTTAAGAAAGCTGAAAACAAAACAGAAATGATAATAATAAACAATAACAGAAATGAAAATGATAAATTTTATTATCAATAAAAAAAAAAAAAATTGAATTTTTAATCTCAGATTTTATTTTAATAATCTATACTTAGATCAAAGATCGTTAACATTCTCAACACAAAATAACCCGTTTCTATTTGAAAAAAAAAAAAAAAAATCGAATCCCGTTCATTTTGAACAGCACTAAAATATCTTATTTCACTGATTTTGTGAGGTGATAAAAAACTAAGATGAGTTAAGACCTGCAACTAAAATTCGTAAAAAAGGCAATTCCTACTTTAACGTTACTTTTTATTTTAAGTTTTATGGATTAATCAGATGTTCGAATAAGAATTTGTCTGTATAATATTTTTTTAATACTTTTTTTCTTTCATTTGAAGTTTGCAATCAAGTCTTTTAATTCCGCAGTCAACTATTTAACCACATACTACATAGTAAATTTTGGGTTCTTTTGAAGACATGTAATTAAAAATTTTATTCCTTGCGGTTCAGTCGTCCATTAAGAGTTTCAGACTCGCCAGTCCAACACAGCTCAGTAACTAAAAAGGTGTGTGCTTTAGTGTTGAGTGTGTTTAGATTGTTATCACCTCATTATCAATCCCGTGTGTTTCTAATAATCATTTGCTGTAACGTTTATCATATATCCGATCTGTGGTTGATTTCTTCTGTTTCTTTTCACTCGGAACAAGTGTCGGATGCATAGATCGATCTTAGTTTTTTTCTTCGTAACAGTAGCTGTTCACCTTAAAAATGTTGTCATCTTTCCTGACTATTGCTGAGATTCCAGTTACATAACTGTCTTTGCTTGTGATTGTTTGGTTACATCATCATCTTTCTAACGACAGTTGTTTAGGACAGTCATTCGATTGATAATTGCTCTTGGATGTATTTGTCAAGAGAGAAATCTTTGAGATCGTCTGAACTAGAAAAACGCCCTTTAAAGAGATGTCAAATAGGTTTTATAGGGTTTGAATAGCAAAAAATCTGTTCGCCAGACTGCAAAGTATCAATGTTTAAACAGTATATATAGATAAAGTTCACTTTAGATAAGAAAGGATTCTGAAGTATTAAACTGATTACAATATTATATGCAAAGTGGCGACAACTAGCGGCAGCCAAAGAAAGCGCATTGATGGTATCTAAAAATTGAAATAATTAAGTTTGGATTTTCCAGCATCGACATAGTAGTTCGTTTGAAAGAATTAAGTAGACCTAGTTTTCTTTAACTCAATTTAAGGGGAATAAATAATAAATCTTGTTTACCTCAGTGAAATATAAATCTAATTTTAAATATTTAAATCTTTTCCATTTATCCGAAATAGAAACTTGTAATACAATAAAGGCTAGACTGAATTCACTTCCCTGCCAATCCATCAGTAGCCAAAAAAAAAAGTTCATAAAAAAGTTACTCGTCTAGTGAACTACTAATCTACATTTGAAGATTAACAGAGACCTTGACCTCGTTGGATGAATGTCTGAAGAGAGAAAGCAAAAAAAATAAATGAGAAAGTTGAACCTAAATCTTTTCGGAATCAAATTGAAGTCGTTAAATTGGGTGAAAGGAAGTAAACTCTTGATTAAAACTTTGATAAGACAAAATAATTTTTGATTTCTTTTACCCCCCCCAATCCTAATTTTAATAAACTGAAGTAGGCAGACCTTTCACTCATTAGACAAGATTACTCACTCAATGAAAATAACACACACAATAAAATGGTGTCCACGGAAGGCCCAAAGGAACCAAGAAAATTTCGCACCTCGGGAAGAGTCTAGGACGGCCGTTTCGTCCTCTTTAAGACTCATCAGCCAGCCAAACTCCACCGATAACAGGTTCCTTCCGGAAAGAGCAAAAGGTTAGTGCACGAAATAAGGGATGGTTTAACCAACTGTCAGTGTTATTCAAGTGTACCGTAAAATTTGGAAAAATCTATACAAAAATAATAACTTGTGGATATTGTTGAAAATGGGTAAAGATCTGAAACTGTGATGTAATGTTTTTGATCCGTTTCGATTCTACTAATAACGTAATAACCGAATATATTAATTCTGTCAAGAGACCATCGTTTGGAGAAGAGGACGTAATTCAGGAAGCAGTTGATATCCGCCAGCAGACTTTGGGCGGAATTGCTTATCCTTAATGTAGTTTTTGTTTTTTGTTTTTTTATTTTTGACAAAACAAATCCCCAGCTGAACTTTTGTGTTCAATCATTGCACCTTCAGTTAGCAAAATCTGCTTAACACCTGGTGGAAGTGAATTTATTTATGTTATGATTTCAAGGTTTTTAATCTAGTTTTTCCACTCTCATTTATTCAGTCTTTGCAGTTAAGACTTCAGTACAACTGTCGAAGTTGTTGGTTTGAAACCAAAATTGAAAAAAAAAACATAAAAAAAAAAAACCCTGTGTTTTTAAAGCGAAAATGTGAAAAGAGAGAAATATATCTTTACATTTCATAAATAAGTTAGTGATAAACAAAAATCCCATTACATTATCATTAATGTCTCGCCGCTTAATCTAACTAGGGAACAACCCAACTTTCTTTGCCAGTTAAAATAGATCCGAGATCAAGCCTGTGATAAGTGAAAGGTATTAGGACTCAGGCTGCACAAACTGCCAGATCATCTCGCTGCTCTTATTGAAGATCTCTCTGCATCAGTTGAATCTTGATTTAAGCAGGATATTTGAATAGCATAAATACCTAATCTTGTTTTAGAAAAAATAAAAAAAAAAAAAAAAAAATCGTTTTACATAAAGTTTAACGTCTAGGTGACTGTAGTACCGTTAGGTTTTTAATTAAAACATTAAGATGACTTATTTGTTTACCCGTAGCGTTCGATCAGCAGGGCATCGATTGCTATTGCCTCGAATATATTAAGATCTTAAGTAGAGGAGCAATAATTGGATGTGTTCCTACACGTACTAAGTCCTCAGATGATGCGACATAAAGATGAGGATTATGTGCTGGAGTTTAATTAGCATTGGGACACATCATCAACAATGATCTTAAACAGAGTTAAGCAGAAAAGTAATTGTCTGTCATCCTTCTTCGAGACCTAGGATCTTTTCTTTTATTTTTTTTTAATTATTCTGGGTAAGGCCAGCAAGGAGATGCTGTTTTCATTATGGTCTAGACTTTCTTTCTATTTATAATGCATTTAACTCTTTTAAGAATTTTTTCCAAAGGTAATTTTAATGTAAAATAAACTGCGTAAATATTAACGTAATGTCTTTTTTTTATCTACGTATGATTCTCTTATATCTTTCATGATTTTTCTAACTAACAGAAACTTAGTAATTGAAGGTAGTAATACAGATTTTTGCCATTTTAATTTCTTTTTTTCCTTTCTTAAGCCAAAAGATTTTTAATATTCATCATAACATAACATAATTTCATCCAAACGTTCTTGGCTACTAGAATATTGGTTGTGAATATTTGCCTTTTACTTTCTTCCTTGCTGGAATTTTGGATGAGATATTACGATAGTATTCTAGTTTTTCGTCTTTAATAAGTAGACTTGAGAATATCGATGTGACGCCAAAGCACATTAGGGAATCGTTAAGAAACAATCTATGTGTTGTTGTCACATACCCTTGAGAGAAGAAATGAGTGGTTAGATAAGCAGTTGATAAGGAAGCGTTCGACCGTCGCCGACTGAAGGAGTGTCTTTGTTTGATGACACTTAATAATAAGCAGAAATGGTAATTAAGAAGCCCATGGAGTTTTCGGAACTTAGTCATTTGTTATTCTAAAAATAATATTGAAAGCTTTTCATGGGCTCTCGTCGTTTCTTGGCTTATCCTGTAGTGAGTGGTCATTGGAAATATACTCACTGGCCCTTTGTTAGCTGTATTTTTCGTTCTTACATTTTCCATTCTCTTTTAAAAGAGCAAGTAAACAGTGGCTCTGTCTTGTATTAGATCGAAGAAATAAGTCAGTTCAGTTTCGTAGTAAACACAAATCAAGCTGTACAATTTGCAGTTTACCATACTCTTGCGTTCTTAAGTGATACCACTATTGATTGGCATGCAAAACTCATTTATGTAAGAGGTTGTAATTTAAGGATCAAGTACAATTTAAAGCGATGCCAGCATTGAGTTCATTCATTATGTCTAGACACAGGGCGACTCTGAACAGGAAATGACCACTTTGGGTCGAGAGTATCATATTCGTTGTCATTATAGTCGATTTTATCCAGTTATACTATTTTCCTAACCGGTCAATGGCATATTAAACCGGAAGTCGAATATTTCCCCAAATCTCCAGGCAGTGGAGAGTCCAGCGAAGCAAGACTCATAGGGCTCCGACTCCCGGTTTGGACTGTGGAGAGCATTATACCCACCCACACACACACACTCACACACACACACACACACACACACACACACACACACTACGGGAACCCTCGTAGCTCCTACTTAAGGTCCTGACTCAAGCAACTGTAGGCGACTCGCAAACCTTTAATTTCTTTTATACATTTCTGTTTCCAATGCACCTAAAATTATGAAAATTTAAATATGAACTTGTGAAGCATCTGGTATTTATATTTTACTGTTTTTAATTTTCAAAATATTCTACAATTAATTAAAATTCAAAAACAAGAAAATGTAAATCTCAGTTCTCAAGTTCATATTGGAACTTGAGAAAAAAAATTATGTAAAAGAAGTAAAAGGTTTGCATTCGCCTGCATTTGCTTGAGTCAGGACCTTAACGGGAAGCAAATTAAAAACAAAACAAAGTAGATTGACATTCACGAATTGATAAAAATTTAAACTAAATATTCAGACGCTATAAATCCACAAATAACAGCATTGCTGTGAACTTTGAATTGAGTCTATTTCTTATTATTTATTGCAGTAATTTTTTGCGGTATCATTTCGCGAAACGAAATGTAGACATAACTAATTCGAATTAAGAATTTTATGTATTTTTACAGATGTAGAATTGTAGGGAAAAATTAAATGGAATTAACGCTTCAAAATATTGAAAACAATTAAAGGAAGTGGCCTTGTTAAAACAAGTGCCAATGATAGGACGGCCAATGCAGTGCATTGGAGGATGTTTCGTGGTCTTCAACTTGTTCTCTCGTTACTAACGAGAACTGCGCGCTTGATTCGCGGTATTTTGAGTCATTCTGAGGAAGACGATAGATCGTCCTGTCACTGCAACACACTTCGCGGAAATGTAGGCTGACCTTCACCCATTTAATGAGATAGTTATTGAAAACAAAAATCATGGAAGGGAAGTTAAATCGTAAAAAAATAAAAAAAACTGAAAAAGAAAGATTCAATATGTCGAAATCATCAGACTGGTTTCAAAAGTAAAATGCTGTAATTCGAGAAAACTGCTTTCCTAGTACGGACGGTAATCAAAATTTATTGCTTCTATCTGTGCTATTAATTTTGGGAAACTCGAGTTCGAAATGTTTAAAAAGTTCAAGTTCTCCAGAGAACCAGAAATTATGCAATTTAGGAAAATTAGTTTTCAGTTGGTTTGAAGCCGATTTCCCGACATGCCATTTACGACATCTTTTTCTCTCTTTCTCAGCAGTTATCCGACATCTTTTTCTCTCTTTCTCAACAGTTATCCGACATCTTTTTCTCTCTCTCAGCAGTTATCTTTTCCAAATACTTTTTTCTCCTCTGTTCTAAGTGGACGGTGATGTCTAGCAGTGAGATGACTAATGATCTCCACCTCAGTCGTTTCTGAAATTCATTTGAAAGGGAAAGGAATTAGAAAATGTGCTCGAGTGGAAATCCTGCCATGCAATTATTCATGTTTGACTGAAGAGAAATACACTGGCTCAGAGCAAGAGAAAAAGAAGTGAGCTTCGTTCGTCGTCAGAATTTAATTTCCATATTAATTCTTCCTTTTTTTTTTATGGGGGAGGGGGAACTTTAAACATTAGTTCTTGGCGGTTTTCTCTGGATGGGAAATAGACAAGTTGCACATTTGATTTTTGCCTTCGATCTATTAGACAAGTCATGATTGATCACTTTTCCTCGAATCTATTTTCTCTTTAAAGATTTTTATATAAAAAAAAGGAAATATTGAAGCGGAAATGATTAATGGTAAGGCCTATTTAAAAGTTTTGATATTTTTTTCTTTCTTTCTTTTTTTTTTTTTTTTCCGAAGATTTTTTTTTTTTTTAGTATATTTTGTTGTTCCTCAACCAAGAAAGACTAAAAAAAAAAAAATCTAAGATTTCTGTATTCAACTGATTTCTGAATGGATGGAGTAACAAAAACAATATTTTTCTGTAAATTGAAGTTAGAATACGTCACTTGTAATCATCTTTCTCGCTATTCATTGATACGGAGGGAGTAACAAAAAAAGAGAACTTTTAAAAAAAAAATATATATATTTTCGAATTTTTAATTTTCTACAATCAGAGGTTCCAAAATGTCCTGATTCGCGGTACTCTTTAGTGTCTCGACTTTTTTTTTCCCCACGCCCCGCCTCTCTCCTCCCCCAATAGGCAAAATAAACCTAAGTTAGCCTCTTCTGCTAATTGGAGTGTTTTCCTCCTCAAAAATTTGAAACATCCGCACAGTTTGGGAACCACTGCTTAGATTGTTTCGCTTTGTTACTGATATGACGTCACACACACCGCGTATCTCCTAAATTGACGCATTTTAAAATTTCCTATCCTATTATGATTGACAGGAATAAAGTAAATTACGGCTCTTGTTACTTAATTAAAAAAAAAAAATTGCCACATTCATCATAAGCCTCATCATAAACATTTCAAACGAAGTATTTACTTTCCTCAAAGTCTACACATATGTTTCAAATATACTAGAATATCATTACCTTGAAAAACATCTTTAAGAAGAATAACTAGAACAAAATTTTGTGTTAATTAACCATGATGTCAATGGTCAATATACTATTAGTATTATTGTAAATTTAAGTTTTAAAATTTGTATTCATAACGAATGATGAAGTCTTAGAGGAAGGAGAAAGCTGTTCTTTTCCTCATGTATCACCTGAAGAAGTTTCTTGTTAAAAGAAATGAAACATTGTTAAGAATAATAAAGAAGATGTTTTAATGTACATACCGTAAATTCTTCTTCATCACACTCCTTCTAGATATATAATTATTATTAATCATCATCATCTTCTCTATCATAAAATAAATGTAAAATTAAAAATACATTTATTTTCAAAGCAAATTTTCGAAGAGATATTTTCTTCTCTTCTTCAAGCTACAATAATTCACAACAAATATGGGAAGTGAAATCGTGATAGTTATAACATTCCATTGTCGTAACTATCACTTTAACAATTCATCTCATCTATTCTTACCTTATTATTACATCGAGATTGTCTAATTAAATCCCTAGCCAAGTTTTCAATAACACCATTGTTTCTATTTATATTTCTATCTTTAGTATTTCGTATGTATAAACTTTCAATTGTTTTTCTTATTTTACAATCTTTCTCAATATATAAAATTTTAATTTCTTTATTAATGCAATGTGCTTTCTTGGAACAATGTTCTGCCATTTCCGATTTATCAAATAATTTGTTTCTAATGTAGTATCCATGTTCCAGAGCCCTTTCTTTAATAGGTAATGATGTTTTTAAAGCTAATGATTTCTGGTACATTTGTTGTATTTACTTACTCACGAATAATAAATTTACTAAATCACGAATAATAGCTCCGTTGTAAACTTTAAATTTGAATGTATGGTTTGCTGCATCACAAAAATAAATAAATCGATATTCGTGAAATAAATAAATCATAGCAAGAGACTTAAAGATCTGGAGGACAACCAATACAGATCACATATTTAAAATGTTTAAAAACATTTGTAACAATTGATAGAATTAATATTTCATAATTCTAATATTTATCGCCAGCGTTAAAAAAGCTAATTTAGCAAAATGCATTTATTTTGATCTCATTTCATACGCAAAGAACTTTTTTAGAATAAAAAAATGTTCAAGTTCAAATATCTGTATCAGATTGTTTATTATTGAACATAAATAATTTTTTGTCATCCACTAGTAGTTCACAGCTGGAAAAATGTCCTTTGCTAATTTGAGTCGTTGGATCGTTGCTGATTTCGATTCACGGAGAAGATGCCTGTGGCAGACCCAGGTCAAGAAACGAAGGCGGCGAAGGCTTAAGGGATGACGTGATGCACGGAGTCACGTGCCCTGT
>JAFIDM010000179.1:25483450-25562902 GCA_023159025.1 Thereuonema tuberculata | reverse complement strand
TTTTCGTCTGACGAGTGTCTTCCGGTATTACATTTTATCACGAATCGTCCAAACAGTCAACCAAACAAAAAGCTGGTCAAAAAATAACAAAAAAAAAAAAAAAAGCTGACCACTATTACATACCCCCTCCTCCCCCGCCCACGCGAAACATTTTTTTTTTTTTTTTTTTAAACACTGATTCAGGTTCTCTCTTTTAGTATTAAGTTATTTAAAGGCCGCGCGGTTGGCGATGCCGCTAAGACACAGGCCTCTCACCTCTGAGTACCGGGTTCGGTTCTCATGTGGGTTTCGTTGATGGTGGCGATCCGCGCTGGGCAGGTTTTCCCGGGGTTCTCCCGTTTACCCTGCATTTCTCACACCACCCTTTCTCAGTCTTTCTCTCCGTCTGTCCTTCTTTCCGTGGGATAGCACAAAAGATCTTTCAGGTCGACGTGCTCGGCTGTCAAGCCACCCACATTCACAAGTAATCTAATCTACCTTATTCTAAGTTATTTAAAAAGCGATTTTATAGTGTTTTAGTTTGATGGAATGATAATCTACTTTTCATAAGCAGAACGAAACATTCTTCGCAAATCGCGATTCCGAACGAGTAAATAATGTCGTAAGTAATGGAGGACGTCCTTTACGTAAAGAAGGTTGTTTTCCCTCGCCTGTCCTTTCTTCGTAGCAGATTCGTTTGGGAAAGCGATGTCTGTTTAATGTGCTAATAAATTGACTTTCGAGAAATTTCATCTGTAGCATTTCCCGGACGTATGGTATTAAACATCAAATGAACATTTGATGTTCAAATCCAAATTCTGCTAATGAAAAAGTGCATTGTTATCAGTGAAATCGAATTTGTTTTAGGGATGAGGTAAAAAAACAAACAAAAAAACTACTGAGATCACTTACTTCTGATTACATAATTTATTAAACAAATAATTTTACTGCACTGCATTATGGGAGAGTTGTGCTGTGTAAAAAAAAAAAAAAAAAATTGATTTGAGGAGGGGATGTTGGAATATCGGATACTGTCCCTGTTGTTTCTTACGAATATTAAACCTTAATTCATTGCGATCCTATAATTATGGGTGATATTTTTTAATGATCTCTTCAATTTGCCGTTCTTCAAACAAGAAGGTGAAATTATTAAGTGTATCTTTACCTATGAATAGACGAAAAGTAGTGAATATTCACAACTGCAAAAGTATTTAACCAATCCGATATTTAACTTCGGTTTGAGCGCCTAAGTTTTGTTCTACTTTCTTCGACAGAATTTGTGACTGTTTTAGATAGCGCAGCATCCGGAGTTCCCGTCCAGATTGCGGCGGAAGTCGGGAAGATTCTTCGATTCGGTCGGAATTCATAGATACTTAATGTATTTACCAATGTATTTTCTTTCTGTTGGAACTTTTTTTTAACTTGTGTTCTTCCCTTTAATATCTTCAACGTCTTCTGTATCACTGCAATTTACTACGTTGATATTATGAGATGATAACAATACCACACGTCAACCTAAAATCATATTTTCGTTATGATTACAAGGTGATGTTATTCCTTTATTCTAGTTCGTGATTTCCCGTTTCTTTCTGTCAAAATCTTTTTGATGTTGGTGTCGCAGAGGGACTGTTTCCATATTTGGATCGGTGACGGTCACAGATCACTTCTGCCAGAATTCCATTTGGCACGTGTTCATTGCCAAACTAATTAGGATTATTCGGGTGACGTTAACTTATTTTAAATGGTGATTACGGTGGTTTTGAAACCGCAAGTTCGTGTCTTTATCATTGAGAAGATCGTCGTTGTCTTCTATTCTTTGTCTACTCAGTTTAGGACATGTGCGTTCTCGATTCTGATCGAGGGAAGGCACGAAAAGTACTCGCCAGGCTAGTCCCTAATCTTCGGATTACGATTCATACCCAGGAGCCGACGCCTCTCGCCAGGGTTATCGCCATTTATCAATTTAATTTTCAAATTAGCAAAAAATGAATCATATCGTACTACTTTTTTTTTTTTTTTTTAACCTACTGAAAATGACTTATCAATAATCCGCTTTCTTTTACAGTAGTGTCCCGATTATCCGTGTTAATGTGGACCAAGAAAAACCCGGATAACCGAAAAACTCGGTTAATCCGAAAATTGTAAATAAAATAAATCGTCTAGGTTTAAATGTATATTTTAAGAAATATAAAAGTTATACAGATACACCACATACAATTCATATTGAAAGAGTTCTTTTACTTAAAAAAAAGTCCTTAATTGTTTTTTGTTTTACGTTACTTTGGCGTTTTTCTGCAGCAATGTTTCGGCATTTTTTTAAGGATAACCCAGGATTGTTGGTGTCGAAACCATTCCCCGATTCCAGGTAGGGGTCATATGACTAGACGAACGAAGATTAATTTGCGAAAAAAAAAAAATCCTAGAAATTTTTGAGAGCTCGGTTAAAGCGGAAACTCTGATAATCGGGGTTTTACTGTATTTGTTATTGACATTTTAAAATTAAAATTTCCTACCGGTGCATTTGAAAACATTAAAAAGATTGCGATTTAGAAGAGACTATTTGAATATAATGTAGATCATTCGATTGCAAATGATACCTGTCGCTAAGCTAATAGTAGGGAACTTTCTCACGGATTCTACCCTTTCTTTCCTTACCTTTCAGGTGGGTTTCGTTTCAATCTTCGCCCTTTTTTTTTTAAACTGTGAACTTGTGAACTTCGGACCTAAACTAAAAGTAATAAAAGAAATGATTCTAAATTACGACGTCTTCCGATATTTTTTTTTTTTATTACATTACTATTATTAGAATTTGAGAGAAAGGAATTTCACGATAAAGCGAACATAAATTAGCATTTGGTATTCACAGAATTTGGCACCTGTCAACGTAACATACATAGTGTAGACAAATATCAGAGATTGAGAATTAAAAAAAAATATATCAGAGATTGAGAACTAGAAGTGTACTTTCTCAAAAACATTGAATCTTTATATATAAAGCTAAGGAAACAAAACAAAAGGAATAACCTCCGTTATTTATAAAAATGTCATATCCGTCTGAATGCAAACGGATTTTCCACTGAGAAAAATGAAACCCTAAAATTCGAAGTGTAAGTGTTTAAATCAAATGATTTTAATCATTCAAGGACGCGCAAATGACAGGTGTTTTTGAATTAATATATATATATATATATATATATATATCTCCATAAAAATTCATTTTTCTTGCTTCAAGTGCTTCTCTATGGCAATTTGTCACCTGAACTGGCAAATTTCTTGACGAGGTTATTTAGATAAAACAAGGTAAGGAAAGTGATTAGTAAACCAATCACAATGCTTCGCAATGTCTTCTGATCATTGATTTCCTTGTATTTCCTTGTATTTATTTCCAATAAACGCAACAATTGCGCCTTTTTGACAATCACATTTATAATGCAGCTCTACGACAATCACAACAAATGTTGTGAATGCAAACGACGCAATTGTTGCGATTGTTGTGATTAATGATAATTTAATGAGATTTTAATGATACTTTTCCACAGGACAGACAAAGTGTGATTATAAATCTTCTGATCTTGATCAGAAAAATGTTTACAGTATAAAAATTAAACCAATCCCGTAAATATACATGCAAATTTTCAGGAAGCTCATTTTATACGTTCATAACTTATTAGGGATATAGATATACCTACATTATTTTAAAGAGTTTCACTTTCTTAGATTAAAAAGGTGCAAATTGAAGCCTGAATAATGAATTATTTTTGTGCCTTAAATGGAAATTCGTTATTGTCCATAACTATTATGGAAAAGGGAATCCCAAACAAATCATTCGATGACTCGTTTTATTCACTAAAGTAGCATTTAGAATCGTCATCTCAATATTTCCTCCGCCTAAATTCAAATATCTTGTTACCTTTGTTTTTCTTATTTTTACGAGGTTCTTTTTTGTTCTGAAAATTGTTCGTTGCTACTTGTTATTCACGCCATCGAATTTAAAAACTTTTCGTTTCCTCTGTCTTTCTTTCTTTCTTTTTTATTTTTTGATCTTTCCTTCTCACGAACCTTTATCTTTCTCTTTATTTTTTTTTTGGCAGCGAAAGACTTGGAAAGTCGATATCAGATAAAATCGAACTTGGAAGGGATTTTTTTTAGTGCCATAGTTTTTTTTTCTTTTTGCCCGGTTCTCTGTAGCATCTTAATCTTACCAGAGGATAGATCTCTATTGTTTAGTATTCCTTCCTCTTTTAAAGTTGTCCCTTGCTGCAGACTAAGAAAAGAAAACGATGTATCGTACGGTTAGATAATACAAATTATCATTAGTAGTTTATAGGTTTGGTGTAAAGCACATACATTTATTCTAAAACTTAACAATTTTATCAGTAACTTTCTACAAACACAAAGACATGTAATTGCTTGGATATATTTATAATTTAAAAATGGTGCGTAATCGCCGGGTCCCGACCAAGTTTAATCTGGCCGTAGTGAAGCAAAAATAATAATGAAAATTTAATAGTTTTTTAATATAACTGCCTTTTTTTTTTTATAAATTTGGAACCTTAAATTTGCTATCCCCGCCCCCACCAGTATTTTTTGTATTTTACTGTTTTTCACGCGTTCTGAGCTTGGTCATTGAGGGTAAATCTGACTGAGGAGTCTTAATAAGGACGAAACAGCTGTCCCAGATTCCTGTCGATGATGGCTCAAGACGTGAAAGCAACGATTGTTTATTTCCATAGTTTTTTCGTTTTACTGGTATGTAAGATCCAATTGATAAATATTATTTTTCCTTAATGCTTTATATTGACGTGTGTTGAAATGTTAAATAAAAAAAGTTGAAAGTACACTTGAAATTATTAAAATTAAAATGATGGGCGGTCGAAGTATAATCTCTAAAAATTGAACCTTTCAATGTTTTAAATTTTAACTTTAGTAATTTCAAAATGTGTTGTCGCTTTCCTTTCATTGACTTTGGCCAACTATGGACCACGGGCTAGCCCTACCTGACAATGTCAGGGTTAGGCTAAGAAATTCCAGAATGGGGACGAGATTCACATCCCGTCCAGAAATAACCCTGAGATAGTATGTCCCAGGGGAGAAACGGACGAAACTCAGAAGAAGAAAGAAACAGCCATGCCAACGCCGGGATTCGAACCCAGGTTCCGACACAACAGCCACACGGCAGACCGCCGCCGAGACCGCTCGGCCATGCCGGAACGGCTGTTGTCGCTTTATTTTATGTTTATTATTTTTCCTGTTTCTATCTGTTTGAAAGAAGATTCTTCAATGATGTGTCTTGAATCGAGTTTAGGCATTCATTCTATTAAATCGACATTTACATTCATAATTTCATTCTCCAAAATACCAACGAAATCGCAAAACAATATTTGGAATTTCTTCTTTCTGTCTTCGTTGTTGTGATTCCTCGGAAGACTTGAAGTTTCTAGGTGACAGAAGTAATATTTGCGGAAGTAATGATTTCCGACATTTGAAAGTTATAAAAATGTTTTAGCGGAAAAAGAATCTTAATTGGTCTTTGCTCGTCATCATATTTCCATGACACCCTCGTTTTCTTTGGTGGTTTTTGACTTTAATTTCGGGTTGATTCTTCCGTTAAAACTTGCAGCAGCGACACACCTTGTGTCTGTGGAGCAGAGATAATAAAATACCTGTACTGGGTTCATTAGGTAATTGGTTTTGGGTAATGGGACTCAGGACATGAGACTGACATTAGTGAAATAGCAGAGAGCACTCGGTGAATGCAAAGGAGAGGCAATATGCAAAAGCCTAAGTAAGGTTCTTCCGTTTCTTTTTACCTCGGGCAATTGCAGAGGCCGCAAACCAAAATGTGTGTATAGCTGGAATCCGATAAACCAGCGACAAAACCCATCTCCAGTGAAAATCCCATTAAATCTTTTTTTTTCTTTTCTTTTGGGGGGAAAAAGTTTGGGAGGTATCTTTAAGTACCAGAAAACCATTAATCGTTTATGTAGAGTATTTCTAAGGTGCCGTTCAAGTTTTTAATCCTTTCCTTGATAAGTAAATCATGACGGATACAATGATGATTAAGCAAGTTTAGGAATACTTAAAAAAAGTTTTATTAATTATTTATTTTTATTCATTCATTTTTTTAAGTTGAAAATGGGTATAAATTTCTTATATTTTATTATTCGTTATAAAAGACACTCTTTTTTTAAGTTAATTATGGTAACTGTTGTGTTGGTCAAACACTTGTGACATTCTTAAATTGTAAAACATATACACACACACACAAAAGGATAAAGGGTTATAATGAAAATGTTGTAGCTACAGTTTAAGCGGAATACGCTGCTTATTCATTCTGTTTTTATCTGGAATAAGTTTAATTATTATCTTAAGAAATTAATTAGGAAATTAGGACTTGGGGAAATTTGATCTTGTCAATTTGAGACCCTTGCCATGTTTAAAGATACTTTATTGGACGTAAGGTAAGGTGCAGTGAAAAAAGTTGCAGTTGAACTTCATAACTACAATTAGTCATTACTATCTATCTTAGGAAACTGAAACTTTGTTGGAAGATGGATGTAAAATCGTTGTTTATTGATAAAGTTTATTGTTATTCAAGAAAGTTTGTACCATGATTGTTTATGCTTAGAATTCTGTTTTTTAAATGTTAGAGAAAATGTTAGGTTTCTCTACATTTTTCTGTAGTTTTCCGTGAAGAAGATTCCTGCTAAAGGAATTGAAATATTGAGAATTAAATGATGTTGTTACGGAAGTAGAGGTTATTATGAATTATTTATAAAGAAATAATAGTTTTTGTTAGGTGTTTTTTTTTTTTTTTTCTGCATTCAAAACTTCGTCTTCTGTGATCGTATAAAGTATCGCGATCCTTTAAGATTACTATCCATTGTATTTTATTAATCGATAAATTGTTTTGTGGACTCATAAGAAAGAGCCTACGACTACTATTCATCAATAACAGGTTTTGTTTTGTTTTTCTTTGGTTGCTTGTTATACTGTCATCATGCGTTTGGGCTAAATCATTTTACTTACTAGTTCCTATCTATTGAATAAAGATGAGCTGCTTTAATTCCAAATTGAAGTTATTTTCTTCTCGTCTCAGAATGACGGAAAAAGAATACTGAATAAAATTCTTGGGTGAGGAGGAAGTGTTTTTTTTGTGTGTGTGTGTGTGTGTGTGTGTATGTGTGGATTGGAATTCCTTTCTTTTGTAATCCATCCATTATTGAGGAGGAGGAGTCCGTTTTTGTTGGAGGCAACAATTGAAAAGCTGACGCCACAATGTTTTTGGATGGTCTTTTGGGATTTTTCCCTCATCCTTCGACTCTCACGTTCACACGACTCTTGTAATGGCACTCTCGGTAAGAAGTTCGCATTAGTTGGGGCTTGTGATTGGCCGCCGCCCCCCCTCCTTCTTCCCCTATGAGTTTTCTTATCTCGGTTGTAGCGCAAAGATGTGTGGGTCCCTGCTGCCACCTCGCGGACGGAGAGCCTCAGCAAAAATCGATGGGATTTACGGGACACGTGCAGTCTATTGGAGTCCGTCCCCGCCCGTGGAGTGGCCAGTTTTTGAGAAGTGCGGGATGAATTGTTTTAAATCTCGTGGGAGGTGAAGTTGTGGTAGAGGAGAGGGGGAGAAGAAACCTCCACCCGCGCCCATTTGCACGAGGTTAATTGGTGTTGTTTGGGCCAACAGAGAAGACAGATAGTCATGTTCAGTTTTTAGAATTGGGATCTCACTTAGCAGGGCAATGTGGTTTGCCACATGCTCCTTTTCAGTTTCATTATCATCAGTCGAGACAAGCAATTAATATTCGGCAGCAGCAGAAGGCAGAGACCACTTTAAAATCACGGATAACAGTAGCGCATTTGATCATTTCTTATAATACAACTTAGCAAAGGTTTGCCAAGAAAAAAAATTTTTTTTTGATTTTTCGTTGAACTACAAAATTTTGTAGAATAATACAAAAACATGTATTAAATGCAACATTTATAGACGCTACATTATTATTATTATTATTTATTAAAAATGGGTTACATATCATAAAAACTATTATGAAGATGGGTGACGAGACATATGAAACTATGAAAACTATTGCAAATGAGGTTTTTGTGATTTTTTTTGTAGCCTCATATAGGCCTCAGCAATAATGAAATGGACTGTATAAAATAAACAGAGGCGGGAAGAGATTTGTATAATGCCAAACGGAAATTAGTTTCCCATCACCTCCCCTTCCCGCCCAAAATGAAGATGAATTGAATCATCAGTTTAAATACATCACAGCAATTTATCCAGGGAATAATGTTTAGAAATTACTTTCTAATATAATGAACAGCATTTTAAAATATTGATACATAATTCCTTACGCTCCTTTGTATATCTAAACTAGCAGTTTCTGTTTTTTGGTTTTTGTTTTTTTTTACGTTCAGTTTAAATATCTTCAGAAAAGCACATTTTCATTGAGTAACTAACCGAAGTTAATGTAATCTTTACTAACTGAAGGAACACTTTTTGAACTATTTTACGTGTACTGAAATTCATTGAAGTCATTAATAAAGCCATACACCTGAATAGTTATGCAAAATGATTTATACAAAAATAATTTTACAATATTGCGTCTAGTTTCTCCATCGAGAGACGGTATTATCAAAAGGAACACTACTCCAATATTAATCAAAAGATAGGAAGTCTATTCCCTGATGATTTAATGTTTTACCTCTTCTGGTTATTTGATTATATCATCTATTGTTCTCCTAAAGATCTCTCTCCTAAAGATCTTAGAATTTTATCTGTAACTTCAGATTACATTGCATCAAAGAGAAGCAAAAAATTCATATACGTATAGAAGCATCTTAACTAAAACTGAAATTTATGAATCAAATTTAAAATTGTAGTTAGTTTTTATGAATCACTTAATAGTTTCTCTGGGATTTATTGCAGTTGTATGTAAGTAGCTTAATCAAAACTTGATCTTAATTTTTAACTTTTAAGTTTGTTTTTTTTTTTTCATTGAAGAACTAAATATTATTGTTATTTTAACTTTCGAATTCTTTAATAATTCTTTAAATTTCTTGAAAAGAGATGCCTTGGGTAACAGATAATTTTCTTTACCGTAATTCATTTTAGAATTCAAACAAGCTTAATATATATATTATTCTTTTAACTTTCGAAGACTCCAAAACTCACATCAGTTGAACCGGAGGTTGTGAAACTTAGCGGGCTGCAATTGGTCCGCTTCCCTATGGGGTTTGTGCCTCCCACAGAGTAGTTTTGCTGTGCAGCCTCTCAAGATACAACCCTCAGATTGGAATTCAGCTTGGAATTTTATTATTCTTTAAATCTTTCTGATTGAAAGAAACAATACTACTTTTTATAAGGTATCACAAATCTTTATTAAAACTCCAAAAACTCCACAGACCAATATTTCGTCTTATTTTTCAAAGACTTCCTCAAGGTTTTTTGGTAACATAATAAATAAATAAATAAAATAAAAAAATAAAGATCAAAATAGAAAGAGAAATAACCTTCTCAAACCTTTACAAATCAATAAATAAATTCTACGGCAATAAGTACATCAAATAATACTATTGTCATATAACAATAAAACATTCAAAATATTTTGAAAACAATCAAAAGATATGCATGAGAATCTTGTTTAATAAATTGCTGCATATGTTTTAACAGGGATAAATCACAGAAAGTGAATAACATGTCTTTGAGCATTTTCAGAGAATCTTTGATAAAAAACAAAAGATTAAGTAAAATTTTAAAATTTAATTAGTATTGTTTTAAATAACAGTAAGTTAGTAGCATTTAATATTAGTAGCATTTAATGTAATAATAAGTTTCAAATCTTTTGATTGTTTTCAAAATATTTTGAATGTTTTATTGTTATATGACAATAGTATTATTTGATATACTTATTGCCGTAGAATTTATTTATTGATTTGTAAAGGTCAGAAGGTTATTTCTCTTTCCATCTTGATCTTTATTTTTTTATTTTATTTATTTATTTATTATGTTACCAAAAAACCTTGAGGAAGTCTTTGAAAAATAAGACGAAATATTGGTCTGTGGTGCAGTATTTTGGAGTTTTAATAAAGATTTGTGATATTAACAATTCAATAAAACAAAAAGTAGTATTATAAGTAATTATTCTGTCTATTGCTTTTCTTGAAATTTTTTCCATTTCTCTAATTTTGCTTCGTCTGTTTGCTGTAAAGCGTAACATCGTGAAACATCTTGTTTCAGCTTCACAGTGAAGTAAGTTTGACTTCAGTCAATTAAAAAGGTCTCTTCTTCAGAACATTTCTTAAACAAATTTCGGTTTCTATGGAGTTAATGTCTCTTTGAATTAATTCGTTTGCATCCGATTCGTTTCTATCATAACGAAAGTAGATTAAATAAAAGAAATAGAAGAAAAAAGAAAAGCCTTCATCATCTCTTTGATGTTCTTCTTTTGTTTGTATCGTCATGCTCTGATCTTTGCTACAAATTTA
This sequence comes from Thereuonema tuberculata, assembly GCA_023159025.1. Lineage (NCBI taxonomy): Eukaryota > Metazoa > Arthropoda > Chilopoda > Scutigeromorpha > Scutigeridae > Thereuonema > Thereuonema tuberculata. Next base: position 25,552,426 of record JAFIDM010000179.1, on the reverse strand, counting down.
TTTTTAAGCTTTATTTTTCTTTTTTGTTCGAAAAACATCCTTTATATAATTCTTTATATCTTAGAAAATTTTTATTATTTTTTCTTTTTTAAGTTCCAATTTAAATGCACTACATTTATTTACAGATTATTTTGAGAGCAGTTTTTTGCATTCATCAATTCTCGGAATCGCAGGAATAATTTGGAAAAAAAAATCGATAGACGCGCAAGTCTTTCCTGTGTTTTGGATCTTTTCCATCTTTGTCTGTGCATACAGCGAATCTCTTCGAATGATTTACATAGAGATTTCGCCCTCTCCTCCTCCTCCTTTTCCTTTCTTTTTTCTTTCTATTCTGTTTCTTCCTAAATCCCACAGGCCTCGAACTGCTATGTATCCATCAATCATCTATGGACTAAGGTTCCTGAGACACAGTATCATTCGGTGGCCCCCATAGTCAATCTTTTGAAAGCTCATTGTTGTGATTGACATTATTCCCGAGGGAGGCGCTCATCGAGGATGTAGCCTTGGAATCGGGGGAAACAGAGAGAGAAAAAGAAAAAAAAAAACAAGCGGCCCTAAGAAAACCGGGCATGAAATATAACGCCAAAGCCGACAGCCATGTTTGGGGAGCTGCGATGTCGGGGCAGACGAAAGTTTTATCTCGGCAGGATCGAAAGAGGCGTCGATCTTTTCTTTTTCATTCTCCCAACATCGCCTTCCATTCACTGTATATCTTATTCCGAGAAAGAAGAAGAAGAAAAAAAAGAGGTGGAGGAGACGGGAGGGGAAGAAAGGAAATCAGGAAATCTCACTTTCCTTGTCAGACGAAAAGAAATGAGGAAGAGGTCGGAAAGCGAAATAGCTGAAAGAATGCTTGCAACAATTGAGCCGTTTAACTAGAGAGAAGCTGATAAGGAAAATTAGTTGTAGTGGGAGGTCGACCCACAGCGCGTTTCGCCTCTCCTCTGACTCTTTTCCTCTCCGACAAAAATAATTTTTCTTGATGCCGTTAATTTTGTCTGTAAATTGAGATTAAGGTAATTGGCTGCAACAGCGTCTTTGGCGAACGACGCGTTTTGTTCTGCTACGTTTATCAACGTGCGAATCATAATTAAACACCAACCTGGCTACCAAACAGTCTTAGCCCAATGCGTTTGACAGCCCGCGAGACAGTTAATTGTGCTTTGCATCGGTCTGCGTTTCACTTCATTGTGTCGCCCTCTATTTACATAGAGCCTCTCCCGTTGCTCCATCAGCAGTGGGTCGAGGAAAAGCAATTAGCGGAGGGTTTTGATGGCGCTGGGTTCGCTTCCATTTGCTTTCCTCCCTCACCTTACATCTCGTCCCCTCCCTTCTCAGGTCGCCGCAGTCGTTTGTCCTCGACACGGATGCTGCCAGGATACACCTTGGCGGAAAGCAGTTTCGCGCCGTAATAAATTTGACTTGTAATTCCGTTGAAATGCCACCATCTCTGCTCCATTCCATCTTCATCCTCTTCCTTTTTACCTTTTTCCAGGCAAATATTCGTTTTCTACCTTAGTCACGTATCCGAGACCACTTCTGTTAAAAGCTACCGTTATGCCTGCATTAAAGCAAATCAAACTCGTAAAAGCAGTGGGGGATGATTGCTGTCTCCCTGTGACTACACGCCTGGATAATTTATCTTGTTGTTTGCCATTTTTATTCTTTACAGTCTCGTTTGCTGAGATTATATTATTAAGCTATCTAGCAAGATTGCCTTCTTCTTTTTTTCTTTGTATTAGAATGAGTCCGTTATTAAAGTTTTACTGCTTTTGTTCTCGTAATGTGGAGAGCTATAGAAGATCTTGACAGAATCGATATGTTTTTATAACTTTGCGTTCCTTAATTCCAGAAATAAAATTACAGTTTAAACAAAGAATATTCTGGTTTCTGAACTAATCGACGAAATCTTAAAATTTAGCTGAAGTGGAAAACGTATCGAATTATTAAAAAGAAAAAAAAAAAATCAGGCCTACTAAGTCGATCTAAAAGAATTAATGGGTTAGCCAAAAAGTTCGTTCGGTTTTTAAGTAAAAATAAAAGACACATCAATAAAATTGGTTAACTGAAAAACATATTCAGCGGTTTGTTTCACTACCTTCTGTCATCTTTCAGGTAACTTAATAATTACATCTTCTCAAAACTTTTTATCTTTTTTGAACAACAAAATCTTTCTGGTGACTTCAGGGAATTTATTTGTTTTTCCATTAAGAGAATTTTGTAAAGACCGAAATCAATGGAAATCCGAAGGTGCGATGTCTGGAGTAGATGAATCAGAACTTCCCAGCCAAGCTGCAACAGTTATTGCCTGCCTATCACAGATGCGGTCTAGCTTGCTTTTTGTCTTCAATATTAAATTGACGACACAAAATTCACCAATTTTAATAAGTTTTTGTTTTAAATGAACGCTGATATGACATCTGTCGCAATACAATCTAACAAAATGGTGTTGAATGATATTAAAGACACTTAAGCGCTACTAGAGCTTACGATAAAAAAACCGGCCAATCCAATATTTTATAGAATGCCTACATTTCTTAATTGTATTTGAAAGATGTAGTCTAAATGAATAATAATTTTAAAAGCTTACAGTAAGGTGTAGAGATCTTGAAATAATGAACTTGGAAGATTGGCTTTGAAACAAGGGATTCATATCGGAGCTTAAAATGCTTGAATTGTTACTTAATAAGCTTTAATTTCGTTTTGTTTTTGCATTGGCGAGTGAATACTTCTAGAAATATTAATTAATACAGTAAGTGAGAAACTAAATATTAGTATTTTTTTTTATGTTTATGTAGTGAATGTGGGTGGCAGAGAAGCCAAGCACTGCGACCGGAGGACTATTGTACTAACCCACGGAAAGAAGGACAGACTGAGAGAAAGACTGAGAAAGTATGGTGGGAGAAGTGCAAGGGAAACGGGAGAACCCCGAGAAAATCTGCTTTGCTAATTTTTTTGAAAAATTTGCGATTGACATAATTAGGAAGAACACTGGTCATTCAGTAACAGACAAGCGCAAACGAGTTTCTCTTTCTGAGAGTAAAATCCATACACAAATGTTTCCTTACCGACAGAGACTAAACTTCACTAAATTTCGGATTAAGATTTAAAATTTTGTAACTACAATCTATAAAATTTTAGAATTTTAAAAATTTAAAATTTAAAATTAATTGAAAAGAAGTTAAAACCTTCAGAACTCAGTTAAAAATTCCTAAGAATTTCTGGTTCTTTATGAGTTTATCTTATTAATTCCGTTATGTTTTCTTTCTGGATATATTAATGTTCAAAAATAAAAAGCATTGAAGTAATTCAAGAAGAAACTGATTGGGGGAGGGGTGGTGAAAGGAAAGAAAGCGTTTAGGCAAGAGGCGAACAAAGCAGCAGCCTCTGTTTTCTTCCCTCCCACAAAATGGATTATGCAAATCGAGGGAGTTTGAGCTGATGTTGAACGAAAGGAGGGTTGTTGTAATCTGATCGAAGTTGTATTAACTTAGCAAAGTTTCTTCATAAGTAAGCCTAATTAAACAAACAGGCTTAAATTTAACGGCAAGTGAAGCGGAAGACAATGCGTCTACGATGTTTTGTCTACAAGCCTCAGTTTACTTGGCTCTCATTCTGCAGTAATTGACATCCACAAACAACGCCGAAAGTTATTTTCAGTGGAGTTCATCTAATGAACTTTATTCAGCAGTGGGAAGTAAACTAGGAGAGAAACAGCAGAAACTTTGCCATTGTACTAATAGTTACATAAGCACGAGCTTTCGTTAGCTCTTAAATCTTCTCGATTTTCCAAGTGGTTGGAATTGGTAGATTGGAGAAAAATTGAAAATTAAACAAATACTCGTTATTAACAATCCTAATTCAGCAAGGATTAACTGTAATTGTAAGAAAGTTGCTATTATTTTTTTGAAATTAATCTCCAAATAATATTAAACATTATTTCGAAAATAATAAATCTACCCTATCGTACATTAAATCCAAAATTTTTACACGAAAACTCAAAATTCTATAAGCGATATCTCGCAGGGTAAACGTTCCCTGCTTCTTCAGGCTACATTTTGAAAATTTGAATTAAAGACTGTTATTACAAAGGTTTATGATCATTCGTATACTATTACTATCGTTGTTTTGTTTTTTTTTTTTACTGTAAAATAATACTGTAATAATATTACTAAATTCCAATAAATCATTGTTGTTTTTTTTTAATCGAATTATTGGCCCAAGTATTGTTTAATAATTGACTCAAGCATTGTTTAATTATTTTCGCTTAAAAGTTTTGTAATAGCCTAATGTTTTGGAAAAGAACGGTAATAATAGTGTACTTAATCCTTATAAACCTTTCTAATAACTTCAAAAAATTTCAAAATGTAGCTGGAAGAAGCAGGGAAAGTTTAACCTGCGAAGTATCGCTTATTGAAGTTTGAAGTGTTCATGTAATAAATTTTGAATTTAATAAAACATTATTTTAGCTATAGGAATGATTATGGCAAATCTACAAATCTAAACTAAGAATTACACATGTAATTTTTAAATATAAGAAATGTAAAACTAATATAAGAAAATCGTATGCCGGCCGCCTCCAGCCTCTATGAATTTCCTATGCGCATTTAAATAAAGAAAAGACGCCTAAAAATTATAAACACACTGAAGATTGAGATCAGATGTTCACATCTCAAAACAGTTGTTTCAATTAAACTTTTCTTTATTTAACTTTATTTAATTCACATGAATTTTCTTTATTTTATTTTTAATGTGCAATTCTTGTTTTTGGTTTAGATTTGTGGAGGTGCCATATTTCTTCCTATTCACCTCCGTATTCAGATCTTGTTGTTGACAGGTGGCTACTCTCAACTGATGATCGCCAATTAAGCGTGAAACAGTTATTTCGAGATGCCGCTAGTAAACATCTGGTCTCAACCTTAAGCGAATTATTTCATTTATTGTTTGAAGTAATTTTTCGACTTTGGAGTTGATAGTCAAATATGTCTCCGATTCCGTACGTGTATTAATCATGCGTGTGGTAAATGATATTTGTAATTATTTGGCTTATGTAAAGTAAACGTAGTGATATAAACTTCACATCCCGTTACGGATTGTTAATGCCTACTTGAAATGCCTTCATTGTAATATTGTAGGCGACTTTCTGGGCCTGTAGATATTTCCTTTACTTAACACGGATGTTGTTGTTCGTGCTTTCGGAAATCACGATGATATAGTCATTGCTGTGAGTTTATCAAAGAAAACATTTGTCAGCTCAAGTTAGTTATTCGCGTGGCAGAATGAAAAGAGAGATAGGAATGAATCCCAAGATAGACCAGAATATGAATGATTCTCATCTTACTTATCTTGTAACAGTTCTTCAGGAAGTGTTCCGAAAACTTAACTGGAACTATTAAACTTTCATCATCTTGAGTATGGTTCTTGAGCTACAGGAGCATTCTTCAGTGTCATTGTTAGCTACCTAATAGTGGTCTACCGAAATCTGAGACCCACTAGAAAATGATTTACTTAGTAGGTTTTTCTGCGTAACAACATGCAGTCATTGCACACTTATCTTTTACTTTATTCCTTTCGGTATTTTTTTTTTCTTTTCTTTCCTGCTACATCATTAACACTTCAGTTTTTTGCTCCATTATTTTCGGAATAGTAAAAACTTATACGAATCATTAGTGTTCGATGAGCTACATTGTGATAGCTAGGAACAGTTTTTATGTTCTGGGGCATTACTTGCTGCAATTTGTTCCTCACGCACAAGAGACTCATAGGTAGAATTGTTCCATTGTAAGTCATCACTACTAAGCATTACATATATTTTTGTTTTTCCTCCGTGACAGTAAAATTTAAATGTTCGATTGCAAATTCTCATATGACTCAAATTCGCGGACTTACTTTGTAATTTATACAATCCAGAAATACTGTACGTTGATGCTTAAATTGTTTTTCCACTTGAAACGAGGCTGCGATAAAAACTTTTTTGGTTTTAGAGGAATTAGATTCGAATTAGTCAAATAGAACGAAGAAACAATATTGGTAAGCCAAAGAATCTTAATAGTAATTCTCTAAGAAATGCTTTTGTAGCTAGAGCTACCATTACTCCACAACGTTACATTGTGAGCTTATGTTGGTTTCTACATAGCTTTTTTATTACGTAAAAGAATATGCACTGATATTTAATACTTAAAAATGTCTAATGTAAAATAGTAAAAGTTTGATAGAAAGGAAGTACTCCAATGCGGCTTTACTTCCATGAGAGCTGACATTGAATCCATTGTCCTTGAATACCAGCAGGCATCGTTGTTTTAACACAAAATTAGTAACACAATATTCGTAGCTGTGCGTTGCAGGGACCATTTCCTGTTGGTGTGAGCTTGTGGGGGAGGGTGTTTACCATGTTAAGACATGGCAATAGACACGCTTTTAATTGCCTGGGGTAGTTGTAAATTCACCAAGTGGAATGCAATGTGTGAAATTGTTTTATATTACGGTAATACAAGGCCCCGAACGAAGGCCGAATCTCTTCTACGGTCTCGTCAAAGGTGTTGATATAAACAGGTTGGCTAATTCACATGTGAGCCATTTGGAAGCCAGCCAGAGAATATTGTTTTGCTGCGTAGCAATGCTTTATGAATAACCATTGTCTTCCGGGATTGTGGCCTCACTCGGCATCAATAAATTACAGCAACGGTGCATGGATTTGGACTAGATTCTACAATTCAGATTTCTGTATCCCGTCGGTGTGGTTATTTTTTTTTTCTTCTTGCAGGTGAGGAAGAGACTAGGGAAATAGATTACGATAAATTTCTTATCCCACCCGACATTTACGACTCCCATTTCGCGCCTAAGTTTTTGGCGTGTCTCTGAGGAAAATTGGGTTTTTGGTATAGTCTCTGCATTGTGCAATCTATGTTACCGATTCCAACCAATCACACTCCATCGAGAGGGAATATTAATGAAGTGTGGCGTTTAATTTATGATAAGCTGTTTTAATGATTTTTACAAAATATTCGACTCTAGCCTCACTGCAGGACGCTGTTAATGCAAGGGGGTTAATTAATATTAAAATCCAATTACATCATTTCAGAAAATTGCTGTTTGTTTAAATAAAAGTAGAACTAGTAAGGGTATTGATTAGCCATATTGATAATTACATTATTTAATGAAAATTAAATTACTTATTTGTTGTCATTTTTTGATTTATAAGACCCACGAAAAAGACTGGGAAACCCTAAGGGCAGCTTTAGGTTTTAAATACACAAAACTAGACGCCGATTTTTCATACCTTTACGTCATCCAATTATATAGAAAGAAGTAACTGAAAAAACTTGGGAAGAAAACAGGTTCCTTCTTTTGTTTTGTAAACTCGATACTTTCTAATTTTTGCATGGATTATCATCAGATTTTCCATTGATGAAAACTTAATAAATCCACTAACGCTTTGCATTGCCTAAATCCAATTTTAATCGTATCAAAGCAAATCACAATAGCTTAACAAATGCTTAATTAAAAGCTGTATGCACTGTAAAAGATTTCGATAGAAATTCATTGTTTCTTCACAAACGGTTGTCGCCTTGAAGGGATAGTTTCTCCAGAGCGATCACTGGAAAAAAAATAAAAAGTAAACGTCTCGTGTCCATAAATAGGCACGCAAAGCTTTAAGATCCTTCCACCGGTTCAGGGTGGATGAAAATTAAGTTTTAATGCAATAAAAAGATTTATCACATTAAAAATTACAGGACCAGGTTTCATCTTTGCAACAAGGCTTTTTCCTTCATTACCTTCCTATACCTTCATTTTTTTAAACAATTTTAATTGTGTGTCGGCGTCCTTCAAATTCAGTTCTAATTCGCACGTTAATTTTTACCTACTTGATGTTTTTGTTTGTTTTTCTTTCTGAAATGTTTTTTGGTTTTAAAGTTAAGGCATTCAATATCTTCCTTAAACTTGAATGAAATAGATTATTAGGTGGGGAAAAATAGAAGCCTTTCTAATTCTGCAGTGTTTGATTTATTATTTGCAGGTTTTAACGAATGTGAAAAGGATATTCAAAGTGGGAGCGGCAGTAATTTTCCTTACTCGTAATACCGTAGCCAGGCTTAAATTGATGTTAAAATTTAATACAAATGAAGACTTTATATCGGATTGCTTATTAAGAATTAATTTTCTTAGACGTAATGACTAATTTCCTCCTGCCATTTTTCACCCCGTAAGTCTTGTGGCTTAGTTTCGTAATTAATTTGTTTACGGAGGTTTTAAATTAATTTATCGTTTCGGCGAATGATATCTGTTGGCACAGTTTTAATGAAGTGGGAATAAATAGGAAGGCCTGATTAACGTAATTTATTGTGAAAACTTTTACGTTACTCTCCGTTCATTTGCATTCACTTTCAATAGGTTGTCATTCGAAAACGTTAATGGCTTTGGTAATTCTCTGGTGGAAATTGCAGGAAATTCGGATGGTGTCCACTCTCCACCTCCAGCCTCCCCCGCATCTCCTTCATTGTCATTCTAATGAAATTCTTGTCTTTTAGGTGGAAAGTAATGAAACCCAAAGTCCGTAAGTCGAGAACGGCTACGGGAATTAAACCAGGCCACAGATGTGGTCATTCGGTTGGCCGTAGCTATCTGATAGGTGGTTGTCGACGTCGGAACAGTTCATTAACCCCGAGGACTAAGGGGTGGAAGTGCGTATCGTCACCTGATCGCGAACCTCTCTCGCTTCGCCTTTTGAAAGGACGAGTCCACAGTAGGTAGAGATAATTAAATATCTGTTCCCAACCACCCCCCACTCTGTTAGCGGCGCTTCTGAAAGCTGCCGATGATGGCTTCTGCCTCCTTTTCTTTTCAAGAATTAGACGCTCAGTTACTCGGGTATCAACTACCGCCTCTTCCTTTCATACGAGAAATCACAGTCCGAGGCAGACATCTTCTATCTCTATTCAGTGTTTTTGAGGCCAGGGTGTTCTTGCAGAGAAGCATCAGCAAGTGCTGGCTCACCTCCAAGAAAACTTTAGCGGATTCTTTGAGGCCTATTGACAGCAGTGCCATTCTGCACAGGAGCATCTGCACCAATGTTAAAGACGTGAAAGATGCTTTTGGAACACCTTGGGATTTCTTTTTTATGAACTGGCTGAACCTCCTGTTCTTTCATTGTTCGTTCCTTCCCAACTCCCTCAATTCATAAAAGGCTTTCACTATCTTGTATCGAAGACTTCGGCTTTATAGGTGTTTATGGAACCAAATGCACTTTCGCTATAAACAAAACCTAATTTGACGTCCTACCGGAGTCGGTTTATGGAAATTGATTGCTTTCTAGAGACGAAATAAATCATTAAATGGAAAACCCCACTTCTATAAAAGAATGTATTTTATTGATGAAAATTCACGTAATAATTTGATATTGAAGTAAGCTACTTCCGGGGTCAGAAGCGGCACTTGCAAATATAAATAAAATTTAGTCTCAATCGGAAAAACAAAACTGGGCATAATGGGTTTACAAAATGAAATGTCGAATAAATTATCAGATTAAAAAAACGAATATAAGCATCTTTATCAACTTTATTAAATAAAACCGATAAACGAATTTGCATGGGAAAATTTGGAATTTAGAATCAGTTTAAAAAACATTTTTTTTTTATTCGTCACTTTAAAAAAAAAAGTTTTTTATTATTATTATTATTATTATTATTTTAATGAGAATATCAATGAAAAAAAAAAATTAAAGGTTTTTGTTATTAAGCTGAAACTTTTATCGGCTACTGGTTTGCTCTTATATTTGTTAGGCGAAATGGAAATCGGCCATTAAGTGGTTCCTCCTCATGAAACGCCCGGAGGAAAAGTGGTCGGCGTTTCCCGAGGTGATAATCTCTCTAATGCAAATCCCAGCCTTTCATTTGCCAGCGCGCAAGATGAATGCTTCGACCGCCGCTGGAACTCGTACGTTTGCGCAGAATGTCCACACTTGACAGTCCGCAGCAGTCGTTGTTGTCTTCATACACTTATTAGTTTTCTTTTCTTCTATTGGCGCTGTATAAACAGCTTTTGATATTTATTTTTTCTTTTCTGCTCCCCTCTGCTTGCGGTGAAAAGCGCCCAAGGAGCAGTTGGTGCATAATGGAGCCGCCACTGGAGGACCGTAGTTAAAAACGAGAAGGCAGAGGGTGGCAGAAGTTATCTGCTTTATAGGAAAATCAATACTAGCAGTAGCACTTGTGCCACGCAGACAAGGACGCCCCCGGGTGAGGAGGGGCCTTAACATTACCCACACAACTTTGGATCAAAAATTAATTTACAAAATATCAGGAATCCCTAATTACTCACAACAAAAGTAACTAAAGAAAATATCAAAACAAGAAATGCAATTATCTTTTTTGTACACCGCTTCATTATTTTTTTTCCTTCTATTATATAAAAAGAAAGCAAGAAGAATTTGTTCTTGGAGACAAATCCACAGTGATGGAGATTTATATATATTTTTATCTTTTCCATGATTGAGAAATTGGTGAGGTTTAAGGAGGGAATTAAAAGAAAACCCCACGAGATTAAGGGCAAAGAAATGACAATTCATTTTTAAGCGTTAAGGTATAAAGAGGACGAATTTGGCGACACTAATAATAAATTAAAGTTCCTGAAATAATTGATTTAAGGAGCGTCTTTTTTCTACTTCCTTAAAAATTTGCATAATGTTTATTTTACCTTTTTCTTGTTTAGAAAACAAACAAACCTGAGTTTATTTTGTAATACCTGATTAAAAGAAAAAAAGTATAGACTCGCCCCCCCCCCTCACTTTTTGGGGGTGGAAAAAAAAATAAATCCGCATTACTTACATTGCCTAAAAGTAATTAATTTTTAATCATATCGGTTGAACATTACGAAGCGGATTAAGGTGGCATTACGGCAGGGAATCTTTGTAATCATCATCTAATTGTCTCGTCAAGGACCAAGGATTCGAATTTCTTTTTTTTAACTACAAACTAAACGTCTCTCAAAATTTACCCGCCAATTTTCAGGAAGATCTATTCAGCTTTCTACACACAAACAGACAGAATGAGTTTGAACCTAGAAAAATAGTCTTAATACGCTTTGTAGATGATTCTTCTCTCTCTCTTATGGGGCATAATGGCGAATCCCTAGAGGGAACTTACCAATAGATACTGAGGTGGTTTCTCCATTGGCTTGCTCAGGAAACCATTATGGAATGGCTTTAGAACTGAAGGGAAAGAAGTAGCAGACAAACAGGAAAGGAAGTAAACATCCATGCCGATATCGGGATTCGGACACATCTGCCTTGTGGAAGGCCACCGCTTTGACTACATGGCTATGCAGAACGGCTCTAGATGATTACTTACAAAACTTTGTAAATGACAATTTTTTTTTTCTTTTAGAAATATTGCGTAAAAAGTCTTAATTATTTGAGCTACGAAAAATTTCTTGTAAATAGAAAGATTTTAAGTAAGTGCTTTCTGTATATTTTTACAAATAGTTTTGGCTCTAATTAAAATTGGGCCATGAAGCATATTGTTATAACATACATAATAATTTCACATTTAAATGAATAGGTGTTTGTTTGTTTGTTTTTTAACCTGTCGTCTTATAAGACAAAATGAATACAAAGTTTTGATAGCACTAGTTTTTATCTACCGTTCATCAGATGGAGTTCGCCATTTTGAAATATCAGCACTTCGGGAATTCTGTTTTTGGAAAACTGATTATTGATAAGGTTTGAATTATTTGCAGCCATATTAATAAAAAAATTGTTAAAATGATTAGTAGTAATAATAACAAAAAAATAACGTATTTTAGTAGGAATTTGTTAGTATTGTTTCTTATACTCTCATCTTCATAGTCTTTAGTGTATATTGAAATACTGAGGATGAATTGTAAACTTGTACATATATAAGCGTATTTGCGTTTATTTGAATGAAAATTCGTTATTGGGTCGTTATTCAGTTTTAACGTGAAGGATTTTCTATTCATCAATAACGAATTGGTTGTGGATTTATTTTGTTGGCTTAATTCAAGCTTTCTAATTACAGTGATTTCAATGGGGCGTAATTCTGCCTTTCAAATTAGCTTAATTTCTAATCGCCTTCTGCACTTGAACGTATCGAGAATTGTGCACTGTTTGTTTTTGAATAGGGCTAGTTTCGAAATATATTTTTATCCAAATTTGAGGGTTGAGATAAAATACGTGAACTACTAGGAGTTGTATAATAAAATAGTTGTCGCCCATGACACTGCGTTAAATTAAAATCTTAAAATCTTTTAATTTAGCTTTTAAATAAATTTTTGTTTTTAAAATTAATTTATCTTCATAATATCCGCAACTAATGTTAGTAATTTGACAAAAAAAATGTAAACATAATAATGCACATTACATCATAATAGAGGCGTTGTAATGGAATGGGGAGGGTTATAATGGCTCTAAAACCCTCCCCCAGCCCATCCATCAAAATAATAATAATAATAAAAAAAAATACTTCTATTTCTGGATTGGAGGTGGGTGTTACCAACTAAAAAATGGCGTTCCAACCTTAAAAAAAAAAAAAAAAAAAACTCCAAAATGCTGGATTGAATAAAATTGGGGAAGGGGTTTATTTTTTTTTTTTTTTTTTTTTTTTGTGATGCTCTAATGAATTCGCTTTTAATATAATTTTCAAATATATTAGCTTGGAAGAGATAATGTATTAACTAGCGCATCATATGTTTTCAATTATATTCAGTGGACTGTTTGAATAGCTCTGTCTTTACCAAGGACCAAAACATAAAAAAAAAAAAATAACCTCAAACATTTAATTCAAAAAAAATAATAGCCCAATTTAACTCGATCGAAAATTTCAAATTTTATTGCATTTGGCGAAGCTCCCCTAGACACAAACATCTTTTGAAATTCGTCATCTTTTTTTCAATAATAATAATAATAATAAAAAAAAAAAATAAACTACAATTCCTCCTAAATACTAATAATTGAAATCTTGAAAACGAAACAATGCCACTGAATGAGATTATTTCGAAGGCGTTCCCAACTTGAATCGCAGTAAAAAAAAAAAAAAAAAACAACTCAATATTGGGTTGTTGCTTTAATAAGAAGGAATCTCCTTCTTCATCCGAGATTTCATCTTGTGTTCTTTTCACCCAAAGCCTAACGAGCGATCAGAGGATATCAAGATAACCCTATTTTACACCATCTTGAGGGAGTAGTTGCTCTTGCGACAACCATTAATATACGAGGCGTAAATGCCTCTTAGCCCTAAAACAGTAAATTACAAAGGGAGGAGCTCTATTCTTTCTCACCATTTCTAATAGGATCATTGCACGCTAACAAACAACACTCGACGTAACACACCTTATTATTATTTGAATATTAATGGCAGCTACTTGAAATATTTTTATTTTCATATAATTAATTTTGCGTTGAAATGCATCACATAGTTGTAGGAAACCTATAAGCTGATATTTTTTTTTATTATTATTGTTGTTGTTATTTTTTTTTTTCACAATTTAACGTGTGTGAAGTAATTAAAAAAGGCCAGCACACATACTTTAAAAACCTAAAACTCTTATGACACAACCAGGTTTCGACCGGACGTGCCAGTCATTTACAAGCGTGAAATTAATTTACAAGCAAAAGATTATGACTTTTTTTTTTTCAATGGTTGTGACTTTTTTTTTGGGTGGAGGGGGAAATCGAAAAAGATCGGAGACTAAAAGATCTTGATCTACACTCATTACCAAAAAAAAAAACGACACACCTAGAAGGAGTCGTCCGATTGTAATGAAATTTCGTATGCAAAGACATTGGGACCGCCCATGCAAATGATTAAACTTTGGTGTCCAATGAATGAATAGCGAGAGCTACAGCGCATCGGAACCACGCACTCAGCAGGTGTATATAAGAAGCGATTCTCAATCTGATGGTCAAAATTTCTGTTGCATTGCGAGTTAGGATACCTTTCAACGACTGAAAAAATGCCTCGCCGCAGGATTCGAGCTCATTATGTGCAACTGTCAGAGTTTGAAAGAGCTCGTATCATTGGATTGAAAGTCTGGGGTGCCATTTCCCTTAATAGCCGGACCCCTTTGGCCGTCATTAGCGGCATACTTACAGCACAGCGGTACGTCGACGACATTCTGAAACCTGTTTTGCTACCCTTCCTTTTGCCGTACCCTTGCCTTATTTTTCAGCAAGATAATGCCAGACCACATACGGTACGTGTTGCTATGACCTGTCTTGCAGCTTGTGAAACACTTCCTTGGCCAGCCAGATCCCCAGATCTCTCTCCAATCGAGCATGTCTGGGATGGGAAGGCGACTGCATCCACCAGGGAATGTGGATAACCTAGTCTGACAATTGGAGCAAATTTGGCAAGAAATACCGCAGGAGACCATCAGGGAGCTGTATCACTCTATGCCACGTTGTGTGGCAGCTTGCATTCAGGGTAGAGGTGGGTCAACACCTTATTGAGCTCTTTACTTTGTAACTCTGTAACTCTGAAATAAATCATTCAATTTGTCTGAAAGTTTAATCATTTTCTATTCTGTACATAATCTTCCTCTCCACCAATTTTTGTCTCCATCGGACAACTCCTTCTAGGTGCGTCGTTTTTTTTGTTAATGAGTGTAAATCACAGCAATGATAGTAAACCTGTTTTTTTTTTCTAAATTTTTGAAGTCAAAAGAGTATTTTTTTATTTTGAACTAGTCGGCTACCCGTCGCTTCGCTCCGGAAGCCTCGCGTATGTAACGGAAAACAATTTGTTATTTATTAAAAATACACACACACACAAATTACATCAAGTAAAATAAAACTAAAATTTTTTTAAAGTTTTTTTTTTTATTTTAATGTAAATATTCTCTCAATTCACGACTGCTTTTAGAATCAGCTTGTGAATCATATATCTGTGATATATTTTTATTTTTTATAGAGATTAGAATGTAATCCTTGTGGTCTAATGCCTAAGACGTCTAACTTCGGAGCAGAAGGTTGCATGTTGGATTCCAGTAGATAACTTTGTAGAAATTATTTCTATTTTTGTAAATTACAATAATTGCACCAGACCGAAAGAGAAATAAAAGATTTTCGTAATATAGATACAATTTTCAGTCGCTTTTGAGCTACAAATAGTGAGCTTTCAGTATTCTACTTAATAGAAATAGTGCTTCTTTCTTCCTTGAGTCTCTTTTTTTTATTTCCATTGATACTTTACAGTGGTTTTTGAGTTAGAAATAGTGATTGTTTTTGAGTAACGAATAGCGATTTTTCAGTATTCTACCTAATAGAAATAAAAATAATCACTATTTCTATATTTATTTAATATTTTTCTGTTCTTTTTTATCCAATTCCAATTGATACTTTTCAGTGGTTTTTGAGTTACAAATAGTGAAAATTATCTATATCTATTAGCTAGGCCATCAGATTGTTCGATATAGATATTTGAAGAAGAGATTTCAGATGGACGTTAGTTGATATAGATGATAAATGAAGATCATAGCTTGTATACGAAATTCTTCGCAACAAATTGATTGTGAGTATTCTTTAGAGTGAAGATAACCAAATTCTGTTGAATTGTGACTCAAAGACCTAAAGTGGTACGTGAGTGAAGACAACGTTTTCCAATTATATGGCAAATTTATTTAGAGTTTGTCCTTGAGTTTTATTGATAAATATCGCATAAGAAGGTCTGATCGGAAATTGTTTTCTTGTGAAAGTGAATGGAAGTAGATTACCGCATGGTTCCATAGACATCCTATGGATGAAAACAAAATCTCCTTTGTGAGTTCTGTTATAATTTCGGTTTCTATGAGATCATTATCGAATGAACAGCATTTAAGTTGAGTTCCTTTGCAGTATGCAAACTTGGGATTGATGTTTCGCAACAATATTATTGGAGATCCAATCTTCAATGACAAACGATGTTGAGGAATTCCGCTGAGATTCAGTGCGTTCAGACACTTGGGCATATAGAGATGTTCGTGTGATGGATTATCTGAAGTGTCAATTTTATTCGCACTTGTATTGTATGCTCTGTAGTCTCTCCTTGTATTCTTAGACTTATCATTCGATTGATATTATCGACACTCTCGTTCATCTCGTTTATCCAATTCCAATTGATACTTTTCAGTGGTTTTTAAGTTACAAATACTGATTTCTCAGTATTCTACCTAATGACGTACTGCGTCTTTCTTTTTTGACTTTCTTTTTAATTACAATTGTTACTTTTCTGTCAAAGTCAGTTCAGTTTTGACAGATAAGTCCAAAAAGCAATATAAAGAGAGTGGTAGTTCCCATGGCCTAATGGTTAAGATGTCTCACTTCGAATCAGAAGGTTGCAGGTTCGATTCCTGTCGCGGAAAATTCATTGAAAAAATTCTTTCTATTTTTCATTCTCACAGAAAACTGCGCCGGACAGACACACAGACAGAGAAATAAAAGATTTTAGTAATATAGATTGTTACTTTTCAGTCAAAGGCAGTTCCGTTTTGACAGATAAGTCAAAAAAGCAATATGAAGAGAGTTGTAGTTCCCATGGCCTAATGGGTAAGATGTCTGACTTCGGATCAGAAGGTTGCAGGTTCGATTCCTGTCGCGGATGTTTCATTGAAAAAATTCTTTCTAGTTTTCATTCTCACAGAAAACTGCGCCGGACAGACAGACAGACAGACAGAGAAATAAAAGATTTTAGTAATATAGATTAGAATGTATTTTATTTAAAACGACAATCATTTCAGAATTTATTCATATCTAAATTTTAAGTTTATAGCCTTGTTCATGATGTATGTGAATATTTGTAATATTTAATGTCTTTGTTATCTATAAAGAATACTGAGTTCATCCTCATTTACCTATGGTGTTGTTCATTATAATAACCTGGTCCATAATGTTTAGTTGACTTATTTTAACATCATTGAAAATATTATGTTTCAGATGCCTAAAAATAACCAATAAGAAGAAATATATTTAAGTGTATTTGTTAACTCATGAAAGGATTCTATCTATTTTAAATGAAACATCTATTTTAAATGAAACAGACGAGGTGTCGTATTTTCGTAGAATTCTACTCCGTTGCCTTGTGTTTAGTTGGCAGCAAACCTCTGTTATTCGTTAAATGTCGAATTAAGAAAAGTCATTGGAGCGAAAGGGAAATGGAAGATTCTGGGCAAAGTAGTTTTCTGTTTGTAAAATGTTGCCGTTATTCATTGGTTGTGATTCCTCGTCTGCCAGGACAAGGAGCTTTGCATGTTTGGCGTCTTTCGGCATAAGAGAAACGATTGTGGTTCGATGGAAAGGAATTGTGCTTTCTTTTTCGAAAGCAAGAAGAAAAGTGAATTGGAAAAGAGGCCTGCGAGTTATTGATCGGCCGCGTGTGTGTGTGATGAAGCTACGCCGAGTGTGATAGGAAATTTCCATGTACTGATGATGGTTAGTTAATGAAGTAATTTAAGGACTTGTCACAGGCAGTCGCTGTGGTCGTGCACTTTCAAGTATCTATTATGAGTGGAGAAGCTGATTGCAAAACACCGGAGACCGGAGGAGAGCAGCGAGCGTCTGTTGCTGTGATGGATTGATCAGAGATATGAGGAAGGCAGGACTAATGAAAAAAATAAACTTTTAATATAGCAGAGGGTTGCTGTCGCCTTCAGAGCATAACACAGTATGCTAACACCGGACACTGAATTCAGTACAGCAGTTATAAGAATGCACAGACTCCTTATATGTAAAAAGCTCCTCAAAGAACTTGAAGCCTACTTTCCGTTTCTTGTAATTTCGTTCAAAGGACACAAAACAAAAATTCTGTTTTTATTTACAAATATCTACTAATATAAACAGTTAGATTTTTCATTTTCTGGAAAAAAAAATATTAAATCCGCATTTCTTACATTATACATTAAGTGGGATGATAAATGGATTAATACCATTGTTAATTATCATTGTTTTGTTTCTAATGCTCTTCTAGGGCGAATCTCTCAACGGGAATCCAAAAATAAATAGATAAATATAAAATTTAGACAGTTTCATATCCTTAAATACATACGCTGTGTTTCAAGAAGATTCGTTTAACAATTCAAAAGTTAGTAGAGGGACATGCGCGCACACAGCCACCGACTGCAATTACTTTTTATTTAAGTCTACATTTCCTAAGAAAATAAGCTTAATCAAATCAGTGTCATCAATTACTTTATTGTTGTTTTTTTTTACTCCTAGCTGATGAGCTTCAAAGAGCATGAAACAAGATGTTAAAGGCTATCACTTCGAAAACACACATCCTCACCCATTGATGCTTATGAATATTTATGCCCCATTTTATTATTTGGTACGTTAGTTCATTTCAGGTCAGCGGAATGGCTGGCACATAAAATTCTTAAACTTATCTTTTATTATTATTATTATTATTGTTATTATTATTATTATTGCTCCAATTTGATTCTCACAATGTACTTGCTGAAAATCTAGCAATGCAGTGAAGCTGCTACTTGTCTCTGATACTGAAGCTGCTATTTGTCTCGGTGTAAAAGCAATATATCTGTAAAATAATAATGCTTCTTAATTATTATGAAGAGTAGTTTTATTTACATATGGGATAAATTATATTGAAGGGCGATGTTGTAATAAAACTCGAGGCTTGAAGCACTTTTGAAGAAATTACTTAAAAAATAAAACAAACTTGCAAACTGAACACCGCAGATACAGCTCATCGTGATTAAGAGTAGCTTACACGTATATTCTGTGTTAATGACAATAGCAATTGTCTCTTTTTAAAGAGAAATATAATGTTAATCCATTAGTTACGAACAAGATTTCGTGGGAGCGAATCGCCGATATTTTTTTAAGTCAATTCTAACAACTACACGTTTCTTCTAAAATTTTTTTTTTTTTTTTTTTTTTTTGAATAAGCTTTTGCCAGATACCTTGGAAGTTCAGGTGTTCACGTAACCCACCCACAAAATCAGAATATTCTATCTTTGTACCATACCTGTCGTTTTTGTAGACTTTCGGTGGTTTACTTACCGCAAAAGGTAATGGCCACACCTTGACTGTGTTTAGATAAAAGCCTACGAAATAGCCTAATAAGACAGATTCTGCGAAGAATGTCTTAAAATAAAACTAGCTTTACACTATTGCTCATTTTGTAAAAGTTTGTCTAAAATTATTCTTTTTTTTTATTCTTAATCGCGAGAAACGTTTGCTTTCAAGAAACGGTTGCGATTTACTTCGTTTCTTGATAATATTAGCTTTTTAATATCGTAAGAAACGAGAAAATAATCTGAGCTGGGTCTTGATTAAGCGCAAGAACAGAGAATGCCAGATTGTTCTCTAAATGATGAAGCCATTTTGAAAGCTATTTCGTGGAGTTTGTTTAATTGAATTAATTTGTCGCCCTTTTTTTTTTTTCTCCGCTTTGTTCTTTAAATCGACGACGAATTGTAACTGGTGGTTGCATACCGATTTTACTTTCATTTGATGACACTTTTTTTTCCCTTTTTTTTTTTTTCCCATATGAATTACTTTCTTTTTCAGATGTTTCGCCTTTCCCCATTTTCTTTCCCGCTTTCCGAGCCATTGCACTCTCGCAGGAGGAGTCGGCGTAACTTTTATATACCAAATTGAATTTTCCACCTCGGACTGTTGGACCCTTGGTCAAATGAAGTGGGTGTCGTCGGTTATGTTGCGGTTGCAGTAATTTTTTAAGTTTTGAGGGTGGGGGGGTGTTCGAGATTCATCGTTTTTTGTCGCCTTATCCACGGCGGTGAAGAGTGATGGTCGACATTAGAAAGAGGTCACTGCAGCAAAGAAAAAAAAGAGGAATACTGATGACGATGCGTCTTTACGGGTGGCGGCGTTTTCGGGGCAGTTTGGCATCGTTTGCCCTGCGGTGGTAAGAGCTGAACTGCGTGCGAAAAGCTCTCCGTTGACAAGCGGTGTTGCAGAAAGGCCCGTGAGGCGGATGAGGCCAGACGGAGCTGATTTGAATACATAAAAACGAGAAAGACTTCTTTTTCCTATCGATGACAAGGGAGGAGGAAAAAAAAAAATGCAAGCAGGGCTGAAGATTCTTTTTACGGGGGTGTGAGGGGGGTTAGTGAGAGGGTAAAGTATATCAACCTTCCGTACATTCCGCCGTAATTGACGGTCATTCCAAGCAGAGCGAGCCACGCAGACGCACCCGTAAAATTTGAAATTTGATCCATAATATTTGGAGGATTCTCGGTCTCTCGTGAAATATGGCCAGTCGCGCGCTTCCCAATTGACTCCTTCCGCGAGCGAAGAATGTTCTCGGTATCGAAGAAAAGGAAGTCCCTCCCCTCCCACCTCCTTTTCATATGCCACTGCTATGGCCTTCAAATCGACGCGTTTATAAAATAAAACCACTATTATCGGAGAAGCACACCTTGGCCGTAAATTTCCAGCTGAAAGTGATGATCCATTGGATTCGGGACCACACCCTTGGACCCAGAGCAAAGCGAACGGATTGTACCGATAAATTAATAACAAGCTCGTACCTTTTTTAATCTTTTTTTTTTTTTTCCCCTCCGAACTTTTCCAAGTTAATTGCAAATTGCAGTGTTCTCGTTTTAGGCACTCAGAATTTCCCTTAACTTCATTCAGCGTTACATTTTAATGAGGGACTTTTTCGAAACTTTCCCATTATAATTTTTCTATTGGATTACTTTTTTTTTTTTTTTTTTTAAGTCGATTAAAAATTAGTTAAGAGTGAAATATTTAAAGATAGAAAAAAAAAAAAAAAAAAAAAAAAGTCGACAGTGAATACTTCGTTACATTGTATGTATGTATGTATGTATGTGTTTTTTGTTTTCATTATTTTTATTATTACCCAATTCAGTTTTCTTCGTCAATTTAATAAATACATATTATGTTTCTTTGAGTGTCACTGTTTGGAATAAGATATAGTTGGCGTGCCAGCTTCGAATGCTGGTATAATCCAACTGTATCAAAAGGCTGTGATAATAAAGTTTTGAACCTATTCTATGTAATGGAGATTACATTTATTAATATTAATCTTACTATTATAATTTTAGCTTTCTAAGATTATTTTCTTTTATTTAAAAATTATTTTTTGACTTATTTTGATTTTTACGTTTTAACAACGGCATATTTTATCGATTTTGTTCCTACTAAATCATTAGCAATCTTTCTTTTACCCATTAATACCTATTTCTAAATTTCTGCTTCCTAGGATATGTAGTTTTGACTTCTCGATCCGTGAACGAAAGGACATAAGTTTTTTTCGACTTCTTTTATTTTAAATTTGTATCTTATTTTGAAAGGAAATATAAAACATTATACAAATTCTGAATGATAGTAAAAAAAGTGATAAATTCTTTATTAAATAACGCTGAATTCGAAATTGGTGGAACAGTATTGCTAAATATAGCAATTTATTATTTTTAAGTAAAATTACTTTTTACAGTAACCTTAACTGTTACTCATATTGGTGAGTAGTCATTTTTTAATTCCTGTAGGTCAGAAATTCGTGTTAAGGATTGAAAAATTGAAGCAAGATTATTAGAATTCCTTCACTGAAAATTAATTTAGTAGCAATTCGATGAGCAAAAGTTTCTTCCTAACATGTTAGTAACAGTGCATGGTTAGATTTAGTATCTATCTATCTACTTTAGTTGTGTGCCTCCAAATGTTTTTTTTAATAATTTTTGAGATAATTGATAGGCATATGTGACTTGTAAAATTACCTTATTCAATAGAAACATTTTTTTTTTTTTTGCAAAAGAGGTTTTAATTACGATTTGTCTTGTGTTGGCCTAAAACGCCAATTAAGTTAATAAATTTGGAAGTGACATTGATGCATTACATCTTTCTATTAGATCCATATTTAAAGAATTCCGTGTATCACTGTTCAGTAATGCGTGGCGTATTAGAAATCATGCGTCAAATAGCAATCTAATAACGATCTCGTGGACTGCAATTGTTTCGTGGTAATTGATTGGTATTGTTGTAGCTTTTAGTTGTTTCGATTATTTGGGTCGATTTATTTGCATTTTGTAGAGACTTGTTCTGGTAGTAACTTCATAGATAAATCTAATTTCCAAAATGAATTTTTAAATTCTGCTTACAACGAAAATCTCCGTGATTTTAAATAAAGTGCAGTATTTACCCAAAATCCCTTTGGAGAAAGAAAAAAAAATACCGAGCAGTATTAATGTATTAATGTTCTCGGTATTAATGAGAACGTTTTTAATAATTTTTGAGTTTTCCTGTGTTAATTGCTTTAAATCAGTGGAAATGCATTTTTGAAAAAAAAAAGAAAAATGGAGTTTTTAATTTATTACTTTGCGTAAATGCTATAATTATTTAGATAAGAATATTTTAATGGAGAAAGAAAACCCACCATAAATATTTCTAATAAAGGCCAGTGTTAGCGTAGAGCAGTTAGGCTTCCCAACCTAACATTCCGAGGTGATGGAATGTTTTGACATTCACGCCAGTATTCCTCACAACGAGGGTGAGTAGCACAGGAGATAAAAGACGCGTGGGAATGTTTTGAGATAAATTCCTTTTATTTAGCTACTAGTTTCGTATCCAGGGTAATTGCCATAATTAAAAATTGCTTTAAGTTACTTTTTATAAGTGAGAAGAATTAGTATTACAGATTTTTGTTTTTATTTCTTAATCTTTCTTTTGCAGGGTTTTAAAGCGGATTATTGCAAAGTTGGTTTTTTTTAAATTCAGAAGTTTTTGTCTCTTTTCGGCCAAATTTTGAAATTTTGAAAAAATTTTGAACTGCTCGATAGAGCTTTTTGAAATTTGAATTTTCATTTTATGGACACCTGAGTCAATCTAAACTGTGAAATTTTTCCCGTGCATAGAACTTAACACACGAAGGTGACAAAAAATGCTTACCGGAGAACATTTGGTAGTAGTGAATTTCTGTTTAACAATAGGTATTAATCCTTTTAGTAATCCATTAATTTGCAAGTGTTTTGATGTGATGAAAATTAATTGAACTTACACAAGGTAAATAAACGTGGAATGAATTTTCTCGGAAAACGGAAAAACTTAAACTTGTTTGCATTTACGGCAGATATTGTAAGAATAAAGTAAACGAAAAACTTTCCGTTTATTTTTCACGAATATAAAAAACAAACAAAAACAAAATGGGTTGAGTGGGTTAGGCAAGATTTTAAGGATGGGTAGTTTTAAAGATCATTCTGGAACTTTGTGTGAGGGTTAAGCTTTAATGTTTTTTTTGTTTCTGTCCTCCGACTAATCCTCTTGAACAAGAAGTAGATTTACATCGAAGATTGGAAGGGCTCATTTTTAATAGGGATGGCTAATTTTTAATTTATTGAACTAATTTCTACGAGATGAAGTTAGGAATATTCTTGTAAAAATTTTACCTTTAAGTGAAAATAAGGATTTACCTGAATATTTAAACCAATGCATTTATTGACACGAAGGCTTAAAACCTCTTACTGGCAACTGTGACCTCTTGCGTCGTAAAAATTGTTGTAGGCGTCTGTTTGATATTGCGAAGTCTAATTTTCCCGTACTCCGAATTAATGAAGGTTATGTTAATAATGATTTCCTTTCTTTTCTTTTTTTTTTTATGTGGGCGAAAAATCTACTGAAATATTAAATTTAATCGGGCGTGGCTTTAATTAAAGAAAACAAACAACCTTGCATTCATTATTTCATTAAGTCGAATAGGAATTAAAGAATTTACGACTTCGTTTTCAGTTCATTAGAAGGTTCATGTTATTTGATAATCCACGTTTAATAAATATCGCATAATAGTGCATATAAATCTCGGTTTCTTTAATAATAAAAACATAAAAAGATTGGACTTTTTTTTTATTTTTTTTATTTTCGCGGGGGCGTATCCTTTAGTGCACACTTGGCACTGCAAACGAGTGATCTGCAGCCATGATTTAATTTTTTTTTTTGGCTCTGGTGAAGTGTCACTGTTAATTTACTAAAAAGAAAAGTTGTTATAATACATATTCTCACCCAAACTTGGCACCGCTGCCAAAACATGGAGTTGTTCCTTTAATAAGGAACCTCCCTTGAAGGCTGAGGTGCTACCGCTATTGACAAACGAAAGTTCCCTGCGAATTATAATTATCTGGGAGTTTTGTGCCATCGTGGAACATAAATATGTTTGGAATTTGTGAGTGCGAGAGGGAAAAAAAAAAAAAAAGTTCGAAAGTATAATTACAGAACTTTAAAAATGAATTACGGACGTGGAGGAAAGGCACATCATTTTCCGAGCTTTTAATGTGAGATTTAGTTCATTATTTACTTAGTTACGCAGTTCATTTCTAATACTTCAGTTTTAATTGAGTGGTGTTTCGAAATTTGACAAAGTGAAACAAGACTTTAATGATGATTTATGGAATGGTTTTAACTTCTCCTACACAGAAGATGTTTGACGGCAGATTTTTCTCTTGAAATTGACAAGCGTAAATTTGTGTTTTTTAAGAGAAGGGGAAAAGTATACTTAAATAGATCAAGTCCACCCTCCAAAGGCGTTTAAAGAATAACGAGTCGTTGGAGTATGATTTTAAACAGTGCTTTCTCTCACCCATCACCATCTCGCTCAACGACGTCCTACGGAAAAAGATTTAACTTATATTTCAGTTTAGAGTTGTTGTTTTTTTTTTTTTTTTTAAGATCTTTGTTAGCCTGCACACAAGTCATGTTACCCATCTTTCTATAAGATCACAGCAGTAAAATGGTTTTAATAAAATATTGTATATTACTACGGTGAAAGAACAAGTGCCATTATTAGCCAGTGGTCTGCAGAAATTCGAAACGCACTTATGTGCGGAGAATCCGTGCAGGAAACATTTCCGAATCTCTTCAGTGTTTTGGTAAAACGAAACTGTAACGAATGTAATGCAATATCCGCAAAGCCCAATAACGGTTACAGTCTTCCTCATATCTGACAGTGTTCAAAATGAAGAAATTTTAGTTATCTAGGCGCTATTTGTTGCAGATTTTATGATTTGATTATTCTTTGGGGTCCTTCTATTTTTCTTGCATTGCGTAGACAATGCCAGAATTGTCCTACAATCTGTACAGTCTATATTATCCTGTAATACCTCAGTATAAGTTGTCGTAATTTGACTGCTGCTCTCTTTCAGCATCTGAATCTAATTCCAATGAAAAGCTTTCCTTCATGGCTTTTTAACGTCATTTTAGTGCCCTTAAAACGATAAACATAAATTTCTTGAGGCCTGACTCTGCGTTGATGTTGTTTTTGGCAAATGTTATTCTGATTCCTCATCACTTTAATTACGGCAAAGTATTGTCTGCTGTGAGCTTCCTTTCTTAGCAGCACCTAAACGGTTAGAACTGCTTCGATAAAGTAAATTAATAAGTGTCTAAGTTAGGCTTAGTTCCAAACGATTTTTAACTATTGAAATAAATAGTTTGAAGCTTTCACGAACTGTTTTCCATATGAGAAATGAAAAATATCCTGTTAGATTTGTTTGATATCCATGAGCCGCTCTTCTCTTTCAATTTCCTCTCTTTCTGTCCTTCTTTCCCAGAGCGACACGCGTATTCACTGCGTTCGACAGAACGAATGCTTTTTGCCAAGGGTTCGTATATTGGCGCCGCCGCCGTACCTTTTCCATAGAACACGACGCATAAAACGCAGTTTCCGATGCTTTGGGTCAACAATCTGGAAACTTTCCTCACTGGCACTTTTCCCAATATCTGCGGAGTTCTTGAAGATCTCGAGAGCTCTCTCTCTCTCTCCCTCGTGTTTCTAACTTATTCATGATGGATTTTTAGTTTCCTTTTGCATATTGCAGCGCCGAGGAAAGAATAGATAAATAGTTTTTGAATCTGTACTCTTGGCCACTTCTCGTTCGCTTCTTTCGAGTTGGTAAGTTCTTAAAAAAAAAAAGTCCAGAGGAAGAAAATCAAAAGCGAGCACTGGCAACCCTTCATTAATATTAATTTGGGTTTAAAGATTCAAACCCAGGCAACGAGAGGAAGCTTTATTCAGTACGATTGATTTTTAAGGAGGTTTTTAAAGCAAAGTTTTTAATAGTAATTGGTAAACGTTTATCGTACTTTAAAATTTGAATAAAAAAAAAGGAAAAAATCCCACTTTAAAATTGCATAAAGCAGGATTGAAGCACCTGTACTATGGTATCATCTAAACCCCTGAAGGTGCATAAAGTGCAGCACATGTACGAAGACCATTTAGTCGCAAATTGTAAATGTTATTCGTAGATTTGTGTCGTAATAACAATTAAGTCTGTTCCCTATTTTGACCCTTCCAAAAGCGACACGCACATCAATGCATTCCCGCAGATTAAAGACATATCAAAATAAAGCTGTTTAAAAATTTATTGATAAGTCTGTTTATCAAATGAAACGTGTTTCTTTTAAGTTCATTTATCCAGTTTTACGTAGGTCATCTTCGGGAAGGCAAGGAACCCACTGGTGTTCGCTACAACAAAGTTCCTGTGGTGTACTGAACGTTCTTATGCAGATCACTGAATATCTACTTAAAATGTACACCTTCAGTACACCATAGGAACTTTGTTGTAGCGAACACCAGTGGGTTCCTTGCCTTCCAGAAAATGACCTATGTAAAACTGGATAAATGAACTTTAGTGTTTCTTTAAATTTTCCCTGTGTTTTGGAAGTTTCACTATGCCTTAAGAATTAAGAAGGGTTACGATAGAATTTCTCTTATTTTAAGAGAAGCCAGTTGCTTCTTAATTGCGTTTCAAATGAAGGTCGGAGTCCTTGATGCACGGCTTCTAGAATTAGTAGCGATCTGTGTATGATTCATTAATTACGGGGGAGAAGTTGCAACGGTTGAGCAAGGCACAATCAAGAAATACGATCAGTCCTGTGCGGGCACGATAAAAACAATTGTAAAACTCGTTCTCCAAGCGGCTAATCTTTTACTTATTTACCACGACGAAATAAATCATTAATATTGAAGTTATTAGAAGGAGAGAAAAAAACAAACAAACAAGCAAACAAACACTTCTTTTTCATGTTTTATACATTTCTTCGGAGAACAACGCACAATTTCCCTTGTGTGTTGTTATTCCGTTCTGAAAAATCTCTGGAGAAATTGTGTAAGAGATGAGAAGGGCAAAAGTTAGTTTCATAATGTTGATTATTTTTTTTCCTTTAGTAATAAATAAATTTTGTGCATTTACGGTTGAGTAGGAAAACTACAGCGCTGTTTCAGTTGAGGTAAAACTAAGATTACCACAAGGCCAAATTCCCCATTTTTGCCTGCCAATGTTTTCTTGTGTCTGTATCTGATGGTTGGCACTCTTGCAAAATAGTTTTCAGGCCTTGGGTCCGATCCCTCCCCTTTGTTCTTCTTCCTCCCTCTTTCTGCATTCCGTACCTCCTTTTTCCTCGAGGCACACAGTCCGGACGGAAAGGGAAAAGAGAAAAGGGCTCGTGGCATATTGCGGAAACTATTAATGGGCTTCAGCAGTGACTGGGGAAAAAAGAAGAGAGTCCGTTGTTATTGTTGTGGAATGTGGTTCTCCTCCAGAAACTGACAGCCTTTGTTTCAGAAGGGAAAGCCAATAACAAGCCGACACGACATCATTCTTGGAGACATGAGAATCCTGTCTCTTTCCCCCCACCCCCCCTTTCCACTTTCCTTTTTTTATATATATGTATATTTTTTTTTTCATTTCATGCCAGAATTCTCTTTCCTCGCCACTACATCTTCCAATTTCCTTCCTTTTAATTATCTAGCATTCTTCGCTTATGTAGTGTTTGAAGTGGCTTTTGTCTCCTTAATTTGTTTCGATTTGTAGAAGCGAATCTTGGCGTCGGTAAATGTTGAGTTAGTTCCTCCCATGCAAATCGCTGTAATCATTGTAATCTCTCAGGGTCATTGATTAAATTCCGCAGGCATTCCATTTCGGCATTCTCTCACACCGTTGAAGGGAAGTCGTTAACGGTTGAAGAATGAAAGAGTGGGCAGTAATGTCGCGCAGTGGCAGCGGCGGAAAAGGGGGGGAGGGGAGATTTCGACTCAAATCCCATAGCTGGGGATTCGACAACAGCAGCCTCTGTATTCGGCAACAGCAGTAAAACCTTGTCCAGACGCTTCGACACTGCACGTGAATTAGTATCTGTGGCTTTAACGGGTTTTGTCAATTTGACAGGAAGACAAGCCTTTAACATCCTCGGGTGACGTCACGCCGAGTTCGGGCTCGTGTTCGGACCAGAGATAAAAGACTGAGAGAGATTTGCTTTTCGTCAGTCGCTTTGGTCAAGAACACTTGACGATTAGCATGTCGGGAAAGAACTTGGAGAGAAAAAAAGAAAATGACCAAATACTTAAAATAAGAACTGTGTAGGTGGAAGGGTAAATAGGAAGAGAAGAGAGAGAGAGAAAGAGAGAGAGAGAGAGAGAGAGAGCACTTCTACTTTAACTGAAGACGAACGGAAACATTGGGTAAATAGAGGAAGCGAAATTGCAATGGTGGAAGTTACACGTTTCCATTCGAAAACTGCAATGGAAATGAAGTCCATCAATGTAAGAGGATTACACAGGGAGATCGTAATTGTTCAGTGATGCAGTAAACCCTAAAGCTTCTGGACCCGAATTGAAATCCTCCTGCTAATGGGAATTATTGGAGGCAGAATTTTCTGGCCGAGATAAGAGAGAAGGGGGGGGGGCGGTGGTGGGGACTGAGGACTCCCCAGCTCGAGCTGTGGTGATTCCGGGTGTGCCTTCTGTTCCCACCCCCCGACTTTGCAGTTTTATCGCCGACTCTTGGGCAATCTTGGAGCCAACTTGTGGTCACCGCTCAAAATATTACCTCTGCGCGAGTTGTTCGGGCGAGAATCCATTAAAGGTGTTAATTGTGTAATTATAAACCGAATTTTGCTGTACAGGAAAATCCAATGCTTCCAAACGATTACTTTCTGCAAATGTGATTTGGGCGCTGGATATGGAAGAACACTTTAAAACTTGTGGTCATTTAATTATCGAAGTACATTTCTGTTTTATCCGCGCATTAGTAGAAGCTTAACCCACAGCAGACGTAAGTTTAAGATGTGAAAGTGCAATTTCTTCAGATCGTAGATTCACAAGTGTTTTCTACTCAAGGCAGTTATGACTGCAGATGTTGTAATAAAAATCTTACATTAAAAAAAAAAAATTAGGGAAAAATAAAAGTTTGATGAAAACTATTGTATTTTTAAAAACAGTACCATTACCTGTCCTTATAATAAGGCAGTCCAAGAATTGTAATTTGTTATTTTTCTCCTTTTCTAATGTACATTGAATATCACCATTAATTTTGTTACGTATTTCAAAAATTTCGGTTAAATTATTACGACTAACAACCAAAACAAATCATCTACATATCTCGCTATGAAATAGATAGATATTAAATATTATTCTATATTACTAAAATCTTTTATTCTCTGTCCGGCGCAATTTCCTGTGAGAATGGAAAATATAAGTAATTTTTACAATGAAACGACGGGCATCGAACCTGCAACCTTCTGATCCGAAGTCAGACGTCTTATACATTAGGCCACCGGGACTACAACTCTCTTTATTTTGTTTTTTTGACTTATGTGTCCTTCCCATTCGCCCCATTAAATTTCGAATGTATTCAACCTGTTTTTTGAATCTCAAGATTGTTTATTTATTTCCGATCCGTCTATTTATTTGTAATTCGAAAATGACAATTAAAACGTTGCAATATTTTAAATATAATATTCTTACTTAACCAAATCTATGTGATACAGAAAAACAAGCGCGTGTACACGGGAGATGGCCTAGTTGAGAATAAAATTACTCAATTATTTGTGAATAATTCTATCTATTTCATAGCGAGATGTGCAGATGATTTGTTTTTGGTTGTTAACCGTAATAATTTAACCGAAATTTTTGAAATGTATAACAAAATTAATGGTGATATTCAATTTACATTAGAGAAGGAGAAAAATAATAAATTTCCGTTCTTGGACTGCCTTATTATAAAGACAGGTAATGGTAACTACCAAACTATTGTTTTTAAAAAAGAAAGTAATTCTAATAAATTAATTAACTATTGTATTGTTCTTTACTGTAAGTTAGTACAATACAGGTATTTTTTTTTTCTTTTTGTAATATTAATTGAAATTGTTGGTTACATAACTGTTATTTAATTAAACATCGGTTTTTATATATTTAGATGTTAACTTTACAATGCAGGAACATTTATGGAGGATTTGCTTGTTACGTTATCGATGTGAAGATAAATTTTTGTACATTCCTAGTC
This sequence comes from Thereuonema tuberculata, assembly GCA_023159025.1. Classification (NCBI taxonomy): domain Eukaryota; kingdom Metazoa; phylum Arthropoda; class Chilopoda; order Scutigeromorpha; family Scutigeridae; genus Thereuonema; species Thereuonema tuberculata. The sequence goes on along the minus strand of JAFIDM010000179.1, from coordinate 25,522,171 downwards.
AACATAGTTTCGAAAGAGTATTTTTAGATTTGATGTAACGTTGGTAACGCCTCTTAAGGTACACGTGGAAGAGAATCAATCGTTAAGGAAAAAAAAAAAAAGCCAGAATTGAATTTTAAGTCAAAATTGGTTAAGTCTAATTGTGCTTTTAACTTGTCCCGTCATGGGCTGGTTAAATACTGTTATTTCGATTACTAAACTAAACGGGAGCTAAACGTTTATTATGTCCTACAGAAAGTCACGGGCTTTTGGAACTGTCTTGATTTTTTTTTTTTTTTTGCTACGATTTCGAAAGTTCGTACACCAATTATTTCTTTTTCTTCTCAAAATTCAAAAAAATAGGACATCAATGTTTTATTTTTTATTTTTATTTATTTATTTATTTATTTTTTTTTTGCTAATTTCAGTATTTGAATTCAAAAGCGTTTAGGCTTTCGTAATATAAATCATTTTTAAGTAGAAATTACGAAACATACTTTAACCTTAATTATCTGAAGAAAAAGAGAATTTATTTTGTAAAATTAGTGGTGGTTTTCAATAAGCTAAGAAAAAAAAAATAATAATGGTGGAATTCTAATTTCGCTAGAAGCCTAAATTCTTTGACTAATTAATTGACTGAAGCAATAATTCCTTGCTTTTGTTTGATGAGACATTGAATCTTAATTGCTGATACGAAATTTCAGTACCAAGAAAGAAATATTATTCGACTGTGAGATTTTAGATTTAAATGTATACTAAAACAGCCACTGTTATTTTCAATTAAAAAAAATATTATTCAATGATCTAAAATAGGTCTCTCGCTTTTGAAAAGATATCTAGTTATTTGTTTAACTCCGCCATTCCATCAGTTCAGTATTTTCTAAACTACAGTGCTAAAGGGTTAAAGAGCTTATATTTTCCTTTTGAATTTGCCACCGTTCGTAAAGCCAATTTTTAGAACGCTCTGTTGATCATAAAAAGCTCTTTGCCTCGAAGTCTTTGAGGCAGAGGGATCATCGTCGTGGATAATCAGTAGATCCAGAGGTTGTCTTTTAACTGATTGCGTGTTATTGTTTTGGCCGACATTGCAAGCAGTGTTCCGCTACAAGATTGTTAGTTCAATTCGGCGTCGTTAGGACTACGAGCCGGTCTATCTTGCTAAACGGCACTAAGGCTCAAGTGGTGCTTGGATTTAAAAAAAAAAAAAATAAGTGATGGTATCGAATTTTATTTCGATGAACCGGATATCTGGTCATGTGGCAGCAATGGACCCAAAGGCGAAGCGAAGTCTTGTCTTCGCAACACATTGGGAAGATGATTTTGCGGCATCGAATTGTCCCTTTATTGCACGTCCTCAGTTGTCTGCTCCTTGACGACGGACACCTGAATTTTTTGGCAACAGTCTTGAATAAGAGTAATCAAAAGTAATGTGTTCTTATAGGACATACAGTTAGTGTTAGTTGACTTCAAGCAAAATGATTTCTGTACTTCCCCGGATCAGTGGTTTTGATACCAGTACTAGAAAGAGAATGTTAGGTCAAGAGGAAACAACGACATTTGCAGAAGCTAGAACTATAGAATTTTCAAGGGAAAATAGCTTCGTCATCTAGTAATAGATCTTTTAACTATTTATTCTACGGTTTTAGATAGTATTACTAAGCTGTTAGATCGTTTTAGAAAGCTTTAATTTTTGGGAGTTGTAAGCCCAAAACCAAAACTCAAGGGTGCTCAAAAAGGGCTAAAACGAGATTCTATAAATATTCAGCTCTTTATTTCTTTCAGTGTAAAGAAAGAAATTTCTTTTCTGAACACTATTACAAAAGTAAATAAGGTAATTGCATATTTATTCATTTATTAAGGATTTTAATGACATTTTTGGAAAATGATAGACGCTATCTTTTTTTTAAAAAGGAACATTGTTGAATTGAAAGATAATTACTATTAATTAAATCTTACTTCAGCGTTTCTTAAAAATTTGCTCAGCCAATTTTCTTTGTTGGCTGTCAAGTACTTCTTCACAAAGACAAATACCATACAGTCAATTTCTTTAATTAAAACTGAGGAGGGTTCTTTTTGTGATCGCTTAACTCGCTCTGCTACTGAAAGTACCTAGAGAAATAATGGGCATCAAAGGCAGCTTCAGTCAGATTTTGCTCCTTCTTTTCATTAAGGAAATTAGAATAGATAGAGAAGATTCATATCTTAATTTGCTTTGATATGAAAGACAGCATTTCTTGATCTTTGGCGGAGACTCTTTTTCTTCCCATCAGTTTTATGGCTGTGTTGTCGAACATTACAGGCAAATAAAAAAAAAAGTCAAAAAGATACGAATGATGGAACATAACTGTCTTTTAATTCGATTAGAAATCAATGTTGATTTTTATTACTAATATTCCTTTGTCTCAAAACTAGGAACAATGATCTTAAATCAAAAGTTGTTTTTGTTTGTTTGTTTGTTTGTTTTTTTTCTCTTTAAAAAGAAAGCCGTGGATGAACTTTAGAAGTAGAAAAATTGCAATTATAAAAACAGAAAAAGGAAGTCGATTGGGTATTGAATGGTTCATAATTGAAGCTGAAGTACTTGGATGCCCGTTCAAAACCCCTTGGCAATTAGGAGAAAATTGGTCTCCAATGGCACACGTAAAATTCATTCTTTAAAAAACAATTAAATTCTCTTTTAAACATTGACTTTTCCTTGATTTTTCTCCAGTTGAAATGGGACAAGTGTTGCTAATGTTAAAGATTTAGGTTCCTGTTTTGAGAAGAACAGCTGCAATCTGGGATTTTCTGTATTTCATTTCCTGAAGGACTTGCGGGAGTTCAATACTTTGTACAACACCGGAAATAAAATAAACCCCGTACAAAGCTTGTAATGGAGCTATTACTCAAGAGAACTTAAGAATCCTGAATGTTTTTTATTTGCGTTTTTATAAGCACTGAATGCCAATCCATTTTCCCTTTATTCTTAATTCCTTGACGGAATTTTTGAATTGGTTTTTCGCTAATCACATGATGAGGAATTTGGAATTCCAGAAGTAAATAAGATGAAAAAAGACCTTAGAAAAATAAATAAGTCTGAAGTTATTTTGAATTGGGGAAAGAAAATAAAATATTTCGTAGACGATATCGAATTTTACGAAATCTTTATTTACTCATTGGATGATTTGAATTTCTTTCTTTATCTCTGGCGTCAGATGGTTCTTGGCTTTCCCGCATTGCTAAATGCCTCTGTAAAGACAGTGGATTAGCGTTTAATTAAAACGTTTTTCGTATTTACTTCCAGTTAAGAGCAATTTTACTGCAGTCTTTCTCTCCATCTAATTACTCACACCTTTTCTTATTGCCATTTTCATTCTATCTTCCTCACCCACGTAATTCCAAACAGCTTTGTTTATTCAACGTTCTGCGACTTCTTTTTTTTTATTTTTATCATTTGGTTTATGCTGTAATTTGGGCGACTTCGCCATAGAAAGATTTACATAAAAAACTAGAATTAAGTTGCAATTAACTAAAAAAACTCTGAATGGTAGTCTTTTAGATATTTGCTTTTTTGTAAGTGTTTTGGGAAAGTTGCAGATCCGCTTGTGCAGTCATCAAGGCGTGTCAAATCTAAAATTGAGCTGGCAAAATAAAAATTTTGGCGAGTTTTAGTTGTTTCTGCCTGTAATCGGCGAAATAATGAAGTAGGCATTTTGTTTTCAGATCGTTAAGTTCGTTTTAAAAATGCATCGAGGACATATTGGAATTAATGGCAATAAGCTCCGTTTCAACAGTGTTACGGTCCATTTCATAAATGGCTTTTTGGAATGCAGAGAATAAATATTCATTACGGCGGAAAGTGAAATTAGAAACATCAGTCTCCGGCCAAAACGGAAGTTACAACAGATTTTGGGCCTTTTTTTCAAAAATGTTAAAATAACTAACACCAACACTAAATTATTAACGGATAGTTAAAATATGACAAGACGACAAATTTATTTTATCATTTGCATACGCTAAAGAATTCTGTTCTTGTAAAGGCTAGTAAAAGTACTTAAAATTGCTAAGTTTAAGAGGAACAGAGGGTGAGGGGTGGGTGTTCATGATGTATACTTAAGTTTCTCATCCGAAAAGAGTTCAGTTTGTCCCTCAGAGCTCAACTCGGCGGTAAAGATTTCCAAAGAAAATATTAAAAAGAATTTAGTCCTGAAAACATAACATTTGTTTTGTCGTTTAAACAGACATTAGAATATCATATCCTGTATGGAGGTGTAAAAATGACGTTATGCCATTTGCAGTGGGATTGATTTTGTCCAATTGCAAGCCAGATCAGTTGAAAGGTAACCTTAGTAAGACATTAAAGCTATTCCCGTGTGTGCGTGTTATATATATTAAGTTATATTATATTAAGTAATATAAAATTATGTATTAAAATTCAGCATTTTAATTTTACACAGTGAAGTATAAATCGGGAAAAGTAAATCGATTCAATTGCTTCAGTTATGTTTTCCTAAGGAGCGTTATTATGTAATTTGGTATTGAGTATCGGTCACGAACCTTTACCACATTCTATTGGCTTCTTTCCATTCGATCTCACGTGCGAACATTTTCGCCCGCTTCGTTCAGCTCAATTATCCTATTAGTTCAGCGACGGAAATATTTCAAATAAAGAGGTTTCACCAAAAAAAAAAAAAAAAATCCTACACTATTCGTTCTCTTTTCCTTCGAGCTTTTATTATACGTGTTTTCCCGAAATATCGTTACCATTACTGCAAAACCAACACGCCGAGTCTGAAGCAATATCCTTCGATACTAAAAAAAAAAAAAAAAAAGTGACTTTCCCGCTTTTATTAAATGAGAGGTCGACAGCGAAACAAACGATTGGTGATTGACTAAATAGCCGCCTTGGAAATTACACAGAGAATTCGAGATATTGGGTGTTGGTCTCTAATTGGCAGCTAAATGAACTCAAGTGGTAGTGGAGGCTTCTTTACACAGCATCACCATCGTAATTGCACCCTTCGCCTGATTTCCTCAAATCAAGTAGTGAAGATTCTCTCATCAATCATAAGCATTTTTTTTTCAGCCAGAAGCAATCTTTTTTTTCTTTTCTTTTTTTTGCTAAGTTTTTTTTTTCCTTTCTTTCGCTTCGTTTGGGATCTCGAGATAGTTTAGATCCGGCTCTAATTTCGTTTGCTTGTAATCTATTGGCGTTGGTTGGACCAATTGACTTTCCTCTGCAACGTGGGATTTGCAGTGAACTTTAACCTACAGTGGTCATTATCTGAAGTTAAATTGATGCGAAGTAGTGGACACGGTTATATAATAAGTTCTTTAAGGAACTTGGAATCTATTTTTCCCCCAACCCCACGTAATTAAAAAAAAAAAAAAAAAAATCATTAGTCATTTTATCGTGAATCTGCCATTCTTTATATTATAATTGTGAAAATAGTCAATTTACAAGATTGCAGTTTCCGAATATTACGAATCTCTTTCAAAATTAATTTATAAATGACTAATTTAAAAGTATTTTTCATTTACAGTCTAATAAATAAATGGGCATTTCAGATTTCAAGAAGGTCCATTTATTGATTACTACGACTGACTGTTTGACCTGTAGATGTCAATAAAAAAAAATAAAAAAATTACCTTTCAATCCGTCAGAAATAGGCTAAAACTAGCTTAAATTTTTTATTGTACTGGAATTTACAAAAAGGTGGTACAGGACTACGGAGGGGAGAAGTAAAATCAATTTTCCTAAAAAGTCGACTTTTATTTCAAATTGTAACTGACTTTCGTGAAGATGAATTTCGAATGGATGGTAAAAAAATAAAGCGAGATTGGGATTCTTGTATGTTTGCACCTCCTGAGCGTGTCATCGGTGGAGTTGTCTGGCTGATGAGTCCTAAAGAAAACGAAACGGCCGTACCAGACTCTCCCCGGTGACAGCTCGAGGTGCGAAAAAGCTTTTTGGTTCCTTTATGCCTTCCATGGCTTTTTTTTTTTTTTAATGAAATATTTATTCCAGTTTTTTTAAATGAGGACGAATTAGGAATCAATGTAGTATTATTTTTGACCATCCGTTAAATTTTTATATTAAACAAAAAGGAAATAGTGTTTCGAAATGAATTGTATCAAGCATTCCATGTTGATCAGGAATATAAGATGTAATGAACTTTTGCTTTCGAATTAATTAATAAATGAGGATAATTTGAGTGTTGTTTTTGTTTTTGAAATTGGTGCATTTCTTTGCTTTAATCTTCCTCTATTTCGGCAAAGCATCTGAATGATTGTGAAAACCTATGGAAAGCATTTGAGAATTGGGAATCGTGGAGAAAATCGACTCCATGGAATCACAGCAAATTTAGTTATAAAAACAGAAATTAATTCGTAGATATAAATACATATTTTATAATGTGTGACTGTTTAACCTGTAGATGTCAAAAAAATAATACCTTTTATTTATGCCAAATTTCAGCATTTGGAGTAAAAAAAAAAAAAAGAAATGGATATATTCTTACTTAGATATTTAAAAGGCAAAGTCAATTGTTTAACAAATAAATCATATGTAAGGAAAATCTACAACTTTCGAAGTTGACGAGTGTTTTGTATTACCTTGAATAATCTAAACGGATTGGAGATTTTTAGTGGCCCAAAAAAAAGTTAGTCTGATCAATGGCTGTTTCGTTTTCTTAATATTTAAGGAAAACCATTTGACGAATCTTTCGATACATCTAAGTATTGCTCCTTGCTGTTCTGTTTTTGTTTTGTTTTTTCTACTGTGCTGAATTAAATCGACGTTTTCAGATTATTCTTAGTTTTCTTTTTTAGTCTTCTGATAAGGATTAGAAGACTTATATTCCCGTTTTGTCTGTGGACAAGTATCATTAAAATATCATTAGCAACAATCACAACAATCGCAACAATTTCGTCTTTTGCAAGCGCATTTATAATGATAAGGAAGTTAAAGCAATATCAATTATATTGTCTTATACGTATCAGAAGACGTTGCGAAGCATTGTGATTGGTTTACTAATCGCTATCCACACCTTGTTTAAGCCTAACTATTAAAAACTTGTTTCTTTGGAATCGTGATCATGGATTGTTTTCCTTTTGTGGACTCCTGTATTTTCCCATTTTCCTTTTACTTTTTTGAGCAAATAATCCTGAACCAATTCCTGTTTAACTTTGTTTTTTGAACTGGTTTTGATCTGAGTGTTTCTGGTTATGGGAGCTATTTCATGATGATGATGATAACCATCTCTATTTGAACGTCGATCACTGAAGCGCTTCATCATTCGCATCCGGAAACAGATAATAAAGCCCCGTTAATACAATCACTGATCCATATCCTTTACCCTTGGTTAAGGGCAATCTTTTTTTTTTTTTATCGGTTTAAAAGCCATGAATAGTTAACTACAAAACATACACACCCACACTCTTTTAATCCTCTTACGTGTTCCATATTTTGTTATTCGCTGATAAGTTTGCATTAGCAATATGAAGAATTTTTTTTTTATTTTTATTTAAAAAAAGAACTTTTGTCTTAACTATATATTTTAAGACTTCAATAAATCGCAAAAAAATATGATCCAGCTGAAATTTATGAAATTTAATTATTCCTTTTCTTCTAAAGCGTTTTTTTTTTCTTATTAAAAACCATGGTTTACTTTCGAAACATTGTTTTAGGCCTCCCTCTTCATTGTCTTTATTTATTAGTCGGATGTCTATCAAAAACAAGAACCTTTCCTTATAATAACTAATCTACCTAGAATTACAGTACGGACGGACAGACATAAGTGTTTCGACTTCAAATTTCATTCTACAATTGTTTTTATTCTAAAACTTTATCTCCGATGCCTAGGTCTCCGTTGGCCAGAAATGTAATATCCTTTTATATCTACCATGAGTATTTAATTTTATTGTGTAAGATAATTTCTTTTTAAATTATTAAAATCATAGAAAAATAAAGCTGCTTAAAAAAGTATTTAATGCGTCTTGTGACATATAATAACAGTTGCGACGGTTAGCCTTCTTCAATTTGACAATTTCCATTTCGTTAGTTCCTTATACTACAGGACAGTCCAGTATTTATAGTGGGGTGGTCGCAATAATGTAGGACTCCTTTATCAACAGACTCAATTGGCTTTTTGGCCTAGCTACTACCTTAATCCCTCCAAAATTCGGAATGTGCTCTGTCCGAATGTGAAAAATGTTAAAAAGAAAATGTTATCTACCCTGAAATTGTAAAAGTTGAGTAAATTTTATTACTTTATGAAGAAAGAGACTGTGGAACTTTAAGAATCACTGCTGCACATCAAAATTTAATTTTTTTTTTCCTTTGCCCTACATTTTTTTTCCTTTCCCTGATATTAAAAATGCTTTACATGATGTATTAAACTTTTCAATATCTATTTTTACATTTTGTTTATTGTGAACCAAATAAATATCTCGGAAAAGAAAAAGATTTAACAAGCATCCTTTAAGTATTGAACTGAAATAAAAGAGGAACCCGCTATGTTTGTGTGAATACCAAGAAGTTTTTAACTATTTTTAGATTGGTCAATAATTATCGGAGGTGGATTTAGAACTCACTTAATAATTCAGTTTGTGTAAAGCGAAATTCGTGTTGTTAAAGTCCTGGTTGCATCTTCCTTCGTTTCTCGTTGCTTTTAATTTCAAAAGGAAAGCTTGCGGTTTTTCTTTAACAAAGACTACGTTCACGAATAGTGGTGACTCCTGCATAATTCATATTCTTAAAGGCAATTGTTTTCCCATCTTATGATTAGCTGCATCGTTAGTCTTAGTGATGCAGTGTTGCTTAAATCCGAAGTAAGATTTATATATTTAATAAGTACACGAAAATTATCAGTACAATCCAGAACATAAGTCGATTGGATGGCGATTATCAAACTGCATTAGAACTGAATAGGATTGTGCTTTAACGGAAGAGTCTTGTTTACACAGAACTTTTTGGTTGTCGATGTGAAAATGAAAATGATTGAAATTATTAAATATTTAAGCGGATAAGTGATTTAATTTCATTGAGGCTTGTTTCAATCGATTTTTCAGCAGTCAATGGGTTCGATTTCATCTATATTTGTATAATGTTGTGCCTATCGATGATAGCATTCGTCATTATTGTTGTTACTTATTAATTATAAAACGGTTATGAGATGTTATCTTTCAAAAACAATTATTTTTTTTCCCCCCCGCTACATAACTAATCAAATTGCAGTTCGTTCTTCAGCGTTTTCTTGAGGTATTTTTCGTTTATCTGAAACCTAGCATGTAGTCGCAACGGGCATTGTGGGTCGTAATAATAATACTGTACAATTGTTTTGAACGAGAAAATTTATTTACTGTTAAGGAGATTGGGGGAGGGATACAGTTCAGTAATTGCAGCCAGTAATACTGTTGAAGTTGTCCTACCGCCTATTGCGATACATAAACTCGGCTAAGTAGGAGTCCAGCGCGCATGCGCAATATGGGTGGGCTTCAGATAAACCGAATATTACTTTTGGATTATTGTTGGATTTGATTAGCCTTGTCATTCCCGTTTGCACATTTAACGAAAAATCTGATAATTCAGACTAATGTATCTCGTTACAGATGTCGGCTTCGGTGTTTGGTTTCTCTGTCTAGCGACTGTACCATGTAGTAAAAGCGTCACACAGCCGCCGACGTTAGAGAGTTTTTGCCATAACGTGATTTATATACGGAAAACGTAAATGTCACGTGAACGAATACGGTAATCACAATAGCGGGCTCTGCCATGAAGAGAGTTTTTGCCATAACGTGTCAGTGGACACAGTAAGCTAATAAACAAGATGGAAGACATACTTCAGATCGCTGCATTTGGAGGCATTGACGATGATTTGTTTTAGGATCTAGTGTTACATAATATCCTGAGAGAAAGAAACATTCAAGTTCGACAAGAGGAACATCCAAGGTTGAGTTTAAATGGAATGAATGATGAGGATTGTCGATTGTATTTCCGTTTCGAAAAGAACGATATACAGGGACTAGCAGATGGATGAAATTTACCAGCAATAATTGAAAATGAATTGAAAATGAAATGAAACTTCGCGCAAGAGTATCAAGTCGTCATTCATGTTAAATCTAATTCTCTAAGGTTTATCGGAACTCATGTTTCCTACCGTAAAGCGATATGCTATTCGAGGAAAGTTAACGTATCACATTAGGTATTTCCTCTACGGGACAGTGACGCATGCGCAGAATACTAGTCATGTGACTTTAGCGCTACCGTAAAAAATAGGAAGAGGCATTCGATAAGGTTAATTGGTATATACTACTGAGGATTTTAAAAGAAATTGGCATTGATTGGAAGGATAGAAGACTAATAACGGAGATGTATTGTAGGCAGGCGGTGACTGTAAAAGTAGGAGATGATGAAACTGAAGAGATGGGTATTGGAAGAGGAGTTATACAAGGGTGTTGTCTTTCCCCAGTGCTTTTTAATGTATACGCAGAACAACTCACTGCGAAAGCTTTAGAGGAAGCAAGAGGTGTTGTGATAGGAGGAGAGAGATTGAAAACCATTAAATATGCAGATGATCAAGCAGTGTTGGCAGAATCAGAAGAAGAGTTACAGAAAATGATGGACAGTATAGTAACAGTTGGGAAAGACTTTGGAATGAACTTAAATGTGGGAAAAACCAAGGTGATGAGAATAAGCAGGCAAGAAGGTGGTGTGAATATCTCCTTAGAGGGAAAGATTATACAGCAAGTAAAGGCTTTTAAATATTTGGGAAGTCTGGTGAGATGGGATGGAAGTTGTACCGAAGAAATAAGAAGTAGAATAGCAATGGGTAAAGGAGCATTTGAAAAGGTAAAAGCACTGTTGACAGCACAAGGCATTTCAATAGAATTAAGGAAAAGGTTTGCTAAATGTTTTGTATGGAGTGTGATGTTATATGGTAGCGAATCATGGACTATTAAAAAAAAGGAAGAAAGATTTCTAGAAAGTTTTGAAATGTGGCTCTGGAGAAGAATGTTAAAAGTGAAATGGTCGGATAGATTAAGGAATGAGGACGTTTTAACAAGAATAGGTGAAAAAAGGAAATTGTTAGAAACCATACGCAAGAGAAAAACATCTTGGTTAGGACATGTGCTACGAAGAAATTGCCTACAACAAAGAATAATAGAAGGAAAAGTAGAAGGAAAGAGAGGAAGAGGAAGAAGAAGGATTGGAATGCTGGATGATGTTAAAAGGGGAAGAAAGTATGAACAATTGAAGAAAGATGCACAGGATAGAAGAAAATGGAGAACGTCCAATTGAAACCTGTCGTAAAGACAGTTTACACAGAGAGAGAGAGATAAAATAGCGAGCTGGGCAAAAACTCTTTTAATCCGTAGGAAAGGACGAGAACGGGAAGATTTTTTTCGAAACTTAGAAGGAGGTGAAGGAAGGTTAAGACACGAGGTTCGCGCGCACACGTTTTTCCCTAATTTTAAGTTTGAGTTTTAAGGGTTTTAATTAACATAAACAAACACTTCCGTAATTGATGTTGCTGTTTGTTTGGACAACAGTTACTATAAAGACTTAACGTTAGAAACCTGTGAAGTTTTCCACATGTATCAGCCAACTTAGAGGATATAAGACGAAGCAAATACGATTTTAATCCAGCGTGTACGGTGTGGAGAAAAGACAACTTTTCTGTGTAAATTATAGCAGTCGTAAAAGTGAAAGACATTTAACCTGAAAGTCATAAACCACTGTTTTTATTCCTCGAATATTTAAGTGCTTCCAGTCATCTCATACGCAATAAATTAAATGTACCATTTAAAACTAAATCATACCAGCTCCTTTTTCTTTTACGCAAGAAGTGCATTTGCAAAGAATTTTTGTCTGAATTTGAACTGTTTTCAACATGACGATCTTTATTTTCAGTTCTACTTACAGATATCTCTATTTCTTCTTCTTTTTTTTTTTTTTAAATATTCTCTGTGAATTGGTTAATTTGCATCTATATCTAAATAAATATGAACGTCATAAATAATTTCTTTAATAACTTCTTTAAAAACTCCAACATTACAACAACTGACGATATTTCGTAGACCTCACCGGCCCACTTTATCAAGTCTTTTTTTTAAAACCTTATAAAATAAAATTAATATGTAGGAAGGTTTTTCGAATTGATGAAATTCTTTAATGCTGTTATTATTGGAACATTAAGGGAAGGCGAGGATTGGGCTGATGAGTCCGTAGAAGGACGAAACGGCCGTTCCCAATTCCTTCCCATAATCTAATCAGAAAGGCAATTTCTCCTTTTATTCAAGTGCTGGATTTCTTTTGCTTTATTTATTAGTAGTACATTTTTGAAATATTCATGTTTGCTTATTTTTGAAACATTAATTTTACTGTTAAGTTATTTGGACTTCTAAATAAATTGTGTTTGAAAACCACAAAGTGCGATATTTGAATTTGAAAATGAGATAAACAATCAAATCACAAGGTAGTTTGAGTTATGTTATCGCTAAATCCTTTTCCAAACTTATGGAGGCGTCTATAAGGTGGCTGAAGCAAATATCGTCTTTAATTTTTTTTTTCCTGAGCTTTTCTTTCACGACAGAGCTGCGCCGCTACGACAAGGTGGCGCGCTGCCTTTTCCGCCTGCCTTACTATCTAGTTTGGATTAGCTTATGCTATTAGCTGCCCGCTTGATTCCATGCGCCAACTCGTTAAAATATGTATGCTATCGGGAAACTTCCAGGGGCGTTAGACAGAAATATAGAGAAGAGCTTGTTCTGGAAGATTGACTTTGATTTGCCATTTCTCCAGGCAGTTACGATCTTAAGAGAAGTTGCTTGAATATTGGCATTACTTTAATTTCATAAAAAGATATTTTGGGGAACCTGTGATAGAAATTATTCAATAGCATGCTTTATAAATGTCTTGATTTCACTTAATAAAATAGGATGTTAATAATTTTTTATTATTTTTCAAAAAAGTGCATTTTTGAAATACCTTTAAAAGATACAGAAGTTAAAGAAATTTATAAGTCAGTTAAGTAGAAAAAAATATAGAATTTAAAATGATACTTATATGGCTAAAACTATATAATATAAAATTTTAAAGACTGTTTAATTATATTTAAGAATTGTGTGTCCATATGAGTAGAACAGGAAGTAGTATGGTTTTATAAGAATATAATTTTTGTATAAGAAACGTAATAGTATTTTTGTAGTCAACAATTCGCGTTTTCAGTAATTCGCTATTTAGTTTTGATTGACTCAAATTCAGCAGAAAGAAACAAGTACAGTAGAACCTCATTATAACGGACTAATAGGGGCTGAAGGTTGTCCATTTTAATGAAAGTCCGGTTTATAACAAATAATTCTTGTACATCCTGCTGCATTACACCCCTATATCAATGAAAGTACAATAGTTAGCTATAAAAAGTGTTTATTATATAAAAAATAAAAAAAACAGCCTTCAACAAAGTAGGCCGAATTGAAAAAGATGTGTACGTATACACTGCATTAATCTTTAGAACAAGAAGGTTCTGGTTCATGTTGATCGCTTACATTCATTGATTTGAAAAAATAATTTATTTTCTGCTGGGCTTGTTTGCTTCTTATTTCTTAAGTTAATAACTGACGGATGTGCCGTAAATGTTCATAATATGCAAACACATTTTCAAACACATAAGGTTGAAATGTAAAACTCATCAGATAAAAATAAGCATCCTTTATTATTATTATTACAACTTTTTTTTAAAACTGTCCGTTATAAGCGACGTCCGTTATAATAGGGTCCGTTATAATGAGGTTCTACTGTATTGAAATATTCTAAACATCTCACCAAATTTAAATGTAAAATAACTACATTTAATACAAAAAGCAAATTTTCGAAAAGATTGCGTCTTTTCTTTCTCAAGCCTAAAATAACAATAATTTGAAGAACAATACTCTAAATTACATAAAATTCCTCGAGAAAATATAAATAATATATGAAAATGATACCATTTAGTTCCAATCTTTGTTTCTTTAACAATAATATACGATGGGGCTTAACAATTTAGTTCCTTGATTGTAACCTTATTATTACATTTTGTGCATATTTTATCTACAAAACTTTTAGCTAATCTTGTGAAAAATTTCTCAATTTCCATACCATCATTCCTATTCATGTTTTTTCTTTTTGTGTTCCGGATACACATGCTTTCTATTATCTTTCTTATTTTGGTGTCTCTTTCAATATATAAAATTTGTATCTCGTTGTTAATACAATGATTTCTGTTCACACAATGTTCTGCTACTTCTACTAAAAAAGTATGGAAAGATCTACTAAAAAAGTATGGAAACTTTACATGTATTGAAATATGACGAGAGGGCGGGGAATGGTTAAAACTACGATTTCCTTGTAAGAGAATCAAAAATTGGGAGATTGGAATTAAATCATCCTGAGGTGAGAATCCCAAAAGTAATAAAATTGAATTAAATTAGTAATATAATTTTTCATCATGTATCTGAGCAGTTAAAAATAGTGTCAAGCTGGGCTGAAACGTTCTGTTTTAACCTTTTTAATGCATGACGAAAAATTACATTAGTAATTTGATTCAATTTTATTACTTTTGGGATTCTCACTCAGGATTCTTATAAGAAAAGTTAACAGATGAGTATTAAAGATATCGCCAGTTAATCTCAGTAAAAAAAAAAAAATCGACAGGGAACTTGATTGAATAATTTAACGTCAAAATATCGATTTTAATTTTTTTTTAAAATAATTTAATAAAATAATTTTTGAAAGCTTGTGAAATCTAAGCCATCCATCTTTTCAATAGAAATATTGCAATTTCAAGGTTAGAAATGATGGGGAAGGAGGGAAAAAAAAAAAAAAAAGAAATCTTAATCTTTTGAGATGTCTGAGTTTGAAATGAGATAGCAACAGTGGAAGGGATACCATTAGTCCCTTGGTAATCGATGTGACCCCATCACCAAGACATGCGAGAGGCGATGGTTGATCAGATGATATCACCCAGTTTGACTTATCGTATGAATGTGTTGCATTTCGATATTTATCGTGCGAGCATTACAAGTGTTGCGGTGTAAAGACCGAGGGGGGGGAAAGGAGGCAAAAACTGCCTCCTCATTGGGTAGTTCTTGCAAAGGTTATATACATTTTATTACCGTTAATATCAAACTGCTTCTCGGATTCACTTCGATCAAAGTGTAATGACTTTATTTTTTTTGACAAGTTCACTTTTTTCTGTATTAATCTAACACATGTTAAGGGAGTGATTAGATAAAGAAGGGGAGGTGGGGGAAAATTAAGGTTTCAAGGATTTACAACGTATCTTTGTAAAAATATATCATTTTTCCATTTTTTTATGTTCATAATTTTTATCGATATTCTTCCAGTTTTTTCTTTGTATATCAAAAAAATAAAATAAAAATGGAGTTGTCATCTTATACCATATTCGTTTTAAGATTGCTATTATGCCGCATGCTTTAATATTTGGCTACAATTAAAGAGGTGAGCTTGGTGCAAGACTGCAATGAGGTTTATGAGACAGTGTCCGCTGCCCGAAATTGACATCGTTCCCCCTGCAAAGACCTCGTAATACAATAAAATTCGCCGGATAAAATTTCCCGGTTGCCGGGGTTCCGCTTTCATCTGTGTGATGGGGTTCATAACTGGCATCCACTGTCTGTTTCGCTGGGGAATTAGTGACCAGGGACGCCGTATTTCGTCCACTTTGCCTCTGACCGAGTGGACAATATGACCGGCAAAATGGCCTGTGCTTCTTTTTTTCTTCTTCTTTCTTTCGGTCGTTTCAGTGAGCAGTGCAGTATTCCTGTGGAAGTTTTGTCCGAAATTTGTCGTAGCGTTGAATTGTGTCACAGCAGATAGTGGCTTCTCGGCAAACCCCGCCAAATTGCTGCAGCCTAAAAGGCATTTGTCCATTTTGTCATGAGGTAAGCAAGATTTGTTGGAGGATCCGTGAACACGGGGAGAATGTCATCTCGGATCTTTTTATTTTTTTTTTTTTCCTTGGACACAAATAACAATCACGTCTTGCTCATAAAATATGTTAATTTAATACAAAAGCAAACCAAGAAACAAGGAAACCTTTTTTTTAATAACAGATACGTAACGGACACTTAAATTTTGAATATACATACAAAATTATTCAAATATGACCAAACTTTTAAAGAAAATTTTTTTTTATATATGAATGTCATATATTCTTAACACAAAGTTGAAAATTTTGTATAATGGAAATAGATAACCAAATATATAGGTAACAACTATTCATGGATATTTTAAATATATTTGCATAATTTAAAGTTTGAAATCTACTTCAATTGTTTAAAAAGATGGAAATCCGAAGGTGCAATATCTGGTGAATACAGCGGATGAATCAGAACTTCCCATCCAAGCTGTAACAGATTTTGCCTGGTCATCAAAGAAATACGGTCTTGCGTGCTTAAGTGTCTTCCATTTTCAATATTAAATTTGGCGACACAAAATTCACCAATTTGATCAGTTTTTGTTTCAAAATCACGCTGATATGACAGCTGTCACAATACAATCTAACAAAATGGTGTCGAATGATGTTAAAGACACACATGCGCTACTAGAGCCAAATTGCGTAAAAAACCGATCGAACTTCTTGGCCAAACCAATAAATCCACACTGCTACTGTGCATTCCTTGTTATGTTAAATCTAGTTATTAATTATTTTATGGTTGAATTACATTATAAAATCCCTTAATGTATTCTTAATTCCCTGATTAAAATAGCATTTTAGTCTAAAAGTTGCCAAACGTTTCGGATTTTATTAGTATTGACAACTTGAATTTGCGTCGAAGAAGCAACTTTCATCTAATTTGAAATTCAGTTGTCATTCGTCGAATTTTCGGGGCATTCGGAATTAGCAGAACGTGTAACTGGAGTAGTGGCAATTACTTTTTCTTTTATGCAAAATAGGGTTGGTTAATTATCGAATACCGATAATCGGAAGTTCCGTTGATTTTGTAATCAATCATTAATGGTAACTTAATCCACGCTAATCCACTTAGTATCGTGATTGAAATAATTAGCGAAGTGTGATGACTTTGGATTTGGAGGTCAGTCGGTGGAATCTGGCTTCCGAATCGAGGACTACAAATCTCCTTTAATTCTTCAACCCTAAACCTAATTCTCTTCAATTGGGAAGAAGAGAGGAGGTGACTCTAAGGGAATCGCCTTGTGCTTTGTTAAAATCTTTCTTTATAAACGTGCAATAAAAATTTCAAGTGACTTTGACTTCTCAGAACCGAATCGGCTTAGGTCTATTTTTAAGAAAGAAACATTTCATACTTTTTTTTTTTTTTTTTTTTTTTATTGTAAGCATTTGCCGAACGTTTTGGCAACATTTCAAGCACTTGAACCCTGTATTTTTTTGTGTGTTTATTGTCTGAATAAATAATGCTGAGCCATGAGACGAATCTGTTGTCGCTTGTGGGAGATATTGATTTATTGAGTTATTGATCAGAACGCGTTTGAACCGAGATCCTTTCATTAGGAAGACACGTCATTCTACTACTCTACAGAGATGGATGAAAAAAATAAAAACTTCTCAAGAGAAATATTGCTTCCTCTTGATAAAAATCGAAGACAAAGAAAATATAGGGCACAGTCGCAATTTTTGGAAAAAAAAATAATCTTTTTATTTAATTGGTTGGATCAATATTTTGGGATCTGAATCGATTGTACTCGTTTTTTTGATTGAGTTCCACGTGGAAGGAATTTCAAAACTATAGTTGTACTTGGACCTTTTTATTTTTAAAGAAAAAGTTCGATCATAGCCAGCTAATGAATTTATTGTAGTTTTGACTGTTATATTAGCATGCACACGCGTCTTAACGACAGGATAATTTCGACAGTTTTTTTACTCCGATGTCGATGTTGTAGAATTTTACAAGAAAAAAGAATAGATCGAGGAATTAGTTATACAGGAGAATGTTAAAGTGCAGTAAGATCGTAATTGGAAGCGGTGGTTTTTTTTTTTCCTCTTCCTCTCCAAGCAGTCAACTACGTGAAATTGTAGTTTCGTTTTTATTAAGATGACTTCAAACTGTTCGCTTAATTGGAATCTTCCATCTGCATTTGAATTTAGATGTAGAAGTTTTTGGGAATTAAGAATATTTATATATCTGGCTAAATGTCTTTGCATATTACAACGTTATTTCGTAATGTGGATTACTTTAAATTGGCTTAAAGACGGATAATATCAAATATATCCTTGAAATTCAGCAGCATCTACTACCAGCAATTAAAAAGTGAAAGTTTCATTTGCCCGTGTTAATATATTAATTTATTTGTTTTAATGCAAAGAAATAGTTGAATTTGATTGTATTCTTAACATGTAATAACGTATCATAATTAACGTTTCACATAACATCTGCGTAAATAGACTTATAATTATAGGCTACATTTACTGAAATTAATAGTACTTTGTTTTTTGAATATAGCAGGCTTTTATCTTAGAAACATCTTCAGCTTGGCTTGCAATTGATGTGAAATTGCAAATTTCTGTGCTCCGTGTTGAAGAGCTGTTATGATGGTGAGGTTGAATAGGCGGAGAATTACGCTATTCTATCGCGAGAACTGAGCCAAAATGTTTGGTTGGTGTCCTTGACTTGGGTGGTTTCCCGGACGCTCCTCAACGGGAGGTGCAGAGAAGCTCCACTTGCCGCAGTCTCCCGCCCGTGTCTCGCACACTCAGGATATCCTCTTCTCATTGACGAAACCGTACTGGGCCTCAACGATGTTCCTATCTGGAAGCAAGTTATAGTTTTACGAGGACAAAGCGAGAGTATCTGCGGGAAAATAACCCCCTCTTAGAGAGCGGAAGGGTTTTAAAACATGTTGACTCGCTCAACGAATATTTGCCTTTTTTTTTTTTTTTTAAGGTTAACTTTGCCGTTTGGTGTCTTAAAGATATATCTCTAACGATATCCTGTCCTTTAAACGAGACTATTACAGCAACCCCCCTCCCCCCATCGCCGAATATGAGACGCCGTTGATTTACAAAAAGCTTTGGGGAAATTTCGACACTTTGTTCAAAAATAATTTCGGCATTTCTTAAATGTTGCCGAATTTCAGCGAGTGGAACTAAACTTTTGTTTGCCATCGATCTGGGGGAAAATCTTTTCCTTGAATGTGCCGTTAATATTTGGCATTCATTTGTTGGAGGTTAATGAGTATTTTTGGCGAGCTGTTAATCGGATTATAGGCCGATAGTTCTGAGAAATTTAATTGGCATATCGGAGTTCCGTTGGCTTTTGTGTGCCGAATTCCAGGCTTGCCGACTCCGGAATAGTTGAATCTGGAAGTGTTGTTATCTGACGAATGACTGCGAGAGAGGGGATGCTTTGTTGCGAATTTCAAAACTGCATTGTGCGTCAAAGCAAAGAGGGAAGATGAATGCTGCAGCGGCCGATGGTTATTAATAAATTGTGGAACGACATCGACGTGTAATCAGGCGTCAAACGCTCCTATTTAAGAGAACAGCGTCGAAGTAGTACTTGTTTGTTCTAAAATACCGGGGTTGGTGTAGGTGGCCTTGGTGGTGGACATTTATCACATGGCGTACAATCGATAATCAGAATTTGCGACCTAGCGAACCTAGCAGTGCTGTACCCTTTTTTTTTTTTTTCGCTTACTGTGAACGGGTTTTTCATAAGTTTTGAAAGAAAATCTGAAATCTGTGTTCATGGTCTTAGTACTTCAGGTAACTGATTTCAATTTTTCTGAACCATTAACTTTAGATGAAATCTAGAAATATCTCGAATTTTGAAATAATTTAAAGAAAAATCAAACTCGAGTTAATTTAACTTGAGACCATCTTGTGCAAGATATATATTCACAGTTGAGCATTCCTTATCCCGAACTTTTCAAGATTGTCTTTATATGGTGATGCGTATTGATGCTTCATGTCATTCTTCCTTTGACTGAGGGATACATTAGCCACCTAAGAAACATTAGAGAGAGAAACTGATGCTAATTGCTTTGGGATCATAAACCCGGGAATTTCTTTGGGTTTTCTATCAAAGGGGAAATCCAGGGTATTCTTTTTTGTCATTAGCTAATCTAAATAAAAATAAATTGGTCAAATAATAATGTTTGTTTGTTTGTTTGTTTCTTTTCATTCATGTTTTAATGTTAAATAAATAATATTAATAAAAGTAATAAAAAAACAAACATGAAGTAAATATTTTGCACTTCTCTGCAACACCACCGTATTCCAAAATCCGAAATATCCTCGGTCCCAAACATTCCAGATTACCAATGCCTAGCTGAAATATATATTTGCTGCTTACGTTAATGAATACAGGCGCAAATGCAGGCGTTAAATTGTTTGATAAGCATACATTGGAATGGCAACTTTCCGTGTCTTTTCGCTACTTTGTAAATTTCCATCGAGACCGGTTAGAAAAATTAAATTTTCCGTTTGCCAATTCTAATAAAAGGCAGTAACTGAACCAGTCGTTTTAGCTGAAATTCGATGCATTAGAAACTGCAGCACTGGGCGTTCCATGGCGATAGATATTCAGAAGACTTGAGGCTACATGCTCTCGCTGTCCATTCGGTCGACTAGTCCTAATCCTTCTGCCCAATTTATCCAAGAGGGTTAGATTTTCTGGAGAAGATTGCTTTAATCCGATTGTGCCTGGATCTCGACTAATAGAATATTCTTGTTTCCGGAGCCGTTAGTTTGAAATTGTAACAAGTAGTTGAAATAGGTCGATGATAGCTGTTGTAGTATCCATCTGCTCTCTGGATCCCAAGAGGATAAACCTTTCAATACCAACTGTATTCTACTTTTCCCTCCATAATAATACTACAGTGTGTTTACAGTATCTTGGCTTTTATGTACGTAAATTAAAAACGATGATATTTAGATTTTCATGAAAGTAGATGATTATAATAACCATTCTTAAGTGCTTTAAATCGTGCAAAAACTTAATTTTCCTTTTTATTTTCAAGGATTTGAAAGTGCTTGAATTGTGCTAAAAAAAATTAATTCGTTTTGCTTATCTTTATTTTTAAGAATCTTTGAAAGAAAATATATCTAGAAACCACATCACTTTAACGTATTTAACGTATTTCTTTTAATATCGGTAGTATTTCGCGGAACTACTACCAATATTAAAAGAAATACGTTAAATACGTGAAAGTGATGTGGTTTTTACATAATTTTAGGATAAGATATAAAGTACGTTTATTTTAAAAGAAATCTAGAGTTACGAATTGATATTATAAATCTAGAGAATTAGAAATAAATGCCTTATAAGGTTTAGCTTTTAAAATATTATCGAGTGACTGTTAATATAAGTTAAGCTTCAAAGGAAAAGCTATGCACTCATTTGATCACAATTTGTTCCACATTTGTTCTACGCATACATTTGATCATTTTTTGTTCTACGCATTGATTTGATCACAATTTGTTCTACGCCTGCATTTGAGCATAACTTTGTTATGTTAAAGTTCACTAAAAAGCTGATGTTACAAACTTATGAATATGTTTGAACTTACGTTTGAACCTATTGCAGTGGCCAAGAATAAAAGGAATTCTTAGCCATCTAATATTTACAGCAGATTGTTAGAATCGTGTTTAAGCAGAGCCATTATCATTTGATCATTTAAAAATTCCCCAATGCTTCTAAAAGAGATGATAAATGTTGCAAAATGTGTTTTACTTCATTTTATTTTTGTTTGTTTTTTACTTTTTCATTGCTGTTTATTCGTTAAAGGAAAAAAAAAATCAAAGAAGAGATTAAGATATTTTTGTCGCGAAATGTCAGGGCTTTAAGAAAGGCCACAGAAGAAACATTTTAAATGGGAAACAATCTTAACTCTGTTTAACTTTGAAATTTCGGAAATTACTGGCGATTCTAATTGAATTACAAATTAGAAAATGCTTCCGTTTATGCTAATAACCATGGAATTCAATTCTCTAATGTTCAGCCTTTAAGACCTTTTCCTCGACAAAAGGAGTCGGTGTAAGATTGAGAGGCGAAATAGAAATCTTGGTGGTTCTCTTTGATATCGTTTGTCCATTGGGTGCTCGGGATTAGAGTTGCACTTGCAGCGGCCAATCCAATAAAACAGAAGGAACTGTTTCAAGATAAATGTAAAGGATTGCTCAACAAACACCTGCCTAATGTCCTTTCGGTACAGGTTAATATTGTTTTCGCTATTTGGGCGAGTTTGTTGTTGAAATCGTGATTTATCAAACACCAGTTTTGTAATTAAGTATAAACGGAGATTTATTTTTCAAGTGTTGAGCGTCTTAACACGTCTCCAATAAATCCAGAGTTCTCTGTTTAATTTCAAAGAACAAGGACTAAAATGGACTACACAACTTGTATTAAAGTTTACATTTGGCTCGAGACACTTTCCTCTCAGTTTTAATGTTGGAAGAGACTTTTAGACCGTTCTTAATAATACACGTATATACAACTGATGATGTACATTAAAAAAAATGATCTTACGAATATTTAAAATTTTATTAAAACATTTTTTTTTATTTTTTAAGATCTAGGCAATATTAGATTTTGTATAATACATACTAGCAAATCTGTCAAGTAAAAGTTTAGTGATCACGTGACCTTGGATTCCGAGGTCATTTTCTCAGTCATGTGATCTTTGATCGCGACTGGACTACCTACAAAAAGTTCATCTCAAGAAGGGGAACAACTTGTTTTTAAATTTTAGTTATCTGAAATGAAAGGTTAGAAGTTGACCTTACGTCACGTGACTTCCGGTTGACCCATGTCGAAGAAAATAAAATGTAGGTATCCTCAATATTATACCTAACATTTGACACCTTACTTGTATTTCTGTATCTTATGGTTTAGGAGAAATAGTAGCCATAAAAACAGAACAAGAAAAACAATGTTTTCTTTTATATTTACAATATATTGATAAGAATGTGACATGTGTTTGGGAAGCAAGATTACCAAAGTTTGTTATGAGGTTTTTGCGAAATCCTTATAACATGCAGAGTATATATTCGGGGGGGGGGGGGGGATGTTTTAGTATACAATTCTAAAGCCGAAATATACATATCGGTTTTCTCTTAAAAAGCTGAAACTTTATCGTAGGTGTAGGTTTTTTTACAATCCTTAACAGACTAAAAAAAAAAAAGATCTTAAGTTTGAATGTTGATTATGCAAATTGTTCAAAACTTAATAGAGAAGCTTTAGGTTTGTTTTATTTTTTTATTTATTAAGCATGTTTTCATGAAATCATTTTGAATTTGTTTTTGATACCTTGATAAAAACACTGGCAATTGCGTATTTGTTTAAAATCTCTTGTAATCTATTTATTAATCTTTGCCAAGATGTTTATTATAAGAAGGACGTTGATGGATGATCAACGATGTAAGTTTAATACCATTATTCATTATTAAAGAGTGACCGAATAATAAAAAAATAATAATACTAATACTAAATCATGGTTAGCCATCTCAGGAAATTTAAAATGAACTGGAGACGATTGGTGTCAGAAGCGAATTGAAAATGACTAAAATTCATTCATGTTAATTCATTTCCTGAAGGGGCCTGTTTATGAAAAAGGATTCTGGAGCCAGTTTGGTAGTAATTAAAATGATGGATACAGTGTAAATTCAAATACTTCATTTATTTCTTCATTAAAAATCCAATGAAATAAGTTAAAAAGTTACTGAGGTTTTATTGTTTTGTACTCATTGCAGAGACAGATAAAATTTATAATCTTCAGCAGCAATTGTAGAATGTTTTGGCTTCTCTGCAATGCAATGGTTTCTTCGCCTTATCTTTCGTAGTCTTAAGGATGTAGAAATTTTATGTCTGTGCTTTTCCCCGATTGAAAAATGATTCGAGTTGAAACTTCTCGAGAGGTTCTTGAGAAAAGTTTCCTTCGTTTCTTAATCGACATTTTTCCTGGACTTTAGAAAAAATAAAGAAAGTTAGTCCGTCTTTTCCAAAAATATTAGTTGGTTTTTTTTTCCCTCCTTGGATGGTCATTTGCTGAGAGACTAAAGGGTTAAAGTTCCATCCATTGGACCGATGATAAATGATGGCAATCGTCCTTCTTCTTTAAGTCCAGAAGAAATCCCTTTGGTAGCGCACGAGATAGCGTAGTATAGTCACTCACGAGCCTCCTTAGGGTTATTGAACCCGGCGAATTGGAAAAGGTGTCACCACGGCAACGGGTCCATTCAGGGGAAATTGTCTCGCTGCTTTTGCACCAGAAAAAGAAGGAAAAAGGGCGCCAAGAGAGTATTTGGGAAGGGGCGTCGCTACAATTAGCTAAAGCCACCCCCGTCTCGACGACTGCGGTTTTCCAGCAACTATGAACCACTCGAACGAAATTCTTTTTTTTTTTTTTTTTTTTTCCCCCCCCCAAAAACTATTTCCCGGGGGTGGGGGGGGGGGTTTTTTTTTATGGGGGGGGGGGGGGGGGGAAACGAAACGCCCCCGAGATTGAAGTTCGTCCATGCATTTTGATTGTAGCCATTTTCACCAAAATAAATTGTCTCCCCCCCCCCTCATCCCCGAAATAAATTGCCTCGAATTATCATAGGAAAAAAAAAAAAAAAAAGCAAGCTGTTCTCCAAGTTGGCATACCTACATGTTGAAATGCAAATGTTAGCTTATGTTTTAGACATATTGACTGCAGTTCCGAAAAAGGAAACTTCACTTGTTTCCAGTTTCAATGTCAAAATTTTCCATTACTCTTGAACTCTTTAATCAATAAACGTAGCCCAAATGACAGACAGATTATTTGCTACAGAAAGAAATTTTAAGTTGAACATATCCAGTTGGTTTATTTATTTATTTTGTATTTGTTTCATTTTTACGTAATTCAATTTTTTTTATACATAAATATATCTTTTAAAGAATCTAATTGAAAATACGAGTTGGGGAATTTGATTAATCTACCATTTAAGCTTAAAGGATTACCTGTTTAATCTGCAGGAAATAAAAGCATAGTTAGTTGGAATTTTTGGGGTGATTTACTTTGTCTCCCTTATTTCTAGCAGTTCCCCAGAAAACCAGAACGTTTTGACCCGAAATGGCCTTTTCGGCATCTGTATCTTAAATGTACAGATGTCATAATCTAATCGCATCTTAATTCAAGCTAATGTTAAATCAAAATTTAATGTAGATCACCTAATTTTGGTTTAAGCTTCAAAAGCATACTATTATTGGGCCTTTTAATAAGCTTTTCTTTAAATACAGAAGTCCAGTCAGATTAGGATTTCAAATTGTGACTGAATTCATACGTGTAATGTTTCTGTTGATCATTGTATTATTTTAATTTGATATTGGTAAGTTTAATTGAAATGAATTAAAATTACATAATACTCGCGCATAAAATTGTGTGACGTGATTGTTTCTTAAGTGAGTTTATTAAGTTGCATATTATACCTACAAACGTTAAAGTAGGTTTAATCATAATGTCAGCTTTCATGTTGATTAATGCTGTGTTGAGCGCCTTTCTGTGTTTTTAGACCTTAAAATGGTCTGCAAATATCAAAACCTAATCAGAATTAAATAGTTGTAGTGTAGATCCTTTGTATGGACCAGGAAGCCTGAATTTCTTTCAAAACTAAAGACACACAAAATCATTAAATATCTTGCCTTAAAACTAGCGTTAAAATATTGAAAATAACTCTAAATATAACTTAAATATAACTTGTCTAGCATGATTACTTGTTATTCTCGAATGAACGAAGAACCTTTTTCTAATTTCCAAAAGATAAGAATTTTTTTTTATCGAGCAAAACTAAAATACACAGATATTATTCATCGTTTCGCTTAATCTGTTTGTCGTCAAATGGAATTAGTGGGTTTCTTTTATGTCCCCGTTGCGAAGAAATCCAATGTTAACAGGAAACAAAAAAGAGAATAAAAAGCCAATTTGGCTTCTTTTAATAATGCCAATAATAAAAATCAAGTTTTATTATTTTCTTTTTTTTATGGAAAGAGTTCTTTGTGCCATCTGCCGTCGTCTCGCCACGAAGACTTGAAAAACGATGGAAGTGGATGTGTGTGTGGAGCGCAGAGGAAGTTCACGGACAGACAATGGCTCGGAGCCATTGGCCTCTTCCCCTGCTGCCCCAACTGAATGCAGCGGTGTTTTAACAACCACATCAGGTGATGTTGGAACCGGTTAGGAGAAGAGCAGAGAGAGAGAGAGAGAAGAAGAAAAAAAAAAAGCGGGTAGAGAAGTGTTAAAAGTAAGGCAGGTGGCAAGGAGTGCTATTGGTAACCTTGCTATCGTGTCATCCTTGAGTGCGTCTGGGAGGTCTGGGGGAAACACAATATCGGACTGTACTATTGCCCTCAAATTTACAGGCGCGTTATTACTGAAGCATCGGCGCGAACCGATTCCCTAGAGACGTGGCCTTGACGCCATTCGAGGCAGTGGACCAGTTAAAAAAAAAAATATTGTCACCTTTGATTGTTTTTTTCGTTCTGTCTCTGACGCACACAGACACATCCTAAGCAGTGCTACGATAGTTATACGTTAACGGCAAACTATGCTTTTCCCCACCTTCCCAAATGATATAATGATAGGATTGGAAATCACTTGGTTAATGTCGTAGAGCACAGGGATTACGGGGATGCCTGAATTGCTTTCTTTAACGCAGCAAATTACGATCATAAGATCATTGTGAGACAGTGAAGCTCTCGATCATTTTAATCTAATTGCAGGAAAGAAAAAGAAACCCAAAGATAATAACCGTATAATAAAAGATTGTAACAATAAAATTCGCATTCCCATAAAATCTTTTATGGCATCGGTTGAGACGCAATTAAACTGTTTCCGAGTGCGACAGGAGATGTTACCGTTACGTGGAACATTTTTCGTGGTTGTTTTCGTATCATGTGTGGAATTTAATAATCATCATATTCAAATATACATAGCAAAGGTAATTAAGTCTTTATTCATAAAATAGTTAGATCAAACAAGCAAAGCTCATGTTTCTCTAATAAGTTCTGCATACTTTGAACGAATGAGCCTAACCAAGTTTTGTTGATAATATATTTACTAATTATCAAGCACATTAATTTACGATTATCAGCGCTTATTACAACTTTTAAGACTAACGAATAGTAAAAACTCTGTTAAAACAGTGTTGCGAGAAATATTTTAGTATTTAAATAGTTCAAAACACTTTAATTTTGGTTTTTAATTTGAAAATGAGAAAAGTTGGGAAAGCATTAATTTGTTTTATGTAATTGCCTTTAGTGGGTTTCGAAATCCTCGGGGAAAACTAATCCGACCGAAAGCCGCTGTTGATGCTGTAGGCGCTGATGTTAAACTGATCGTGATAACCTTATCCGGATGGTTCTAGGACCATTCATTCCGATAATGTTCCCAGTCCGGTTTATTACGTGGGCCTAAACGATAATTCTATTACCGGCTTTATGACGTTAAGTGTATGCCTGTGACAATCCTGTCGACACACCCCTTCACACGTTAGGAATATATACATCAGAAACCGCTCTCCACGATTGTGTCGTTACAACACAACCGATTACATAGGGTTTAGGGGTTCTTTGTTTATGGCCGAGGTGAAAAACAAATTGAGTGGTCACTTACATCCCCTTTTGGTGTGAACTGAACAACCCAGAGTGAATAAATGTATTATTCAACAGGTTTTTTTTATTTCTTCCTCAGTCCTTGCCCGATGTTTGTTTACTCTCAATCTTTAATGTTTAAAACAATAATAATTCTACTTTGTTTTTCTAAATTTTGGCACGGAGACTGAAGATATATGGTTGTCTTCACTTTTGAATTCATAATTGAAAATTACTTCCCAACTACTTTATATATAAATAAACAAAACCGGACAGTGATGGGGAATATATATAACTGGAGTTGATGTGCCACCTATCGAATATCCAGAAAAGATCCAAACGATATAACAAAGAGACAATAATTTAAAACATTTCTAAGTAATTTGTGTCGTATTGTTTTATATTATCGGTATTTTTCGGATATTCGTATAATGGTAATTTGCAGCCCATGTAGGTTCAGTTTATATCAAATATAACGGGAAGATCGGATTCGTTAATATTTATCTGCTATTAAGATTCCGGTTCTGTGATTAATAATCACTAGGTTACCGGGATTTACGACAAGTATTTTGGATTTTTTTTTTGTCCATAAGTCCTTAAATTTTCGATGTAGGGATCACCCTACATCACCTTATCTCAACCCACTGTAAATCTACCTAGAATGTGGTTTGGTTTTTTGGATATTATTATCAAAAGAGGATAACTACTTTCTTAAAGTTTTATTTTAACACCCTCTCTTTTGTTTTTCTTAATTATTTTAAGAAGCATTACGAGAAAGCCTGGACGTAGTATGGAAATATCACTTTATCAATCTAGGTAGAGAACATTGCAGAATGAGTACAGATCTCTTCACTCGACACTATCAAAAAAAAACCTGCATTTGCCAGGATAAACATCTGCAGTCAATATGGAAAGAAGCAGGAAACGGCTGAACAATATTTTGTTTTTGCCCGCACTCGCTAAAAACAAGGGAAGATCTTCGATAGGATTAGAGTTACCACTGATATTATCTCCAGGTTTAATGCCAAGGTCATTCTATCCTATTGTAAATGGAAAGGACTCTTTTATGACTGTTGCTTTAAGCCCTAGCTCATTGCCATTATGTCATGGAAACATGAGACACAATGGATCCCTGTTTCTTTGAGGTCTCTGAGTGCTGAAACGGAGATGATCCGACCCTTATTTTATCCTTATCCTTAAAGGGCATTACAAAATGTTAGACCAAATTTATTGTGCACTGTAGTAAACACATGCGGATTTGAAGAAGTAAAATATTTCATAGAATAAAAAAAAACATATGAGTAACAGGAATGCTTTAAGTTTAAAATCAGTATTTTTGATTAGAAATTCACATAAAATCAAATACAAATTCTCCAATTTTCTGAAAAAAAGCAAAAAATAAAGTAGAGCAACTGCCAAACTTTGTAATCAGAAGTTTCTAATATATTTTAAAATATTTTTAAGCTTTAATTTGAATTTGATTAATTCGTCCTTCATAGAAATAGCTATAATATGGTACAAGTTATTTTGGAAATTGTTATCGATAGTTAAAGTACCTTTTATTGTTGGATGATGGCATTCATCAGGCGATCTGTATAGCCTTTGGTTGGTCGAGTCTTTAAATTGAGTCTTAACTGCGCCGGAAACAGACTTTCCACTTGTCAAGATAGCATCTAGTCACACTTGTTTTAAATCCAGCAATTAGAACAGACAAGTGTACTGTTGGTGTACCCGGGCGTTTCCCGTCTCTCCATCAGCTGCCTTTATCCTTCTTTTCAGAGCCGGAACAAAAGGAATAAGGTCTGCGTTGCCCTTTGCACATTGTCTCATCAACAATACTCTTGGTTGTCTTGGAGCTTTATGTTTATCTCATTGAAGTCTTTGGAGGTCTCTGTGGACCTGGTTGCAAATGTGCTTCGTGTAATATTTTACAAGTTCTCTTTGGAGAATCTCTGATAAGTCTTAAGTTATTTACGAAAAATTGATTCTAGTAACATCTTTAAAGATGGAATCGCTGCCCTTTCGGAGCTACCGAAGTGTCAGAAAGAACAAAACAATAATGAAATGTACGAAAATGTTAAAAACATAGGATTGAATTTGAAGCTGTTTAAAGTTGAACTGCATTTGCCATAAAACTTTTCTGAAGTATATAAGTAAATATATATATTTATTCTCTCCATTACTGGCTAGCAGAGGGAGGGTTTTGATAGGGTTTGGAAACCATCACCGCCATTGCATTCGAAAAAAGGCAGAAATTCAAAAATTTGGTTGCAGAGCCATCGTTTTGTGAATGTCTTATTTCTAAAAGTAATATTGTTAATGCTCCGTTTCAGTGAAGATTCCTGCTCTAGTGATTTCCATCCAGCATCCACGATATGAGAAAATTCAGTAAATAACCAGACGGTGTTTGTCTTTCTCAAAACCATTGTCTTCGCTAATGTAATAATTGTGGAAAAAATACCTTATCTCCCTGTTTTAATTCCGGTTTGTCCGGCTACAGAAACATATTTAAGTCTTTCGAATGATATCGGATTGTAACAGATCAAGACGATATATTGAACAATGGTATAGAACCTGCTTAGATTTTAGATTGTTGGTTCACTTAAAAAGCATAACTACACATTTTACAAAATTTCATGTTCAAGAGTTTAGTTAAGATTACTTAAGTAGCAAATGTAAAAAAAATAAACAAAAACAAAATGACTCTTATTGGACAGGGTCTGAACTTCGAAGCCAGAAGGAAGATGTTGGAAGATGCCGTGATTTTTTGGGTGGTTTAGTACCAAACACAGAAAGACAATACATTCTTTTGTTATGACCACATTAATAAAGTACACAGTATTTAGTATCAAATTAATGCATTAATTTTAGAAATCAAGAGAAGTTATTAAGATGGTAATGTCTCTGCATTTCTGCATCTTGCACCAATCTTGGGTTAAAATGGCTGATAGGGTTTTAATGTTATAAAAATGCTTTAGATTCATAACAACAAAACTTATATATTTTCAAGTAAATTTTTTTAAAATATCAAACATAAGAAAAGAAAATTGATAAAAATTTGATAATTATAAAAAAAAAAAAAATGATGCCAGTCTACATCATATTTTTCGTCCCATTTTAAATTTCTTCACAGCAACAATTTCTGGAGATGTTAAGATTTGCGCTTCTTGTATTCTTGCATCCACTTCACGTTTTCCAATGACGGGAGTTGGATTTGTCCTTACTATATTCTAGAATTGCTTGAATTTTTTGATTGTTGATACTATTAAGGCAATTATGTTATCGTATATTAACCATATATAAAGTAAACAATACTTCCTACTTCAAT
Source organism: Thereuonema tuberculata (assembly GCA_023159025.1). Lineage (NCBI taxonomy): Eukaryota > Metazoa > Arthropoda > Chilopoda > Scutigeromorpha > Scutigeridae > Thereuonema > Thereuonema tuberculata. The sequence goes on along the minus strand of JAFIDM010000179.1, from coordinate 25,491,291 downwards.
ACGAATGAAAAGAAGAGTAAAAGCTACCGTATTTACTCGCATAATTTCCCCTTTTTTTTTCATCAATATTTTGACAAAAAAAGGGGGGGGGGGAAATTACGCGATGTTTTTCAATTTGAGGAAAAAAAATATGGTGAAAGTGTAAGGAAAACCATGTTAAATATTGATTTTTAAAGCAAGAAATGTAATTAACAACAATTTTATTAACACGCAAAATTTAAAATATAAGAAATCACATCTCAACATTTGTTTTTTCTTCAAAGTACAGTTGAGCAATAGGCATGCACGGAAGTGTGTGTGCGACTGTGACGTAATTTCGTAACTCAAGCAGCGCAGCCCGCCATCTTTATAGCTGCTCACCGCATGACGTCAGCATCAGCTGCCTGCTAATAGAGAACTTTATTCGCGAACTTCACGTTTTCACAAAACACTCGAAATTGTTGTACTGATTCAGAAGGAGTCTGCTCTTGTACTGATCGGGGTGGGGGTGGAATCTTCCCCTAAAGTAGCGTGGGATAGAGAAATGCGGAAGTAACGGTACATTGTCGCGTCGTCGTGAGTTGACCGCCAGTCAGTCATGTTGGAAACGCGTTGAAGTACAGGTGGGGAAATTATGCGATAAAAATAAAAATTGCATTTTGTAATCCACAAAAACTGGGGTGGGGAAAATACGCGATGGGGGAAATTATGCGAGTAAATACGGTATTTATTTGGAACAACATCAAAACTGGAACAACATTCACAGGAGAACTGCTATAAGCACCACACTTGACTGACGACTCCCAGCCACTATAGCAACGTCGTAAGTCACGTGACACGTCAAACCTGGCATCTTACCCCAACTTTTTCCTCCGAAGTGTTTTAAAACGCTTAAATACTGCAGTGGTTGCAGTCAAATATTAGACAATGAATCTTAAATATTTTTAATAGCTTGTTAATAATTCTCATTACTTCTAGTTGTTGTTCTAATTAATTAATCTTTCCTTTTTCATTTTAATAAGACTGATTTAATAAGTTACTGATGATTTTCTTAATGTTTTAAGATTTAAGATCTTATATCGAAGATACTACATTTAATAATATTATTCATTATTAATTGAATCTTTATTCATTTTTTTTTTCAGAATCAATTAATAATGAATTTTTATTCATTTTTTGTCAAAGGTTTAATAAAGAGAATATTTTTTTTTTCCTTTTTTTTTTCTTAAAAAAAAAAGCCCTTGAAAAATGGAAAAATTGGGGGAGGGGAAAAAAAAAAAAAAGCCATCGACACAGCTTAAATTACACGGCTGGAGAAAGGGGAGGAGGTAAAAAAAAGTAAAATTGGTTTCTGGCGATCTCTTGAAAGCTGGTCGAAGTCGAGACGTTGCTTTTGTTAAAGCAGTGGATGTATGTTGCCAATGGCATGTGGCAAGAAATCGGCCCAGCATTCACCCACACTTAGTTTATCTTAGGCTTCACACCTCTGAGCTCGCAGTATCGATTCGGCCCCTTGCATCTTGGCTGATAATAAATCTTAAATCCAAAAAGCAGATGGACAGTTGGTGTTAGGGGGGCTCCCAGAGCAGCGCTCTGGAATATTGTTCACGTGCCTCTTCCCCCGTTTTGCCCGGGAATAAATTCTCCCCCCGAGGTCTCCCGGGTGCCTCCTTAGCCATCATCCGAGGAATTCGGCATCATCCAGTCTTTGGACGAAAATCGATGAAATTTTGCATGGCGTTCGTTTTGGCTATTGTGAGCCCCCTTTTCCCTCCCTCCGTGAACTGAAGCACTTGCATTGTATCCTTCCCAAAAGCGGGTCTTAACAAGAAACTGCTTTTGACTTGAACCGCGTTACTTGAATCTCGATAGCATGAATACAACGAAGAATTAGCGCCAGAGTAAATTACACTAATTAGCTATTCATTTCGAGGGGATTTTATTTCTGAATTGCAGTTCCCGGGCCATAAATGCTGTTGTAAAATGCACCTCGGAATCTTTTAAAACGGCGCGTAAATTTACGTTGAAAAGATCGAGTGAAATACCACATTTAATTCCTTCTATCCATTAAATAAATTTGCTTAATACAGTTGAAATTTTTGTCGAATTGACAGCTTGGTGTTTTAAAACGCAGTCGCCAAGATAAATAAGATGGTATTGCTTAACAATATTTAAATTAGTGTTTGATTAGTGAATTGTCATTGTTTTCAACTACTACTTTTAATTATTTTGTTTTCTGTAAGTCTTTTCTATCTCTAGTCATTTGAGGATGTGTTGATTTCTTATTGGCTAACAAAGGCCTCATGATGTAAACTTCAGTCTATTTGGTCTCCCCAGTGAATACAGTCTACAGTCTATTTGGTATCCACAGTTAAATTTCATTGTTGCAAGAAAAAAAAATCATGTATCTATGTCAATGTTAGCTGTCTAACAATAACCTATAGAAATCTGAAACGGATTATATGCTCAGAGGATGTTTTGATTAAAACTGATTAAATCGTATAATCCGTCTACATTAAGTTAATCTTAAAATTAAAAATTATTCTGCTGAGGATGGTCACGTGGTAGAAACGAACCGAAACTGTCTAGGTTTTATTAATTTTTTATTTATAAACAGTTATTGAGTTAAAAACTGTTTATACATAAAAAATAATAAAAGCTAGACAGTTTCGGCCCGTTTCTACCATACGTGCATTCTGAATAATTTTTAATTTAGCATTAACTTTTTGTCACACGTTAAATCTTTTAATCAATCAATTATATTCAGTTAACAGGAAATTAAATGTAAATTAAAACAACAGTTTGTAGAATGTATATCGTTCACTAAATACAAAAAAAGATACATTCCAGTAGTTGGCTTTTGTTGTTTTTTTTGTTTTGTTTTGTTGTTTTTTTAATTTATTTATTATCATTTACTAAATATCTGAAATATTGTCTGTAACTAATGTTAACTTAATCCATCAATACTTGGAATTAAAAATATACTTACAAAATTATTAATAGTTAAACTACTTACTTCATCTGATTAAAAGTAATTTAGACTTTTTTTATACATATAGTTACTATCTTCAAAGAAAAATCTCATATTTTTTAAATATGTATCACTTTCAGTTAATACAAATATGAAATAGGAAAAAAAAAATCCACTTAATATCCTACTTAAAGGTTGGAAAGTGGCTGTAACATTGTTAGCGAATGGCTTCTTAAATTTATGTTTCGAAATCTCCGGGTGGGAATATTCGCCATTCCTCAAATTCTTTGCGAGAGTTTTCTTTCGGTGCTTAATCATTTCTCTTCGGTTAGTTTCCGCCGATAGAATTTCGGATTAGTTCGAAATAGTTTCTGACCAGCTATGTATGAAAAGGGAAAAAAAAAAAAGCAACTCCAATGCAATGGCGTTGTCATGTAATGAATGTTAGCAATGCTTCTTGTCCGTCCAACTGTCATAACCAAGAAACATTAATGTTGTCTTTTTCTTTCTTTTTGTAGGTAAGTACCAATTTTCTTTGCGAATAGAAGTTGTCTGGAGAATTTGGAGTAGGAGACAGTTCCTGAAAAGGTGAGAGTGGGAAGATATGCTTTCGAATTAGTATTTTTCTTTTTCTTCGTGCAAACGAATCAGAAATTCAAATGGCAGTTTGTTGTTTGCAAGATGAAGTTATTTATTTCAGATTTTATTATAAAAAAGAAAATATTTGCAACATTTTCAGGTTGTTTTTTTTTTATTATTATTGTCAATAAGTATCCAATTATTATTAAATCTTACGGAAAAAATAAAAATCTTTGTGTTTGCTGAGATTGTTCCGATATTTTGATTCAATTTTTTTTTTGATATATTATTTATTTATTTATTTATTTATTTATTTATTTATTATGTATATATTTTGACATTATCTCATAAATAATGCAATGATTTTCAGGTAAGTTGACTTACGTAATACTATGTTATTATTATGAGATTATTCATTACAGGTTGAAGGTTTTATTTACATTTTTAAATAAAATAGGGACATTAAAAAAAAAAAAATCCACAATTGTGGTAAATTTTAGACACTTAAATTTTTGTATGTTTTTAATCTGTTAATAAAAAAACTGAAAAGATGAATGAACGAAACTTTTTTTTTCCCACTCTGTTACGTTATCAATCATTAAAATAAGTTTTAAGTTATTTCAAATTAAGTTAATTAATTTTTTGGAATGAAAAATGTTATTTAGAGGCGTTTAACAAGTTTTAAAAATTGTATTAGAAGTGCAAACAAACTTTCATTATTTTTTTTTTTTTTTTTAATTAAACAACATAAAATTATTTAAAAAATTTTTAGCATGTGCGGGTTGAAAGAGTTTTGGTCTTCTGAAACTGAACATAACCTGCAGTTGTAGTGGGTTGAAACCATTCTTGTTTAAGTATTTTTTTTTATCTTAATTTTTAGATGAATAACTACTTCCGAATTTTTATTAAGTGTGCTAGTTTTTAGTGTTGTCCACGTTTTAAAAAAATAACATAAAATTGTTAACTTGATTGTGAAAAGTGCGTTTAGAATTACAGATTTACTTTTCATCTTTTGTGTAACATTGTGTTTTGCATCAGTAAGGCCTTTTTCTTCAGACTTATCTAAAAAAAGTTAAGAAGTGGCGTTGATTTTGCTACTTCTCATTATTTGTGAATGAATAATGGATCAATATAGTTGACTTAGTACAGTATTATACAAGCTTATGGTAATCTTTTATCGCACGTTGTAGTAACATAGAGAGCATTGCTATGATGAAGCAAAATTATTGTTAATTTCTTGTTTTGTTTTTGTTTTTTTCTCTTGTTATTTGATAGTTTGATAGTATTATATTCATCAGGTGTACATTTTTATTTAACACGGGAAGAAGATAATAAAATTATCGTGGTCTATTCTGTGTAACCAACTTTAGGTTTTATAGATGAATTGCTTCTTTCTATTTGCTCTCCTACTTTCTTCCGTCTCTTCTCCCCGACCCCTCCTTCTCCGGAATGCAATTTCGATTTTAGCCTGCGGAAATTAGTCGTTCCGTAGTGCGGATAGTGTATCCGGAAGGGACAGAACGCCAGAATCAATCACGGAGAGCAAAGCAACCCCCTTCGACTGTCCTTAGCTCTTTTAAAAGGCGTCCTCCCGCTCTTCGCAACAAGGGAGCGGAAAATGGGACGAACGGACGCCTCGTGCCAATAACACTAATAATCCTGGCACCAGGACAACCGCAGTTTAACCGTTGACCAGCTCTCGATTCGGCTTCCGTCTGACAGCTCTCGCGGTTTCATGTACAATTTCCACTTGGCAAGCAGCTTCGACGTCGTCGTACAACGAGGCGTCAAAATATATTTCACCCCATTGCCGGGTCCTCTCTATCGCATAAGTGAAACGCTAGTTTTATGGGCGATGTTTTCCCCCGACTCCAGTTCAGGCGAGGTGGGATTAGATAGATGCGAATGGTGCGCGACTCAATGAACACTGGTGGTGCCTTTGTGAATTGTGATGGCTCTTCGCTTTGTCGTTTTAAAACGGAGCTTAGACAGGACGTTAACCGAAACTAACACTTGGACGGTTTAAGATTTAATGTTTACAAATTGTAGGCATTCGGTTCTGTTTTCCTTATTTGCTTTTGAAACCGTAAACCCGGGCTGGAATTCTGAATAAATTCACAACAGGAATATTGTAGATATTAAAGTTGGCATTAATTGCCAATTGACTTTACTGGTGAGAAGTAAATCTTCAGTTTTCTCTAGGTGGCATTTCACAATCCTGCTTGCTTCTATTAGCATCAGATGAAATGACAGTCACTTTAAGTCTGCGACAAAACAGAGTTGGAAGGTTACAGTTTTGAAAAGGAAGTTTTTCTTTTATTTCAAGATTTAAATTTCTTCGGTTCTTAAATACAAGCAGTTAACATTTCTGTAGTACAACCAGGAAACGTAATAAATGATAAAAAAAAAGCTTTTTGTAATGTCTTCAGTATTTATTTCTTTCCTACCGTAAAATGAATCGGAATAATGCAAGATTTCTTCGAGGGAATTTTGCAAGATGCTGTACAGAAAAACAGATTTAGTTATCTTTATTTTTAATTTCAGACCATAACTCAGGCCGTAGACAACAGATAGTGATTTGTTGGCCACTGTAACATTATATACTAGCTTCATGACCGTAGCTTTCGTATTGAAATTTATTTCACAATGATAAATAAGCTTTCTAAAAATTATATTACATTAATTTGTTTCAGAAAGCTTGCCAGGGTCTAACGTCTGAGAGGTTTTTGGTTCGTGACGTAAGTTGTCTTCGTGATTGAAATGTTACTTGCTTCTTTTTCTTTCTTAAAATAATCTTGGGATTCTTCTATCGTAGTTTCAGACTACATCTGATCCACTGCTTCTAACTCTAGCCACTGCATTGGACAGGAAGGATGAAAGGAAATGGACGAAAAGCACTTTCACCTTAAAAAAGAGAGAGAGAGAGAATGAGAAACTGAGAAGACACCATTTGGCGCAGAATCTCCTCTACAAGTTGGGAATTGTTTGCGCTGATGGATCGGGCAATATGCACGACCAGAGACTTTTTCAAAGACCCTGACGCTTTACTCTTGCTCTTGTGCGAGTCCATGGACCCTCGCTCCAACGAACCACCTTGAGCGAAAGTATTGCACTTCATTTGTTGACAATCCACGCGGAAAAACGGGCAACGGCCATTGCCTCGGAAACGTACGGTGTGCATCGGAATATATCATTCGGGCAGCGAGACGCAGCAATAAGACCGCAGCGCCCACCATGAGATCCCTTTTGGAACCATGTTTATAGGGAACCCGCTCTCCTCCCTCCCCCGTGTTGCGGTGCACCTTTCAACCCCTCCTTCCCCCACCCTATACCCCTCCCCAATGCCATCTAAATTCGCAGGCGGCAGTTTGACGTCAGGCGGCTGTAAATTGTAATGTCTGCGATCCCAATCAAACCCAGGGACTCCTTGATTGCAGCGAAATGTCATCGCGTTTTATGAGCACTGATTAATTTTCAACGACGTTCGATCAAAGCCCTGCTCAGTAATTATTTTCCAATCGGCACCAAAGTAATTTTCATCAGAGATTGGGCCTCTGCAGCTTAGATTGGATGCCGAGATTTGCATTAAAAAAAGAAGAAGAAAAAAATCGTTCAAGAACTTTCCAAATACGAAAAGAAGTTAAGGGTTTGGAAACTGTTTGAATACACTGTATATTTTCGTTTTTTTTACATCTGTGCTGTCGCCATAGTCATCACAAGATGGTAGTGATTTAGTGTAGGTTTGTAAGCCTCTTCAGTAGAGAAGTTAAAAAATCTGCTCTGGTAAAATCGTTTTTTGTTGATTTATTTATTAACTATCCATTTTTGCAAATCCTTAAATCTCTGAAAACCAGGCAAGATTAGAGTGACAAGAACGTAAGTCTAGCATTGGTTAAGTTGATCTTAAACTAGAAAACTGAAACTTTAGTAGGTTTAGGTTACTTAAAACTCCCTAACAATTTGACCAAGAAAACGAGCTTGGTATCAAAATCCGTTAAAATAAGTTCAGTTCAATAATAACTATAACTCTGAAAATTATTCGTATAAAGTTGCATTCTAATGAATATTACATAATGTTATCTTCCTATTCACTTAGTCGTAATGAGAACCGTATTCTCAGAAACCCACATATGCGATCCTCTCTCTGTAGGCATCTCGTAGTACAATCAATTTAAACTACTAATAATGAACGAGCTTTTAAGTTTTTCGTTAAGTTTAGACCCGCTCGTCTTTTTGAAAACTATATTTTTGGATTTCACGATGCGAACCGTTCGAAAGCTGGCACGGCAGCGTTACATTATTTCAGTTTCTG
>JAFIDM010000179.1:25471326-25483440 GCA_023159025.1 Thereuonema tuberculata | reverse complement strand
TGGTATAGCAAATCATGTGCGACTTATAGGAAACGTTAGATCTGCAGCATCCATGTATCATTGGTTATGAGAATCATGCACTGAAACGGAAATGTATGTCATTATACATATTGAAAGATCCATTATGTTACAATGATTCTATATCAGTGCAAAATATTTATTTATATGGTTTTTCCAAAAAGAAAAGGATAAGAGCGCGATTTAATATTTTGATATACTCTTGTGAGTTGTTTATTTTGATATTATTTTCAAATGCTCACACAAGGAGGGGCATAACAATCGTAGTTGTAGAAACGAACACGAGATGGCAATAATGTCAGTTTCACCTCATTTACGTACAGCTATGATTGGCGGTTGAGTTATATAAACCCATTGTTCCACTAGATCGATCACTTGGTCGACGACTTGCAGGCAAGTCGAAACGTTGTGGGTTTTTTTTTCTTTTTGTATTTAAATATATATATATATATATATATATATATATATATATATATATATAATATTTGTGCGTTTGGCCTAAATTTTAACTATTCTCAATGAATTTACGCAACTTTAAATAATTGTGAATAAGATTGTATGCTATAGAGGATTCTAAATCAGCTTAATACTGAAAGTGACCATCGATTAATAAGATGCAAGTTGCATTTCAACGTCAAGCTGCAAAGACAGAAACTAGAAAGAAAACCAAACAAATCTATTAATTTAATGGTGTAAGGGAACTCAATTTAAATTACAGTTGAGAAATCGTTTCACTGCATTGCAGAATATTGATGACGAAGACATCTTGAATGAATTAAATGCTAAGTTAACTAAAATTTCATTATCCAAACAGCTGTAAATATTGGAGGATCTGAAAAGCAAAAATCTGAGAAAAAAAATAACCATAATGCTAAACAACTAATGATCGAAAGAAGAGAAATGAAGATAAACAAGGATGATCCTATGATGCAAATTGAATATGCTGAGCTTTGTAAAACAATTCGTAAACACATTACTGAAGATATCTGGAAATACAGTTGTGAGCTGATAAGAAAAGCAGTACAGGAAAAGGAAAGCCTAAAACGTTTTCTAGGCACCAGTAAGAAGTTCTTAACGGCTCTCAAAAATGATGCAGGCATCACTATCAGAAATCGTGAGGAACTTCATCTGTGTTGAAAAACTTTATAGCAATTTATAAGGACGTAGTGAAGATTTAGGTGAAATGGCATATAAGATTCTTTCTGAAGTTTCTCCAGTAATGAAAGAGGAGGTGAAGTGATCAAGTGCCTAAAGAAAGCAAAAGCACCAGGACAGGATGGAATCACAGCAGATATTTTCAAAGAAATGGAAGGAATTATGGCTATTCTTTTTACTAAATGTTCGAACCTCTGGGATCTACCAGAAGTAAATGCAGTGGTAATATTACTATTTAAGAAAGGAGAAAGAGAAGATATCGGGAATTAGAGGCCTATCAGCCTCTTGCCAGTTTTATATAAAGTATTTATAAAAATTATTACCAATCGCTTGCAGAAAACTTTAGAAAACTTGCCCAACCAAGAACGAAAGCTAGATTTCGAAGTGGATATAACATGATTGATCAAATTCATGTTTTAAGAGAAGTGATTGAGAGAACCAATGAATATGAGATGCCACTCTGCATTGGATTGAGTGACTATGAAAAGGCTTTTGACACATGTCTGCTGTTATTAGTGCTTTGGAAAATTACGATATTGACACTAGCTGTGTAGAGCTCATCAAAAATATTTATAAGGAAGCAACGGCAATAATTAGTTTGTATAACGGTACAGGAAAAATTAGTATCTCCCTGTCTGACATTTTACCTATCTCTTAAATTATTTACAGGAAGTGTTTGAAAAATTAGACTGGGAATTAAGAGGAATCAATATTAATGGTGACTATTTAAGCCATCTTCGGTTTGCAGATGATGTAGTTCTAGTTAGATGCAAAGAATGATACAGGAACTTGCCAAAGAAAGTTTAAAATTTGGATTAAAGTTAAAGTCAAAGAAAACAAATATTATTTTTAATTGGTTTTCTTTTAATAAGCCTGTTAAACTTGGTAGTTCTGAATTAAAGGAGGTTTAACAGCAATGTGTACCTTGGACAACAAATTAGTTTGGATGGAAGCATTACGCTAGAAATTAATCGTAGAATCAAACTGATATGGAATTCTTTTGGCCAAAATACTGCAATAATGAAAGGAATAATGCCACTATGTTTAAATAGAAAAGTTTTACCAATGCATATTACTAGTTCTAACATACAGAGCAGAGACATGGACGTTGCCCAGGAAAGCAGTTCAGAGACTGCAGACAACTGAAAGAAACATGGAAAGATGTATGTTAGGAATTACGCGACGAAACAGTAAAGATATGTATGGCTGAGACAGCAAACCCGAGTGTCTGATATTATCATCACTATATAAAGCAACTCGAATGGTCAACAGAAATTCAAAACTGGATTCCAAGGAATGAAAGGAGGCCGAGAAAGCGTCCACAAGGTAGATGGGAGGATGAAATTAAAAGTTTTGTTGGTTTCGACTAGAAGAGAAAAGCTTCCGACCGAAAGAACTGGAAAATAAACTTGGAGAGACCTTCATCCTGCAGTGGATTGAAACTGATGATGATCTAAGACAGCACTGTTGCTTGTAAATGTGCTCTGGAAAATGTGTGAGTAGACATGGTAGGCCTCTTTCAGAATGAATCGGCAACAGCATTGTTTAATTTCCCTCTCCCCCTTTTTAATCTGCCACTATGATATTTTTTTCTTGTTTTATCTAGATTCTTTGTAATTTTGGTAGCTCTAAAAACAATTACATCCAACATCTTTAATTCTGAATTAAGCTTAAAAAACAACTTTTTAACTGTACATTAAAGAGCTTCAGTGTAATTCTCTAAAATAAATATATGTATTAAAAACAATATTTATGTGTGCTTATATTAATGAAATTTGATTTAAGCCAACACACAAGGATAATTTAAAGACATTTATGCAAAAATAAAATACGAAGCAACACAACTGGTTTCGCGTTAATTCAAAGCTTTGACGAGAGACAAAATGTAAGTTACAAACATGGAATTAAAAAGATTTTACAACCAATGGGGTAACGTTTCATAACGTCATGGGCATATGTATATTTGTTTTAAAAGATTATACTAATTATATGTAATTTAAGAAAATATAAAATTTTGTAAGTAATTTCATTAATACATTTATTTGGAAAAAATAAAAATTTACATGTGTTTGTTAGTAAATTAAATAAAACATGCAGAAAATATATAAACACAATATTTTTATAGATTTCCTGCTTATTAATCCTAATTAAAGGATTATACGTAAGAAACTACACTCATAATAAATGTCCATCTAACTGAAAAACCTTTTTCATTTGTCCTTGAATGATTGCAAAGCGATTAAAACGTGAGCCACCGATAATATTTGGAACAGGCTTTCTTCCCAGTACGTTCTTCCTATTAACAAAAGCATACTTACTAAAGAACTGTCGTTAAAGTAACCAATAAGCTATACTTCACGAAACTTTTCATTGAGAAACCCTTTTTTGTTTTTCCCATCCTGTCCTTTTTTTTGATAGATTGTTGTTAAAAGATAGAAATATTGAAATACTGAATAATGAATAATGAAATACTTTTTAAAAAAAATACTGTAATCTTTAATAAAAATTAAATAGAAATCTATTGTTTTAATATTAAGCATCAACATACTCAACACAAATAAATGTACTAAAATACATACCATTTATTTAAAACGCAAATAAACGTAATCTTCCTTAGTTTATTATTAAAATTCTTTTTTTTCGTTACTTATTCATTGTAAGCTTGAAGAAGAAGAGACGATTTCTCTTCGAAAATTTGCGTTTTAAGTAATTGTATATATATTTTATTACATTTATTTGTGTTGAGTATGTTGATGCTTAATATTAAAACTTCTAAAAGAGAGGAAATTAGGAAGAAGTATGGTGTAAACACTTAGAAATCTATTGTGTTCGTACAGATTGAATGATCAGTCTGCTTTAAATACTGATTGACAGCACTCACAATGAGATAATTTATCCTTGAATTACGTTGACCTCTACGTGTTAAGAGATTTTTATCTCTATTACTATTCAGTTTGTGGAGAACTGGGATCAACTGAGATCACGAAAGATGACACCGCTTCAATTAATTCATTAACTAATTATTTACGATATCTTTTTTTATTTCTGTAACTTTTTCTTGCTCTGAGATTTCTTTCGAGTCATCCAACTGCGAATTGGCGATAAGGACACACACACACAGATACAAGAAGCAACCCTAGACGAAGCCGGCATTTGTCACATATTTTTGCGAGAGGAGCCCGTCATCAGAAGCTCATAAAAAAGATAACGAAGAAGGCGGGGTGGGGGTGGAAGTGAGGGGATGGGATGGCGAGCGGAAGAGGATTTAGCGTCGGATGATCCAGTCGTTTTCTGATAATTCTGAAATTGATGTCTAGACCAGCCGAAGGACGGAGCCCAATTAAGATCCACCAATAACCTGGCGACACGAGCCAAATCGAAATATTAGACTCGGCTCAAGTAGGTCTCTTGGTGGAGAGAACTCGGCAGAAGACGGGTCTTTTATCTGCAGTAAATTGAAATTTTAATGATTACATTCAGCAGCGAGGGATAATATAAATACATATTCTAATAAGACGCTTTAAGAAGAAAGGAGGGGAAAAAAATGGAGCAGATACAAAAATACGTAAAATGGATTGAATATTTGGAGTAAAAGCCCCGAGTCTTCCGTTTCTAAATGTTTGCATTGAACTCCAAAAAGATCACCCAACGTTTCTTCTCCAAATATTGAAATGTAGATGTTTCTTCTGTTATTTTTTCTACTTTTTTTTCCCCCTTTCTACTTGCTTTTTTTTGTCTTCGCTGAATTTCATTGTTGGAAGCGGATGGATAAGGGAACCGAGGCAGGGGTGAAGTCGCCTAGAAGAGACTCATTAAAAGCTGAGGTGGTTCCATGTTTAACTTAGCTCTGAGAGTTGGACTTCGTCGAGTAATGGAAGGCAGGTAGGGAAGGGAGAGGGAGGAAAGCGCCCCCCCCCCCTTTCACTCCTTTCTTCTCTCCTACTCTCTTTCTCCTGTTCTCTTCTCTTCGAAAGGAATTTCAGCGTAAAAAAACCAGCAAAAAAGTAGCCTCTAGTTCGCTATCCTGACAGTAGTGGGAAGAGAATTAACACCCGTCGTTTTCACTGCGGCGCTACAAGAAAAGTCACTTGTCTCAAATTTTCCGAAGTTTTCTGAACTTGACTCAATCTCAAGACGAAATCCTACAAATTCAAGCAAAGAATCAAATACAGTCGAACTGGGAAAAAGAAGTCAATGACAGTTAGTAATTTTTGTTAAATTGTTTTTTTTTTTTTTTAATTCAAAACTTCTCCATTAATATTCGATTTTTAGATATTGGATTTATTTCTTTCTGCAATTTCGGAAAATTTTGAAGTATTTTATTTTTTAAAGGTGGGGACTACCTTCGAAAAGACATTCGTTCAAGATCTCTTTATTTCTTACTTTTTCTCTCTAACTGATCAGTTGTTATTTTTGGCGGAACATGGAAATAAAATGGAAAATATTTATTCTTTTACATTTGATTCTGAAAAGGTATTGAAATGTAGATATTCTTTTATTAGAATCATTTTTTCATCTTTTCTGATTGAAAGGCGATTAAAAGAGTAAAAACAAAGAAAGTTAAATTGACACGAATCATTCGTGTACATTATTTATTACATATTTCTATAAGAGGTAATATGGGTATATCTGTCAAAATACTGATGGTTTGGTAGGACAGCTGATACGGCATGATACCGTCATTAATGGTCTTATATTAATAAGAAACTCAATTTTCATTGATTGCAAACAAGAAATTTGTGTTAGTTGACAGATGGTATTGTAATAGTGATGTTCGGTATGTGTTACTGCCCTTTGCTGAACGTATGATTACATTGGTCAACAGAATCTATTAGATGGTGGTTTATGATTAAGCGTATCTGAAACTATTAATAGATTCTGCAGCAGATGTGTAAGTGGATTTTTTATTTTCTAGTGCATTTTAAACATGAATTACCATAAAACGAAAATAAGGTTAAATAAAAATAAGCATTCTCCGATTCGTTTTTCGTTTCAATTTGTAATGATATTTTGGAATCCTAAGCTGAGCAGGGTCCATTGAAATATCCGTGTAATCACTAGTAAGATAGTTTATGATGAATTCGAAGCTGCAGTTCCTGACGTGCAAATTCATTCTTAAGACATCGTATTAGAATATCTTTTTTTAAATGGTGCATTTTCCGACATCTTTTTCTCTTTAAATTGGCAACGGTGCGAGCAGGTGTTATGTGCTAATAAGTTTCCCACAGCATCTACTGTCAGAGAGACAAGAAGCAGCCACCATCTATGCAAAATAAGAATGAATAGCAAGGAAAGAAGAAAACAAATAAATCGTCTGCCATTCGTTTTAGATCCTTTCTTTTCTTCTGGTTTCTTTTATTTTTTGTTTTGATGTGCATCTAGAATTCAAGTAAATTAAAAATAAACAATAAACACTTGAATTAACACTCGAATTAACAATTACTATAAGAATCCAAATTGATGAACGGCTGTAATCTCTGCATTCAAAAGCATTTGTTATCTTTAACTAGCCAATGCTTACACAACATCAGCTTATTTTTAAGGTTCGTTTAGGAACATCAATTATTAATAAACGTTCATTTTATTATTATTATTATTATAACGAAAAAGCTTCAAACCATGGGTTTCCCCAGCTAAGACAAAATGGCGGGTCAAGGACCAAAGCACATATTGCCAAGTATAAAAAAAAAAAAAAAAAGCTTGGAAGAATAGTTAAAGATGTGTGGTTGTGTCCATAAATTTCCGAACTATGCGTGTTGTGTTGAGTATCACAGACTTCTGGAGTTGTGCGTAAGTGTTTTTATGAAGTCCTAGTGTGCTGAGACTGTGGTGCAATGTGTGAGGCACCAGACCCAGTGGCGGACAGGACGATGGGTACAACACGTACTCGATCCTGCCTCCACTGCTTCTGGAGCTCGTGTGTTAGATCGGCGTATTTACTGATCTTGTCTGCGTGAGTTTTCTGCATGTTCTTGCTGATAGGCACTGCAATATCAATGAGATAGGTCTGTTTGTTGACCATATCAACAAGTGTGATGTCAGGTCTATTGTTATGTATAGTTTTGTCTGTGTGAATGGAGCGGTCCCCGTACAGCTTATATAAGGGTGACTCTAGTACGCTTTGTGGTGTGTACTTGTAGTATGGGACCGTGTTCTAAATAAGTGAGTGTTTGTGTGCTAGCTGTTGATGAACAATCGACGCTACCTGATTATGTCGGTGGAGGTAGTCTGTTTGGGAGAGAAGGAGACAGCCTGTTATTATGTGGTCGATCGTCTCATGGGTAGTGTGGCAATTCCTGCATCTGTCGTCATGTGTGTTTGCGTAGTGTGTGTTATTAATCTTATTCTTATTATTAAAATTCTTATTCTTATTATTTCTTTCGTGTATCCGAACTTTTGTATAAATTTATTTTCTAAGTGTTGGAATCCTTATTGCATTTGAGTTCAGTATCTCGTTACAGAAAGCCTGTGTTTTTAGAAATAAGGAGTACCACACTCTATTAATGAAGTACTGAGCGTCTAAACCTTCGAAACAGCTGTCCCTCCTCTGAGAACCTAGTCTCATTTTTATTTTATTATAAATACTAGTCGGCTACCCGTCGCTTCGCTCCGGAAGCCTCCCTTATGTAACGGAAAACAATTTTTTATTTATTAAAACACACACACACACACACACACACACACACACAAATTACATCAAGGAAACTAAAACTAACATTTTTTAAAAGCTTTTTTTTTAAATTTAATTTTTGATGTCTATATTCTCTCAATCTACGACTGCTTTTAGAACCACCTTGTAAATCATATATCTATGATATATTTTTATTTTTTACAGAGATTAGAATCTAGGCCTAGTGGTCTAATGGCTAAGACGTCTAACTTCTGAGCAGTATTCTACCTAATAGAAATAGTGCATCTTTCTTTCTTGACTATCTTTTTTTTTTATTCCTATTGATACTTTTCAGTGGTTTTCGAGTTAGAAATAGTGATGGTTTTTGAGTTACAAATAGTGATTTTTCAGTATTCTACCTAATGAAATACTGCTTCTTATTTCTTGACTCTTTTTTTTTTTTTATTCCAAATGATACTTTTCAGTGGTTTCTGAGTTACAATAGTGTTCAGTATTCTATCTAATAGAAATACTGCTTCTTTCTTTTTTGAGTCTCTTTTTTTATTCTAAGTGGCACTGTTCAGTGGCTTTTGTGTTTCAAATATTGATGGTTTCTGAGTTACAGATAGTGATTTTTCAGTATTCTATCTAATAGAAGTATCGCTTCATTCTTTTTTTGACTCTCATTTTAATTATAATTGTCACTTTTCAGTGACGTTTGAGTTACATTTATTGATGGTTTTTGAGTTGCAAATAGTGATTTTTTCGGTATTCCACCTCAAAAAAAGAG
Organism: Thereuonema tuberculata; assembly: GCA_023159025.1. Taxonomy (NCBI): domain Eukaryota; kingdom Metazoa; phylum Arthropoda; class Chilopoda; order Scutigeromorpha; family Scutigeridae; genus Thereuonema; species Thereuonema tuberculata. The sequence continues at coordinate 25,474,867 of JAFIDM010000179.1, read as the reverse complement.
TGCTTCTCTCTTTCTTGACTCTGTTTTCTTTACTCCAACATCTGGCGTGTACACCCACATATTTTTCAATATCACGTAGGATTTGGTTAAGTAAGAATATTTAAAATATTGCAACGTTTCGGCAATTATCGTTCTAATTGTCAGTTTCGAATTACAAATAAACTGACTGATGTGAAATAAATAAACAATCTTGAGATTCAAAAAAAAAGATTGAATACATTCCTTATTGATGGGGGAAAGGAAAGGAGATATAAGTCAAAAAACCATATGAAGAGAGTTTTAGTCCCTATGGTCTAATGGATAAGGCATCTGACTTCGGATCACAAGGTTGCAGGTTCGATTCCTGTCGCGGATGTTTCATTGTAAAAATTATTTCTATTTTCCATTCTCTCAGAAAATTGCGCCGGACAGACAGACAGACAGAAAGACAGACAGACAGAAATAAAAGATTTTAGTAATATAGATTATTAAATAGTTATTAGTCTATCGGCTAGTTTTGCCGATTGAACGAGGTTTTAGTTATTGTTATTTCTGTAATGAACCTTTTGTGTCGTAGTGTGATCAGACGTCTTCAACAATCTTCGAAATTAAATGCGAAGGAAAACTTTAGACTTCACGAAAAAGCAGAATTTAAACACTCAGTATTTGAATGAGAATAGCTGGGGTAAAAAAAAAAATTTGCTGAAATGAAGTTAAAAAGAATTTAGTGGGTTTTTTTTTTTTTTTTTTTTTTTTTTTTTCCCTCATTGCTTTCCGCCGTATTGCAGTAAGTCCATCAAAATCCAGTGATGCTTGCAAGAATGAAATAGGATTCTGCCCTCTTTTATCTAATTGGTGTTGGCCTGGAATCGATAATCGAAGTACAGAAATTGAATTGTGTTAGTGAAACCTCTTGTCCGAAAATATTTAATACTTTTAAAATTATAGGATATAATTTTGCCTGTAATTTTCTTCTTCTTATGCGATATTAAGAAGTATGTCTTCAAAATGAATTATTCTTCGAACTAACAACTGAAATAGTATTGAAAAGAATTTAAATCAATAAATAAATAAAATAACTTCGTATTCCATAGGAAGGGAGGGGAAAAAAAAAAAAAGAGCGCACACAACCACACAAAAGCCATAGTTGTATTTACATTTTGCTGTTGTTTTTCTGTGTTAACTTTAAACTTTTCCATAATTTACAAAGTTTTTCTTTGAATTTTTTTTTCTTCTATTCGCTGTCTCCTTTAGATCAGATCCTTGAGGACGACCCATAGGAAATTTCGAATTCATCGACGAAATGAAAAATGAGCTGTCAATGACGAGGCCATTGGGGGTAGGGGGACAGGGCGACCCACCACCAGCGTATGGTGGAAATTTCTGACAGATAACTTGCTAATATAAATAATGCAGGAGATGAAACGCGCGACGTTACGTGGAGAGAGGCGCTAAAAAGAAAAAAAAAAGGAGCAAGGCATTAAATCGATGTTATTCAGTCGATGCAATTTGCAATGGAGGATTCTGCAGCTAGAAGGAGGAGGGCGTTGAGGGGTCAGGACCCCTTTGTCGACCTCCTATCAGTCGCCATTTTCTACGATTTCTTATTGTCCCCCTAACGAACGTTACATGACGGTTAATCTGGGGAGTTGGGAAGTGGTGGTGGTGGCGGTGGTCGTTGCACACCCACACGGAATGGGAGCAATTCAATCAGAATGACTTGAAAATCAATAAATTATACAATAGGTTGATTCTGTGCAGCGAATTGCGTTCACTGCCATGAAACCGTTCAGAAAAGGCCAGCCTAAAAGCCAGATTTGTATGAAGACATTTTCCAAACTAGAAGAAGGAATAAAAATAAAAGGCATTCAGCTGACTTAATCTTGCCGCCAAACACGATAAATTATGTAGCGAATACTGAATATTTTCTCGAGAATTCTTTATTAAGGAAGTTTTTTTGTTTTTTCTCTTAAAGATCCTTAAAAATTTTACTTTGAAGTGTAGGGAAAATGTGCTGATGCTTTTTTTTTTTTTTTTAATCTCGTGTTTGTTGAAGAAATGAGAGAATTTTTCTGTTTTGCGGAAGAAAATAGTAAAATCTCTGCGCAATATTTGTTTATTGAATTGCAGATCCAGACATGCAATTGTTTTAGAATAAATAACTTAAGCATATTTGACTGAACCTGAGTATTCCAAAACACTTTATTTTTCTCTTCTCTTTTAAGTCCTGTTATGAAGTTTTTTTTTTTTAAATAGATTTACAACTTATTGAAAACATCTTAGATGTTACGTAAGAAGACATAAATTTTCCTTCAAATAGAATAATATACGATGAATTAGAATTCAAGGTGATAAACAGAAAGCTTCTTTCAATTGCATTCTTTAACTATGTAACGGTAATTACTACACATAAAATCCCAGCACTGTCATTCTGGAATAATGTCGCTCCACTACTGGTAGAATCGGGGATCTTTTGGTTGTGATCTGTTTTGAATTTCTGTAACTGCATTGGAATTTTACCGTCAAAAGGAAAAAAAAAAAAAAAAGCGCCCCCAAATGCTACATTTCTTCCGTTTTTGGATTCGCAAACTCCCGCCCCTTCTCTGTACGCCCCTCTGATACATGCGTATAAATTTACATATTTATTTTCAACGGACCGTAATTGATGAACTTATTTTCATTTTGGATTGATTTACCTACATCGTAAATCTAATTCTTTTCTGCAATTTATTTTTATTAATGTAGCGAGGGCTTTCCTGTTCTCAATGCACTTGTTTTGGAATTTGGAATGGAATAGGTGGATTTTACTTATTAGTGAAACAGAATGACAGCTACTTATCTTATCTATTAGGTTAGGATAAGATAAATTACCACACATGATAAATTACCAAGCAGTGTATCGTTGGATTCGGATGTCCGTTAAACTCTGGCGAATTTCAGGAATCTGATACAGATTTTTTTTTTCTTTCTCGTTTTGCTTTCAGAATCCGAATTGTAAAACAAAAAAAGAAAAGAAAATGCCATCATTTTCGAATAGGGTTTTTTTTTGTTGTTGTTATTATATTCGGAAGTAAGTTTTTATTACTTCTGAAAATTGCGTCACGTTGTTATTGTTCGAGGCGGGAGATCGGTTGGCGAGTTTTTATTCAGTTGTATTGCATTGTGATTTTTGTCTTAATGTTGAAGTCGAAGACGGCCAGCGGAAGACAAAAGGGCTTAAAGTTCCGCTTTCATCTCGTCACGAACACGTCGATGGGTCCCCGGGGACACTTTCTCTTCTTGCCGAGGTGTTTACGGCTGTTTTCTCTACGGTGTCGTAGTCTTCGGCAAAGAGTTGCTTCCACTCCTAATGACCTCTTGCGTCCTGTATAATCATGGCGACAATGTAGCCAAAGCACTTTCATAGGGGAATCAATCCTGCGCACTCGCTCGACAGCACCCTTTTCTTTCCCGTCTCCATTTGTGTTCATCATCCCTTTCCTTCCGATTTATTTACATCTCATTTAGCCCAACTGCAATCAGAACGAATTCTCATCTTCCATTTTTTACGTTTAAAGACTCT
>JAFIDM010000179.1:25449423-25470926 GCA_023159025.1 Thereuonema tuberculata | reverse complement strand
CAATCAGAACGAATTCTCATCTTCCATTTTTTACGTTTAAAGACTCTGAACTTAGGAATACAATTCGAATCTAAGCCGTAGAGGCCGTAAACAAAAAGATTAAGTAAATGATAAAATATATTTGAAAATAGTATATTTAATATAAGTTTGAATGAATCCGTAGCATTATAAGAATAGATGTACATTACGAGGTATAATACAAAATTGACTGACTTGCCTGTGAACATTATAAAAATAGGAATAAAGATAATTTATCCTATGTACGATATAGTAACACATTTGCAGGACCATTTGAGTAGGTAGACTCTTAGATCTCCGAAGACATTTTTCATACAAGACAATTCTAGTTTTATGGACATTTCATCTTGAAATATTCAGACATTGAGGTTAGGTGAATGTGGATGCCAATCCCAATGCCAACGATTCCCTAATCAGAATTTTGTTGAAGTTTTAAGCTTCTGTTTGTTGGAAATTGTTGTCCTTACGCCTAAGTTCCTAGTAAAACTCACAGTGAAAGATGATCGAGTCAAAATCTTGTCTGCTATTTCACGAGGAATTGTCAGTCCTTTGCGTGAAGATCGAAGGCAGCGACGCCAAACGAGACCATCATGTTATCATCGATCCTTGCTTGAAGGCCGATATCGAGTGTCAAATTCTGAGAGGAAGAATGCGCATCGAAAGGAGCTGTTCAAGTGAAATTTCAGTAAATAGGACAGTGGCTCGTTTTTAGTCCAGATACAGTGTTAGGACAAACACTTCATCGCAAAAAATGAAGGCAAATATTTTCCCCCAAGCAAGGATTTTTTTTCTTTATTCTTCAGTTCTTTGAAAGGGTAAACAGAGTCCTCCCTTACGTCGAATTGGAAGTTTTGAACGATTTCTAATAAGCATCTGGACAGAAAGTGATATTTGGAGCCGCCATTGTCGTCTTTACAAAGATGGCCGTCGTCTTTGTCAGTAGATATTTCACATCCGATATTCGTCAGGCAACTACTCTCGATCGATCACGTGTTCACTGTTGGGTAAATTTCCTCAGTGACCCCAAACTTGTCTCCATTGTTGTTGGGCTACTGACTCATTGGGTCCTGTTCACTTTGGCCCCTCTTACCTTCTTCCTATCCCATTTCCCCTTCAGTTATGAGTATTGCAACTATTATACTCACAGCTTTTCACTTAAGAGCACTGCATCTGTTGATATATACATTAAAACTCCTTTGGAAATCAGCGAGGACTGTTTTGAAATATGTATTCTTTGCCTTAAGGGCTTCAACCTAGTTTATTGATGTTATTCTAGGAAGATGTTTTTTAGAATATAATGTTACTCTCAGTTATTGTTTTCACTGATAAATGACATTTTTGAAATTTGCAACTATTAAATGATACATATACACATCGATCAATTCGAAATTAAGCATGCATGTTTATTTGCCTTTCAAACAAAACCTCTGAACCCTTACAGCAGTGAATTTAGTAAGTTCTTCTAGAAGAACCATAAACAGTTTCGAAATTGAAATAGCCTAGATATTCCGTCATATGGGACACTTGTAGTTCGAAACCAAAAATCATTTTGCGAAAATCCTCTAAACAAAATACTCTTCATCAGTTTTTATTTAATGAAGTTATTAGCAGTGAATTTTAAAATTATTAATAAACGTAAAAGTAGTATTTTTTTTTTTGAAAAAGAATGCCTTCTGAGTCGAGCTGATCCTCTGCGACGGCCGTTTCGAGCTTGTTAGGCTCTCCTCAGCCAGTGCAAGACTCAGGAAAAAATTTTTTTTTTTTTCATCAATTAACGTTTATACTTCGCTGAGTGGAATTACTATTCTTCTTTAGGCCTCTTTTGTATTTGAAAATCTCCAGAACGGTTATAACACTTCTCATTACAAATACACTGTTAGAAACAAATCATTAAACCATTAACAATGAGGTTATTAAACCAACAAAAGTAATCCACGAAATAAAAACTATTACAAACCAATAAAAGGAATAACATTCAAATGTTATTGAAATATTAATAATTAGTATTGAAATTTACTTTTCTTACCACAAATTAATATAGAAAATTTTAGGAAAATTTGTGGTAAGAAGAGTAAATTTTAATAGTAAAAGTTAATAATATTCGAATATTGTTGAAATATTGTTTCATTTGTTTGGTTTGTAACAGTTTTTATTTCATGAAGTAATTTACTTTTGTTGGTTTAAATTAACCTCATTGTTAATGGTGTAATGATTTGTTTATAACAGTCTAATGGTAATAAGAAGTGTTTGGTTTTTAAATGTAAAAGAGGTCTGAAGATATTGTGATAAAGATGGAAGGAATAAACCATCTTTTAATTGATGGAATATATATTAAGTTTGTTAAGTTACAGTAAATTTTAGTTGGCATTCCAACCAATTACAGTTTGTCCATTTTTCTTTTTCTGTTTACTTCGTTTGGAATTCTTAAGAGAACACCAATCTGGAAAGTGTTTTCAGTCTTGACTCGGTACATAGAAGAATTGGACAATCGAAACTGACCATTGTACAATATTGATGGATTTTTCATCCCAGCTTCGTTTTAGGATCGAATTTACTACTTTTTTTTCCCTCCAGTCAAAAGGGAACTTTTAAAATTTCAGCATCAGACAAATGGAAAATTCGTTGTTGAGTTTTCTTGGCTTTTGGCTAGTGGCAATTTTTCTGTCGGATCTGAAAGGAAAGCCTCTCGCTACCGGGCAAATGAAGGTTGTCGTTTTAGCTTCCTTACTGTGATGGAGTCGTCTCTACCAACACTTGACTTATTAATTAAAATTTGACTTTAAATGGATTTTCTAAGTCTTTTATTTTGAAGAGTTGGATATCAAATTCAGCTTCTCCTTTAGAAGTAATTTGCGATCCTTGAAATGTAGAAGTACATTTCAGTTATTTGAAGCCTAATTAAATTTATGAAATACAACGAAAATCTCCTATTAAATTCTATATTTATTCACGATATTTCATTTCTTTAAGCAAGAAACTTCTTCGGGTTAATTTTTTTCCTCGAAAATTCATTATTATACATTTAGAATTTTAGCAATAATAATACTTACATATAACAATATATGGACTTGACGTCCTTGATTACAATACGTTCCAACAGATATGTAATCATATTTCACATACAACAAATTAATAATACTTCTCCTCCAGTAACTTATACAACAATATATGGATTACACTTTCCTAAATTTCCATTTTAAGAATCGTTGACAATTATAAGAATTTTTCGTTATTTTTGAGATAATTTTTAAAACAATCAAATGTTACTTCACTTACTTTTAAAAATTTATCGTTGTTGATACAGGGGAAATTATTAATGATACAGGATTCAATCACAAGTCTTTCTTTTTCTTCTTGAATAAGAAACAAAATTTCAACTAATGGGTCCGGATTATGATTTAAATTTTTACAGTGTTCAGCCCAATCCGATATTTTGGTTTTATCATTAAATTTATTATTTCAACTAGCGGATAGTAACTAATTGCCCTTTTTTATTTTTTATTTACTTTTTGATTTTTTTTTTCTTTTGTATTAAGGGCTGTTGTGTTTACATATCTTTTGTTTATATTTTCTTTGATCTCACTGAGCTGCAGACACTGGGTGAATCCAAGTGAGGACGGGTAATAACCTAGAAACAGGCTTGTCTTGGATTCTCTGTGTCAAAATGACCAAAGGCAGCTCAGTGATTGTTATTTGTTGTGCATTTTTCCCTTGTAAACTTATTTCGCACATTAAATTTTCTTTATTTTGAAGCCTAACTATTTTGTAATTTTTTTTTTTTTTTGTGAAAGTTGTGAGTTTATTTGACACTAAGTGAGGAGTATATTCTTTGACTTATAGGGAGAGCCATAAACAAGTTTCGCTTGGAGTGTTAATAGTTAAAGAAAATTATTGAAGATTATTTTCAAACAGTTATTCAGAAAGAAAATTGCTGGAAAGTTATAAAAAAAAAAAAAACCCTCAAATTATATGCAGTAATTATATAAAAAAAAGATATAAATGAAATATTTACACTGTTCGCCAACAAATGGTGCTTAGATTAATTAAACAATAAATTATATAACAAGGCTGTTCGTTTTCTTCTTTCATTACGCTAACTACAGTGACGTTCAAATCCTTTCAGTTAACTAGTTAGGGTTGGGCTGTATAATTGTCTCGTCGCTTTCAGTCCGATGGCTTAAGTTTATTAGTAATACCTCCTTTGTGTGATTCGCGTTTAATCTTTTTTAATTACTTTTTTCTAATTCATTTTTTTTTGGGGGGGGGGGGGAAGAAACTTAAAATGAATTGGTGTTATAAAAATAATGATACCTATTCACAGTGAAACACTGGAGTGTATGTTTGATGTAAACTAGTCTTGAAATATATCTTTTCTGGTATGAATAGACCGTTAAGTAAAAAACAGAGTTACTTTGAATAGATAACAATGTGAAGAAACATACACAGTGCAAATAGACTCCAAAGTGAATGGTTTCAAAGAAAAGTCGGTTATTTTTGTTCGTGGAGGACAGTTGGGGGGGCCGTTAAGAAGCTAATAAACCTTTGATGTATTAGTCTTTAATAGGGCTGAGGGTGACACTTCAGTTGTCAAATGCTAAGGAGGGTTCCTTGTTTTTTGCTTAGCTACACGTTTTTCAAATACTTGGGATTAGGGACCCTAAGATATATGTCAGACCCTACAACGTGTTGACGGGTTTCTGTTTTTCAAGTCTCCGTGGATGAGAGAATGATGTAAGTTTACACGACTTTTAAATTTAAACCTTGAGACTTTTATGACTTTTACTCACTTTCTACTTCCAGTAGGTATTTTGCTGATAAGGTAACTTATTAAAAAAATTTCTGAAAACCTTCGGGGCCCAGTTCATTGTCAATGACTGTTGTCACTATACTTTTCTGAAATTTGTTAATATCAGAAAATAATTCAGACGCGGCAGATCCCGGAGCAATTGGATCGGAATAGGTTCAGTTGTGGTGCTTGTCATTTGTTTATTGTTGATATTTCGTTTCGTGACGTCGGAGGGGGAGGAAACGCTGGTATCTCCGTAGAACGTTCTCGAATTATACCTAATTCCCTTGCGGTTGGTGATAATGCTGTGTTGCGTCTCTTCGTATGACTGTAATGGAATGTTAATTCAGTCCTTTTAATTAATTAAAACCAAGTGTAGTAAATTAACCCTAACTTAATTACCGTTTATTCTCTCAATTCGTCTGTCAGCAAAATGCAAATGATTCATGTATGAAAGAAAATACTTTTTAAACAGTCCGAATTGTAAATCGACCTTTCGTTAACTTTACAAGGCGTAATACTTGCAAACGAATCACAGCAGAAAGAGCATTTCCTACAGGTTAATTTATCACATTAAACTTAGAATTCGCTTTTGAGTCTTAAGCTGCAGTCAGTTTTTCAGGTATAAGTTTTTATTGGTTTGAGGAAAATAAAAAGTTCTGTAGTAATATAGTTTCCTTATCCCGATTAGATTAAGGCTTATTCAATTTCTTTGGTCCGTCCGTCAGTCTTTCTAGTACAATCTAGTGGAATAGTTGAAAGTTGTAATTGGCAGTTAAAAATGAAGATTTTCGCTATACGTTCTTAATTTTAGTTATAGAACAGAAATTCTTGAAAATGTTTGAGTCAATGTAGCTGGCTTTAAGGTTTTTAAACGATCATTATTATAATTATAACGATATGTGTATCGGTAGTCTAGTTGGAATAAATATTTTGTTTTAAAAAAGTACTGTATTTTGTTCGGAATTAAAATACAAATCAACTTTGTAACATTCAATTTCTTATCCTATTCAAATCCGTCGATCGAATGTAGGCTAAGTTTTGAAAAATACAATAGATAGTAGTGTTTTTAAAACGGGTTTTTCTGGTTCATTTGGTTTTGTTGAGATTTTTGTAATTTATTCAGTATAGAATATTAATGTTATTTATCTAAACTTCAGAATCATTTTTCATATTTTTATCAAAATTTTCTTAAAAAGTTTATTCCAAGTTTTCTCTTTATTTATCTGCTTTTATTTCTAGTTAAAAAAAAAACAACAAAAAACTTGATGTTTTTGCAATGATTTTCTCTCTCTGTTTATAATATACTTATTCTCCGTTTCAAACAAGATAATTAATTTACATAGATAATTTAGTTGACTCACTAAATGTCAAAAAAGGGAGTGGCTTGATGACGTTGTCTCTCGAGATTAATTTGTATCTCGCCAATGGACTGTCGTGTTCTGTTTCTGCACGCGTTAACTTTCTATTGCTGTTTTCCTTCAAAATGATTTTCTTACCCTAAACATTGCTGAATGTTCTTAATGCTGATGTGAAAAGGTTGCAAATGCCGAGGAAAGATATTTGTAACGCTGTTAACCATTTGATATTACGCAATCCTTGAGGCTACTTTCCATTAACGAATACAAAAAAATAATGAGACACTAATTGTTACTTGTCGACTTGCGCCGGAAGTAATTCAGTATATGGAATTGAAGTCAGTAGTCTTCTAAAGAGCAACAATGCAACATTTGGATAATAGTAGTTACATCAATCCTTATCACATAATTGATAAATAACAATATAAACTAAAATCTTCTTTTCATCTTTACTACGATATTTCCTGTTTTCTTCACCAGGTTTTCATGGATCAAACCGTGAGAATGATTTGTAAATTCAACAATGAACAAGACAGATTCTTAATAGGATCATGCTTTGTAAATTCTAAAGAATCTTTTAACAAAGAAAAATCTTTGAAAGTTAACAGTATATCATTAAATTTATTCACTAGATATATAAAAGACGTTTAATAATTAATTACAATGTTTTAAGAAAGATAAAAACGGTAAGAGATCCAGTAGTTGTGTATCCAATAATGGTATTACTTAATTGAAAATAATGTATAACTTATTTTTGTTAATCGATTATTTACCAGTAACAGTACATTTGTTTTATTGTATGCTGTAATACTTTTAGTTTCTAATAGTTCATGTTGTTATAGATATTTTAGGAGAAAGAACATGTTTTTTATGTTCTTCTCCATTTTCCAATAAAATCCTGATGAAGAAAACAGGAAATGTTTTCGAAATATCATAGTAAAGATGAAAAGAAGATTTTAATTTCTGTTGTTATTTATCAACATTTGGATGTTTCAATCCTTTGATGCGCTCTTTGTTGTATTTCTGTTGTCACTAAATTGTAAGAAAAGAAATGTTTCTTTTACCATAGATTTTTGCAGACGTCTTAAGCGGAATAATAATGTTCATTGGCAAGCGATTTATTTTTATTTCTTTAACCTCTTTGTAAGTTGTCCTAACTAATAGATTATGTAGTTCTGAATCTATTGAGGAATTTTTAAGATTTTTTAAACACTTCTCTACAATGCAATTAAGTCTACGAATGCTTAACTTCGATCATAACATTTCAGTTTTAATTGTCCCATAATTAAGGTTTATTCCTTTTTTTTTTTCCTTCTTCTCTTTACTGCACTAATAAAAGGAAAACTCATAAAAATGCTCTGCTAATCATGGAGGAGGAAAAGTCGTCGTCTTTTGACTTGAATAAAAACGGAAACTTGGGAATTCGAATCGTTGCAGACAGGATTCGGTTGGGGAGAGGGTATTGGGTGATTTGGTTAAAGGTTCTATTGCTTTCGTTATTAGTTGTGAGTAGTAGAGATAGATAATAAAATCCTTCCTTTCTATTGGAGATGTCCTTCTTAAGAGAGTAATAAAGGAAAAAATTGGTCTGCCGCCTGTCTCCAGGGGGCGGCACACGGAATCCTGGGGGAAAAGGTCGCTGTTTGTATTGTCCTTGGCTGAGACTGTGGTGAATCAGTGTCTAATCAGGCGTTATCAATGCAATCGGCTCTGATGTTGAGCAGGGTCTCGGCGGAGCCATTTACTCAGGCGATACGCCACCTCCATTCTACAGTAATTAAAGTTTACGGTTGGAACGTGGCTGGGAGCGCGTCCTCCTCCTCCAGAGAAGCACTCGGGCAAAAATCCATGATTTTGCCTTTATTGCTGCAAAACATAATTAAAAATAAGAAAATAGCCAAATGCGACTGGAAAGCAGTGGCTAAATGATAAGAATGCTTTTATTTCGCTGGTTTCTGCAGATAGAAAGCAATCGGCGAAGATTAAACAAGCTGTTACCTACATAACAGGTGAACAAAATTTTAAAGCTGAGAAATCGATTTATAAGTAATTATTTGCGTTTTCTCTGCTAACTTCTTATTTTTCCATCCTCGATTATGAGAAAGTAGTATAAGATGTAAAATACACAAATTCAGAACATTTGATATTGCTTCAGTTTTGCTTCATCTAAACTATGTACAAGTTAATAAAGAGTAAGGAATTGTTATTTTTAACTATGTCCAGGAGAGTGTATATGTTATGTGACATCTCTGTAACTATTTCATTGTTTAGAAAAACTTGAAAAAGGAAAGAAGATAAGACTTTCCGAAAATTTGTTGAATAAATATATTTTATAATAAATTTTTGGTGAAGATGATGTTTATTTACTGTGTACAGGTTAATTTAGAAATCGCCAAATACTCGGTTTTCGACAAAATTTTGACAAAACTCCGGACAAGATGTTGCCAAGACACAATACGAATAGATTTGTTTCTTTACTTTTAATAACATAATGGAATTTTAAATTTTGTTTTCCTCCAATCACAAGACAGGGAATTTTAGAATAGTTTAAAGTTAAGAGGTTACTTCATTTCAGTAACTCATCTGCAGGAAAAAGAAACTGACTAACATGAGTTATGACGAGTTTTTTGAGTTGGTAGTTCCACTTTAAGATCCATTTTATTTACAAATATATAATAGGCATAAATTGAATTGATAAGACACTGATTTATAACCATTTGATATTTAAGAGGTTAGTTAAACTTCTGAATTTTTTAGTTTTAGATGTTTATTATTGCTAGACAACTAAGGAGGAAGTCTTACAGTGGTTTTATTGTTATCTGTATTTGGGAAGTTGCTTACATGTTTATTATAAAATATGTATTTACGCCTAATTTTAGCTTCTTAGCGTCCAAATATTGTATTGTTGTATTTGTTGTGATGTTGAAGCCGAGCTTTTGAGACACTTGAATGGTAGGCGTAAATGTGTGTTATCTGCTCTTCAACGATAACATTGTAATTCTGTGGGCGTTTCAATTTCCAGAGTTAACACAACTGAAGATCAATACAAACTCTACAGAAAGAAACTTGGAAAAATATCAATTCTTTATTTTAAGAGGAGAAGAAAGATGAAAGCTTGCTGTTGTATGATTTTGAATTTATTTATTGCGTGTTCTGCCTTTGTATTTTTCAAGAGTGTCTTATAAGAAATTGGTAATTTAGGAGATGTTGCAAAGTATTGAAGTCTTCAATTCTCGCGGATTATTTACTTTCAGTAGACGAGGATTACACGAATTGAGTTTTATCAGGAGTGCATTTAATTTTCGTCTTCATCATTGCCTCCCAAATACGTGGAGAAAATTAAGTAATCGATAGATGGCAGCAGTTGATTGGTTCATTCTACCTTTCAACGCTCTGAGGAATCGTCCAGAAGGTGGACAGTATTAAATCAGTTCTAAATTCTTAACATGGGAATCGGAAGGAGCTTTCGATGTAAAGTGACCGAAGAGCAAAGGCGCATTGGGAGATGTCTTTGCGTTATTCGGCGCAGATTAGATAGCAGGGGTAATAAACTCTGTTCCTTCGGGAATTCGGAATAAATTGTACCGAGAACAACTACAGTATCTCCGTTCGAGCGTTTTCCAAAGATGCTTTGAAAAATCCTGGTGGAGTAAATAGGTTTCACCGCGGTTGGGATTAAAAATTAAACCGATGGGGGAGACTCTTTAAAGTGCATCGTTTACATGTTTTTTATTATTGGGTTCGTGGATATGATCTTCGTAAAAGAGATTCCTTCTATTCAAATTCGCCGAATGCATTTCGTATTTAAGAGGTAAAGGAAGCGTCTAGAAGTGGATTTTGCTGCAGAAACATGGTCCTATCTGCTTCCATCGACTGAAATCATGCGAAGGCGACGTCGCTTTATGAAACTGGCGCAAAAGCCGCGAAGGAGACTTCGCAAAGATAAAGGACACCTCAGCCAAGCACTTGTATAATTTTATCTGGGAGTGGGGAATAGAAAGTAATTCCACATGCATATTGTATAGATAATGTGGTGCAAGGAGCTTGTGGAACAGGCGGGAATTACCCGGAGACACTATCATCTCATGCAAATTTCAGGTAGCAGAAGATGGAGGGGAGATTGGCACAATGGTGTTGCAGCAGCGGCTCTTCTCCTCGTGCCTCGGCTGCCTCTCGTTGAACTCAGTGGCGAGATCAGGCCACTGCCACCGCTCATCAAGGCCACGCACCACCAGACACACAATCTATTAAATAAGACAGTGCATGAATAGAAATTTGTACTCTTCAAGCAAACGGCAATTCTTTGGAACGAAAGGCAACTTGCCTCTGCAGATTATTTTAAATGAATTCCGTGTGCGATTTAATTATTAGCGTTGTCGAGGTTTCCTTATGTGCACTTCCTTTGCATAATTAGATATAATAAAATCTTTATTTCAGAGTATTCAAGCGTTTAAATGTTTAATGTTGGTAAAAACTTTAATAATTGTTAAATATAATGAATAATAATGATGAATAATCTGTTTTATTATTTAAATTTAATCAACTCGTGTAAATAACTTTTGTTTATCACTCTTGTTTTAGTAAAATATAATGAAATGCAATTTTTACCATCAAACACAATATTTTCATTTTTCAATTAAAAAAGAAAAAAGTGTTTCCTTATTCTGCGATTTTTAATTCTTCCAGGCGGTAAATTAGGAAGCCTTTATTTCATATGCTGAGATCTTAAAAAAAAGACGTTTGACTTTAAATTTTAGCTTATTTAATTGCTGGAAAACAAAAAACAAAGTGTACTATCCCTGGTAATATTGCTTATAATTGTAAAAAAAAATGCACTGTTGACCATCCGAGAGTTACGTTTGAAGCCGGACATTTCGGTTAGAGATTAACGAAAACTAAGTCAACACCTCACAAACGATTGATTCAAAGTGATGGGGGATATTTGGAATAGCTGGCGTAATCTATCAGCACGGCAGTTTACTCAAATGTAATGGGGCAACCTGTTAAGAGTAGATTGCGGTAGACCAGTAGAACGCGCTCTGCCTTCCATCTAAAGGCCCTAATTATTAAAGTTTACAGAGCTTCGTCACTAGATGGAGCTACCTTCTGTCATTACTTCCGTTGTTCGTGGTTCCGATGTATAAATACAGGCGTTAACATTAATGATTTTATTTTTGTAATTCACCCAAAGTGTATTCTTTAAGAAAAATCCTATAGAAATAATTGATTGACGAAAAGCAGAGTAAAAGTTTACACTAAAGGGTGGATGAGGGGGTGAAATAACATGGAAATTCGATTTACTCCAGATTGCTTGAGCAGAAGCGATTCTTTTTATCATGTGGTTTTATGACTGCCTTTGAAAAAAAGATGTAGCCTATACGATACCGTAATCTTTTGCCTAAAGCACTATGTTTATTACTTTACGCTTGGAGTTGAGTGATTTCTTTTTTTTATTTTCACAAAAAAAAATGCAGGACTTACTATTTTAATGTTCACACTCTATTTGATTTTTTTTTCCAAGATTAATTAAGTTTCCTCAAAAGTTTAATTTATTTTTATTTTTTTTTTCGTTTTCGTCAATGCAGTAATCAAAATTAATCAAGTGATCTTCATATTTTTTTTAAAAGAAAACAAAATAAGATATTTTGAATTATGAAAAAAAGCAAATATGGAAAACACGATTTTAGAACTGTATCGGCACTTTCATATTTCCTTGAAGTTCAACTTAATTAAAAAAAAAAAAAAAAATAATACGAAATTCATTGTTTCTCCAAATCTTATATTCAATTAAAATAAACTGTCAGTACTTATGTTGTTAGCTGTTGTAGTATTGTAGCATTTTTTAAAATTTTTTAAAGTTTTTATGTCTTTATAATTAACTTATCGAATAGTAATTCCAAGAAATGTTAAGGCTACTGAATGTAGAGTTTTATGGTTAAATCTAGACTGCCTCGATTGTCTCCACCCACCTCTTTAATAGTTTTGAAACGTTCTCTTTATTTTTAACGATCCTTTCGTAGCTGATGTTACGGAGCACCAAGCTGTGTCATCTTATTCTTTTTCTTTTTCTCTTCTTTTTTTATCTGACCCAACTTCTCCAAACCCACCGACAGTTAGTAGAAAGAAAGTTTCTTTTTACGAGTTTGCGACATGCATTGCCTAGGAGGGCAGACGAAAAGCTCAGCGGGTTTACACCCATTGCTGTCTTTGGCTACCCACCTCCACTCCACCAGAACTCTGCATCGTTTCATTGAGACACGGCTATAAAAGATTGTCCCACTGTTAAGCCTCGCCCCGATTTGAATGCTCTGCAAATACACGAGTTGGCAGCACTTCAAAATTTCAGCGTCTGATGATAAAAAAAAAAAAAAGAAAAAAGTCTACGTGGCTGTTAGGAACAGAGGCATCGACGGTCGGTGTCAATATTTAGGCGCTGCCATTGCTATTTTTTTTTTACTCTCTCTCTCTCTCTCTCTCGCAGACCTAATGTTTCTTCTGCCGTGTTTGCTTGGGAAGAGCATCTTTTGATGCATGAGACCTCGAGGCCTGACCTTGCCCACCAGATTGTGCTCCTCTTCTTCGCAACCCTTAAATTGTCGTCATTTGCAGGCCCAGCCACTGGTTCCCCACACGGCCACCAGGCGGTTTATCTCTGTAATTTGATGGTCGAGTGCAACGTTTTTGTAGTCGAATGATGATGGCAAGACCTACTTCGCTTACTGTAATGTAAATGTTATCTTTAACTTTTTTTTTTCCCTCGTTTCCCAGCAAAGTGTCATCTTGCTTGTATATTTCAGGAAGCCTTGCATCGTAGACTTTTTTTTTATTTGTGCAATTTTTTTGTGACATGATTATTTTCTTAATTTAAAGAAAAAAAGTTCTGGAAAATCCTTTTGTCATCTGCTCGGCTAAAATATTGATATAAATTTATTAAGAAAAAGTAAAGTAAAAAAAAAAAACAAAAAAAAAAACAACAATTCAATAATTTGTCATATTAGATAGAATAGTAGTAAATTTATAGATAAGACATTTCAGAACCTCGGTATCTTTTAAATGTTACAAGCCCTACTGTTATTATATCAGCTTGTATTTTATTTTCACAACTGTTAAATATATTGGATGTTAATTATTTTAAATTTTGGCAGCAGTTATTTTTATTAATAGTGTTAGTATCGAGTTAACAATCAACAATGTCCTTCTTATATATATTCAAATTAAAATTCAAAAATCCCTACACAAACTTTGAAAGTAGGTCAGGAATTCAAAAATAAATTGTATTCGTAGTGGAACGTATGTCCTCAAACGCCACCCGAATGTGCTAGAAGCTACACTAAAGTTAGGAAATAAAAGACAACAAGTAAGGTAGACAACATGTTTATTAGTCTTATGTTCACAATATGACAGTGAGGTTACACTTACAGGTTCACAATAGGTGCTTAAAGTTTCACATAATCTCTGGTGCAAACGTTTGACGATTGAGCACACGTCTGTTGGGGAACTGTTCGTACAGCGGCTTCTCGGTTTCCGTTCACTGCCCCATAGGCTAGGTGCATATCTGCCCTCTCAGCATTAGTGAAGCGATACAAAGTCAATGTCTCAAATGACGATGGCTCACACTGCCCAACTAATGTGCCAAACAGCGCCCTCTAGCACATTCGGGTGGCCATACGTTCCACTGTGAATACGGTTTGTTTTTGTATTCCTGACCGCCTTTAAAGTTTGTACAGGATATTTGGATCACCCTGCATATCGTATACTAATATATAAAGCTGAAGAGTTTGTATGTTTGAACGTGCTAATCTCAGGAACTACCAGTCCGATTTAAAAGAATCTTTTTGCGTTAGATAGCCCGTTTATCGAGGAAGGTTTTAGGCTATAAAACATCACGCTACGATCAATAGGAGCGGAGCAGTAAACATAAACGCCAACTAACGGGTGCGGCGACGGGGCGGCTTGGCCGTACGACGAGAACCGAACATTACCGAGAAGAGCCGAATTTAACGCGGGTTGACATCGCGAGGCACAGCTCATCTGTATATATTTTCCGACGTATTTTTCTTTTTCTTTTAAGTAAAGTATGCAAAGTAATCGCCTGGATGAACAAAAATTCATGCAAATTTGCTGATAGCTGCTGGTTGAAAGAAGATTAGTGCATAGTTGAATAGGACAACCTATTTTTTTTTTTTTTTTACCATCTGCACATACAATTGTTAAGAAATCAGAAAATTTTAAATTCAAAGTAAATATTGCTAATTCATCTTTCGTCGAAATTTCCTCATATTTTTTTTGTCCTATCGCTGAATTCTTTTTGTAAAAGCTTCTGTAGAAATAAAGAAAAAAGCCATCGAACGAGATTTGATAGAAATCTTCCGAAAATTAAATATAAGGAGTAGCTGTTCCTGATAATGAATCATATATTTTTATAAAATGCCATTTAGAAAAACTGCATCGCATTAAAAGAGGGACTTTACTGTCTAGTGTTAATAGAAATTAAGTAAGTAAAGAAAATTTTACATTAGGAAGTAAAAATAAAAAGACCATTGGACTGTGTTACTTTGGGTTGAATCGAACCGATCGAATTCCTAAGGCAGCGAATGATATATTAAGTTCTTTTTGTTCCGCCTGAAAACAGATTCGTGAATGAAAAATTAATCACATTTTTTTTTTCATGGAATTAGATAACATTTGTCACCCCATAGTCTTTTATTCTTAATAGATAACCCCCCCCCCCTCCTCCTACTGTTTTTCTAGATAGGAGATTAAGGGGGAAAAAAACCTTGCCGAAACCCTTTCTTTTTCATCTGCTTTTGTGACTTCGCGTGGATGTAATTAAGCAAGAATGTAAAAGGTAAACCGGGCGAGGGAAGGCAGAATGTATCCCAGGCTGTAGTTTTTGAAAGAGCCGTGGTGGCGTTTCATCCCCTCAGCGTCTCTGGGGTTATTAACGTTGAATTCGGAAATTAATTAAATAACAGTGGAAAAGACTCGGGCACCGTTTGTAAATTATTCATCGATTTTTATTCGTTGCGAAGCACGGAGTACAAGTGCAAAATTCATGACGGATGACATTTTCAACAACCCGTTGTATTTGCATAATTCGCGGAGCGCCGAGTCGGGTTTGAAAACCAGGAAATCGGATTTGCCTCTGAGTGCAATTCTCATTTTTCTACGCATCAAATCGAGACGCTAAAAACGTATCGTATGCATTGGTGTAAATGGGGTTTGGTTGTGAGTATTATTGTTTTTTTTTGTAAGTCATCATTTTTCATCGCCGAACAAAAGGAAAAGAAGGAATAATAACCATAAATCAGACCTTTTACATTTTTGATTTCGAATGAACTGTGATTTTTGGTGTATTTAAATCTCCCAGTGTAGCAGAATGGATGGGCTGCGAATAGTTGTGGTCATTGGGGCTAATTATTTTCTCCCCTTAATTAAATATCACAGCAGCTCTTCTCAAAGCTAAAATACACGAACCGAATCCCTTCCGTGCAACGCGTTTATTGACTGTGTTGGATTAGCTGGGAAATTGTGCTTTTAATTATTGAAATGCCAATTAAATGGATAAATCATGGTGTGATGCTCAATAAATTATGTTGTAATAGTTACAAGTAAATTTGACTGCATTATTCTGCACTTTCATTTTACTGTTTACATGCTTAAGCTTGTTCAGAACTGAAACCAATGACGTCATCATCTGAATTCCGTCTTATTTACCAAGTAATTATTAAAGGAATTCAGAGTTAAATATAATCATTTGATTTAAGATACTTTTGCTGGGAAAGTAACGAGGTTTAATCGCTAACTAATCAGCTTTTACCTACTTAAATAAATAAATAAATAAATAATCGCGAAATGACTATTTTTAAATCGATTTGGAGCGATAATAGGGTTCGAGTATATGACATTTGACATCGCGAAGTAAAAAAAAGCTCGGGCAGATCGCGATCTTCGAGATCTTGGAGCCGAAAGATCGCGATATAACCGAGCTTCACTGTAATTATTACATATTTTGCTAATATAGCTACTAAGGTTTTCATTAATTGCTAATTTATGTTTTAAATCATTAAACTTTGGAATCCGTCTGCTTTTGTTCATTGTGTTATTTACGATCTTGTGTTGTCTTGTTTGTTTACCCTACGAAGTATCGTTTGTAGAAGTTTTGAAGTTTTCATTGTAATAAATTATTGATTTCATATACGATTTGTGGATTTATTACTTTCGGTAGTTAGATTCTTTATTTTGTTTTTTAAGATTTCAATTACATCATTTTTAATCTTTAATTTGTTGAAGACGAGAACACTATGTAGTGGACTGCAATGAAAACGTGGAGCATCACTTTCTAGTCCGAAACTACACAAATCAAATCATCAAATTTCGATGATTCTTTTTTTTCTTTTTTGATGGTTTAAGTCAACTGAAGTAAACAAGGTAATTAATGCTTTTAGACAGTGTCAAAAGCAAAGCGGTCCCGTAATATGCACAATTGTATAAACAAAATAATTAAAAGCAAGAGCATATAAATGCAAGACCGTTCCTTTATGTTTTACAGGCAAGCTGTAACCTAGGGGCCTCTAATACAATGCTTAGTGCATCATTTGGATATGTTAAAGAATTTATGAACAATACGTTTGTAAATATTAACAATGACGTCCTATTGGCAATTGTTAGTATTGTTATGTATGGAGCATCAATATTATTACTGTGTTAATTGTTATCATTATTACTAGCACTGCTATGGAAAACGTTAATTTGGGGGGGTCAGGAAATGGTCCTAGAGGTCTGATTTTTTTTTTTTTACGTGGTCACCTACTTTTGGATGCTGGACACAATGGTGAAGGTTTCATTCTAATATCTCTAACCGTTTGGCCGCTACAGAGTGTGACATATAGTGTGACAGACAGACAACACAAAAGCAAGAGCGGTCCCCTATATTAACTACAACATGGGACAGCAAAAAAGCTTTTAGATAGAACATCCTGAACGATTTTAAAATTGATATTTACAATTCGTTAGCGTCGTAGCTGTTTAATGTCTGTGTGAAAGAACGCAGGAAAAAAAAAAAAGAATCTTTTTAAATGTGTTTAAAAAATTTTATTCACTACTAAGAAAAAATAATGTCTGGAAAAATACGTAAAAACAAAATAAACAATAAAACTACTCATTAAATTTAAAATGGCTTAGCCTATATACAACTGGTAAGCTATTTCCTTAAAACCGATGCATGTTCAGATTAGCGATGGATGGCAGTACAGTGTTGCTCAAACATTGAGTCGCGCAGGCTCTGATAACCACACCATTTCTATCTTCAATTTTACATTTTTTTATTTATAATTTATTATTATTATTATTATTTATCCAATTTGTTAATAAAGCTGGGAGGAAGGTCACCAAGTAGTCAACGTATACATGAAAGGGATCGGCAGCTCAAAAAGATGTGAGAAACTGCAGTAGGGGAAAACGTGCCTATCGTAAATTAACGTAATATTTTTTTACTAATAGCAGGTTTTAGTTTTCTTTGTATCTTTCGACGAAGTTAAGGCACTGATTTTCAGTTTTAAGAGAAGTGATGGTTTGGAATAGAAAGTTATTAAAGAGAAAAGTGAAATGACTTTTTTTTTTCCGATAAGAGAATAAGAAGTCCTTAGTCTTAAGAAAGAGATTTTTATGGCATCTCGTGTAGAAAGGCAAGACTTTTTTTGCGTTTTTCCAAACAGATGACTTCTTTGTTTGTTGTTAGCTTTTGTGTTTATTTAATCTTTCCATTGCAGTAGCAAATGACTACCACTGCGCAGCTTCCTTCGCTACTTTTATAGACTCATTCCTGACATCAGCTTCCAATAATGAAATGAAGAATGGTTGGCCACTCTCCAAAGTCGCCTCCAGGGACTGATTACTGCCCTCACTCTTTTTTTATCTCCTTTTTTTTTTTCTTTGTGTTTCCTCAAAAGATGGAGAAAAACTTGATTAACGAAGCTGTGAAGCTACTTAATATTTCCTTTTCCCTCATCCTTTTTTTAATCCTATTTTTATTTATTAAAGAAATTACTTAAATGAATGTCAAGCAAGAGAAATGAAAGCCTTAAACGAAATGTGAATGGGATGATTGTGAAAGACTACAACGAATGGAGAAAAGCAGCAGCAGAAGAAAAAAAAAAAAAAAAGCATCGTTTCTTCGCCTCACCTTGAGATTGGTTTTGAAGGGAGACTCGGGCGTCACTGAATATATATAAGTTGACGAAGGATATTTTTTGGCGCCTCGCACCTCTGCTGCCATCATTTGAAATGGCAAAATGAATTCATTATATTTTCTCGCTACATGCATGCGAGCAGCACAGACATATCTCTTCAGTGAATGGGATTTCGTAAAATTATTGCTTGTCATTCCACTTGATGAGCACTCCTAATTGTAATCGGACTCGGCAAGTGGAGAACGCCACTCGTACGCCGCCAGATGCCGTGGTTTCTCAATTCACAACCAACACTCCTTCACTTTGTCTGCAGCGAACTTCTTTCAGTTTATTTTTATTGTGGATAATTAACGAAGTACTTAAAAAGAGCGCCTCTTAATTGCCATTGAAAACCTATTTGGCTTTAATACGTGAGCAGATAAAATGCGGGAGGCGGCGGCGCGGCGCGCTGTACTCATTACGTCATTGCAAAATACTTTATTGCAAGCAACTTAAAGAAAACAGATACATTGCCTCAATAACATAAAATATCTTAACGGAGCAATTATACTAAGGAGAATACTGATTTCTCATATCTCAAATATCTTAATGGAATTCTATATTGGACAAACCCTTCGGTAATTGGTTAGTATTTGGAAAAACCTATTAAACCTGGAGTGGCATTTAATTCGTCGTCGTTCTGTTGTTGTCAAACAGTACTTAGGCATCTTGTTATTTCGAGTTGCCATTAGGCGTCCTCAATGTGGAGAGTTCATTTCTAAAACCCAGACAACTCATGCAACTCATTCTTAGAAAAAAGAATCGGAATTTTTCCAAAAAAAATAATCCTCCGAAGGGGAAGGCCAAGACGGTATTTGGTGTTTATTCCAAGAACTTAAAATTGTATTGTCTTTGAAAAGTCATAAATATGTTTTATTTATTTCTGTATTGAAATATTTCTTGACCAACTGTTAAGATAGGAAGTTGAAATTCTCCAATAATAGGATCCACAATAAACTCTTTGTTGTAAATTTAATACCAGTCACACTTAACGCTTGTACCCATCCTGGCAAACTCGTTTTGTCCATTCGTGGCATGCGAAGTTTAATTAATATTTGTTTTATTTTTCCAAAATGTTTTTAAAATAAGATATGAAAGGAAAACTTCTCCCAATCTTATTCGGTCCTGTCGAACTTCTCCGAATCCAACGATATGCCTATGTGTCTCTTAACGAAACTGAATGCACCAAGAACAAACTCTTTGTGTATTGCATAATGGACCACTTGAGGTTTACGCCCCTATCGACGTCACGTATGACGTGTAATGTGGGATCATGTGGGATAAACAAACATATAACTTAGTGTGAATTAGTCAAAAAATCGTCGATTTTTGATATTTCAAGACGGAATGGTGCAGTACTGTCAGTTCCTTATTGTAATAATTCTGTAAAACGCTTGGAATATCCTTCTTTAGTATAATATTTCCTCTATATCGACTTGAGTTAAAACAAAGCACATGGCTTTGTTTATCCCACAAGCCAAGCAGTAGCCTGGTGGGATATTTTGTAACTACGAAGCCCCGCCTACTCTCAAGTGGTCCATTAAATTATATCTTTCGTTGATAATATATTGCTATCGTCTTCTTTAATAGGCTATAATCACCTCTATATCCGATATGAACATTTAGAAAGGCTTACAATCGTTTCATCCAAATCAAATCTTTTAGTTCACCCTCTATATCTACAGGGGTTAAAACGAAGCACATGGCTTTGTTTATCCCACAAGCTAAGCAGTAGCCTGGTGTGATATTTTGGAACTACGAAGCCCCGCCTATCCTCAAGTGGTCCATTAGGCTACTATTGTAAAATTTCAGTTTACCAGCTCCGTAATGTTGATCTATTACACGTAAACCGAATATTGCTTGGAGGTAGTATTTTGAATTTCAGTTGGTGATTCTTCTGTAAATTGTTTTTTTAATGCTTGGCTGATTATTAACAGTATAGTTCACGAATCGTGTTTCAGTTCTTTTCAAGTTGATTTATTCCGTGCTTTGTGACAGCGATTGGCATTAACCGCGAAAGTTTGCTTTTGTGGATTAAAAAGGAGAATCGGAGAATTTATAGCGGATGTTGGTCAATTGACCAGCGAAGAGATTGATTCATTCCAATATCGCTTTCGAACACCGTTGGTTTGAATGATTTTGCTATCTCCCTTATAACGACATTCTTTCGTCGTTATCCTTTGTAATTAAACAGGAAACATAAAGCTTGAATTACCGACTCAAACATTTAAAAGCAGTACAACAGATTAATTTGGAATCCCATCCGATTCTGTCGCAAATAGATAACTTTTGGCGCCGTAAAAATCTTACAAGCTTATTGTATTGACATGTGAACGCGTAAACAGTGTAAACTATAATTCGCAGTTGACTCTAAAATTTTAATGCTTGCTTTGTAAAAACGTCATGAAATTTCTAAATAAATAAACAATTCTTAGGAATAATAATAATAAAATAAAGTCGTCAATTAAGCTATTTATGTGCACCGGCTTCATTGGTCTTTCCATCTTGTACGTGTCCTACCATGATCTCTTTCCTTTGAGTAGATAAAGGAACGAAGCTTTGGGAATTCTTGCCATGGTCATTCTTTCAAGATGTTAAAGCAATTTCTGTTTGTAATTATCAATTTTATCATTTGTTGCTAAGATATTCAGTTCGTTTCTAATAGTTTCTTTACTTATTCTATCTAATTTTGTACATTAAATTTTATACATCTCACAAGTCAGCTGCAATGGATTCTACTTCCTGTCGTTTTTTTTTTTTGTATAATAAGTCCAAGTTTCAGATCATATAATAATGAAGGGATTGCTGTTGTCTTATAAAATTTTAACTTTCTTTGTTTTTGCTTTCAGTGTTCTTCTTAAAAGTTCAGTGATTTCTTTCTTTATTTATTCTTTTTTTCTTCCTACATATTTGTTCCACGCACGTTAAATTTTCCTATTATGTATCTGTGTGATTTATAGTTTAATCTCTTCTAAGCTAGTGGTTACTACCGGGGGATTAACATTGTGCCCTTTTTTATTTTTTATTTTCTTGTTAATGCTTTTTATATGAAGGGCCATTTTTTTGTTTACTTGTCTTTTGTTGATATTTTATTCTTTTCACTGAGCTGCT